>CM065303.1:49984077-50731655 GCA_032871835.1 Dipteronia dyeriana | reverse complement strand
AAGAGAAAGATGAAAAGCCTACAAGAAATTACAACTCCACCGACAAGTGGAAACAAATGACTCGAGTTTTCTTTGCTTTCTTTACAGATGAAGATCCAATAAGATTTGATGATTGATAACTCCCAATTCTACACTCGGTGTAGCCTCTATATCATGTCAATTACACTCGTTTCTGAGTAAAAATCGAGTATTTAATGGTGTATTAAGCTTGTGCAGATTCCTTTAGCAATCACAGGGTAATAGTGCGAAATTGAGAAAAATTGGGGCCAAAACGGAATGAATTGAAGTCATAGGCCAAGGCTGGCGCTGGTGAGGCGCCACTCGACCAACGCAACAATTATGCAAACAAAGAAGAAAAATGGCAACATGCTATGTTGGATGAGATTAAGGCTATCGAGAAAAATGATACATGGAAACTAACAGACTTGCTTTCACATAAAACTCCCATCGGTGTTAATGGATTTACAAAACAAAGATGAACCCTGACGGCTCCATCAACAAGCATAAAGCAATGCTAGTTGCAAAGGGATACAAGCAAAAAGAGGGACAAGATTTTACTGAAGTTTTTGCTCCGGTTTCAAGACTTAATACTGTTTGGTTAATCATTTCTGTTGCAGCTCAGAACAATTGGAAATTGCTCCAAATGGATGTCAAATCAGCCTTTTTGAATGGAGTTCTAAAGGAAGAATTTTTTGTTTAGCAGCCTGTTGGATTTGTGAAAAAAGGTAAAGAAAGTAAAGTCTACAAGCTAAAGAAGGCGTTATATGGGTTAAAGCAATCACCAAGAGCGTGGTATAGCCGGATCAATGTGTTTTTGAGAAGATAATTTTCAGAAATGTCCATATGAGCACACTCTTCACCAAAGTCGGTCCACATGGAGGATTCATCATTGTGAGTCTTTTGTTGATGATCTTATTTTTACCGGAAATAATTTTGATTTGTTGAATGATTTTAAGACTTCTATGATGAAGGAATTTGAGATGATTGATTTGGGAGAGTTACATCATTTCCTTGGTATTGAAGTTCATCAATCCAAGAATGGTATTTTTATTTCTCAAGAGAATTATTCAAAAGAAATTCTGAGAAAATTCAAGATGGAGAGTGCAATTCCAGTTTCAAACTCCGTGTATTACAGGATTGAAGCTGAGCAAAAATGGAGAAGAAAAGCTTGATGACTCCTCTTTATTTTATGTATTTGACATCTACAAAGCCTGACATAATGTATGCTATAGTTTGATCAGTAGATTTATGGAGAAACCGTTTTCAAATCACTAGGAGGCTGCAAAAAGAATTTGAGATATGTCAGTGGAACACTTGATCATGGTATTTTTTTATCAAGCCAATATCTATTAAATTGGTTGGATATACTGACAGTGATTTGGTAGGGAGTGTTGATGATAGCAAAGTACTTTAGGTTATGTTTTTAATCTTGGATGTGGTACAATCTCATGGTGTTCAAAGAAACAACCTATTGTGGCATTATCAACAACAGAGGCTGAATATATTGTTGCATCAATTGCGGGAAGTCAGTTACTTTGGTTACATGATATTTTGGAAGATTTGAATCATGTTTCAAAAGGATGCAACAACTTGTTTTGTGATAACTGTTCTACAATTTCAGTTTCAAAGGATTCAGTTCTTCATGGGAGAACCAAGCATATTCGAATGCATTTTCATTTTCTACGGGAACTTGTAAATGAAAGACTTTTTGATATGAAGTATTGCAAGTCGGACGAGCAAGTGGCCAATATTTTCAACTCAAGGAGGTCATGTCTTCAAAAGGAACTCAGAAAGATTGGGAATGAAAAAGCAAATTTGATTTAAATGAGGCATTGATGGAAAGTTAAATCAACTTTGCATATTCCAAGATTCTTGAACTATGGAATGTTGAACCTTGGGAGATTAAAGGTTCATGGAAAGTTGAATTTTATTTATGAATCTTGGGAGATTAAAGTCTTGAGTTAATGAACCTAGAAAGATTAAAAGTCATTGTTTGTTTCAAGTGTCCTTTGATTATTTTCAATGAGTCATTTGTAATGCTATATATTAGCAATTGCTGTGTAATCTTGCAAGGTCATGAAATTGAAATAAAAGAAAAGAATGAGCCTTCAAAAAATTTCCTATCTTTAGCTTTAGTTCTACAACAATATATCAATCCAATTTCAATAGTTACTGACTCATGTCTTCTTAAATTTCAGAAATATTCACTTACCAAAATGCTTTAATTTTAAAGCTTTTGTGTGAAGGTTGAAAAAAAAAGTTTGTACATAACACTCAAAACCCAAACTGGGTTATTGTAATTTGTATCACTTTATTCTTTTTAGTTGCTGAGAAGATAAGTAACCACATTTTACAATTTGGTTTAATTTTACTTTCTTCATGTTTTGCGAACACACACACACACACACACACACACACACACACACACATATATATATATATATATATATATATATATATATATTTTGTTCCTTTCTCAAACTGAAGACCTTGTTTGTTTGATTTTATGCTATTATTTTTTTATTTGTGCAAGCTGTATTGATCCAATGTAAATGCAATTGTTTGCTTTTGTAAGAACCTCTATTTTTATTCTTAGTTTATTTCATGGCATACCACATTGGAGATGATTTTGTAATAGGTAGCTTATGTTTCATTGGCAAGGTTCCAATAATCTCCATAACTTCAAGAGTAAATGCAAGAGCAAAAACTAATTCATCTGGCATGCTTCTTGGGGAGATAGGTGCGCATATACACTTAAATGCATTGTCATATAACTTTGCATTTGTGCTTCCATGATTGTGTGCATTTATGTCTCAACTCACACGAGCACTTCATTGTTTGTTTTTACGTGTGATTGTTGTTAGTTTTCAGATATACTCACGATCAAAATGGACCAGGGAATCACTTATCAAACGTCACCAGATATTTACGAGAACTTTATTATTTTGATATAGTTGTTGATTTCTATATAGAGACTTACTCACTTTTTAAGATATTTGATTTGTTGTATCTCCTTATTACATCTCTGGCATGATCTAAGATTAAGACTTCTATATCATTATGAGATTAATGTTGATTTTGACTAATCTTCTATTAGATCATTTAAACTTCTGATAGTTTCTATTTTTAGGCACAATCTTCATATTATCATATTGATTAATTTTCAAATAGGAAAGTTTCTCTAGAAGAGAAGTTAAATGAAAAGTTACTTATATACAAAATAGAGACCAGTTCAGTTCGATGTATGTATATATATATATATATATATATATATATATATATATATGTATGTATGTATGTATGTATGTATGTATGTATGTATGTATGTATGTGTGTATGTGTGTATGTGTGTGTGTGTGTGTGTCTCATTTCAATCTTCGTATCGTTCAATACGGAAGATAACCGATCATCGATGAATATTAATCTATATTTGGTATATTAAAGGTTAACAAGATTTTATAAGTTGTTGTCTCATAAAATCTCGGTCAGACAATTGTTCCTGCAAAACAATCAAAGCAAAATGCAATAACTAAATCATTTGATGCATAACATAAGATTATGAACCTTTTTGAAAGGAATTGTTATGGGATCCCAAGAGTAAAAAAAACTTGAGTTATAAATAAATTCACTTTCTCTAAAATCAACTCTATAAGAGTCTGATATATCTAAAGAGGCACAAGTTTATGAAATGACTAAATCTATTGAGATGGAAGTAAACTCAACAGAGATACAAAAACATAGATATTGAGAAAATTTCTATAAATTATATGAGAAAAATGTGGGATCATAATGAAACAATTATTGATGATGTAGTTTTATACGTAGTAGCGCTACTGAAATTATAAATGAGAATTATTATTTCATAATATCATTGATTTTAGACAAAGACATGATTGACCTAAATGAAAAGAAGCAATTCAATAAGAATTGACTTTATAAGCCAAACATAAAGTATTTAGACCAATAGTACTCCAGACACCTGGAGATGTCAAACTAATTGGATACTTACTTTTACACGGAAACGAAATGGAAAAACGAGATTGTGAGATATGAGGCACGACTCATAGTAAAAGGTTTCTTACAGAAACTTGGTATTCACTACTGATAAATATGATTACTTTTCAATTTTTTAATAAAATTGGCTGCCTTTGAAAGGCTTGAAATACGTCTTCTACCATAGTAATCATTTATCTATATGATTCACTCAATACATATATTTATAATCCATGAAGGATTTAAAATGGTAGAAGCATATTAATCGAGATGTCGTAATCTACATTTGATGAACATAAAAAAATCTTTATATGGATTAAAAACAATATGAACGAATTTACTATAACCGTCTCAGTTAATATCCGATAAGATAAGGATATAATAAATCAATTATATACTCACGGTCTTCATAAAGAAATGAGAAGGAAAAATTGTCTCGACCTGAAGATCGAGTATAGATCAAATGGAATATTAGTCTATCAATCAGAATATACTGAAAAGATTCTAAAAACATTTCATATGGATATTACTCCATAAAACAAGTCTTTGCTTCCCCCCCCCCCCCCCCCCCCCCCCCCCAATTATTTATGAAGTTATTTTATGAAATAAATATCTATATGTTTCAGCTTAGCAATCAAGAAGGTTGCTTCAAAAGAATTCTTATCAGGGGGAAAGTCCCATCAGAGGGAGCATATCAAATGAAGTATATTAATTATATTGGGGTATATGTGCATTGTATTCTTTTTCTTTCCAGACAGGTTTTTTGTTCCATTGGATTTTCCTAATAAGGTTTTAATGAGGCAATTCTCTACGCACACCCAAAAGTCATTTGATCCATAAAGATCATCATAAATATTACATTAGTCCAGTTGATCATCATATATACGTTGTCTTGATCAAGAAGACCATTGTAAATATTGTTTTGATCTTGCTAATCATCGTATATATTTTATATTGATCCAGAAGATCATCATAAATATTACTTTGATCCTACAAATCAATGGATATCATCGTTATGGTTTTTATCCCACTGGTTTTTCCTAACAAAGTATAAATATGATAAATGTTTTGAAGAAAACATAATTCTAGACATATGTATATTATACATTTTTTCCTTTCAATCAGGTTGTATCCCACTGGGTTTTTCTGATAAGGTTTTTAACGAGATAATTTTGAGAACGTCTAACACCACAAGTTTCAGAAGATCATTGTATATATTATTGTCGGGGTTTTTATCCCATTGGATTTTACCTAACAAATTGAAATACAAGTGGTATAAATCCAAGGGGAGTATTGTAAACATGGTGTGGATTTACCACCAATTGTACCACCGCACTATATCAAAATCCACTTGATGACACACATGTATCCCTTAAATGCCTCTTATTTTTGCTTCATCCATAACCATGCTTCTTTGACCGCCATCACCTCTTGTTATCCTCCCACTTGGCTGACTTCATTTTCATTTGCCTATAAATATAGCTTCATATCTCATTTGTAACATTGGTTGAATCTCTCACAAATCAATACGGGTGCGTTTGGTACGTAGGACGAGACGAGACAACTTTCTCTTGTCCCACGTTTGACACACTATTAGCATGGAACGAGACGGGACAATATAGGATAAAAACCATAAAATCTTGTCCTACCTCAGACCCTCGGCGAGGCTTGTCACATGCATGAGACAAGCACCAAAAAGACAATTTTGCCCTCAAAACTTCCAAAAATTACAACTATATAAATTAAAACCTCAGATCCTCTATCCTCTCTCCTCTCTCCTCTCTCTCTTTCCTCTTTCCTCTTTCCTCTCTTCCCTTCTCTCTTCTCTCTGCTTTCCAACCCGATCACTGTTCTTCTCTCCAAACCGTCACAAATCATCAACGACTTGGTTTGCCTGCGCACTCGAACACCGGCGAATCACTGCGATCTTCCCACGGAGAACTACCACCACTGAAACAACACCCAAAACCCTCCATTCCTCTTTTCACTCTTTTCTTTTCTTTCTTCTATTCTTCTCTCTCTTCTCTTCAACCCGATCACTGTTCTTCTCTCCAAACCGCATCAAATCGTCGCCGACTTGGTTTGCTGGTGCACGCGAACACTAGCGAATCATCGCGATCTTTCCACCATAGAATTGCCACCACCATAACAACACCTAAAACCCCTCCATGAAATCAATGGTTGAATCTGGTGATGTATGGTTCTGGGTTTGATTGGTGTTGACGATGACGGTTGGGTTTTTGATTTGTTTTTAGATTTTTGTTTAGTGTTGACCGTCGATGATGATGATGATAATTTGTGGGAATGCAATTTTTTCAGATTATTTTTTCTTCCCTGTTTGTTTTCTAATTTTTTGTTTAATTGATTTAAGAACAAATTAATTATTAGGATGAATTTAGTGGAATTGATTTGGTGTTTTTGTCTGTGAAATTTCATTGAAGAAACTTTTATGGTGTTTGTGAATTGATTTTTATGGTTTTATGGTGATTTCTAGATTTTTTGGTGTTTTCGGATTTTGTTATGGTGTTTATGGTGTTTTCTAGATTTTTTTCAGATTGAAGAAATTTTATTGTGTTTTCCATATTGTTTTCTCTGATATAGTTTGTGTCTTCATTAATAATTTACTTGAAGAAAATATTAATTTTATCCATAATTTGAAGAAAATATTTTTCAAATTTACAAAAGAATCCATAATTTAATCCATAATTTGATCCAACGTCTAGGAGGTTTATTTTTTCAAACTCAATAAAATTGCTATAAACATTCGAAAGGACAAGAGGGGCAATTTGGGTATTTGAACCTCATGTCTAGTCTTGTCTCAATCATACCAAACGTATAACAGTATAATTAATAGTTCTGTTACAGGTATTCCAAACACAATACAGAACATCTGTCATGTCCTATCCAGTCCTCGTCCAGTCCAGTCCTCGTCCAGTCCTGCCATATCCAGGTACCAAACGCACCCTACAAGGGCAATATATTATCTCATTATTCTCTCGTCTCTCTCTCATCTCAATATCTCTTCCTTATTTGTTATTTACTTAATTATTTACAACAGATCTAATACTTTGTACCTACCAGCTAATATTAATACAAATATTGGTAATATGAATTTTTTTAAAAAAATAGGGTTTTAGAAATTAGTCTCAATCTAATTGGGAAATGTCAACTTTTTAATCCTTAATTAAAATTTCATCAATTTGGTTATTAAATAATTGAAAATAACTCAAATTAGTCCTACCGTTAGTTAAAGTTGAATTAAAAAAAGGGGTTTTAACAATTTGGTCATAATGTAATTGGGGAACGTCATGTTTTTTACTCATTAACTGAAATTTCATCAGTTTAAGCCTTATATAATTGAAAATAACTCAAATTAGTTTTACCGTTAGTCAAAAAAATGGCTTTGACTAACGGTATGACTAATTTGAGTTATTTTCAATTATATAAGGACCAAATCAATGAAATTTCAATGAATGAATAACATGTGACGTTTCCTAATTAGATTGAGACTAATTTATAAAAACCTTTATTATTATATGTTATATGAAAAAAAAAATAGTATCATTTATTGTATGCCACGTGTTGCGACCATAGCAAAAATACTATTTATTATATATATATATATATATATTTAATAAATATTATAACTATTTATTATATATATATATATATATATATAATAAAATAGTTATTTTTGCTATGGTCGCAACACGTGGCATACAATAAATGATACTATTTTTTTTTTCATATAACATATAATAATAAAGGGTTTTTATAAATTAGTCTCAATCTAATTAGGAAACGTCACATGTTATTCATTCATTGAAATTTCATTGATTTGGTCCTTATATAATTGAAAATAACTCAAATTAGTCATACCGTTAGTCAAAGCCATTTTTTTGACTAACGGTAAAACTAATTTGAGTTATTTTCAATTATATAAGGCTTAAACTGATGAAATTTCAGTTAATGAGTAAAAAACATGACGTTCCCCAATTACATTATGACCAAATTGTTAAAACCCCTTTTTTTAATTCAACTTTAACTAACGGTAGGACTAATTTGAGTTATTTTCAATTATTTAATAACCAAATTGATGAAATTTTAATTAAGGATTAAAAAGTTGACATTTCCCAATTAGATTGAGACTAATTTCTAAAACCCTATTTTTTTAAAAAAATTCATATTACCAATATTTGTATTAATATTAGCTGGTAGGTACAAAGTATTAGATCTGTTGTAAATAATTAAGTAAATAACAAATAAAGGAAGAGATATTGAGATGAGAGAGAGACGAGAGAATAATGAGATAATATATTGCCCTTGTAGGGTGCGTTTGGTACCTGGATATGGCAGGACTGGACGAGGACTGGATAGGACATGACAGATGTTCTGTATTGTGTTTGGAATACCTGTAACAGAACTATTAATTATACTGTTATACGTTTGGTATGATTGAGACAAGACTAGACATGAGGTTCAAATACCCAAATTGCCCCTCTTGTCCTTTCGAATGTTTATAGCAATTTTATTGAGTTTGAAAAAATAAACTCCTAGACGTTGGATCAAATTATGGATTAAATTATGGATTCTTTTGTTAAATTTGAAAAATATTTTCTTCAAATTATGGATAAAATTAATATTTTCTTCAAGTAAATTATTAATGAAGACACAAACTATATCAGAGAAAACAATATGGAAAACACAATAAAAGTTTCTTCAATCTGAAAAAAATCTAGAAAACACCATAAACACCATAACAAAATCCGAAAACACCAAAAAATCTAGAAATCACCATAAAACCATAAAAATCAATTCACAAACACCATAAAAGTTTCTTCAATGAAATTTCACAGACAAAAACACCAAATCAATTCCACTAAATTCATCCTAATAATTAATTTGTTCTTAAATCAATTAAACAAAAAAATTAGAAAACAAACAGGGAAGAAAAAATAATCTGAAAAAATTGCATTCCCACAAATTATCATCATCATCATCGACGGTCAACACTAAACAAAAATCTAAAAACAAATCAAAAACCCAACCGTCATCGTCAACACCAATCAAACCCAGAACCATACATCACCAGATTCAACCATTGATTTCATGGAGGGGTTTTAGGTGTTGTTATGGTGGTGGCAATTCTATGGTGGAAAGATCGCGATGATTCGCTAGTGTTCGCGTGCACCAGCAAACCAAGTCGGCGACGATTTGATGCGGTTTGGAGAGAAGAACAGTGATCGGGTTGAAGAGAAGAGAGAAGAGAGAATAGAAGAAAGAAAAGAAAAGAGTGAAAAGAGGAATGGAGGGGTTTTGGGTGTTGTTTCAGTGGTGGTAGTTCTCCGGTGGGAAGATCGCAGTGATTCGCCGGTGTTCGAGTGCGCAGGCAAACCAAGTCGTTGATGATTTGTGACGGTTTGGAGAGAAGAACAGTGATCGGGTTGGAAAGCAGAGAGAAGAGAGAAGGGAAGAGAGGAAAGAGGAAAGAGGAAAGAGGAGAGAGGAGAGAGGAGAGAGGATAGAGGATCTGAGGTTTTAATTTATATAGTTGTAATTTTTGGAAGTTTTGAGGGCAAAATTGTCTTTTTGGTGCTTGTCTCATGCATGTGACAAGCCTCGCCGAGGGTCTGAGGTAGGACAAGATTTTATGGTTTTTATCCTATATTGTCCCGTCTCGTTCCATGCTAATAGTGTGTCAAACGTGGGACAAGAGAAAGTTGTCTCGTCTCGTCCTACGTACCAAACGCACCCGTATTGATTTGTGAGAGATTCAACCAATGTTACAAATGAGATATGAAGCTATATTTATAGGCAAATGAAAATGAAGTCAGCCAAGTGGGAGGATAACAAGAGGTGATGGCGGTCAAAGAAGCATGGTTATGGATGAAGCAAAAATAAGAGGCATTTAAGGGATACATGTGTGTCATCAAGTGGATTTTGATATAGTGCGGTGGTACAATTGGTGGTAAATCCACACCATGTTTACAATACTCCCCCTTGGATTTATACCACTTGTATTTCAATTTGTTAGGTAAAATCCAATGGGATAAAAACCCCGACAATAATATATACAATGATCTTCTGAAACTTGTGGTGTTAGACGTTCTCAAAATTATCTCGTTAAAAACCTTATCAGAAAAACCCAGTGGGATACAACCTGATTGAAAGGAAAAAATGTATAATATACATATGTCTAGAATTATGTTTTCTTCAAAACATTTATCATATTTATACTTTGTTAGGAAAAACCAGTGGGATAAAAACCATAACGATGATATCCATTGATTTGTAGGATCAAAGTAATATTTATGATGATCTTCTGGATCAATATAAAATATATACGATGATTAGCAAGATCAAAACAATATTTACAATGGTCTTCTTGATCAAGACAACGTATATATGATGATCAACTGGACTAATGTAATATTTATGATGATCTTTATGGATCAAATGACTTTTGGGTGTGCGTAGAGAATTGCCTCATTAAAACCTTATTAGGAAAATCCAATGGAACAAAAAACCTGTCTGGAAAGAAAAAGAATACAATGCACATATACCCCAATATAATTAATATACTTCATTTGATATGCTCCCTCTGATGGGACTTTCCCCCTGATAAGAATTCTTTTGAAGCAACCTTCTTGATTGCTAAGCTGAAACATATAGATATTTATTTCATAAAATAACTTCATAAATAATTTGGGGGGGGGGGGGGGGGGGGGGGGGGGGGGGTAAGCAAAGACTTGTTTTATGGAGTAATATCCATATGAAATGTTTTTAGAATCTTTTCAGTATATTCTGATTGATAGACTAATATTCCATTTGATCTATACTCGATCTTCAGGTCGAGACAATATTTTCCTTCTCATTTCTTTATGAAGACACGTGAGTATATAATATGATTTATTATATCCTTATCTTATCGGATATTAACTGAGACGGTTATAGTAAATTCGTTCATATTGTTTTTAATCCATATAAAGATTTTTTTATGTTCATCAAATGTAGATTACGACATCTCGATTAATATGCTTCTACCATTTTAAATCCTTCATGGATTATAAATATATGTATTGAGTGAATCATATAGATAAATGATTACTATGGTAGAAGACGTATTTCAAGCCTTTCAAAGGCAGCCAATTTTATTAAAAAATTGAAAAGTAATCATATTTATCAGTAGTGAATACCAAGTTTCTGTAAGAAACCTTTTACTATGAGTCGTGCCTCATATCTCACAATCTCGTTTTTCTCATTTCGTTTCCGTGTAAAAGTAAGTATCCAATTAGTTTGACATCTCCAGGTGTCTGGAGTACTATTGGTCTAAATACTTTATGTTTGGCTTATAAAGTCAATTCTTATTGAATTGCTTCTTTTCATTTAGGTCAATCATGTCTTTGTCTAAAATCAATGATATTATGAAAATAATAATTCTCATTTATAATTTCAGTAGCGCTACTTCGTATAAAACTACATCATCAATAATTGTTTCATTATGATCCCACATTTTTCTCATATAATTTATAGAAATTTTCTCAATATCTATGTTTTTGTATCTCTGTTGAGTTTACTTCCATCTCAATAGATTTAGTCATTTCATAAACTTGTGCCTCTTTAGATATATCAGACTCTTATAGAGTTGATTTAGAGAAAGTGAATTTATTTATAACTCAAGTTTTTTTTACTCTTGGGATCCCAATAACAATTCCTTTCAAAAAGGTTCATAATCTTATGTTATGCATCAAATGATTTAGTTATTGCATTTTGCTTTGATTGTTTTGCAGGAACAATTGTCTGACCGAGATTTATGAGACAACAACTTATAAAATCTTGTTAACCTTTAATATACCAAATAATAGATTAATATTCATCGATGATCGGTTATCTTCCGTATTTGAACGATACGAAGATTGAAATGAGACACACACACACACACACATACACACATACACACATACATACATACATACATACATACATACATACATACATACATACATATATATATATATATATATATATATATATATATATATACATACATCGAACTGAACTGGTGTCTCTATTTTGTATATAAGTAACTTTTCATTTAATCTTCTCTTCTAGAGAAACTTTCCTATTTGAAAATTAATCAATATGATAATATGAAGATTGTGCCTAAAAATAGAAACTATCAGAAGTTTAAATGATCTAATAGAAGATTAGTCAAAATCAACATTAATCTCATAATGATATAGAAGTCTTATCTTAGATCATGCCAGAGATGTAATAAGGAGATATACAACAAATCAAATATCTTAAAAAGTGAGTAAGTCTCTATATAGAAATCAACAACTATATCAAAATAATAAAGTTCTCGTAAATATCTGGTGACGTTTGATAAGTGATTCCCCTGGTCCATTTTGATCGTGAGTATATCTGAAAACTAACAACAATCACACGTAAAAACAAACAATGAAGTGCTCGTGTGAGTTGAGACATAAATGCACACAATCATGGAAGCACAAATGCAAAGTTATATGACAATGCATTTAAGTGTATATGCGCACCTAATCTCCCCAAGAAGCATGCCAGATGAATTAGTTTTTGCTCTTGCATTTACTCTTGAAGTTATGGAGATTATTGGAACCTTGCCAATGAAACATAAGCTACCTATTACAAAATCATCTCCAATGTGGTATGCCATGAAATAAACTAAGAATAAAAATAGAGGTTCTTACAAAAGCAAACAATTGCATTACATTGGATCAATACAGCTTGCACAAATAAAAAAATAATAGCATAAAATCAAACAAACAAAGGTCTTCAGTTTGAGAAAGGAACAACATATATATATATATATATATATATATATATATATATGTGTGTGTGTGTGTGTGTGTGTGTGTGTGTGTGTGTGTGTGTGTTCGCAAAACATGAAGAAAGTAAAAATTAAACAAATTGTAAAATGTGGTTACTTATCTTCTCAGCAACTAAATAGAATAAAGTGATACAAATTACAATAACCCAGTTTGGGTTTTGAGTGTTATGTACAAACTTTTTTTTTCAACCTTCACACAAAAGCTTTAAAATTAAAGCATTTTGGTAAGTGAAATATTTCTGAAATTTAAGAAGACATGAGTCAGTAACTATTGAAATTGGATTGATATATTGTTGTAGAACTAAGAGCTAAAGAGGAAATATTTTGAAGGCTCATTCTTTTCTTTTTATTTCAATTTCATGACCTTGCAAGATTACACAGCAATTGCTAAATATATAGCATTACAAATGACTCATTGAAATAATCAAAGGACACTTAGAAACAAACAATGACTTTTAATCTTTCTAGGTTCATTAACTCAAGACTTTAATCTCCCAAGATTCATAAATAAAATTCAACTTTCCATGAACCTTTAATCTCCCAAGGTTCAACATTCCATAGTTCAAGAATCTTGGAATATGCAAAGTTGATTTAACTTTCCATCAATGCCTCATTTAAATCAAATTTGCTTTTCATTCCCAATCTTTCTGAGTTCCTTTTGAAGACATGACCTCCTTGAGTTGAAAATATTGGCCACTTGCTCGTCCGACTTGCAATACTTCATATCAAAAAGTCTTTCATTTACAAGTTCCCGTAGAAAATGAAAATGCATTCGAATATGCTTGGTTCTCCCATGAAGAACTGAATCCTTTGAAACTGAAATTGTAGAACAGTTATCACAAAACAGAGTTGTTGCATCCTTTTGAACATGATTCAAATCTTCCAAAATATCATGTAACCAAAGTAACTGACTTCCCGCAATTGATGCAACAATATATTCAGCCTCTGTTGTTGATAATGCCACAATAGGTTGTTTCTTTGAACACCATGAGATTGTACCACATCCAAGATTAAAAACATAACCTAAAGTACTTTTGCTATCATCAACACTCCCTACCAAATCACTGTCAGTATATCCAACCAATTTAATAGAAATATTGGCTTGATAAAAAAATACCATGATCAAGTGTTCCACTGACATATCTCAAAATTCTTTTTGCAGCCTCCTAGTGATTTGAAAACGGTTTCTCCATAAATCTACTGATCAAACTTATAGCATACATTATGTCAGGCTTTGTAGATGTCAAATACATAAAATAAAGTGGAGTCATCAAGCTTTTCTTCTCCATTTTTGCTCAGCTTCAATCCTGTAATACACGGAGTTGAAACTGGAATTGCACTCTCCATCTTGAATTTTCTCAGAATTTCTTTTGAATAATTCTCTTGAGAAATAAAAATACCATTCTTGGATTGATGAACTTCAATACCAAGGAAATGATGTAACTCTCCCAAATCAATCATCTCAAATTCCTTCATCATAGAAGTCTTAAAATCATTCAACAAATCAAAATTATTTCCGGTAAAAATAAGATCATCAACATAAAGACTCACAATGATGAATCCTCCATGTGGACCGACTTTGGTGAAGAGAGTGTGCTCATATGGACATTTCTGAAAATTATTCTTCTCAAAAAACACATTGATCCGGCTATACCACGCTCTTGGTGATTGCTTTAACCCATATAACGCCTTCTTTAGCTTGTAGACTTTACTTTCTTTACCTTTTTTTCACAAATCCAACAGGCTGCTAAACAAAAAATTCTTCCTTTAGAACTCCATTCAAAAAGGCTGATTTGACATCCATTTGGAGCAATTTCCAATTGTTCTGAGCTGCAACAGAAATGATTAACCAAACAGTATTAAGTCTTGAAACCGGAGCAAAAACTTCAGTAAAATCTTGTCCCTCTTTTTGCTTGTATCCCTTTGCAACTAGCATTGCTTTATGCTTGTTGATGGAGCCGTCAGGGTTCATCTTTGTTTTGTAAATCCATTTAACACCGATGGGAGTTTTATGTGAAAGCAAGTCTGTTAGTTTCCATGTATCATTTTTCTCGATAGCCTTAATCTCATCCAACATAGCATGTTGCCATTTTTCTTCTTTGTTTGCATAATTGTTGCGTTGGTCGAGTGGCGCCTCACCAGCGCCAGCCTTGGCCTATGACTTCAATTCTTCCGTTTTGGCCCCAATTTTTCTCAATTTCGCACTATTACCCTGTGATTGCTAAAGGAATCTGCACAAGCTTAATACACCATTAAATACTCGATTTTTACTCAGAAACGAGTGTAATTGACATGATATAGAGGCTACACCGAGTGTAGAATTGGGAGTTATCAATCATCAAATCTTATTGGATCTTCATCTGTAAAGAAAGCAAAGAAAATCGAGTCATTTGTTTCCACTTGTTCGGTGGAGTTGTAAATTTCTTGTAGGCTTTTCATCTTTCTTTTTGGTGAGAAATCTCCACTCGACGGTTGTGAAGAATCATCATTCTCTTCATTTTCTTCATTAGCAACATCTGGTAACTTGGCACGACCCTTTTTTTTTCATCAAATGACGAGTCTTCATCAACTCAAACATCTCGACTGATCACAATCTTCTTTGTCTTTGGATTGAACAACTTGTAGGCTTTGTTTTTCTCGCTATATTCGATGAAAATGCATTTCTCGGATTTGTCATCAAATTTGTTTCGCATTGCTTCTGGAATTAGAGAATAAACAACACTCCCAAAAACTTTCAAGTGTTGTATGTTAGGATTTCTCCCATACCAAGCTTCATGTGGAGTGATATTGTTTAGGCATTTTGTTGGCGATCTGTTAATCAAATAACCTGTATAAGAAATAGCTTCTGCCCAAAAATCATTTGGCAAATTTTTTCTTTTTAACATACATCTCACCATCTCCATAATTGTTCTATTTTTTCGCTCACTAACACCATTTTGTTGAGGTGTATAACAAGTTGTTATTTCATGCCGAATTCCATGTTCTCTGAAAAAATTCTCTGTGTTTGAAAAATATTTCCCACCACGATCGGTTCTCAAAGTTTTAATAAAAAAACCTGAGAATTTCTCCACTTCTGATTTAAAAATTTTGAAAGTCTCAAAAACTTCGGATTTTTCTTTAAGAAAGTAAAGCCAAACTTTTCTTGAAAAATCATCGATGAAGGTTATAAAATACCTGCTCCCACCCAAAAGATGCAACCGGCATAGGTCCACACAAGTATGAATGTACAAGGTCCAACAACTTCTTTGATCTCCATGAAGATTAGGAAGGGAATGGGTCTTGATGTTGCTTCCCAAGTTGGCAAGCTTCACAAACTTCATTAACTTGATTAATTCTCTGCAGCCCTTCAACCATATTTTGGTAGACATCAACTTCAAGCTTCTATAATTCAGATGTCCATACCTCTCATGCCATAGTTTGGATATACTGTCATCAACACCAGCAGGATATACTGTCATCAACACCAGCAAAAACTAGCCAAGTTTGCTGTCTGTAGCTTGAGAGGAAATAGATTATTTGCTGCATCACCAATCTTAGCAACCAGTTGATCATTCTTTGATAAAAAACAAGTATTATCACGAAAGTGTACATTAAAACCCTTTCTTAAAAGATGACCAACACTTAATAGATTATTTTTCAATCCATGAAAAATAATATTCTCTCACAGATTTGATATCCATGAAAAAAAAATTCTGAATATTCTCTCCTCCCCGTCTCAAGACTCTCACCCTTTCTCCCCTCTCCTCTCTTTCTCTCTCTCTGGTTGGATTTCAAGTTCTTATTTGTTAGATATTGGAGTTGTGATTTAATCGATTAAAGGTTGATGTTGGAGCCTTGGAGGCTTCTGTGTTGGAGGGTACTATTATGTAGGAGGTTTGTTGATAGTTTGACGGTAATGGTGGTCGACGACGGTGAAGACTGGTGCCGGTCCAAATTGGTGAGGTGGAGATCGTGTGATCCTTACTGGACTACGTGATCTCTACTGTGCGATGGAGATCTAAGCGAGCTCCACCGTACGATAAAGGTAGCTAGAAGATCGTGCAGATCTTCACCTTACGATAGAGATCTACGGATCAACGGTGGAGATCACACGGATGTCCATCATACGGTGGAGATCGCTCTGATGTCCATCGTACAAATGGAGATCCATAGATCGCCATTTCCAGCGCATTTTTTTAAAAATCATTTTCTAACTCGTTTATCTTTTTCTAATTTTTTTAGAGGACAATTCAAAATCCACTTTTAATTGATTTTTATCCTTTAATAAAAGGAAAAAATATCAATTAGTTTAAATCTAATTAAAAACAAAAATGATAAAAAAAAAGGTAAAAAATCAATTAGTTTAAATATAATTAAAAATATTAAAGTTTGATGTTGAGAATATAATAGACTTTTTTAAAATAAAAATAAAAATTGGTATTGGTATTGGTATTGGTATTATAGTCCTTCATATGGTCAATACAAGTCAAGCTAACATAGTCGTTAATGTCATTAGACTTTAGGAGATGTTGTATAATGAACACATTTTTCTCCACACATCCAATAGTTTAAAGGTCAGAGGAAGGTTTTATTATTCACCCTTTTGTAGAGGTTTTTATGTTGAATGTTCAACCCAAAGGGTTTGATTTGATATTTGATTAAAATTTAGAGGTTATTTATAATTTTTTTTCTTATAATAATACTGTATAAATTAAAATCCAACTCAAATGATATAGAAACTGATTTATTACTACTACGTTATTTACCACGTCATCTCATGATATAAATCAATTGCCATATAGTTTTTATAACATTATATATATAAAAGAATACATCAAACAATTTAAATTAAACCATCCAATATTAATTTATTTTTTTAACAATTTAAAAAATTAAAAATTCACCTTAATATTAAAAAAACATGAAAAGTCGCCAATCAATTTTAAATTAATTTAAATTGATTTGATTACTTTAAAATATAAGAAAATGTATATGTTTTTTTTTTTTTTTTAATAAAATCAATTTAAATTAATTTAACTATAGACTACATATATTGTTTTTACTCTTCCGTCGTGTTAAAAATATATCTTTAAAACAATTACATTGAAGGTATATTATAATATTATTACTTATATTTTTTTAGAATATTATTTTCGGTTTTTACTACCATATATGTTTTTAGATTCTGAAAATAAAAATAAAAAATCAATATCTTATTTCAAATAAAAATGGATAAAACATAAAACATTACCCAACATAACTACAGTATTTCTTATTATCTGAAATCTAAATTTATGGAGTACATATATGAATTTTTTTTCTTCTTCTTAAAAGATGGTAACATGCAAGTCAGTAATGCGATGCCACATATCTCAGTAAGGATAGTAATGCAATGACACATATCTCGTGCAACACAGTGAAGTAGAAATCAACCCTCATCTACGACAAAACACATAAAAACAAGCCAAAACTTCAACCATGAGAGACACAGTCACAGAGATGATTAACATGGAGGAAAGCTTGTCACCACCACCATCAAAATCAGAAGAAGAAGAAGAAGAAGCAAAGAATACAAAGAATGATAGATCAATTACAAGAGATGTGTTGTTTGCAGAAGTGAAGAGGTTGGGTGTAATAGCAGGACCAATGGTGGCTGTTACTTTGTCACAGTATCTACTCCAAGTCATATCAGTCATGATGGTGGGCCATCTTGGTGAGCTTGCTCTCTCCAGCACCGCCATAGCCATCTCTCTCTCTGGTGTCACCGGCTTCAGTGTTCTTGTGAGTCAATAATATTCAAACCTTCGTTTTCTGTGTTTTTTTAGATTTGACTTACATAATGACAGATTTCTCCGATTTCGAATTTCACATTAAAAAACTAATTAACGGTAGAAAGATTCCCAGGTAAGGAATTTACATGCAGAAATTGTCTGTAATTATGCAAAACCTGCTAATTTCAATTCCTCCATTACAAATATGTTGATCTTTTTCTAACTGTTTTCTAATATTTACTTTTTAATCTTATAATTTTTGTTGAAATAATTTTAATCTTTTAATTAATATTCTACATTTACATGACCCATGAGTTTTTTTTTTCTTTTTTTGTAGAAAATAATTTATTATTGTTAATTTAATTTTTATTTAATATTAAAATATGAAAATATTTGAAAGAAATTCTGGAAAATAAAAGTGTAAAAACAAAAAAAAAATTACGGGTAAAAATGACGTTTACGGTTGTATTATATATTAACAAGGGTAAAATCGTATTTTTATATATATAGTCACATACTCATAGCGGATTGTTTGTAATTTGGTCAAACAGACAAAAGTTATATATTTCAAAAAAATTAACTTCAAAAGTTGTTAATATGATAAAAATGTTTAAAAATATAAGGTACCGTCCTGTAACTGTTTTTCATTCCGTTTTAATTTTTATTTTCCAAAAACAATTTCGAATTCGCATTCGTTAACTGTTTTTCATTTTATTTTCAAAAGACAAAAAACAAAATCAGTGTTAACAATAAAATTTTTGAAAAACATAAAATACATGTTTTTTTTTGTTTTTGTTTTTATTTTCACTTTTTATTTTTATTTTTTTTACTTTTTTTTTTCTTCATTTTTGATCATCTTCTATGATCCTCTTCTACTTCTTCTTCTTCTTCTCTGAACCTTCTTCTTCTCAAATCCTTTTCTTTTTCTTCTCCAAACCTTTTTTTTCTCCGATCCTCTTTTTCTTCTTCTCCTTCTCCGATGCTTCTTCTTCTCTTATCCTTATTCTTCTTCGATCCTCTTCCTCCTCTTCTTCTTCGATCTTCTTCCTTTCTTTTTCTTCTTTTCTTCTTCTTGACCGATCTGGTTTTATTTATTTTTCTTCTTTTTAATTTTTTATATCTATATTTTATTACTGTGATTTATATTTATTAAAATAATATTTATTTGTAATTTAAGAGTTTAGTTCTGATTAATTGATTATTATTTTTTTTTAGTAATTTGTGATGTGTTACATTTGTTTAATTTAAAAATTACAATACAAAAATTATATTGGTTAATTATATAATCAATTCATTTATAATTGTAATAAAGTTAAACAAAATATAAAAATTGATATTTGAATTTTTGATAGTTTTCAGTTAATTTACCAGACGCGTTTTTCCGTTTTCATTTTCAAAATACAGCTTTCAGTATATACTATCAGACGTATTTTTAGAATTCGAAACTGAAACCAAAAACACTATTTTTATTTTTAAAAAACAACAACTAAAAAATGTTTACAGGACGGACCCTAATATTTCTTGAAACAATACCAACTTTAGTGAAATAAATGAATCTAAAGGCACATATCCCATGGACATGTACTACTGCTAGACAACCATTGAAGTACAATAAAAATTTAGGAGTGTTTTTGATCATGTCAAAAATCACTTATAAATAGTCAAAATAACTTGCGTGATGATTTTACAATGCTTGCTTGAATTTATCTAATGTATCTGTATGCAAAACAGATGGGAATGGCTAGTGCCCTGGAAACTCTAAGTGGACAAGCTTATGGAGCTCAACAATACTCAAGAATTGGGACTCAAACTTACACTGCTATATTCTCTCTATTCTTAGTCTGTCTGCCTATCACTATCCTTTGGATTTACACGGGAAAATTATTGTTTTTGATAGGCCAGGATCCTGAGATTTCACATGAAGCTGGAAGATTCATAATCTGGCTTATTCCTGCAATCTTTGCTTATGCATTTCTGCAGCCTCTTATTAGATATTTCCAGACACAGAGCTTGACATTTCCCATGTTTGTGAGCTCTTGTGTCACTCTTTGTCTGCACATTCCTCTCTGTTGGGCCTTGGTTTTCAAGTCTGGTGTGGGAAACATTGGAGCAGCTTTGTCTATTAGTATATCATATTGGTTGAATGTGATTTTCCTGGGGGTTTACATGTACTTCTCTCTTACTTGTGTGAAAACACGGGGTTCGATTTCCATGGAGTTGTTCCAAGGCATTGGAGAGTTCTTCAAGTTTGCTATTCCTTCTGCACTAATGATTTGGTATATATATTGGTTATCTTCTCTGTTTTTAATTTTAAAAGACTTTCTAAACTTTGATGTGTTGCATTTTATGTTTATGATTGCAGCCTAGAATATTGGTCATTTGAGCTGCTTATTTTGATGTCAGGACTTTTACCAAATCCACAGCTTGAAACTTCAGTCCTCTCCGTATGGTATGTATCCTCGACATGGGCATTAATCTTCTTTTGATATAAACGAGCTTATCTGACCATATAACAAGTTTAGAGTTTAAGGTTTAGGGTTTACCTGAACACACTTCAATCCTCCCGGAAGAATTACATTTTTCTAATTTATTTCCCAAGTAGAAAATAACTACTCTTTATTGTTATTTTCTTTGTGCAGTCTCAACACCGTTGCAACCTTCTATACAATACCGTTTGGACTTGGTGCTGCTGTAAGGTTTGTTCAACCAATCATGCATACAGATTCGGTACTCATAAGAATTCATATGTATGTGTAGTACCGATGTAGAAACTAACCATCATTTCTTTGAATAGTACAAGAGTTTCAAATGAATTAGGAGCTGGGAACCCAACTATGGCCCGTGTAGCTGTTTACGCTGTGATGCTTTTGGCATTCATAGTGGCGATTATCGTTAGCTCAATCCTATTCGCTAGCCGGCATGTTTTCGGTTATATATTCAGCAACGAGAAGGAAGTTGTGGATTATGTCACAACCATGGCTCCTCTGGTTTGTTTTTCTGTTATAATTGACAGCTTTCAAGGAGTCCTTGCAGGTTATATATAAATTCTTCCTACTCTCTCTATAGTTAAGTTCTATATTAGATACAAACTGGGTCAGGTCATCCTATCCTAACCCAGTTTAGTTGTTTGAAATTATTGTTGTGTTATAATATCAGGGGTTGCAAGAGGATGTGGGTGGCAACATATAGGGGCATTTGTGAATCTGGGTGCCTTCTATCTGTGTGGAATCCCATTGGCTGCCTCATTGGGCTTCTGGGTGAAGCTTAGAGGAATGGGACTTTGGATTGGAATTCTTGCTGGTGCTTTTACTCAAACACTTGTACTCTCTATCATAACAAGTTGTACAAATTGGGAAAAACAGGTCTATTCCCTTTTCTACTTTTCTATCTTTAATCCCCTTAAAGATGCTTAGTTTCCATAACACAACAATCCCCTTATCTTTGATTAAAATTTAGTGAAAAAAGAAAAGAAAAAAGGATTTAAAGGATAATGTGATTTTTCTTTATAATGTTGGACTAGAAATCTCATAACAGCTCAAATTTTTACAAACATAAATAAACTGAGTCTCTTTTGAGAGACTTCGCAAGAAATTTTAACCAAGTATTTTTTTAATATAGTTTTTGTATCATTATTGCAGGCAAGTAAAGCAAGACAGAGGATATTTGAAGGAAGATCTTCAATAGATATTTAGAAATGTAAATACGCAAAGTCTGTTTTGTAATTTTCAATTTGCAAGAGAGAAATAATACTTGAAATTGATGTCATGAGCAAATACTATAGTGATTAAGTTTTGGGGCCAAAAGGAGGTCTCTCTCTAGTCTCTATATGTGTTGTTCACCTCCGCGTGCACTAGTGTATTTTATATTTATATATTTCCTCATCACCTACACCGTTCTTATTTTGAGAGAAAAATTGAAACTAAAGTTGTAAATTTGGTGCATGGTCTCTGAATGGAAAAAAAAAACTTAAAATCTTCTATATAATGTATGAACAATAAATCAATTTTTTTTTTTGAAATGATTATAGATCAAGTTAAAAACAGAACTTTCCACTCATAATTAGACTACATAAGTAACAAACCAATGGAGTAGACATAAGTCGGTTCGGTTTAATTTTCGATGAAACCATGCATGATTCACTAATACTTAATTTTATTTTTTTGAATCGGATTGACTCGTCTCAACAGGATCAATCGACTTAACTCAAACCCGTTTTTTATAGTTTAAGGCAGTTCGGTTTAATACAGTTTTTAGTTTGATGGGCTTTTTGGGTTAATGAAAATTTTACGTACGGTCTTACTTTTAATTAAGTATAACACTCTTTATCACTTCAGAATCAAAATAAAAATCAAAATATATGAAAATATAGATAAGAATTATAAAGTTGATGGTTTATGAAATGTGTTTAAATTTATTAGATGTTTAAAAGGAGGAAGATGATGTAAGAAATTATTTATTATAAATACTTATATGTAAGTGTATTTAGGATATTTTGTTTTGTTTAATATTTTTTTTTTAAAAATCAAATATTAAATTTGAGTATAAATACTAAATACTAAATAGAACTTTTTTGCGGTCAATTTACTTAGGTCCCGTCCTGTAGTCATTTTTCAATCCGTTTTCGTTTTATTTTTAAAAAATACTTTCGTTTACTGTTTTTTATTTTATTTTTAGAAAAAAAAACCAACATTAAAAGTGAAAGATTTAAAAATCATAAAATACTTGTTCTTTGTTTTTGTTTTTATTTTTCATTTTTTTAAAATTAAAAAAATCACTTTTTTTTCTTTTTTTCCTTCTTCTTCGACACTCTTCGTCACTGTTCATCATCATCATCGTCGTCTTCGTCTTCTTCATCATCGTCTTCCCAAAGACAAAAAAGCAGCCGACGCTGGAGGATGAGAGATCCTACTCCGGCGATGCCGATCTGGCCAGATCGCCGGAGGACGATCTCACCTCCTCCGGAGTTACCAATTATGATGCCCAAGCTTCTTGGCCTTACAAAAACAGAGTATTTGTCTTTGAGTTTGTTTGAAGAAGAAATGAGAAATAATAAAAGAAAAACAGGGAGAAATCAGAGAGAGATGAAGAGAGGGTTAAGAGAGAATTAATTGAAATTACCTGATCTTTGTATTTTGGATTCTAGTTTCTTATCTTGTTAATTATTCAGGTGAGCTAGCTCTAATACAATTAATTTGTACAATGGTGTCAGAGTCGACATTGATAGCAGAGCAACACAAAGCATTTGAGAATGCTTTGGCCATTTACAATGACAAGGAGATGACTGAGGAGCGGTGGCACAATATTGTTGCAGCCGTTGGTGGTGGCAAGAAGCATTATGAGAAGCTTGTGGAGGATTTGAAGCTCATTGAAGCAGGTGAATTTGATAATTTAATTTTTTAGTTAATACTACTACTTTATTTTGTTAGTCGGTTTACGAATCAGAATTTCTGGATTCAAGGCCCATTAATTGTTATCCAAATTATTTTGGAATCTAGTTTCTCATAACTGTTGATGGTCTCTAGTTCATTTGCTATTGTATCAGGCTTTGGTCTTTTTTTTTTAATAGTTTAATTATTTTTCATTTAATCTCAAATAAATCAATGTTTAATATTTTAAAATCTTTCTTTGAATGTAAATTTTATTTAATAATTTTTTTTGACTTAATTGATAATTATTTGGGATGAATTATTGTCAAACTTTGTTATTATTTAGTTAATTTACCGGACATGTTTTTAGTACTTTAATTTCATAATACAGGTTGCTATCGGACGCGTTTTTGGATTTTGAAAATAATACAAAAAATATTGTTTTCATTTTCGTTTTTCTTTACGAAAAATAATAAACAAAAAACGTTTACGGGATAGTTATTTATAAACTATAAAAATAAAGGCTTAGCTGCCCTTCAAATAAAACAGTGCATATACTGCCACCTAGAGGTGTTCACGGTTCGGTTAAACCGTTCGAAACCGAACCGAAATCGGTCTCTGGAAACCGAAATCGAAACCGAAACCGTCGGTTACAAAACCGGTTGGAAACCGGTTGGAAACCGGATCCCGACGGTTCGGTTACGGTTACGGGATCTTAAAAACCGACCAAAAACCATCGGTTAAACCGGCGGTTTCAAATTTAAAAAAAAAACCAATGAAATGCTGACACGTGGCAGCATTTCAGAAAAAAACTAATTGAAAAAAAATGTATATAAAATAATATATATATTAATTTTTGTTAAAAAAAAAAACCGAACGAACCGAAACTGAACCGAAACTGAACCGAACCGTTCGGTTTCACAAACCGAAACCGAAACCGAACCGAACAGTTCGGTTTCGGAAAACCGAAACAGAAACCAAACCGAAAACCGCCGGTTCCGAAACCATCCGAAACCGTCCTATTCCGGTTACGGTTACGGTTACGGTTCGGCCTTTCCACGGAACCGAAACCGAACCGTAGACACCATTACTGCCACCTAATCACCACTCCAAATGGAAAAAAAAAATTTGCTTTTCCCTATCAATCATTGTCATATCAAGGTGAAACCGATGGTCATTTGCAGTAGAAGTCTTCAAAGTGAAACTCTATGGGAAGGCTGAACCTTGATTTTGTATATATTATTTCACATTTGTTGATAAAACACAAAGTACAAGGAGACCTCTTCCCTGTAAGCAGACTCTTTTCGGTATCATATTTTTTTTTTTATTATTTAAATATTCTATAAGGCCTGTTTGACTAAGCTTTTAAAAGGTTGTTTTTAGCTTTTGGAACCTAAAAGCAGTTTCCAGGAGTGTTTGAATGTATCATCAAAACAGCTTTTTACTTTTGAAAGCCCTTCAAGTGAAAACCAAAATTTCTGGCTTCTTGTAAAAGAGCTTTCTTGGAAACACGGGAAGCTAAAAATTTGTTTAATGAAATTATTTTATTTACCATTTTATCCTTCTATCCTTCAAAACCAAAATCAAAATCCCACTCGAATCCATCTTCTTTCATTTCTGTCAACTGCATTTCCAACCATCTCTCACTAAAATAACACAAAAAATAATCAAACCCATGAGTAGATTTAACAAATCTAACTATGAAATAAGAAATTGATGTAGTAAAAAAGTAGGGAGATGATTCGAAGGTTATGGATTCGCAAGAGGGAGAACCAAGAAATGGATGAAGTCAAGAAGTGGAGAGAGACAGTATGAAAATGAAGAAAGAGAAGCTGACAAAGATCAGAATTAAAAGGAAAAATTGAGAGCAAAGATAGTGAAACTGGTAGAGAAAAAGAAAAAATTAATGGTGTATGCTTTCGACCTTCGGTGGCCGAGAAATGTGTGGTTATGGATTGGGTGGGTGAGGTTGGATTGTTGGTGATGAGTGATGACTGTTGTTGTGTGAGCAAAACAAAATATTTAGATATATTATTTCTTTTATTTTATTAATTATATTTATCTTTTTTTTTTTGAAATATATATTACCATATATTGATTATTACCATATATTGAGTTTATCAAAACTAATTATGTTATTAATAATTTATTATAGTCGGGGCTTAATGAGTATTCTGTAATTAGTAGATATTTTAAAATGTTTCAATCAAACAGTTCCAAAAGCTCTTCTAGATACAAAAGAGCTTTTGAAATATATCATCTAAATGGTAACCGAAAAATTTAGGCTTTTATTTCTCTTCTTCTACCGCCAAAAGTCAAAAGTAAAAATTATCCTAAATAAACCCTGTATTAAGGAAAAAAATTCCAATACTACTGGCACTCGACTAGTTTATCCTATTTTTCGTTCTTCAGTCTCTAGTTTCAGTAATGATTAAAAATCCCTCCGGTTTACCATATTTCATATTCTCTCCTTTACTGTTAAAAAAATATCTAAAATGCTCTTTATTGTCAAATATTATGTTAAAGATTTAAAATAAGTATAGATCAAAAGGTACATTTGTAAAAACTTTACTTAAAAATTATTTAACAAATTATTAAAATAAAAACTTATATTAAACATAATATAATAATATAATTCACCTTCTTTGGGGTCGAAGTAGGTGACGAATTGTTTGATTTTATTTTTTTTTTCTTTTCAATTTATTATTATTATTATTTTGTCTTTGTATATGGATGCTTTGAAATTTGGAACGAAGAACTTAAAGTTTGATTTAGAGAAAGGTTGTTTCCACTGCACAAAGAAAGAGACTTTGGGGGTGTTGGAGAGAGAGAGATGGTGGTTGGAGGTTAGCGACCTGAGACGATGGTTTAATGATTTGTGATTTGATTTTTGGTGTTGAATTATATTCAATGGTAAAAAAAAATTGGTTTAAAATCTTAAACAGAGATTGACAGTAGGGAGATTTTGGGGAATATTATAAACTTAGAGAGATTTTGGCCATTAATGAAAATAAAGGGGAAATGCAGGGAATACAGTAGACTAGGGAGGAATTTTGATAATATCTCATTATCTCAATATTTTATTTACAGTCGGTCATTTTTGCTTTGGATTTTACCTCATAAAGTCATAATCTCATATTGTCATTTACTTGAAATGTGGGACAAAGATATTTGTCTTTCAGGAGTAAGACAAACTTTAACATAAAGAGATGTATTTTTTTATAAAAAAATACATAAATAACTGTTTTCATATATAGTATACTATTTTATCACTAATGTTACCGATTTTTCTGGTATGTATATAATATAGATATATTTATGATATACTTGTATATAAATACACTTTTATCACGTATATTATTACATTTAAAGTTATATTGTTTATCGGTTTTTCTCTCATGAATATAGTTTGAACATATTAATATTTATTGTCACCCTTTTGTTATGTCGACAACTAAACTTTTATTATAATAATACATATGATAAAAGTGTTGTAACGTGTATTATTATGTTTAAGATATATTCAAAATGTATATTAATGAAAGAAAAACTATAAATATATTTATATCATGTTAATATGAAATATATTCTGTTGATATGAGAAAAAATTCATAATCACATCCTTTACATCTATAATATCAAGTTTGTCTCATGTTTCCTTTTCTAAATTTTGAATTAACCGTAATAACTCTTTATTCCCCCAAATGGCCGAGATTGAAGTAATTATTCATGGCTGATGTTTGCTCACTTCCAGCAACAATTGGGTCGGATGCGATTGTGGTCGTTAAATAGATAAATGAGGGAGCCAGTGTGGTGCGGATGTGGGGATTATTTTAGATAGCATAGCCTTTGACCTATGACTAGGATTTTGGATTATAGGGCTGTCAGTACAGCGAAAGGCAATCAAGTGGTACACTTGTTAGCTAAAAATGTTTTATGTGGCTGTGAGAGGATAAGTTTTGGATGGAGGAATAACCTCCTTATTTTGGTATAGGATGAGTCGTATTGATTAGATCTGTTCATTTCAAAAGTGAACCAATAAAAAATCGATACTATTCGGTTTTTAAAAAAATGATCCGACTAGATCCGATATACAACTGTCAACCGATTAAAATCCAATTGATTTGAACCGGTTCAGTTCTATTCGATTCGTTTTTTTCGATTTTAGACCAATTGAGCCCAATTGTTGGGTTTTAATTTTAACATCTTTTTGGGCTTTAATTATTGAAATTATGATTAATTAAATCTTTTTTGTTTAATCAAATTTGGTAATGGATTATATTGGATTTTTTGTTCATGCTTTGGTGTTACACTGTCACCTACTCACCTCTAACTTTATCAATTATGTCATAAATTGAAACGGTGAAAAACAAACTCGTCCCCACCACTCACCACCATCACCGCCTTCGTGTTCGTCTTCGTCTTCATCTTCATCTTCATCTTC
Source organism: Dipteronia dyeriana (assembly GCA_032871835.1). Taxonomy (NCBI): domain Eukaryota; kingdom Viridiplantae; phylum Streptophyta; class Magnoliopsida; order Sapindales; family Sapindaceae; genus Dipteronia; species Dipteronia dyeriana. Next base: position 50,703,236 of record CM065303.1, on the reverse strand, counting down.
ACATGTCAACAATTAAAAAAAAAAAAAAAAAAAAAGCATCGACTCTTATACTGAATCCCCTTTGTCTTCATCTTTCTCCACAGACCCAAAACAAATTACAAATAATCAATGCTTCTTTGCCCAATATGAGTTTTATTTCTTTTAAATGTTGTCATGAAGCACACTAATAATTTTCAAGGGACCAATCTTACCAGCAACATAGCCACATTGGTAATAATATACAAAAATTGAAGATCGGAAAGAACACTAATAAGTTGACAAAAAAAAAGCACACTAATATAGATACTATCTTGGCATTGCTCATGTGGTACCGGGAAGGAGTGTGGTGGGATAGGTGTTAAGTTCACATTTTCTCATAAAATGAAAAGTCAACATGTTGGAACTTCACCGAATTGTCTCTATGTTAATGTGTTTGATCAAATTTACATAGGTTACACAAACATGATCACTGCTTTCAACAGTAAAGCCAACTTCCACAAAATAACAATAATAATGATAATGATATATAAAATAATAAGAAATAAAGAATCAAGGTATTTTACTTATCATAGCCTTCAGCTGTGACTCGAGATGATGTTGCCAATATCCCAGTATTGTTTATCAAAAGTTGGATTGAAGAATGCATATCTGAATCCAAAAGCCAATGTTTAAGAGAATCTTTAAACTTCGAGATTGACTGAAAAGATGACAGGTCAACTTGAAAAGCTTTAAGATGAGCATCTTTATTTTGACTCGTTATCTCTATCACAGTATGTTGAACAACCAATATGAGTAAGAATCATTAAAAACATGATGATATAAGCACATAAAATATAACCATAAAACTTTTACATGAATTATACCTTTGATAATAAGTGGGATGACCGTCCAGCTGCAGACACAAAATAAGTTTGAGCTACATATCTTGCAACTTGAAAAGGCAAATTTCTTGCACTAAATGTCAGGGATCATTGAATAAACAACCACAATTTGGGAACCATTTAAAATGTTACTGAGAGATTTGTTAAAAATACTAAATTTAAATCATTATGCATCAAGTCCCTAGAAAATTAATTAGACAATGTTATTATTAGGATCTAGATCCTAGTCAAGATAAAACATTCTTAAATGGCTCAAAGTTTGAAGGGAAATATAAAAGTGTTCATTTTTTTTCTCAAAGTATAGTGATAAAATATATGAGGATACCATACTAGATGAGGATATCAACAAGCAAGTGAGAACATCTTGCCTAATAAATATTACTAAAATTTGAAAATTAAAAGTGATTACGTAAGACATCAAAGCAGCTGTGATTTGTTGTAGAGGATTGTGTGACGTGATATAAGTACACATTCACAGTAAGTAAAAAATCTGTTTAATCAAACAATTAGCTATAAAGCTAGAAGGTTACAAGTATGAACAGAGAGAGTACCCAGAACAACAAAAAAGCCTTGCCTTGAAAGAGAAGAGGCCGTAGCCGCACCCAGACCAGAAGTAGCCTGCAGCAACAAAAGTAGTGATCTCAACACTTCAATTGATCTAACTCATCTTACTGATTTTTATGGGTAATATACAAAGATTTCATTCTTCAAATAAAACAAATTCCAATAAGAAATAAAACAAGAAGAAAGCAAACAAAAGTAGTGAAAAAAAACATTTGGTTTTTTTTTTTACCAGTCCAATTCGGTTTAGCAATTCGGTCGGTGGAGGCAGAGGAGACATCCGTTGTTGAGAGAAGAGGCGGACGACAGAGACGGCGGATGGCGGAGAATGTTGATCCAAGAAGCCGAGAAACGATGGGTCACCACTCACCTGTCGGACGAGAGAGTCACTAGACACCAGACCAGAAAAACGGCGGAGGTGAGGGGGGCCGGACGAGAGAGACTACGAGGTTGAGAAAGTGAGGACTGAGGTCTGAGAGTGAGAGACTGAGAGGGAGTTAGGGATTGAGAGGCAGAGTGGTAGAGAGAATAGGAAAAAATTAGGGATTTTGCTTTATATAGCCGGTTCTCGGTTCCAGCCAACAAACCGGAAACCGAACCGAAAATTTCGGTTTTCAAAATTTCAAACCGAACCGAACCGGATTTTAAAGGAAACAAAAAAAAATCAATAAATTCGATTCGATTCACCGGTTCGGTTCGGTTCGGTTCGGTTTAATGGATTTTTACCCTTCTCTAGTTGGTAGCTTTGTTTCGGCAGATTGCCTGGCAATCTCGTAAATTATTATAATTCAAAAAGAATATTCTAAATTTTCATATTTGTTTAACCACATTTGGCTGATTGCCAGGCAATCTCGTAATCTCTGTTTTCTGTTCTTTATATGACAACCTCTTAAAAAAAACTACAATAATTCAAAAAAAAAATATTATAATTCAAAAAGAATATTCGAAATTTTCATAATCGTATAATCACATTCGTTAAAAAAAAACTATTTATTTAAGAGTTGGAGTAGGACACGACTCATCAAACATGCTGACACATATTCTCTGTAATAGTCACTGTTATTTATTATAAAAATAATATTTTTTTATTATTATTAAGTAAGAAACGGTGCACTTTAGTAAGTACAGGCGTAATAATTTGTATCCACGAATTTTAACGAAACAGATTTTAGGATACTTAAACAATCTAGAAATTTAATCTAAATTTTAATTTAAATAATATATTATAATTAAATTTTTAAATTTAAATTTATTGAAGTTTTAACTAAAATTTTAAATTGTTTAGAGTTACTGTCTTCCTAAAGAGCAAGACTCAAGAGGTGTTCCAATAAATAAGGATTTCCTTGATTATATATGTTACTATATATTCATTTAGCTTTAGACATTTATTAAACAAAAAATATATATATATAGCTAAATGAAATAGTCCATAAATGGTAAGATAAGGTCCCTTCCACGTACCGTGGATTCCGATCTGTCACCCTTTCTACTTTCTAAAATCTTGGAATTATTAAAAATAAAAAATAAAGAAACAGCCAATAAATATCATATTACATTCATCAAATTAGATGTTATATTTGCAGATAATAATTTTTTAATTTATTTTTGTTTTTATATAGAACGGAATTAACTAGCGAAGAACACTTATTTAAATATCGAATTGCTTGTATAAAATTACTGAAGTGTAAAGACATAAGTGTAACATAACAAGACGACATGGGAAATATAGAAAGAAAATTCAACTACCTAGAGTTGATTATTTTTCGAAAACATCCATTTTTATTTTTTAAGCTCTCTGATCACTCTCTCCTCTTTGTTCTTCTTCGAGAAGATGGAAGAGGGTTTGTTAGTTAAGAAGGAGGAATTAGAAGAGAAAAGTATCAATTTTGGATTGCATGTTCAAGAAGTGAAGAGGGTTGGTTGCATAGCAGCTCCAATGGTGGCTGTCAACTTATCACAGTTCTTTCTTCAAGTTATTTCAACCATGATGGTTGGCCACCTTGGTGAGCTCTTTCTTTCTAGCACCGCCATAGCTACCTCCTTCTCTGCTGTAACTGGCTTCAGTCTTCTTGTAAGTCTCTCTCTCTTCTTATCCATTTTTGATATTAGAAATATGTTTACTAATAAGTTCTAACGAAGTAAAAATTGTTGATCTATAGATATTTGTTTGCTTGCATGATTGTGGTTTTGATTAAAAATTTCAACTTATTTGATATAAGGTCGAGATGAAGTCATAACGTCACAAATATAGTTATATGTAGTGTTAATTAATATCATTGATATATAAGAAGCTAGATTCGGGTGGTTTCGAATTTTGTCGAACGCTCTATATCTTGTATAGTCTATTGTGATATTTGTGTATGGTAAATTAACAGTTTGGAATGTCAACTGCAATGGATACTCTATGTGGGCAACGTTTTGGAGCTAAGCAATATCGAAAACTTGGAATACAATTTCAAACCGCCTTGTTTTCGCTCCTTTTAGTATGTCTACCTGTGACTATCATGTGGGTTAACATGGGGAAACTTCTCCTTTTCTTGGGCCAAGACCCTTCAATTGCATCTGAAGCCGGAAAATACACATTATGGTTAATTCCTGCTCTCTTTGGTTATGCAACTCTTCAGCCACTGGTTCGATTTTTTCTAGTGCAGAGTTTGATCACTCCAATGCTCATAAGTTCTTGTGTAACCCTTTGTTTCCACATAGTTATCTGTTGGGTTCTGGTATTGAAGTTTCAGCTAAACAATGTTGGGGGTGCTTTAGCCATTGGTATGTCATATTGGTTGAACGTCCTGATACTTGGACTATACATGAATTACTCATCCACCTGTTCAAAAACGCGCGTGCCAGTATCTATGGAGCTCTTCCAAGGAATTGGAGAGTTTTTCCGCCTTGCTATCTCTTCCGCATTTATGATTTGGTAATTTCGGTTTTGAATCAACTCAATTGATCTCTTCCAAGGTATGTATGGCTTGATTATTGATATATTCCATTGTGATGACTGCAGCCTTGAATGGTGGTCGTTCGAGTTTCTTACCTTGCTGTCTGGGATTTTACCAAATCCGAAGCTTGAAACTTCAGTTTTGTCAGTGTGGTATGTCCTCTAATCTCTATATATTGGTCTTTTGAATCAGAATAATATTAATCATGAAAAGAAAATTGGAAAATCTGTGTGTAATTGTTATCATAATCTTCACATAAGGTTCCAAATTTTATTCAATCCATCAATGAATGCATAGTTGTTTGATTTATACGAGTACTAGCCATTAGTCCTACAATTGCCAAAAGTCGTTATAGTGCCAATATACGTTTTGTAAATGATAACTAGCAACTGTAGTATTCGTCGTGATACTCTAGCTAGCATTTTTCTTGGCCATTTTTTATGTATTGATTCTTTCTTTTTTCTTCTATCTCTTAAACAGTCTGTCGACGCTCACAACACTGTATACAATACCAGAGGGGCTAGGTGCTGCAGCAAGGTTTGCTCCAACTTACATGGATTCACATGATGCATAAAACTGATGATGTTTCTTTTGATAATTCTGTCTTCTATTTCCTTAATTATTGTTGTTTAGCACTCGAGTGTCAAATGAATTAGGAGCTGGGAATCATCTAGCAGCTCAAACAGCGGTTCGCTCTGTGATGCTTCTTACCGTCTTAGAGACAATATTCGTAAGCTCAGTCCTCTTTGCTAGTCGGCATGCTTTCGGCTATGTTTTTAGCAATGAAAAGGAAGTTGTGGATTATGTCACAGCCATGGCTCCTTTCTTATGTTTATGCATTGTATTAAACGGCTTACAGGCAGTACTTTCGGGTTAGTTCTTGTTCATTTTTTTCCCTTTTTGTTTGCAATAATTCTTCGATAAATGAATTCTTGAGAAGGCATCACAAGTAATTAATTTTGTTGCTTTGCTACCAATCTGCAGGCATTGCAAGGGGTTGTGGTTGGCAGGACTTGGGGGCTTATGTGAACCTCTTAGCATACTATGTTTTTGGGATTCCGGTTGCTGCAATATTGGGATTTTGGTTACATATGAGAGGACAAGGACTTTGGATTGGTATACTAGTTGGTGCTTTTGTGCAGACTGTTCTACTCTCCATCATAACAAGTTGCCTAAATTGGAAACAACAGGTCTGCATGCTGTTTTCAAGAAACAAATTTGTATTATAAGATGAAAAAGTGAAACTGAAATTGATAATTATAATTTGTTTTTGGTGTATGATATTGCAGGCAGAAAAGGCAAGACATAGGATATTTGAGGATGATGGACAGACATGAGTTGGCAGAATATTTAAATTAATGAGCTAATTTTTCTATTTCGTTGTTCATTTTTAGTTAACTTATTAGTACGTACAACGATGTTATCAGAATAGCTTGTAGCCATTGGATTGTTCTGACGGTCGTTAATATCAGTCGTAGGATGATTCGAATAAAATTATCTTACCGTTAGTGTAGCTGTTGGGTTAACTTGGTCGATTCAAATTAACCAACACTGTTTGTGTTCTAGTCAAAACCTGCAAGAATACACTCACAACTACAATAACAGAATTTAAGAGTACCAAAACAATAACAATCTACCAACTATTTAAAACAGACAAATATAATACAAAAGAAACAAAAGATAAATGGAGAAATCAGAGAAGAGAACACCAAAAATTATCGTGGTTCAGCCATGAATATGCCTATATCCACGTTGAGCCTCTTTGGAGAGACCCTATCACTATATAGAGTTATTACAGCCTTTAAACTATCCAGAAATTATACAATACAACCCTCAAAAGGAGCTCAGAAAACCCAGAACAAAATCGCTCAACAACTGTAACCTAGATCTAACATTAAACCTGAGATTCAACTCAGAACAACTCAAAAGTTACATACACAGAATCACCACACTCAGATCTATCTTTTTCTCTTCTATCACTCTAACAAAATCACAACAAAAAAACATGATATTCAAGATGAATATCAAGAACACGAGAGAAAATACAGAGAAAATAGCATCAGAGAAATTGAACGATTAACCCTAGAAATCACTTATGCTTTCTCTTTCCTTATCCTTCGTTTTTATACCCTCAATCAGATAAGGTCCACATCAGACCAGAAACACCAATCACTAGTTGCCAAATCAGCTGGAAATCTACAATCAGCAAAGCAACTTGATAGAGTATAAAACGACATCGTTCAAGTAAGTGAAGAAAAGGTTGGGCTGGAACAACTTTGTTGGGCTTTCTACTGGCTTCAACAACCTTTCATCATCGGGCTTTAAATTGGGCTTGTAAATATGGACTACACTAACATATTCCACCTAGTCCATCTTCACAGCTAACAAGACTGTAATATATATACTCATAGTAACAGAGATCTCTCTAACCTGGCTCAAAAAACACAAAACAATTAACCATAATCACCTAATTTTAGCAAATTCAAGCAATGCTTGAACTTACTATAGGGAACCACTTTAGTCCCCATATCTTCTGGATTTTCTTCAATGTATATCTTTTCCACCTCAACAATTCCTTTAGAAATTTTATCTCTTATAAAATGATATTTAACCTCTATGTGTTTAGTTCTTTCATGAAATAGAGGGTTTTTACACAAGTGCAAAGCACTTTGACTATCAGTAAAAATAATATATTTTCCTGTAAAAACTTTAATTTCACCTAAAAGACCTTGAAGCCATATTGCTTCCTTAATAGCTTATGTTACTGCACTATATTCAGCTTCTGTAGTGGATAAAGCCACAACATATTGCAATTGACTTTTCCAACTTACACAATAGCCAGCTATGGTGAAAAAATAAGAAGATGTAGATTTTCTTTTGTCTCTGTCACCCGCATAATCTGAATCTACATATCCTATTAAATCTATAACAGAATTAGCACAATTATATACTAAACCAATTGTAGTGGTTGAATTAATATACCATAACAGCCATTTCATAACATTCCAATGACCTTTACCAGGATTGACCATATATCTAGACAAAACACTAATGGACTGTGCTAAATCTGGTCTAGTTCTAATCATAGCATACATAATAGATCCAACAGCACTATAATAGGGTATGGATTACATAAATCTTTTCTCTTCAGTAGATCTAGGTGATAAGGCAGCAGATAACACAAAACTAGGTGAAAGAGGAACATTGGTAGGTTTATTGTTTTTCATAGAAAACCTATTCACAAGTTTTAACAGATAATTTTCTTGTTTAAGACACAATGTTGACTCTTTCCTAGTTCTAACAATTTCTATCCTTAGAATTCTTTTAGCATTTCCTAAATCTTTGATGTCAAATTCAGTTTTCAGTTTCTTCTTTAACTCTCTAATCCTAGGCATACTCTTACTAGCAATTAACATATCATCAACATATAAGAGTAAATAGATGGAATTTAGAATATTTTCACTAGTAAAGTAGAAACATGCATCATATTTACTTTTAATAAAACCTAAACTAGTAATGTAACTATCAAACCTTTTGTACCATTGCCTAGGTGCTTGCTTCAATCCATAGAGAGATTTCTTTAGATTACAAACATAGGAAGATTTAGACTTAGACTCAAAACCTTCAGGTTGTGACTTGTATATAGTTTCATCTAAATCCCCATGCAAGAAGGCTATTTTAACATCTAGTTGCTTAAGTTCTAAATTATAAAAACTGACTAATGCAAGCACAGTTCTTATGGTTTTATACTTGACTACGGGTGAGAAAATTTCATTATAGTCAATTCCCTCTCTTTGGGTAAATCTCTTAGCAACTAACCTAGCCTTATATCTAGGTTGATCATTTTGTTCTAAGCCTTCTTTCAACTTAAAAATCTATTTACAATCCACAATCTTTTGTTTTTCTGGTTTCTTTACAAGAGACCAAGTTCTATTCTTTTCAAGAGATTCCATCTCTTCTCTCATGGCATTCAGCCATTTCACCCTATCAATGGAGTTCATAGCTTCCAAATAAGTCCTAGGTTCAGCTAATTCTATCTCTTGACCAGTATATAAGGCAAAAGAAATTACATCTGCATAAGCATACTTACCATTAGGTTTAAAAATTCTTTTAGCCCTATTTCTAACTAACTCATGATCAGCTAAGGATTCTTCTACTACTGGCTGATTTTGACTATCTTCTACTTGATTATCATGATCACTGTGGACAGATTCATCATCATCAGTATGATCAGGCTGAACTTGAACTTGTTCAAAAGAATGATTCTTAATTTCTACTTAAGTCTTATCTCCAACGTTATTAGAAGGATTTAAGTCAGATTTAGAAGTATTATCAGTTTCTTTGCATGGCATTTTACTCTCATCAAATACAACATCTTTGCTAATTATTACTTTAAAACCTTTACAATTCCTAAGCCAACTTTTATATCCATTAACTCCTAGAGGATAGCCTAAGAAAACACCTCTTAAAGACCTAGGTTCAAGTTTCCCTTCAGATTGATGTGCATAGGCAGCACAACCAAACACCCTTAAATGTTTTAGACTATGAGGCCTACTAGTCTATTTTTCTTCTGGTGTTTTTAGACCTATAGCAGTAGATGGTGATCTATTAATTAGATAAGTAGTTGTAGCAACAACTTCCCCCCAAAATTTCTTACTCAAACTAGAACTTATTAAAAGATACCTAACCTTATCTAGGATAGTTCTATTCATTCTTTCAGCTACTCCATTCTGTTGGGGTGTGTACCTTACTGTTCTATGCATTTCTATGCCATTATCACTACTCATCTTTATAAAATTCTAGACCATTATCAGTTCTTAGTATTTTGACTTTCTTAGAAGTTTGATTCTCAACTAACAGTTTTCAAGTTTTAAGACTCTCAAAAGCTTGATCTTTAGACTTCAATAGGTATACCCAGACCTTTCTAGTGTAATCATCTATCAAAGATAGAAAATATTGATTTCCACCATGAGTTGGGACCTATGGTCATTTTCTTGAATTCATCTAGATTTTGACCTAAGCCTTTACTAGGATCCATCTTAAAGCTAAACAGTCTTTCTTTTAGATATATCTTGTTTGTTAAAGATTTTATAAGGTACAGGCTTTCTAATTTTTTTTCCAAACATCACAAGCAGTAGTTTCCTCATTAACCTCTCTAAGAACATTATCAGATAAATTTAGGATAATAGTGCATAAGGCCATTTCAAGCATATCAATTTTCTGTTCTATAGTTAATGTGTCAGACATTTTATCAGGGCCTTCGATGACCTTGAGGATTTTCTGCTGGGAGAGAAGGGCTTTCACCTTTCTTCTCCAAATGCCAAAATTCGATCATGTTCATAAATGTTGAATTGAAATTACCAAAGTCACTAAAATTAGAAAGTTTTACCCCCTCTGCGCTGCTAGCAGATTCACTGATATCTCCATCGTCGCCTTCTCCAGATGATTCGTCTGAGGCCGAAAGCTCTGCCATCGGTGCTATAACAACTGGAGGCTCGACCGCCTATTGTTCTCGGTCCTGATTGTCCGCTGTTGGTACTGGTGGGCTATGATACCACTGTTGGGTTAACTTGTTCGACTCAAATTAACCAACATTGTTTGTGTTCTAGTCAAAACCTGCAAGAATACACTCACAACTACAAGAACAGAATTTAATAGTACCAAAACAATAACAATCTACCAACTATTTAAAACAGACAAATATAATACAAAAGAAACAAAAGATAAATGGAGAAAGTATAGAAGAGAACACCAAAAATTATCGTGGTTCAGCTAAGAATATGCCTACATCCACGTTGAGCCTCTTTGGAGAGACCCTATCACTATATAGAGTTATTACAGCCTTTAAACTACCCAAAAATTATACAATACAGCCCTCAAAAGGAGCCCAGAAAACCCAGAACAAAATCGCTCAACAACCGTAACCTAGATCTAACATTAAACCTGAGATTCAATTCAGAACAACTCAAAAGTTACATACACAGAATCACCACACTCGGATCTATCTTTTTCTCTTCTATCACTCTAACAAAATCACAACAGAAAAGCATGATATTCAAGATGAATATCAAGAACACGAGAGAAAATATAGAGAAAATAGCATTAGAGAAATTGAACGATTAACCCTAGAAATCACTTATGATTTCTCTTTCCTTATCCTTCGTTTTTATACCCTCCATCAGATAAGGTCCACATCAGACCAGAAACACCAATCACTAGTTGCCAAATCAGCTGGAAATCTACAATCAGCAAAGCAACTTGATAGAGTATAAAACGACATCGTTCAAGTAAGTGAAGAGCAGGCTGGGCTGGAACAACTTTGTTGGGCTTTCTACTGGCTTCAACCACCTTTCATCATCGGGCTTTAAATCGGGCTTGTAAATATGGACTACACTAACAGTAGCAAATACCATCAATTGTTGTAGGAGGAAATTTTGATTCAAGTAATAAGATTTAGAAATTTTTTTCTCCATTTTTTTGGCACCAAAGCTTTTGGGATATGGTAATTTTGTGCAATTACTGCAGTACTTTAGTAGGAATTCATCATTTTGGATTGCGGATCACTGCAGCTTAGATTATGCCAGAAATGCTTGTTTGTGATACATATGCTATTCAAGATTGAAAGCAATTATCAAGAAATCAAATCGAATCGATCTTATTTATCAATAATTTCTATCAGACATTTGAAATTAAAAAAATATCATAAAATAACTCCCTCACATAAATATCCTTGTATCTATACTGGTCTTATATAGTAATTTTTTTTTTTAGTTATTAGAGCATTTTCAATACAAGAGTGGAATGTGAAAAAAAAAATATCACGTAGAATAAATAGATAGTCTATTAAAAATGTATCTCCTATGCAATTGTGTATGTTCAACATCACGTTGATGTAGAAATATATATATATATATATATATTAGACATTGTCAACATGACCGTCTACTTTCAGACGATTTGTTGTACAACTATTTTCGGTCAACTTAACAAGCATTTAAAATTGATATTATTTTGTTTTAATCTATTTTTAGTAAGAAAATAAAAAAAAAATTGGACGTTATTGTAAATAAATATGTTTTAAACAGAAGTATTGAATACCAAATTATGAGTTGATTGAATATCAATTCTATCTTTATACCATTTAAGAAGCAAGTCTCTCAACGTTATTATCGTGTTAACGATTTTTTATATGCAAGTCACTTTTATATTAGAGATGCTTTTATATAAATTCAAAATCATGTAAGCCACTTTAATATTGGAGATGTTCTTATATAAATTCAAAGCGGTTAACAATATAATTTACCTCATTTTGAACCTAACGGTATAGTTAACGGTAATTATTTTAAAAGTTATAACAATACCAAACTAACTCTTAAATAACTCATGATCGGAAAGTTTTGATGGTCCATATTAAAGTCTTTTTGTAACACGATCAAGACCCATGAAATAAAGTCACATCTCGGAGTTCGAATTTTACCTATTAATTATTTTTGTTTGATTTTTTATCAAATCGTCAAATAATTTAAAAATATTCAAAAAAATCTGAAACGCTACAACAATAATATCTATATAAATAACATATTTTTAAGAATATCAAATAAAAATAAATAACAATTTAAAGAAGAAAAAAGATATAAATATCAAATTAATTGTTTTTAAATAATGTTATTTTAAAAAAATCAAGTTATCAAATTAATTGTTTTTAAATAATTTTATCTTTAAAAAACAATCAAGTTGTCTGTATATTCAAAGGTGAAAAAAATAAAAATATAAACATATGAGGTTTTGAGGTTTGTATTAAGTACTCAATAAAATTTATGATCGTTTCGATTTCATTTTAAAAAAAAATTATAGAAAGAATTTTCTTTCTTCATGACCGTGTGTAAACAAATTACTGTAATTGGCAGAACTAAGAAAATATTATTAATTATACCACCGTCAAATTGGGCAAACGTGGCAAATGCGTTCATTGTTGATTCCGGCTTTAGCATGTAATGTCACAAATGTTCGAGTTGTGAATAAAAAAATATATATTATCAATTGTGAACAAGTTATACACATAACCAAAGAACCTTATTCACGAAATTGTATACCAACCATAAATTTACTATAATTGAAAACTCAATAAATGAACAGATGAAAACAAGATAATTGATATAAGGAATATGCATTTATTGGATTTTTTGTTATAGTAAAAGGGTAATGTTAAACTTTTCAAAAAATTATTCTAAAAATATATAAAATTTAATGTGGTAGTTCAGTAAAAAATAATAATGAGAAAAAAACATGGCAATTCATTAAATGAGTTAGACTATCACATTGGATTGTACATATTGTTGAGATAATTTTTTAGGAAGCGTAACATTTCCCATAGTAAAATCTAGTTGTTAACGTATATTCTAAGGTCATTTCTAATCTAAAAACCCATTTTACAATAAAATGGTGAAACTTTCATACTATTTTTTTTTTGGTAATACTAAACATCAAAACTACTGTCACAATCTTTTCAAAAAAAAAGAAGTTATTATCACAACTTTTCAATCGCAACTTATGTACCAACTGATGTGTCAATTTATGAGTTGATACATGAGTAAATGAGATAAATCATTATTAGAGCATCTCCGGTGTAAATATACATTTGGAGAAAATTGTTTGCCATATAAGATAGATAGTTAAAAAGTTAGAAAAACTCTATTCAGTGCAATTATCTAACTTCAATATGGAGATGATGACATGGTAAAAAAAAGTTAAAGAATATGGAGTTGAGTTTTTAATTCTAGAAACTCTCCTAGAAATGTTGATTAAGATTTCTAACTATTTTCACCGATAATATTAAAGCTCATTTTATTATAAAATAAAGGAGGAGAGAATGTAATAATTATATATTTGACTTTAGATAATTGCATTGGAGATGTAAATATGTATTTCTCTAAAAAAATAATAAAAGTGGGCTCATAGTGAATAGAAATTGTTGTATGTAAATTTTACCAATCATACACGTCACTGACAGAAAGAAAAAAATAGTCAGGTGGACGCCCGAAAGGGCATCCGGGAAATATCCTATAAGGCATCATTAAAGAGAAGAAAGCCCGAGTAAGCATATACTGAATAAAACCTACTCGGGATCAGCTAACAGCACTCGGGACTGGTTAAATAACACTTCCACTCGGGCTCAAACGGTACTACTCGGGACCATCAGGTATTACTCTTACTCGGGAATAAATACGACCCGAGTAAGAACTTGATGCTTATTTCATACGGATTGTCATTAAATACGTAACGATATCCATCAGGAATGAATCCCAAATGAAATAGAGTATTAAATTAGAAGAGTCCCCAATCAGGAAATAACTTGATTTCTTTGCGAAGACTACATTCTTATAAAGAAACAAGTCCAATTTGAACTGCACTACTAGAATCCCACTTGATTTCCATTAGAGACTCCGAAACAGGAAAGAAGACGAACCGACCTCAAGAAAGTAACCGAATCACAATTAAATACAAAGATCCTGTATTACTTGTACAAGGCAGATTAGGGTTCTATAAACATATAAATAGACCCATAATCTCGTCAAAAATATATAGGCAATATAACATACAGCAATCACAGCAAATACAGAGAGAAAAAAGAAAGATCGAGAGCTTGTAAAACATCTTATTCTCTTAGTGGATTTTGGCTTGGTTGATCTTTCAACCACCCGTGGATGTTTCTCCGGCCATTGGAGTTTTACCACGTAAAATTTATATTTGTTACTCTCTCTGCATCTCTTTCTCTTTGATTCAATAGCCAAAATCCAATTCTTGTTGGCTTTTCTGGCATAATCCAGAAATCGACGTCAATAATTGGCACTAGAAAGAGGGGTCCGAACTTGTTAAAAACAATGGTAGGAAGCAGAAGTAGTTCAGGGAACGGCCAAAAATCACTAGGCGATTTCCATGTTGGCAATACGTCACAAGATCCTGCAACAAACACAGAAAACCAGCTTGCGCACCTGGCGGGGATCCAGCAAATTCCCCCAACCAGCAGAGATCTTACGCTGCATTTCCAAGAGGTCTTACAGCAATTGGTGACGGACGCAGCAAGGGAAGGGATTGATCTATTGGCCGCATGAGCACATACTCCCAATCCTCCACCCGCAAGGCTCCGTTCGATGGTGGTGGGGCCAGGAATGACTATGCCAGAAACCAGAAGAAACTCTTCCCCAATCAATCTAGCTGGACAGAAAACACTGGAAGAGAAAAATCACCAGAGGCTGGATCGCAATCAAACAATACGTGCCAGAAATCGTAAATACGATCGGCGCAGAGTATGGTCATCATCAGAAGACAATGACCAACACCATCACAAACGTCACCATGGAGTCACACGAGAGGTCCGACATCAGAGTGAAGAATCTGAGGAAAGAATGACAGTTACCTAACGGTTCAACCGTCAAGGAAGCCCGGTGGGGGACAGAGATGTCACAATCCAGAGCCTAACTCGAGAAGTAGAGAATAACAGGCGACAGATGGAGGCACTAGTCAGACGTTATGGCTGTAATGATCTATCCGACGATGACTCCGACAGTTCATTCACTAGGGAGATTTTACGGACCCCTTTTCCAGAAAGATTCAGGATGCCGCATGTGGAGCAATTCAAAAAAGATACAGATCCAAATGAGCACGTTAGACTCTATAAAAGTGCCATGGCTCAATATGCCCGCAGTGACCCCCTATTATGTCTCAACTTTTCACAAACACTGGGGGACACAGGGTCAAGATGGTTCGGAAGATTACCCCCGGCGAGCATCAGAAATTTCAGCGAGCTGAGCAGGAGTTTCTCAAGGCAATTCCTGAGCAACGTTCATAGGAAGAAGTCAGTGGCCTACCTCTCTCAAATAAAGCAGGGGAAGGATGAGTCATTAAAAAAGTACTTGGACCGATTCGACCAAGCAGTATCAGAAATTGGCAGCGCTAATGATGAAGCAATTATTGTTGCCTTCACCAATAACTTGCAGAATGGACGACTATCCTTCGATTTGAGAAGAGCACGGCTGACTAGGTACGCCGACATGATGGATATGACGGGAGGATACGCTCTAGCCGAGGAAGAAGAGTTAGCTACAGGAGGAAGCTATATGCATGGAGGAAAGCCCGAACAAAAGAATACCGAATCCAAGGGGCAGAATCAAAAGGAAAAACAGAAAGGGAACGGCAAGGAGAAAAACAAGGTTGTAGGTAATGGGCTTAACGCCGAACGGTCCACAGAGAAATACCGAGGCAGATATACCAATTACACCCCTCTTTGGAAGAAACAAGAAGAAATTCTATCCATCTTGGAAGAAAAGAATATGGTGCAAGAACTGCGGAGACAACCACAGTTCACCTGGAGAGATACAACCAAGTATTGCAGGTTTCATAAAGAAGTCGGGCATGACACTTCAAAGTCTTTTCAGCTCAGAGATTACATAGAGACTTTTATTCGGGAAGGGCACCTGAGGGATGTGATCTTGAAAAAAGACGAGAGACTAGAAACCAAGAAAGTCAAGGTTGATCACAACCCTGGTCAAAACCAAAGAATTAGCCCCGAAGCCAATCAAGTACTATATACAATTTTCTGAGGACCTTCTACTGGGAGAAGCAACCGAGAACGAACTCAGGAAATCAGAGAAGCAATAGAAGCAAGGAATAACTTCGACGTAAACTCGGTTGAACCAGACCCGAAAAGAGTAAAGGAAGGATGGGACCCAATAGTCTTTACAGAGGCAGATTCTCATGGCGTCGATGTTCGACCTAATGATGCTTTGGTTATAAGTGCCCGGATTGGCCATAGGGAAGTTCGGAGAATTTTAATAGATAATAGGAGTTCAACAGACATCCTAAGCGTGGCCGTATACGACCAGCTAAGATTAGACCGAAAAGATTTACAGCCTTTCCATACTCCATTAAGAGAATTTGGGGGAACAGAGGTCAGGTCACTCGGGACAGTAAAACTACCCGTGAAGATCGGAACGGCACCATGCCAGAGAACTGTCCTGCTCGACTTTGTGGTAGTTGACTTGGATAATTGGCCGTATAATGCGTTATTGGGCCGGCCATTCCTGAATAAAACAAGGGCCGTGACGGCCACCTACGCATTAATGATCAAGTTTCCAACGGAACAAGGGGTTAGGATAGTCAAGGGATCCCAAGAGATGGCCCGAAGAGCAAACCTATCGGTATATAGAGACAAGCATGATGCCGAAAAAGTGTGCACCATAATGCATCCAAATCAGTGTGAAGAATCCTTGTCATTCGAACTGGATCCAAGGGAGGGCTCGAATGAATACAAGACAGAATTGGTTGAAATACTACTCGAAGAAGACAAACCGGACAAGAAAATCAATATTGGGGCCAACTTGGAAGGAAAAGTCAAGCGAGACTTGACCAATCTTCTTAGAGAGTACAAAGATGTATTCGCCTGGAGTCACGAAGATATGATCGGGATAGATGCCCGAGTAATATCCCACCACCTAGCAGTTAGCCCGAATGCAAAACCGGTAATACAAAAGAGAAGATCGTTCAATCCTGAAAGAAGTCAAGCAATCAAACAAGAGGTGGAAAAGCTACTAGCGATTGGATCAATCAGAGAAGTCAGCTACCCTCAGTGGGTCGCCAACATAGTCCTCGTCTAGAAGAAAAAATGGACAATGGAGGATGTGCGTAGATTTCACGGATCTAAACAAGGCATGTCTAAAGGATAGCTTCTCACTCCCAAGGATAGATCAGCTGGTGGATGCCATAGCAGGTCATGAACTGCTCAGCTTCATGGACGCTTACTCGGGATACAATCAGATCCGGATGAACAAAGCTGATGAAGAAAAAACAGCTTTCACAACGGATCAGGGTTTCTATTGCTACACAGTAATGCCCTTTGGTTTAAAAAATGCAGGAGCTATGTACCAAAGGTTGGTCAACAAAATCTTCACTCGGCAAATAGAAAGGAACATGGAGGTATACATTGATGACATGTTGACTAAAAACGTCTCAGCAGATGAGCATGCCCCCGACCACCGAGAGACATTTGATGTTTTGAGAAGATACCAGATGAAATTAAACCCAAACAAATGTTTATTCGGAGTCCATTCGGGAAGATTCTTGGGTTTTCAAGTCCATCAAAGAGGAATCGAAGTTAATCCCGAGAAGATCCAGGCTTTGCAAGAAATGACCTCACCTAAAACATTGAAAGATGTACAGCGCTTAACAGGGTGTTTAGCCTCCTTGGGAAGATTCATCTCAAGGGCTACAGACAGGTGCGCACCTTTCTTCAAGATAATCAAAAAAGGGAAAGGCCTGGAGTGGAATAAAGAGTGTGAGCAGGCATTCTTAAAAATAAAAGAGTACTTGGGGCAAGCTCTCATCCTCTCAAAACCATAAAAAAGGGAAATACTTCAGCTGTATCTGTCAATAACAGAGCTTGCAGCAAGTTCAGTCTTAGTTAGAACAGAAGATGGAGTGCAGAAACCAGTGTATTATACTAGCAAGTCACTCGTACCAGCCGAGACCAGGTACTCACAGGCAGAGAAGATAGCCTTAGCATTGGTTTCAGCAGCAAAAAAGCTGAGACCATATTTTCAGGCCCATACGATCAAGGTTCTCACCAATTGCCTATTAAGACAAATCTTACAAAAACCAGAGATATCAGGAAGACTTACTAAATGGAAAATCGAGTTAAGTGAATTTGATATTCATTATGTCCCCAGAACCTCCCTCAAAGGACAAACGGTGGCAGACTTCATAGCCGAGTTCACAGAACAAAACCTGGAAGCAAAAAGACTCTTGGATAAAAGTTTCCCATGGAAACTATATGTTGATGGTTCTTCAAACACTCATGGCAGCGGGGCATGGATCATAGTTCGTACCCCAGAAGGAGATGATGTTGAATGTGCCATGAGATTTGATTTCAAAGCAACCAATAATCAAGCCGAATACGAGGCATTGTTAGCTGGACTCAGAGTCTGCATAGCTCTTGGGGTAAATGAAGTTGAGATATTCAGTGATTTACAGGTAGTTGTCAACCAGGTTATGGACGAGTACCAGGCCAAAGATGAAGGAATGATTGCCTACCGTGACATCGCAAAACAGCTCCTCCAAAAATTTAAAGAATACAAGATTGCTCAGATCTCCAGAGAAGAAAATGAAAAGGCAGACGCTTTATCTAAATTAGCGTCAGCAACAACCTTAATCAGACCAAAGACCATTCCAGTTGCACACCTCCTTAAACCGAGTACAGCTGAACCTAAGCAATTGGAAATTTTAGAAATCCGAACACCGCAAGATGGTTGGATGGTCCAGCTGAGAAGGTTCCTGGAAGAAGGCGTGCTCCCGAAAGATCCGGTATTAGCAAAGCACATCAGGTATCGATCGGCTAGATATACCATGATCGGAGGAGAATTATACAGAAAGGGGTTCTCCCGAGCTCTCCAGAGATGTGTACCGGAGGAAGATGCACATCGAATACTTCAAGAGATCCACAGAGGGGTTTACGGAAACCACACTGGAGGTAGAAGCCTGGCGCATAAGGTACTCAGACAAGGCTATTACTGGCCTACACTTTTCTCAGATGCACAACAGTGGTCGGAAAGTTACAATACCTGTCAAAGGATTGCTAACGATATCCGACAACCCCAAGAAAAGCTCAGAAACCTCACTGCTCCATGGCCATTAGCCATGTGGGGCCTAGACCTGATCGGTCCAATGCGAGCTGAGACAGGGGGTGGAGCAAAGCACGCCATAGTAGCTGTCGATTATTTCCTAAAATGGGCAGAAGCTGAAGTGCTGGTGCATATCACGGAAGCCAACACCATAAATTTTGTAAAGAAAAACATACTTTATAGGTTTGGAGTTCCTAACACTATAATCACCGACAATGACACTCAGTTTGATAACCAAAAGTTCAGATAGTTGTGCGAGAAGTATCATATTGCTAACTACTATGCGACACCACTCACCCACAAACAAACGGGCAAGTAGAAGCAGTAAATAAAATTATCAAGCACACCACTAAAGAAAAGTTATATGACAAAAAAAAAACTGGGTTGAAAAGCTTCCTGAAGTATTATGGGCATATCGGACGACATCAAGGACTTCAACAGGAGAAACTCCGTTCACCCTAGCGTTCAGAACAGAAGCTGTCATCCCCATAGAAACATCGTATGCATCCCCACGGGTCAGGCTATACGATGAAGAACAGAATGTTGATACGCTACTACAAAGTTTGGATGAGCTAGAAGAAAAAAGGGAAAAGTCCCGAATAAGGAATACAACATATCAACAAAGAGTGGCTCGCACCTACAATTCTCGTGTTCGGATCAGGAAATTCCAGCTAGGAGACCTGGTGCTCAGAAAGGTGTCGTTGAACACAAAAAACAGAGCCACAGGATCCCTGGCTGACAAATGGAAAGGTCCATACAAGATCGAGGGGATAGCAGGCCATGGAGCCTATTGGATTGCTCGACCCAATGGAGGGGTGTTACCCCGACCATGCAATGCCCAATATCTGAAGATTTTCTATCCTTAATATATATATATATATATATATTGAATATTCTATTCTTTTATTGGTAGGATAAATATAAAATTGTAATTTAAATCTGTCGATTTTTTACAGTAATAAATAAAATTACTCAGAATTCCCGAAAGGATAGCATCTAGTTCGGGATTTCCAAAAAAGGGATATGATAATAAGATCATATGGAAGCAGAGCATGATAATAAGAACATGCAAATAGAATTCTCGGGACCATCAAATCCCGAATGGGCGGAGAAGCTCGTAGGAGCATGCCAGCCGAAAATGACCTTCGTAAAAAGGCAAACCTGATGCACCAGATTTTGGAAAAATGCTCGGGACGCTATCGGGGGAAATTCCGGTGAAATGCGTAGCTGTGTTAAAGTACCTTTTTTTAAAAAAAAAAAGAAGCTCAACGATTCGGCAAACCCTTGCGCATAAAAACTAAGAGACGTCCTTGGTATTGCGTAAGGACTCGAACGTATGATCATGGTGAGCCTTGATGTAACATTCGGGTAGCAACCGGGTATGAAACACAAGTGAAAAACTTGTCTCAAGATGACTCGGTTAATAATAAAGAAGCCAGTTTAATAAGATACTTGGCAATTGAAGTCATTCGGGTAACAACCGGTTTAATAAGATACTCAGTTAAGTTACCCGAACAACGAAGAAGCCAGCTTAATAAGATACTTGGCAATTGAAGTTATTCGGGTAACAACCGGTTTATTAAGATACTCGGTTAAGTTACCCGAACATCGAAGAAGCCAGTTTAATAAGATACTTGGCAATTGAAGTTATTCGGGTAACAACCGGTTTAATAAGATACTCGGTTAAGTTACCCGAACATTGAAGAAGCCAGTTTAATAATATACTTGGCAATTGAAGTTATTCGGGTAACAACTGGTTTAATAAGATACTCGGTTAAGTTACCCGAACATCAAAGAAGCCAGTTAAATAAAATACTTGGCAATTGAAGTTATTTGGGTAACAACCGGTTTAATAAGATACTCGGTTAAGTTACCCGACCATCAGCCAGTTTAATACAACACTCGGTAATAATCAGCAAAAAATAGACCAAAACCATTCAAATCAGAATAAAATTGAATTTTATTACTCCTAAAAGAATGGTTACAGTTCAAAGAATGGTTCTTTACAAGTAAAAAATAAAGAATCAAAATTTTCTGCAAATTTACAAAATCAAGGTTGCGAGGACTTTGAGCCTTTGCCAATACTCGGATCTGGCACCATCTCGTACTCACGAAGCAGGCTCTCATTAGATGGCCAAGTAATATCATCGACAGTATCATCCCTCCACTGGCTGTAATCTTCATCCGAGACTACACTCTCAACCGACTCTTGACTTGTGTAAAAGGTCGAGAGAGAATGCTCGGACAGAATCTCTAAATGCATAGGATGAGGCTCTTTGCCTTGACTACGACAGTAGGCTCTCCATTCCTTCATCTGAATCCGAAGAGATTCCAAGGACTGGTCCACATGGTGTTTGATTGACAACTCCCAATTAGCACGGGCTTTCTCGGTCACCCTATTCTTGACTTTGAAGAACTAGCCGGCCGAAACTAGCCCACGTTGAAATTCCCGAAGGAGTAAGGCATCATAAGCAGGGGATCTTTTAAAACGATCCACCCCTTGGACTTCCAATTCCAACCTGGCCTCTCGGGAAAGGGATTCAACTGTCAGCACTTGACGCTCTAAATCTTCAATTTTTTGGTCATACGCCGACTTCGCCTACTCCGCCTCCTGCTCTGCCTTAAGCATGGATTCTTCAGCAGAAGAAAGAAGATTTTGAAGCGATGCAACTTTCTCCTCTGCTAGAGATGTCTTGTCCTCGGCT
This sequence comes from Dipteronia dyeriana, assembly GCA_032871835.1. NCBI lineage: Eukaryota > Viridiplantae > Streptophyta > Magnoliopsida > Sapindales > Sapindaceae > Dipteronia > Dipteronia dyeriana. Next base: position 50,681,496 of record CM065303.1, on the reverse strand, counting down.
TCAACCTGCTTCGTCAGGCAGTGGTCAGCCAATATCTGTAAAGAGCCGACCTCCTGCTGATAAGCCTGCTCAGCTCGAGCACGACCTTCCTCACTCGCCTTCAACTGAGCCTCCAGACGCCTTATCCGATCAGCTTCACATTGCTGCATCTGAACAAGCTCAGCAAATTCGGCCACCATATGTAAAAGAATATACTTAGAAATCCGACAGAAGCAAAACAATAAAGGAGTTAGAATTAACTGAGTCAGATTTAACTTACATAAGATGCACCGTTGAAAACGTTTTGGAGACGTTCGGTCAGTGAACCATCTCTAAACTGCTCCAGCGGTCCTCCCCGATATAAGCCCGACATGAGGACATCTCTTGTAGCATATCCTGGGGAGAAAGGATTAAAGGAACCCCTGAGGGTTCAGCTCCCAGATTTCTAAACTCGGAGGCAGGAGAAGCCCTGTTCGGCTCTAAGGATGGAGATGGTACCCCCGAAGGTTCAACCCCCATATCTCTAACTTCGGGGGTAGAAGAAGCCCTACTCGATTCTGAAGTGGCTGCATCTACTGATGCTCCAGCACCAACACTCGGGGCAATCTCGTCCGTAACATCTTCATCGCTGGAGTCAATGAATGAGACTACCCGAGGAATTTGAGAGGACGAGACAGCGAACTGACTGCCTTTCGCTTCTCACCCCGAGAACGGTGGAAGTTAAGATCAGCAGTAGGATCTTCTAACGGATCGTCCTGAAAAGACTCAAAGAACTCGACACCGGCGGACACTTGATCCGTCAAGACGTTACCACTGTCACCAGCTTCAAACTGTCCAACAGGCTCTTCACCTGGACCCTCATACTGCCTCTCCCTATTTTCAGGCAGTTGGGTGTCAGTCTGCTCACCTTGGCCACTTGGACCAGCGAAATCTTGAGTAGAAGGCTGAGCACCCCGATCAACGCACTCGGGAATTTCCTCAGCGATATCAGTTTCCTCATCAGGCTCGGATGGAGCAATACCCTCATCGCCCTGACGGGAAGCTTCCTTTCTACTCGCTTGTAGAATCACCTTCACCTGGCGAGCCTAAAGATAGCTGACAACGTCCGTATCGAACACTAAAAAAAAATAGAAAAGAAAATGGAAAAGCAGAGAAATACAACAGAGGGCGACGGGTTACTTACAACGCCTGCGATGGCCCGAAATCTGTTTGAAGAAGCCGAGCTTTATCAAGTCATCCTCTTTGAAAAGATAGCTCTTGCTCCTTTTTTTCAGAGTACGAACAGCTGCCCGAGTCCGCCTCTTCACCTCTGAGTCGCTATAGTCAATTGTTTTCTTGTTCCACACTTCGGGGGAACATAAGAAGCGGGGAACACTCAACACCATGTGGGAATCCTCAGGTTGAACAGTGATATCGAGCCCGAGGGCCCCTCCAGTAAAAACCCAATTGTTCTTCCAAAATTTGTTCGATGTAGGGAATCCCCATATGAAACCCTTCTTTTTCGGGTCATCAGAAGCATCGACCCCCCGATTCACCTTGGCTTCTTTGGGAACCCAACCGTCCGAAGAAGTAGATGCAAGGAAATAGGTCCCCGTTCTGCTAACCTGCCTCAGCGTAAAGAAATGCCTGATTTCATTCGGGGAAGGTGGCGAAAGGTTCATTCGACTGAACATGTGCCACATACACATCAAGGCTTTGTAACTATTCGGGGCCAACTGAGCTGGGGCTATCCCTGTCTCGGCCAAAAACCAAGCAATAAAAGGCTGAAGGGGAAGTGTGATGCCACAGCAAAGTATCGACCCATAAATTGCGACCATGCCCTCAGGAGGATTCCATACCACTCTATCCCCCGCAGGAACCAAAGTGACTGAGGCGGGCAAGTCGAATCGGGAGCGGTATTTTTCTATCTCAGCTGGCCCGACCACATTCGGCTCAGTATCAAAGCCACTCGGGCGAGTTTCAGAAAACAAAAGACGAGACTCCATGTACACTTCATCAACGTCACCCTCGTTAACAGTCTGTTCTCTTGTTTGAACACTGCTCGAGCCGTGATTGTATACTTTACTTGTGCTCTGATGTTTACCCATCCTTCGAGAAGATACCTTGTGATCAGAAATATCAGAATCAGGACTAGATAGAGAACTCGATACAGGGTTGAAAGGGACGTCAGGGTGAAGCCCAGAAACATCAACCTCTAAAAATGAAGGTTCATCTATTGGGATATCCCCCAGTAATCGTTTAATGCAAGATACTAACTGGAAATCCACACGCTCTAATGCATCAAAAGCGATTTTAAAGAGACGATGGCGGGAAGATGGCCCCATTAAAACTAACCTTGAATTGAGACCGATGCAAGATCTTCAAGTGGAGAATCGTGAAATTCTAGATAAAGAAATCTGAGTTTGAAGAGATTTCTGCTGAATTTTTGAGAATAAACCAACAATGTCTCTCAACGAAGAATTTAAAGATGAGACGGCACGAAACCCTAGGATTTCAAAGCGGGAAATTTTTTATGACAAAACTCGATGATGTAGGCGGCGCTTGAGGAAACACAAAAATCATTTCTCATAAATGGTATTGAAAAACGAATAGACGAGGGACGCGTGTCAAGACAGGAAGTAGCCCTCAACCGTCAAAACTTTAAAACGTCGCTATCATTTAAGATCTTGCGTGATAAAGCGAATCGAAATTACAGAGTCACCATTAAAACGCGTCATTATGATAAGACGGCTATTCTGACAAAAGAAAATCAAGATGATTAAAATACTCTTGCCCGAAATAAAATCTTCTCGGCAAAAATATTTTAAGGGGGTAATGTTGTATGTAAATTTTATCAAGCATACACATCATTGACAGGAAAGAAAAAATAGCCAGGTGGACGCTCGAATGGGCATCCGGGAAATATCCTATAAGGCATCATTAAAGAGAAGAAAGCCCGAGTAAGCATATACTGAATAAAACCTACTCGGGATTAGCTAACAGCACTCGGGACTGGTTAAATAACACTTCCACTCGGGCTCAAACGGTACTACTCGGGACCATCAGGTATTACTCTTACTCGAAATAAATACGACCCGAGTAAGAACTTGGTGTTTATTTCATACGGATCGTCATTAAATACCTAACGATATCCATCAGGAAGGAATCCCACATGAAATAGAGTATTAAATTAGAAGAGTCCCCAATCAGGAAATAACTTGATTTCTTTGCGAATACTACATTCTTATAAAGAAACAAGTCCAATTTGAACTGCACTACTAGAATCCAACTCGATTTCCATTAGAGACTCCGAAACAGGAAAGAAGACGAATCGACCTCAAGAAAGTAACCGAATCACAATTAAATACAAAGATCTTGTATTACTTGTACTACTTGTACAAGGCAGATTAGAGTTCTATAAACATATAAATAAACCCATAATCTCGTCAAAAATATATAGGCAATATAACATACAACAATCACAGCAAATACATAGAGAAAAAAGAGAGATCGAGAGCTTGTAAAACATCTTATTCTCTTAGTGGATTTTGGCTTGGTTGATCTTTCAACTACCCGTGGATGTTTCTCCAGCCATCGGAGTTTTACCACGTAAAATTTGTCTTTGTTACTCTCTCTGTATCTCTTTCTCTTTCTCTTTCTCTTTGATTCAATAGCCAAAATCCAATTCTTGTTGGCTTTTCTGGCATAATCCAGAAATCGACGTCAACAGAAATGTTAATGTGACACTATTTAGAAACTCAAAAATGTATATTTACATTGGAGATGCTCTTAATATGTATTCACTCACCAATTGACACATCAACTGTCATATGGGTTGTGAATGAAAATTTGTGATAGTGGTCATGATGTCTAGCTTACTTTTTTTTTCATCTCTAACACATTACATCAAATGTTACACTAAAAAAAATATTCCATTGAATATTCTCTTTCTTTCCCCTTTTTTTATTATTTCTTGACAATTAGCATTTCATCCCATAATTAACATAATATTATAATAAATTAAGAAATTATGAAATTAGCACATTACAAATTTTAATTTAATTAACTAAAATATTGTATTTATTATTAATTAACTTAAACATTACATTTCATAAAATTAAAAAGAAAAAAAAACTTAAAAATAAAATTCAGTGATTTATGTATATATATAATTTTTGTCATACAATTTATTTTTGTTTATTATAAATGTTGATATAAATAATAATTAAATTAAAATAAATATAAATTAAACAAAATTATTAAATAATAAAAATGATAAAATTAGAATAAATTATATTGAATAAAGATAAACCTTTAAATAAGGATACAATCAAAATTAATTTTATTAAATATGGATTAAAAATTAAATAAAACTTTATGGATTAAAAAAGCCGAATATTGTGTTCCAAATGAACAGTGTTGTACCGGGATTACACAACACTGTTATAAGGAACACAAAATGGCGCAAGAAATGGCGCCCGATTGGAGATAATATTTTGCTCCAATCCTATGAAGTGCTCTAAATTGCTGCCGGATTGAAGATGGCATAAAAACAGTGTAAAACAGTGTCCTCCACAATATGCCAAAATGTCTGCACGCGGTCCGCATGATGTAAAACAAAATTTATTTTGGTTAGAACTTGTGAGTAAAAGTTTTGTCACAAGTCACATACTTGATTATTGTTTTTTATTTTTTGAATTACAACAATCCAAACCGAGAAAAAAACCAATCCAAGAGAAAATGGACAAGAATTTGTTGGGGAAAGAAGAGAGAGAAGATTATCATGAAGAAGAGGACAGGAGTTTGAGTAGAGAAGTGAAGAGGGTTGGTTCAATAGCAGGGCCATTGGTGGCTATAAATCTATCTCAATATTTCCTGCAAATAATGTCACTGATGATGGTTGGTCACCTGGGACAGCTCTATCTTTCTAGCTCTGCCATTGCCGTCTCTTTCTCTGCTGTCACTGGTTTCAGTCTTGTTTTAAGTCCATTTCTGTGTGTGTATTCATAATTCAATTCTCTGGATACCTTATTTGTTGTTTGTTGATCAATTGCTTTGGTTTTTGGTATGCATAACAGATATATATATATATATATAATCAACATTTAAAAGTGGTTTTGAGATTGGAAAGCCAAAATAAGAATTTTCCCAGAAAGTTAATTTGATTAATTGAAGCTAGAGGGTAAAGATGGAGTTTATGAATTGAATTGAATCCTAATACAATAAATTGATTATGTATATGATGTACATAATAACATAGGCAAAACAGAGGTAACGTTGGTGTAGAATTTTTCACACACCTTTCATTGATTAACATGTAAATATATATACAATAGAGGTTAACATTGAGAGGACTGCAAACCCTCCTAATGATAAGATACAACAATGACAGCTATACAGTTTCAAATATAATCATACAACCTACAGATAACAATAGAAGTTTACAATAACCGAAACCCTTATCATCCAATATGCCCCCTCAAGATAGGCCACGGCAGGAGAGGCCAATCTTATCCATAAGAGATTGAAAAACGGATCGAGACAACGGTTTAGTTAGAGCATCCGCAAGTTGATCGCTGGAAGATACATGAGCTACAAGCAAGCCACCAGACTGAACTTGGTCCCGAATAAAATGAAAATCAATCGCAACATGTTTCATACGGGAGTGAAAAATGGGATTCGAGCAAAGTTGTGTAGCACCTACATTGTCACAATAAATGACAGGTGCAGTAGGTATCGTGAGACCAAGATCGATGAGAAGGAAGCAAACCCAATTGAGCTCAGCTGTTGTGGCTGCTACAGACCTATACTCAGCCTCCGTGGACGAACGGGCTATAGTATTTTGCTTCTTGGAGCTCCACGAGATGGGATTCCGCCCAAGGTAGACAATGTAAGCCCTTGTGGAGGAAAAATCATCCTTATTGCCAGCCCAATCGGTATCGGAAAAAGCATGAAGAGTAACCTGAGAATTTCTGGACGAGTGAGGGATAGATACTGAAGACTTTCTACAGTTGCACGATATGTGGAAGGATCACGAAGAAGAGTACCAGAATGAAGGGTGAGCAGCGGACTTGTAGGCAGAGGAGTATGAACTGGTTTCGCATCGATCATGTTGGTGCGAGTGAGGAGATCCAAAATGTAGCGTCTTTGCGGCAGAAGAATACCATGCTCGTGTGGAACTACTTCAACACCAAGGAAGTAGGAAAGAGGACCAAGATCCTTTAGAGAAAAATGTCGAGCTAGAGTTTCAACAAAACGATCCACATGTGCTGAGTTGTTTCCTGTGAGAATAATATCGTCTACATATATAAGAAGATAGAGAACATTACCACAAGTGTTCAGTACGAAGAGAAATGTGTCAGCATAAGAGTTTGTGAAACCAGTTGCAAGTAAGAATTGACGCAGCTCATGGTACCAAGCTCGCGGAGCCTGCTTGAGACCATAAATAGCCTTCTTGAGGTTGCAGACATGATGTGGACAATCTGAGTCAACAAAGCCAAGAGGTTGTGCCATAAAGACTGTCTCTGTGAGTCGACCCTGAAGGAATTCATTGTTGATATCCAGTTGTCGTAGGGACCGGCCATTACTAATAGCAATACTCAGAACTAGGCTCACTGTGGTAGGTTTGATGACAGGACTGAAAGTTTCGAAATAATCCACACCAGGTCGTTGATTAAACCCTTTAGCAACCAAACGTGCTTTGTATCTGTCAATTGAACCATCTGAGTTGCGTTTGATCCTGAAAATCCATTTGCACCCAACGATATTGGACGCCGTATCCGGTGGAATTAGTTCCCAAGTACCATTATGAATAAGTGCATTACATTCTTCGGACATGGCCTAACGCCAATTAGAATCTTTAATTGCCTGTGTAACTGTGGTTGGCTCAAATTCAGATGATGGCTGCAGGTGTGTGTGAAGATTCTTCTTCTGAATCGGTTTGTGAATGGCATTCTTTGCTCGAGTGGTCATGGGATGGTTATTCACCAGCTGATGCGAGCCATCTGTGGACAAAAGCTGCTGCAAAGGAACTGAAGCAGTGGTGTTAACATTGGTGGCCTGACTAACTGATTCAGAAGTTGGTGGAGATGAGGCTGTAGACCCTGATAGAGCAGCAGCGACAACAACAAGAGATGAAGGAGATGTTGGTGTAGCAGCAGTGGCGATAGGCAGCAGGTCTGTTGTGGCAGTGACTGGTGGCAGTGGCACTGATGAGAGGCAGTGCGCATCATGGAAGAGGAAGCTCCACAAGGTGACAAGCCTTGAGAGGACTCAACTGAGGGCTGAGATGATGAAGACCGAATGGTGTGTGGGAGAGATACAGTGATGACATTTGGGACCCAAGAGCTAATGGAGTTGGGTGTCGGACGAGCTAGAGTGGTGTTTAGAGACTTGTAAGGAAATACTGACTCCACAAATCAAACGTGACGAGAGACATACATTTTGGAGGACAACGGATCGAAACATAGATAGGCACTTTGAGACAACGAATACCCAAGAAGGACACATGAAGTTGATCGGTTATCTAACTTGTGAGACGAATACGGTCGAAGCCAAGGATAACAAAGACACCCGAAGATTTTCAGTTTGGAGTAATTTGGACATGTTCCAAAAATCATTTCGTATGGCGATGAAAGTTTAAGTGTAGGGGTTGGCATTCTGTTTATTAGTTAGACAGCGGTTGCAAATGCATGAGGCCAGAAATGCAATGGAAGAGAGGCATGAGTGAGTAACGTAAGACTCATCTCAACAATGTGACGATGTCTCCTCTTCGAGTACCCATTATGCTCAGGAGTGTGGGGTGGAGTTGTAAGATGTGAGACACCATTCATGGCAAGAAAATCTTTAAGTGACATAAATTCACCGCCATTGTCTGTATAAAGAGTGATGATTTTGTGATTAAAGAATTTTTCCACAATAGCTTTAAAACGTATGAAAATGTCTTTAACCTCCGATTTTTTTTCGAAGAGGATAAAACCATATATACTTGGTGAAGTGATCTACGAAAATGACATAGTATTTAAAATTGTCCTGAGAAATAATAGGGGGCGTCCATACATCAGAGAATATAATTTCAAGAGGTTGAGACGAGACAAGAGATGAAAAGGAAAATGGTTGCTTATGACTTTTATTGCAATAACAAGAGTGACAAACAAACTCCTTAGACATAGGAGATGACACATCTAAACTGAAGATTGAAACAATACATTGTAATATAGGAAAAGCTGGATGACCTAGTCTGTGATGCCAGTTTGAAGAGGAGGTTTTGACACTTGAAAACGCAAAAACCGGTGAGGAGACAAGACTGGAGGCCAGCCATTCATACACCCCATTCTTGGTGTTACCGCTCAGAAGGATTGCCCCCGTACGAAGATCCTTCACATTAAAAGATGATGATAAGAACTCAACAGAAACCGCATTAGTAGCACAAAATTGTGAAATCGAAATCAAATTCTTTTTCATATGAGGTACACAAAGAACATCATGTAATTTAAAGGTATTATTTGAAGCACAAATAGATGTTGAACCGGTATTAGTGATTGAAAGACTTGAACCATCTCCAATCATAACATCATCGGAACCACTATAAGGTGCATGTAGAGACAAGTTGTTCAAGTCTGCTGTCACATGATGAGATGCTCCACTATCAAGTAACCAGGTAGGGCTGTGAGAGGATGATGTTGCTGCTGCATAATGAGCACTGGGCTGCCAAGGAGTCGGTGGGGAAACATGTTGTGGGACAGCAGACTGTTGAATTGGAACCAACTGGAAAGAGGGGCAGCGCTTGGCTGAGTGTCCTTGAACTCCACACATCTGACAACGTCCAAGATAAGGGCGTGGAGCTTGTGAATTCCCACGGTTTGATGGACTGTTGCTGGTTGTTGGAGGCTTATTTGCTGGAGAAGAGGACTGGCGCCAATTTGTGTTGCCAGGAAATGATGGACGCCAGTTATTGTGATGTCTGTGGTCGCCAATTCAAGCCAGACCGAGAAGCTGGATTGGTAGTGGCTGGAACAGGTGCTGATATTTTGTTATTTTGAAGAGATGCCTCAAATGTTAAAAGTTTCTCATGGAGCTCATCAAAGGATATGGGATTGTCTCGAGCCTGAACCGCACGAACCAATTCTTTGTAATCATCATCAAGTTCTTCAAGAATCCGCTCAGTGATATCATCATCGTCCATTGGAGCACCAAGTAATGCCAGTTCATATGCACAAGCTTTGATAGAGTGAAGAAAATCTGTGACATATTGTGTACCTTTGATGGAGTTTTTGAGAAGAGCTTTGACTTGCTTGATGTGTCCTCGTGACGGTTTGGCATATGTATTTGCAAGAATGGTCCATGCTTCCATTGAAGTTTTGGCTCTGGCAACAAAGGAGATGATTGTGGGGGATAGAGAACCAACAATGGCATTTAGAATAAGTTGGTCTTGCCGAATCCAAATGCTGTAGGCTGGATTCACAGTGGAGACATCGTTAACAATAATATTGGCCGGTGGACAAGGCTTGGAGCCATCAATGAAGCCAAGAAGATCATAACCAATGAAGAGAGTCTGAAACTGAATCTTCCAAGACATATAGTTGTTGGTGGTAAGCTTGAGAGGGGCCTGAACAGAGATGTTGATGGTTCTGAGATGAAATTCATTGGAATGCAGTGCAGTTGAAGTGGCTGGAGTAACATTAATAATTGTGGGAGGTGCTGCAGAAGAGGAATTGTTGTCAGGAGGCAGGTCTGTAGAATAGTTGTCAGGAGGGATGGCTATATTCGATGTAGTCATTGATTGGATTGGATTGGAGAAGAGATGAGAAAAGAAAAGAATATGTGTTTTAGGTGGAGACCGAGTGCTCTGATACCATAATAACAGAGGCAAAATAGAGGTAATGTTGGTGTAGAATTTTTCACACACCTTTCATTGATTAACATGTAAATATATATACAATAGAGGTTAATATTGAGAGGACTGCAAACCCTCCTAATGATAAGATACAACAATGACAGCTATACATTTTCAAATATAATCATACAACCTATTGAAACCCTTATCATCCAATAGTACAACGATGAAGTTGTCACTTGTCAGGGCATTTGAACTGAAATTTTAGGTTTGACATGTCACATGTCAATGGCAGTATGGAATGTCAACTGCTCTTGAAACACTGAATGGCCAAGCTTATGGAGCTGAGCAATATCAGAGACTTACACAGCTCTTTTCGGCCTCATTTTGGTTTGTTTCCCTCTATCTTTCATCTGGGTTTACATGGGAAAAATCCTCACTTTGATCGGCCAAGACCCTCTAATTTCACAAGAAGCTGGTAAATTCACAATATGCCTTGTTTCTGCTCTCTTTGGCTATGCAGTTCTTCAATCACTCATTCGATTCTTTCAAGCGCAAAGCCTTACTTTTCCTCTGCTCATAAGCGCTTGTTTTACTCTTATTTTCCACATAATTCTCTGCTGGATTCTTGTTTTCAAATCTGGATTAGCCAACCTCGGAGCAGCAGTGTCGATCAGTTTTTCGTACTGGTTCAATGCATTTTTACTTGTTTTATACATGAATTTCTCTTCCACCTGTGAGAAAACACGAGTTCCAGTAACTATGGACATTTTTCGTGGAATCGGACAGTTCTTTCGCCTTGCTATTCCTTCTGCTTCTATGATCTGGTATTTCTTTTTTTACGTTTTTTTTTTTTTTGAAAGTTCTGAAAAAGAGTTTGTTTTAGCATTAGTTTTCTTACTTCAATGCATGTCTGTTTTCTCGTGTTGATGATAAAGCCTGGAATGGTGGTCGTTTGAGTTTCTTACCATGCTTTCGGGACTTCTTCCAAATCCTGAGCTTGAAACTTCAGTTTTGTCCGTATGGTATGCTCTGTCTAAATTTCGTATTAAGAACAACATTCTCTGTTTTCTGAGTAGCATACATGTGTAAATCCAGATAGTTTCAAAATTCATCAGAAATCCTTGTTGAATTTCTAAAATGGGGTAGTAACCTCTCCTGAAAATATAGTAAGACACCTCCCTTACATTTTTTCAAATTTTGTCGTAAGACTACCCTGCTGGATATATCTCTAATGAATTTCAGAATCATCGGATCTACATTGTGGGATTAATAACATTTTCTTGAGCGAAAATGTGAACTTGAATTTCATCTATGAAACCAAATATAATCTTTATAATTTATTTACATGATAGCATTTTTGAACAGTTTATCGACCATCTCAACTTTATATACAATACCAGATGGACTTGGTGCTGCAGCAAGGTTTGCTTCAACATCCAGACAATAAATAATGCACATTACTCAAAAAAAAAAATTATACAATTCATTTTCTTCCTAATACAATGTTCTGGGTTTAGCACTAGAGTTTCAAATGAGTTGGGAGCTGGAAACCCACAAGCGGCTTCTTTGGCTGTGAAGGCTGTAATGTTTTTTGCAGTCTCCGAATCGATTATAGTAAGCACAGCCCTCTTTGCCAGCCGACATGTTTTTGGTTATGTTTTTAGCAATGAGAAGGAAGTTGTGGATTATGTCACAACTATGGCTCCTTTGGTATGTCTCTCTGTCATATTGGACAGCCTACAATGTGTCCTTTCAGGTTAGTAATAGTTCCAGGGTAAATTTCATCAACCTCCTTGAATTATCTGTATTTCTGTATTTTAACCAAACCTTAGAATACGAAATGACTAATACTGTTTGATATATGCGAATTTCGGGCTGTTTTATATGGTGTTTTACCGCATCAGGTGTTGCGAGGGGTAGCGGATGGCAGGATTTAGGGGCTTATCTTAATCTTGGGGCATACTATCTCTGTGGAATTCCAGTTGCCGCGGTATTGGGTTTCTGGTTTCAGTTGAGAGGACAGGGGCCTTGGATTGGAATACAAGCTGGTGCTTTTTTGCAAACTGTTTTGCTTTTAGTCATAACAAGTTGTACAAACTGGGAAAAAAAGGTCCACCCTCCTGTCACGGCCCGCTCAATTCTGATCCAAGGAGCCCAAGCAAAGCCCAAAGCAAAGCCCAAAGCAAAGCCCAAAGTTAGGCTCAAGCCCTTGGGAGATTCTAGAGTCTTCTCCACTCATCTAGCAAGGTCAACCTTAGAAGACTCTAGTAACATTCTAGAACCCTCTTGTAAATATCTAGGGTTATGAATACTAGATACATGTAGAATATTCTAGAGACTCAATCTCCTAGAGTAGTCTAGAACATTCATGGAGGGGGTGAACCACTATAAATAGCTAGCCCCTCTCATTTGTAAAGCATCCAAGCAAAGAATACTCAAAGCATTGTAAAGCTTTCTCTTAGCAATACACTTTGTCTTATTTTCCTACAAAGCTCTTCTAGTCCTTCTCTAGTCTCTCTAGCCTTTGAGAGTGATCAAGCAAGGCTTACTTAGCAATCTCGCCCAGAAATTGTCTAAGTGCCGCACGGGTTAGCTGCGCAAACTTTAACCCCGTGACAGTTGGTATCAGAGCCTGGTTAAGCAACCACAATTAGGTCGTGAAGCAATGGCATCCGACAGCGAAGTTGCTGCTAGAGCGGAAGAGCGAGGGCGTGGACGTGATGAGCAACGTCCCCATGCCAAGCGGAGTAAGTCCAAGGGTCCATCCACGGAAGCCTTGGAATATCGGATTGTTGGCTTGGAGGAAGCCGTATCAGGGATGGAGTCTACCTTGAGCGACGTTGTCGACCGTCTTGATTGCGTGGAGACGGACTATGGCGAAATCACTCAAGCAACCAAGTCTACCATCCACGAGTTCCAAAAGAGCCTCAAAGAGGACCTCACACGTGAGTTCCGCAACATCCGTAGCTTTGTAGAGCAAGAGTTACGGGCTATACGCTCGGAAGTGTCCGACGTTCGCACTGAATGGGCTACACACAAAACTAGCCCAACCGTTGGCTTTACTGCCACCTCTAGTACTAGCACCTTGAGTGTCATTCAAGTGCCCACGCCGGCAACATACCATGGTACTCGCAATGCCACAGAGGTCGAAAACTTCCTTTTTGGTCTTGAACAATATTTTGAGGCCAAGGGTGCTCGTGATGATGCTACCAAGATTGCAAACGCACCCACATTTCTTCGGGATGCCGCTCAGCTATGGTGGAGACGTAAGCATGGCGACATGGGCAAAGGCATCAACCCCATCAACACATGGGAAGAGTTCAAGAAGGAACTCAAAAGACAATTCTGTCCCACAAATGCAGAGAAAGAGGCCCGAGGCCGTCTTCGTCGATTAAAGCAAACGGGTAGCATTAGTGACTACGTCAAGGAGTTCACTACCCTTTCTCTTGAAATCGAAGACATGTCTGAGAAAGATTCGCTCTTCTACTTCATGGATGGTCTGAAGGATTGGGCAAGGGTGGAGCTAGAAAGGAGAAACGTGCAAGACCTAAACATCGCTATTGCCGAAGCTGAAGCACTCACCGATTACTCCACCCAATCGAAAGAAAAGAAGGCCACCCAAGGCAAAAGTGGGGGAGATAGATTTGGGCAGAGGAACCAAGGCCGCAAGGATGAGGGACAACGAAAGTCTTTCAACTCAGACAGACGTAGGCCTAACGAAGGTAAGTCCGAAGCCCCTAAACCTAAGTCTCCTTGTTTCATTTGTGACGGACCGCATTGGGTGAAAGATTGCCCCAAGCGGAAAACACTTAATGCCATAATGTCTCAACACGAAGAAAGCCAAGATGGAGGATACGAGACAGGTATGGGGTCACTCAGACAGCTTGGTGCACTCAAGAGCAATAGTGCCCCGTCAACTTCCACCAAGAAAGGGCTCATGTTCGTAAATGCCTCAATCAATGGCAAAGCTGTCCGTGCAATGCTAGATACGGGGGCAACTCATAACTTTGTCTCCATAGACGAGGCCAAGAAGCTAGGCCTCAATATCACCAGTGGAGGAGGCACGATTAAGGCTGTCAACTCACCGGCAAAACCAATTGCAGGCATTGCCAAGACTGTTCCAGTTGGCCTTGGAACATGGAGTGGAAAACTTGATTTCTCTGTCGTACCCATGGACGACTTCCAAGTGGTGTTAGGCATGGAATTCTTCGATCAGGTGCACGCCTTCCCCTTCCCAGCCGGGAACTCCCTCAGCATCCTTGATGGGAGCAAGACTTGCATGGTCCCAGCGGAACGCACAGCCAAGGCAGAGTCCAAAACGTTGTCCGCCCTGCAGTTCAAGAGGGGATTGAAGAAGGATCCTAGCTTCCTAGCCACCCTCCGGGAGCTCAACGATGGAGAAGACCAAATCACTTCCCCAGATCCGATGCCGACCGAAGTCCGAGATATTCTTGGAGAATACAAGGACGTTATGCCAAAAGAGCTTCCGAAAAAACTCCCACCTAGGCGAGAGGTGGATCATCAGATTGAGTTGGAGCCTGGTGCCAAGCCTCCCGCCATGGCGCCTTATCGCATGGCACCACCAGAATTGGAGGAGCTTCGTAAGCAACTCCAAGACTTACTCGACTCGGGCTACATTCGGCCCTCTAAAGCCCCATATGGTGCTCCGGTCCTATTTCAGAAAAAGAAAGATGGGACGCTTCGCATGTGCATCGACTATCGGGCCCTGAACAAGATCACCATCAAGAACAAGTACCCGATACCTTTGATAGCCGATCTCTTTGACCAGCTAGGCAAGGCATGCTACTTCTCCAAGCTGGATCTTCGATCAGGATACTATCAAGTGCGCATCGTGGTCGGAGATGAACCCAAGACGGCATGTGTGACAAGATATGGTGCTTTCGAATTCCTAGTCATGCCATTTGGCCTCACCAACGCACCAACTACGTTCTGTACTCTTATGAACAAACTCTTCCATCCTTTCCTAGACCGGTTTGTGGTAGTGTACTTAGACGACATTGTGGTGTATAGCCAGACACTCGAGGAGCATGTCCAACACCTCAAGCAAGTCTTCCAAGTACTTCGGGAGAACGAGCTCTATGTCAAGTTGGAGAAGTGCTCGTTTGGCCAACAAGAGGTGGAGTTCCTTGGCCACCGGATACGGGATGGGAAGCTTATGATGGATGGTGCCAAGGTGAAGGCAGTACAAGAGTGGGAACCGCCTGCCAAAGTGCCGGGGTTGAGGTCGTTCCTGGGGCTAGTCAACTATTATCGGCGATTCATTCAAGGCTATTCAGCCAAAGCCGCCCCATTGACGGACATGCTCAAGAAGGATAAGGCATGGCAATGGTCTGACAAGTGCCAACTTGCGTTCGAAGAGTTGAAGAAGGCTATCTCAGAAGAACCGGTACTTGTCCTCCCTGACCACACCAAGGCATTTGAAGTACATACAGATGCCTCGGACTTTGCTATTGGAGGTGTCCTTATGCAAGAAGGCCACCCAGTTGCCTTTGAAAGCCGCAAGTTAAACGACACGGAGCGGCGATACACTGTCCAAGAAAAGGAGATGACTGCCATCATTCACTGCCTTAGAGTTTGGCGACACTACTTGCTTGGAACCACTTTCGTCATAATGACTGACAATGTTGCAACAAGCTACTTCCAGACACAAAAGAAGCTTAGCCCCAAGCAAGCACGATGGCAGGATTTCCTAGCAGAGTTCGACTATCGACTTGAGTACAAGCCAGGTAAGGCCAATGTTGTGGCCGATGCACTCAGTCGGAAAGCAGAGCTTGCAACATTGAGTGCAAGTCAACCGCGAAGCACTCTGATCACCCGCATCAAGGAAGGCCTACAACAAGATCCTCTAGCCAGGAGTCTGATCAAGCTGGCCAACGAAGGGAAGACAAGGCGATTTTGGCTAAACGACGGAGTCCTCCTCACTACTGGAGATCGAGTATATGTGCCTAAGTGGGGTAACCTCCGGAAGGAAATCATTAAGGAGTGCCATGATTCCAAGTGGGCTGGTCACCCAGGAATGACTCGTACATTGGCGCTCCTCCAAAACTCATACTATTGGCCTCAGATGCGGGATGATGTCGACACTTATGTGCGGACTTGCTTGGTTTGCCAACAAGACAAGGTCGAACAACAACGTCCAGCAGGGTTACTTGAACCCCTACCTATAGCTGGTAGACCATGGGAGAGCGTCTCTATGGACTTTATTTCTGCACTTCCAAAATCCGAAGGGTGTGGGAGCATCATGGTGGTAATCGATCGGTTCAGCAAATATGCCACCTTCATACCTGCCCCTAGGGATTGCACAGCCGAGGAAGCTGCCCGCCTCTTCCTCAAACATGTTGTGAAGCTATGGGGAGTTCCACAGAGTATAATCAGTGATCGTGACCCACGATTCACCGGGAGGTTCTGGACGGAGCTCTTCAAAATGTTGGGGACAGATCTAAACTTCTCAACTAGCTTCCATCCCCAAAGTGATGGGCAAACTGAGCGCTTCAATGGGCTATTGGAGCTATACTTGAGACATTACGTAAGCGCTCATCAACAAGATTGGGCAAAGTTGCTTGATGTTGCCCAGTTCTCTTTCAACCTTCAAAGGAGCGAGGCTACCGGCAAGAGCCCCTTCGAGATAGTCATGGGACAACAACCAATGACCCCCCAAGCCATTGCCTCAACCTATGGAGGAAAGAGCCCCGCGGCTCACAAGCTCGCTAGAGAGTGGCATGAAGAAGCCGATATCACGCGAGCATGCTTAGACAAAGCCGCCCGGAAAATGAAGAAATGGGCGGATACAAGGAGGAGACACTTGGAGTTTAATGAAGGAGACTTGGTGCTTATCAAGCTGCTACCCCAACAGTTCAAGGCACTACGCCGAGTGCACAAAGGGTTGGTGAGAAAATATGAAGGCCCATTTCCTGTCATCAAACGAGTAGGCAAGGTCTCCTACCAAGTCCAACTTCCACCAAGACTCAAGATCCATCCAGTCTTCCATGTAAGTTTCCTTAAGCCATACCATGTAGATATGGAAGATCCCAGCAGAGGAGAGTCTAAACGGGCGCCAACTGCCGTAGTCACCGCATTCGACAAAGACGTGGAGTGCATACTGGCGGACCGGGTGATTCGGAGAAGAGGTGTCCCAAATTACACAGAGTACTTGGTGAAATGGAAGAACCTCCCCGATAGCGAAGCGAGTTGGGAAAGAGGGGATACACTTTGGCAATTCGCCGAGCAAATCCAACGATACAAGGATGAAAGCGCAACGGGGACGTCGCGAGCTTAAGTGGGGGAGGATGTCACGGCCCGCTCAATTCTGATCCAAGGAGCCCAAGCAAAGCCCAAAGCAAAGCCCAAAGCAAAGCCCAAAGTTAGGCTCAAGCCCTTGGGAGATTCTAGAGTCTTCTCCACTCATCTAGCAAGGTCAACCTTAGAAGACTCTAGTAACATTCTAGAACCCTCTTGTAAATATCTAGGGTTATGAATACTAGATACATGTAGAATATTCTAGAGACTCAATCTCCTAGAGTAGTCTAGAACATTCATGGAGGGGGTGAACCACTATAAATAGCTAGCCCCTCTCATTTGTAAAGCATCCAAGCAAAGAATACTCAAAGCATTGTAAAGCTTTCTCTTAGCAATACACTTTGTCTTATTTTCCTACAAAGCTCTTCTAGTCCTTCTCTAGTCTCTCTAGCCTTTGAGAGTGATCAAGCAAGGCTTACTTAGCAATCTCGCCCAGAAATTGTCTAAGTGCCGCACGGGTTAGCTGCGCAAACTTTAACCCCGTGACACTCCGCTCCAAATCTGTATACAATTGATCAAACCATACTTCACAAATATCAAAAACTAATAAAATATGTGTTTTCAAGAGTAATTTGGTTAGATTCTGCTAATTTTTTGAGTTAATGTTCTTGCTTTGGTATTGCAGGTGGCAGAGGCAAGAGAGAGGACATTTGAGACTTAAGACTAGATTTTCACTACAAAATGGTCTGGCATGAGTGACTGGAGATTTTTTTGAGTAACTGCTAATTATATTGATATTTTTTGAGAGCTTATGTACCTTATAATAAAAACATTGGAACAAAACAAATATTATTTGAGCGTCCATACAATAAAATTCAACTATTGTACATAAGGGGAGTGGCCCCTTCCCTACAAAAAAAAATCTTTTTTGAAAAAGGGGTTAATTGTATCAAAGTACTTTAAAATTTTCCCTTATAACAAAATATCATTAAGTTTTATAAATTCAACATAAACCTATCCTAATTTTAAAGTCAAACAACATAAACACTAATCAAATAATTTTTTTTTTTCATATCACAAATCAAACAAATTCAACTAAATAATTTATAGAAAAATGGAACAGATCTACTCCATCAAACAGATGGAGATCGAGGTCATAGATGCTCCATCACCCTCCATCTATGGACGTTCCATCTGGGAGCACTCTGTAATTCTGATGGAGCTCCATCGGATGGAGATCGAGTTCCATCATAGATGGATCTGATGGAGCTTGTCCTCCATCTCGAAGCACTATCTAGCGATCTCAATTGTGGGGGAGATTAGATCTCCTCCGTTCATTTTCTTTATTTTAATTTTAATATTGGGATTTTGGTTACATATGAGAGGACAAGGACTTTGGATTGGTATACTAGTTGGTGCTTTTGTGCAGATTGTTCTACTCTCCATCATAACAAGTTGCCTAAATTGGAAACAACAGGTCTGCATGCTGTTTTCAAGAAACAAATTTGTATTATAAGATGAAAAAGTGAAACAGAAAATAACAGCACAAGAAAATCACGATAGAAAACAAAGTTTGAATCGAGGTTTGTATTTCACACGGTGTCCTTAAGACAACTTCGTCGGACAACATCGTATGTGTATTAGGCGATTGTCTCCTAGGATACAACGGTTCAACAGTGGTAGACCTAAGCACTACCCACTACCAGCGAACTCAAACCGAGTTTAATTTGGGGATGAAAATCATCCTAACCCCCCATTTCCCTATTTCCCTATTTTTCCCAAAAAAAAATCCCTACATGGGGATGGGGGTACGGGGATTTGGGACCCCGGGATGAATGTGCATCCCCACGTCCCACCCTGTCCCATACGAGGTGGGGTTTTATAAAAAGAATTGGGTCGGAGCGGGTTTGGGGTCGAGTCCTCTGTCTCGTTTTAGAAACGTTGCAGGGATAAGGTTTGGTATCCCTGTCCCGGTCTCAGACCGACCCAATTTATTGTTTACTTATTAATAAAAGTAAGATATATTCTTTTAATTATTTAAGTAATATATGTTTTAATAGTAATACTAAGATATAATTTATATTTAGTTTTTTTTTACGTACTTTTTTAAAATTTGTCTTATTTCTAAGGATGATGTAACTCTTTTATGGTTTTCACAATTTACTTTTCCTATTGTTTGTCGTTAATTATTTTAGTAGATTTTAGTCTATAGTCAATTATAAATATTTAAATTTTATTTTGTGTGTTGGTATTGAGTTTATTAAAAGTAAGATTTTCTTAATACTATTAAATATATAGAAATTATACAATATTCATACTTTTCAAAATAAAATCGGGGTGGTACGGTGCGTGGTCGTATAGGTTGGGACAGGGTTGAGGCCAAGTATTATTATTTATTTATTTATTGGAATGGGGTTGGGATTTGCAGTCCCTGGCTGCGAAACCCTGGGGTTTTGTAGTCCCGGCAGCCCCCCACCCCCCAAAATGAAATTGCTACATATAATCCTTATACATACATTCTGATATTATAATATATAGGCAATAGATTATGATTTTATTAATATAAGTTAATTAATAAATATCTTTTTTATTTTATTGTTCATGAAATTATGAGATAAAATCAATCGATTTTCCGTTTATAATTTTAATTTCCAAATTCCAATGCAAAAAAAAAGAAAGAATAAAAATTCATTAAAATACTTATCTTATGTTAACACAATTCATTAATTTAAATAGTTTGTTTATTAATAATTATTCAATTTTACCTTTCACGTTATTTTTATCGGTCTTCAACATTTTAAGTTTAGAATCGTAAATTAATAAAAAAAAATATGTTTTACAATTAAGCAATTTTATTTCTACTATTGCAACTAAATTCTTTTTATTCTCTATCGAATAATTTCAGACATTAGATTATAAAATAATAAATATTTTAGATTATTAATATAATTTTGCTATATTTATCATACAGTTTGTTCGATATAATTTTCTTTTTAGTTTTTTACGTTTGAACCGATTCGATAATTTGGATAGTTTAAAGAATAGAAATTATATTTGCACGTGGAAATTATTTTAGTACGATGGTAGGAAAGACTTTTTCAAAAACCCATGCACAACGTAGGACGAAAATATTAGTTTGTGTGAGTAAATTATAATGATGGAATTAAAGGCTGTGTAGTAAGAAATTATACAAATGTTATGTTTTTTTTTAGTAGGGTGTAATTAGAAATTACAGGTTATAAGATAAAATTAAAGTGATTTACTGAACAAAACGGCAAAACCTCATTTTTTGGAAACAATAATAAATAAAAAAATAGGTGTTCTAACAATCAATTAATGAGACGATATAGGTCGGTCCGGTGGTATATCTTTCACACCTACACTACAGGATTGTAGGTTCGAGTTATTCCTTCTAAAAAAAACTTGAATTTACGTAATACTTTAAAAAAAAAAGTCAATTAACAATATTTCTTTTTTGGAAAAATAATAACCAACTTAGCTGTTCTGGTAATCACTTAATGAAATATCCTTTCATGGTAAATGTACATTTACTCATTTAGGATGAGAATCTGTCCTTTTAAGTGATATACTAAATAAAACCTGAATATTTTTTTGTGGGAAACAAATAAAAAAAAATTAGTTATTTCTTTAAAGGAATATTTTTATTTTAGTAATTAATTAATGTAAAATCCTAACATGGTCACTATATTTATATTTAGTATAGAATCTGTCATTTGGATATTGTAATAATGAATAAATCTCATTTTATATATATATATATATATATATATATATATGGGGGGGGGGGGGGGGGGGGGGGGGGGGGGGGGGGAGGGGATTCTACTAACATTCCTCAGTCAATTAAACTCTATTTA
Organism: Dipteronia dyeriana; assembly: GCA_032871835.1. Lineage (NCBI taxonomy): Eukaryota > Viridiplantae > Streptophyta > Magnoliopsida > Sapindales > Sapindaceae > Dipteronia > Dipteronia dyeriana. Next base: position 50,660,568 of record CM065303.1, on the reverse strand, counting down.
ACTGTCATAAAACTCTATTTAACTGTCATATGGCAGCCAAACTTTAATAATTAATAGATAGTAACCTATTGCAACAGGTAATAACACGTAAAAATTTATATTAATTTTTTTAAAATATTTTGAGATTATTAAATTTATAAATATTCTTTATATTAGGGATAAAAAAGAATAAAAATAAAAAATAACTTAACAATTAAATGTAGAAAATAACAATTATGATGTAATTTTATTAATTATTCCAACATAAATATTACAAGTCAAGGTAATATTACAAGTTTACAACTTTGACATTATATATATCCACAATTTCGTTATATGTAGCTATTATGATGTAACATGTAACAATTTCATTTTAATTGCTCAAAAAAAATCATTCATTTTACTTATTATGATGTTGATCATAACCATTGTAATGTATATCTTCCAAGTTAACAAGATGTTGCAAGTAAAATGTTGAATTTACGATTATCACATAGTTAGTAATCATACAGACATAAAAGTTACAAATTAATGTGATATTGCAATTTCGCCATTATAGTTACTAAAATTCGTAATAGACATAACCACTCCAATATAGTATGTAACAAGTTCATTTTAACATTTAAAATTTTAATTCAAAACGTATCTAGTATGATGTAGTCCTAACAACTCAAACGTAAATATTATAAGTTGATGTGAAGTTGCAAATTAAACGTTGGGTTTTCCTATTATGACTTAAGTAGTATTCAATTAGATATAAATGTTACAAGTGGAAGTAATATTGCAAGTTAATATTATGTTGTAAATAAAATGTTAAATATACTCATTATATTGTAGATCATAACCATTGCAATGTAAATGTTGCAAGTTAACACGATATTGCACGTAAAATATTAAATTTACGATCATCACATAGTTATTAATCATATAGATATAAAAGTTGCAAGTTATTGTGATGTAATTTCGACGTTACAATTACTTAAATTCGTAATAGACATAACCACTCAAACGTAGTATGTAACAAGTTCATTTTAACATTTAAAATCTTAATTCAAAATATACCTTGTATGACGTAGCCCTAACCATTCAAAAGTAAATATTACAAGTAAATGTGATGTTACAAATTAAGTGTTAGGTTTTAATCTTTTTTTTTTAAATGAAAAATTTATTGATAAACCGAGACCAGTACAAAGAGGAAAAAACACCACGCCTCAAACGAACCAGAGCGAAAAGGCAAAGAAACAAAACCACAAAACACACTATACGACAACAAAACAGAGGAAGACAAAAAGTCACAAACCCCAACCAAAACAAAAAAAATGGAAAGAAGCTGAAAAAATATTAGGTTTTAATTAAATAGACATAAATGTTACAAATGGAAGTAATATTGCAAATTGATATTACGCAGCAAGTAAAACATTAAATGTATCCATTATAACGTAGATCATAACCATTGCAAGTTAAATGTTGTAAGTACAACGTTGAATTTAGAATTATCACATAGTTTTAAATCATACAAAAATAAAAGTTGCAAGTCAATGTGATATTGTTATTTCGGCGTTATAGTTACTTAAACTCGTAAAGACATAACCACTCAAACGTAGCATGCAACAAGTTCATTTTAACATTATAAATTTAACTTAAAATGTAGGGTTGTCTTTATTGTCACATATAAAAATTCTTGCCGCACATATTCTACTTTTTACACCTCTATTAAAAAGTTAAAAATCATAATTTTTTACTTACTTCGCCGTTCAAAATACCGTAACTAAAAAAAACAAAAGAAACGGGAAATCTAGTTTCGAAAAAAAGAAATGAGCATGATGTTGTAGGTAAAACGTTAAATTTACGATTATTACATAATTATTAATCATACGGACATAAAAATTGCAAGTTAATATGATGTTGTAATTTTGACGTTATAGCGGTTTAAACTCGTATTAGACATAACTACTTCAACATTATGATGTTGTAATTTCGACGTTACAACTGTTTAAACTTGTATTTTTTTTTTAAGTATTACATTAATTCGAGGTTTTTTTTAAATTCGAACCCGCAACCTCGTGGTACAGATGTTAGGAGTTTAAACTCGTATTAGACATAATTACTTCAACATATTATGTAAAAAGTTCATTTGAACATTTACAAATTTAACTTAAAATGATGGTGTCGCTCTATTGCTACCCATAAAAATTATTGTTACACCCGTTTTGCTATATTACAAAGGGTACTAGTTTCGAAAAAAATAAAGTAAACTTGTGTTTAGAAATCCTTTGGAACCAAATGCTCAATATATATATATTTGTTAAGGTGTATGCTAACTTAATAGCAAGTCCTTGCAGAGAAAAAAATTCATGCACTTGACTTGGATAGTCTCGCATACTCAGAATACGTATCTAATATAATCAATCTAATCAATATAAAATTTTATTTTTATATTTATCGATCTTACTTTTAATTAAATAAGTGGCAAAATTGGATATAGATAGGTATGGGCCCCACATTAAATTTCCAAAAAAAAAGGTTGATTCTATTTTAAAAAAAAAATATTTTACCTCTTTAATTTCAATTATATCTTCTTAATATTTTTTTCATTTTGCACTCTTTTCCAATTTAATTTTCAATTTTTTATCTTCTTATGCATCAAAATAGTTCCCTATTTTTCTAGTCATCATTTTCAACCTCTTATCTATGCTCAATTTCTGATTAGTAAATTAAATTTACTTGATATTATCTTAAAAAATAATTTACTGTATTAAAATTGTCAATCTATTTTTATGATTCACTTTATTTTATTATTAGTATTTTTCTTATTTTATAGTTTAAAATTATTTAAAACAAATAAATAAATATTTACCAATACTTAGAAGAATAAAAAAAATAAAAAACATATGTAGTAATCATTAATGATGAAATTTGTCATTTGATCTAACATCAAGAATTATGCTGGAGACAAGACCTCGCCTGACCTTGTCTCGGAAACACCTCTCTTGAAACATTTCGAGGTCCTTTTGCCATTGATTGTGGGGCCAATAGAAGCTATCACTCAAGGATTTGAGACCTCGTGGCTCTTATGTTGACGTATTGTTAAAGATTACGTTATATTAGCATTCACCGAAAGTCGTGACTAGCGAGGTCTAGCTTTCAACTTACGGCTAACTTTCTAATGCTGTAGAAAATCTGCAATCCACAGTCACATAAATCAAAATCATAAATATAGATAATATGAAAATAATAAGAAAAGAATAAGACATCACAAAAGATTTTATGTGGTTCAATAATTGCCTACATCCATATCACAAAAAATCATGGATCATGGTCTTTCTCTGTTTTTCACCGCTCAGAAAACTGCGGTGTGCCGCGTTTACGCCCTAGTAAACCTTTGGAATTCATCGTTGTATGTACCTGGTTTGTGGAACGTGCTCTCCCTACGATTATACCTCCGGCATTGATCGTGGTCCGCACCGCATTTGATGCCACGTGGTATATGCTGCAGTATCCTGCAGACTTCACTTCTTTAACTAATTTCATGCTTCACAAAACCTAACACCTACTTGACACATGCACAAAAACTTATTTCTAATTATTTTAGATGATTGTTTTTTTTTAATAAAAGAGCCAATTTTTTGCATTGCTCTGTGTTCGTTCAATTTGATTGGACTATATAATCAATTATTATGAGCTCAATCCTTAACAACCGACGGATTAAAAAAAAAATATTGTGTTGATGGAATAATATGAGATATATATTCAGTAATAAATCGTTGCAATTTTTCAACTATTTTTCGATTCTCTTTTTATATTTTTATATTTATTGTTGTACAAATATATTAATATACATTTGAATTATTTTAGTATATAAACTTATAAAGAATATTAAAAAAAGAAAAACTCACAGAGAAAGTAAGATTTTTTTTTTTATCATTGCCAAGTTGCCTTAAGTTTAAGAAAGGGATATTATTCATTTAGTCCCTATGTTTTTTTGAATTATTTATTTCTTACTCACGTATTCATTTTTAAGTAGATTGGTCCCTATGTTAAAACATATCACTCAATTTGGTCTTTCTGTAAGTTGACCGTTAGTCAAATTTAAGGTACTGAGGGTTATTTTCATCATTTCACAACTGGGTGACAGTTGTGTGCCACGTGGAACGATAATAAAATAACAGATCTGTTGTAAAGGGGAAATTTTCCCATACCCTTCAATCAGAAAGACAACAAAACCAAATTAGAAGGCTTTGGTCCCCATTCGACCACTTCCTTCTAAGAGACAGTCCCAAATCCTTCGCGCGTTTTTCACTCGTCCTCAAAAAACCTTCAAACCAACGATCGTCGAACCTTTGTACAGACTACAAATAGTACAACTGTCTCCCAACACCGGCGACAGATAAGAAAATCAAAACCGGTAAGTTCAAGTCTAGGGTTTTGAAAATTTTCATGAAACCAATTCAAAAAGGGTTTTTTTTTGTGGGGCTATTGTATGGACATGTTTAATGAACACGTTAATTTTGTTTTTATGGGAAAAATTTTGTTTTTTGAAAAGTTGTTTTGTGTTTTGTGTTCAAGTGTCTGTTTTATTTGATTTAGGGTTTGAAGTAGGTGTTTTGGTGTATATTTTTGGGGCCTTTGGTTGAAGTTATTTAAATAACATGTAAATGTAGTTTGTAATGAAAATTTTGAAAAACTTTTTGTAGTTGTTCTGTTTTGTGTTCAAATATCAATTTGGTTCGATTTGTGTGTGAAATGGGTGTTGTTTTAGGTTTTTTTTTGTTTTGGGCTTTTACTTGTAGTTGACAAAACAACAGATAAATGTCGTATTTATTGAAAAGAATCTGTTGTTTTGATGTCTTTTTTAATTTTTTTTGTATTCGGATGTTAGGGTTTGTTCATCAGTTTTTTGGTTGTTTGTATTAGGATAACATGTTGGTGTTTTGTGTGGTTTGGTTAAAATGACAAACCAAGTTCATGATGTGTGTTGCAGGTGTATTATTTTTGCACGAACTTGCATCAGTTGATAGGGTTTGCTCTTCAATTTTTCTTTACCTCTTTGTTGCATCAGTTGAATCAGTTTTTTGGATATATTTTCTAACAAAGAATTCTTCTTTTTCTTGTGCAGTAACTTGAAAATGTTACCTTTTCAAGTTTATGTCAAGTATGTCGACAGAATTGTTGACATGGATTTCAAAGAACTAGGAGATTGTAGTGTCATTAGCCTGATAAATGATACTATGAAGATACTGAGTGGGAGCGGAATTGAAACATGGGAAAGTTGGCAATTACGTGTTACATTTCCGTGGAATGGCCAACAACATGTGCTTGCAAGAGATGACGAGTTGTTGTTGTGCTTCCAATTGTTTGAGAGTCGTAACTTGTCTAGCATTGAGTTCGAACTCATTCTGGTCCTTAATGACATTCATTTCCCTGAATATGAACCGGTTGGGTTGCTTGGTTTCAATGAAGAAGCCAATGTTGAACCAGATGAAGAAAATAATGAAGAAGGTATTAGTGAACAAGTTGAATTAGTGAAAGAAATCGGTGAACAAGTCAATGATGAATTAGTGGAAGACTTCAGTGAAGAAGACAACGCAGTCAGATGTGAGTTTGGATGGTGAAAATGGTAAAAATGAGTATCAAAACAGTGACCATTGTCAGCCTGATGGTGAAGATACAACTATTGAAGTGTCCACGGATGAAGAGAATGCATTAACAAGAGCTGTTAGATATTGTCAGAATCATCAATGGGCCCTAAATCCAATTGGGACCATTTCACTTGAAGAAGGTCAGGTTATTTGAATACAAGGTTTACTTAGGAGGTTATTAAGAAGTATGCCATCCAAGAGGGATTTACCTTGAAGAAAATCAAGAATGATAAGTATAGGTATACGGTGACTTGTAAGAATGATGCATATGATTGGAGACTACATGCATCGTGTCTTACGGATAGGGTTACATTTATGATCAAGAGTGTTCGAGGTAGCCACTCGATGTGCCCAAGGGAGGTCAAAAACAAAGAGGCTACATCAAGGTGTGTTGCATCGTTTCTTGGCAACTTCATTCGTTCAAAACCTATCGGTAAGACAAAACTATTTAAGATGGAGTTGCAAGACAGATTTGCAGTGAAGGTTGATAGCCAAACCATATATAGAGCAAAGAAGATTGCACTTGAAACTTTGAAAATTCATCATGTTGAGGCATATGTGAAGCTGAGGAAGTATGGAATGCAATACGTTCAATGAACCCGGGAAATTATGTAAAGGTGGCAATGAATCCTTACATGAAGTCTGACAATCCGACATTCATGAGATCTTACCTAAGTTTTAATGCATGTAAATCAGGTTTTTGGAATGGTTGCCGCCCTCTAATAGGAGTCGATGGGTGTCATTTTTCTAGATAGTTTTGTGGAGTGTTGTTAGCAATTACTGCTCTAGATGGGGATAACAACATTGTTCCAATAGCTATATGTACTTGTGAGTCTGAAACCTCTGAGATTTGGACATGGTTTTTAAGGGAGTTGTGGGATTCTTTAGGATGGGATGACAATCAACACATATGCTTCATTAGTGACAAACAGAAAGGGTGTTTACAAGCTTTGAAGAAAGAGTGGCCAAATACATATACTAGGTATTGTTTCCGACATATTGTCGCAAACTTCATGGCAACCTTCAAGAACCACAATACCAATTGGAAGTTGTGGCAGTTGGCTAGAGTTAAAAATCTTGCTAGGTTCAATCAAGCTTTGGCTTCAATTAGGGAAGATAGTTTACAGGCTGTCAACTGGTTGATGTCAAAGCCAGTTGAAAAATGGGCAAGTCATGCATTTTAACCTTCCATCAAGGCTGATCACATCTCCAACAACATGTTAGAATGCTTCAGCAATTGGATAAGAGGATAAAGACAAACTCGTGCTTCAGTTGTTGGAGAATCTTAGAAGAAAAATTATGGTACGATATTGTGAGAAGTGAGCTGATGCAGAAAAGTTAAGTGATTCAATAACTCCATATGCCAGGGATAATTTGACAACAAATGAAAAAGACGTAAGGAAGCTACAAGTGATTCATGGAAGAGGACAGTGGTATGAGACAGTTAACCAAGAAGGTCTGAAAATTTTGGTCAACACTGATGATAACATATGTGATTGTAGGATGTGACAGATAAGTGGGTTGTCATGCATGTATGCTATTGCCGTGTATATGTACAAGAGAGAGGTTGCACATGATCATGTCCATTGGTATTATTCGAATGAAGCTTGGAAACTGACATACAATAGTGTCATCAACCCAATATCGGATGAATCCAGGTGGCCTGAAGTCAAATCTGAAATTATTGAACCGCCTATAAAAAAAACAAAGATGGGCAGACCTATGAAGAGGAGAACTCGGGCACCTGATGAGCCACGTGCACCAAATGCAACATTCTCCAAGCGATGTTCGAAATGTGGAGAACTTGGACACAATCGAGCAACCTGTAGTTTTGAGGTAAACAATTTCATCTTTATTATTTTTATTTTCTCATTCTTTGAAAATATATTATCATTTAATATGTTAACTATATCAAATATTGATAATGTAGGCAAAAGATAAAGTTTCTACCTCAACATGAAAAAAGGTTTCTAAAAAAGTTTACAATGCTCTATCAGCTGCTACATCTTTCAGGTATTATATTGTACTTGTATTTAACAATACATGTATATCAACTTAGGATTAAAGAAGTTGTATAAACAATACATGTATATTTTAGTTGCATTGGCTGCTACGTTAGGATTTTAGCTATAGTTTAAATGACATTACCAATCAATTCTTGTAGGGCTCAAACTAATGAATGCAGCGATAACAGGGCAAAGCTTAATGATTGCAGCGCAAACAAGGCTCCCACAACACATGTGGCTGATGTTTGCTCTCAAATAGGTTCCAATGCCAAACCCTGAAGGGGTTTTTATTAAGTTAGTTTGTCTTATTTGGTAAACACTAAAACTATGGACATGTTTTTGTGATATTCAAGTCTGAATGTCTGGTTAAATTATTAGGATGATATTCGAGTTTTTGGCAGTGGCCATAACTTCTTTTGGTTGGTTGACGGTAAATAGGTTTCAGTGGATAAACCCTAATATTTTGTGGTTGCTAGCTTTTGAACAGTGTTATCAAGTTAGTAAATGTGGTATGAAGTTAGTTAGTGTGGCTGACATACAATAGCGGTTGTGTTCAACTTATGTGTGGAGTGTTATTTAGTATGCTTGATTGACATTAATTTACTTTTACTTCTCACTTGCAAATGATACATATTTCATTGCTTTATCCTCATAACATTACATCATCTTATGTATGAAACTCATTCACTATAGGTAAGAGTCATACAAAAACATATACCTAGTAATACCGTATGAAATAGGACAATCACTTTTAACCAAGCCAAACTCCTTTGCACTTTCTTGTAGTTGGTAGTGACCTCACGAAACCGAGTGTTGTCATATGCATATGTTGATTCTGTACATGCTCTGTGAGATACAAATTCTTCTATACTTTCCAATTCTTCATTATCTGGAGACCACCACTTGAAATAGTTATATGCATCACAAAAAAAAAAGTCTATTAGAATTCTTGCTCGTCTCGGACACCCATGATGCTGCTTTCTTCTCGTTCCCACAGTTGCATAGTCTATTTTTAACTTTGATCGATCTAGCTCTGACACTCGTGCTGCTTAATGATGTCATATTTTGTGGATGTTTATTGTTGAAAAAAAAAATACTTCCAGGGCTGGTTGATTTATGCTTGTAACAGAATTTTTAATGTATGAAGAGATGAAATAGTAAGAAAAATAATGGATGTTTTATGCATGTGAAAGGGAAAAAAAAATCAGGCTGCCAACTGATGTCTGATAACAGACCAACATATTAGGGTGGTTTTATAGAACATTTTGTGATCGTTGTTCAACGGTCACAAAACTGTTTTTCACCTATTTTTTAATTGAATAACAGCAAGGGTAAAAAGGTAATTTACTAAGGGAATTTATATTTTTAATGAATTAATTTTCCTGGTCAAACTATACAATTTCTTGTAAATGAGGTTATTTCTGACTTAACAATATTTGGTATATTTGTAATTGTCAACTTTTTAAAGGGCAGAATGATACTTTTATACATTGAAACTAAAGTTATGGGCAAATAAGCCATTTCCCAGTTTCTGTGATGGTTGACTGTCAAATTTCTGGTCAGCATGACCAAATTGAGTGATATTTTTTAATATAGGGACCAATCTATTTAAAAATGAATAAATGAGTAAGAAATAAATAATTTAAAAAAATATAGGGACCATATGAATAATAACCCTTTAAGAAAAGTACAAGAATATGAAGAAAGAAATGTACAAAGAAAACCCTAACCCTGGAGGTTAAGTTTTTTGTTGTTGTTGAATTATTATAAGGGTATGAATGAAAAATGTAAATCGAAATAATGAGATGGTTATTCTACAGATGCACAAAGCAAATTTTTAATTATTTTTTGGACAGGTATAATTATTGAATGAGTTTTTTAAATTAATTTAATTTTATAGGTGACAAACTTTAGTTAAAGAAAACAACATAATTATATTAATAATAAATTTATGATATGTAAAGCATCTACATATCCATGGAAATTCACATGTAATTTATAACTTGTTTTTACGATCAGTTAATTCTTTCCTTATTTTTCTACAACACAACCGGTATAACAGATTCGAAGTAAAAAAATAATAATAATTAAATTTAAAAAAGATTCTTTAGTTTAAACTATTAGATTACATCCAAGACATCTGATGGTTATTAAAACACCCAACGTTGCCCAAACCAGTAAGTTAGCCAAACCCATATATTTATTATAGAATCTGTCATTTGGATATTGTAATAATGAATACATCTCATTATATATATATTATATATATATATTAGTATAGTATAGAATCTGTCATTTGGATATTGTAATAATGAATAAAACTCATAATATAGAGTTTAAATCACATATTCTAGAATTAGGATTAATCTCCTTGTATAGTTAATCCTCCTTAAGGATGTAAAGTGAAAACTATTTCAAATACACAATTGCCTAATATTTGCATTTCAATCCCTTTGTCTCCTCTCCTATATAAATTGATCAACCTGTAACCACATTCACCACAGCAAAACAACAATTAAAAAGACGTAAAAAAGAAGAAGAAGATAATTTAGCATTTCTGTCTTCAAGCTATATATATAATGCACGAGAAATACAAGCAACCCTTACTCAATGTGATGTAGGTCCAGTTTGGTATTGTTATGTTGTGGGGAGAAGTACTTTTAGAATTGCTGTGGGGGAAATTGTTTTTGAAATTGTTGTGGGAACAATCAGCTGAGTGTTTGGTAAACTGATTTTCAAAAGTGATGTGAGAACTAAAAACAATTTCAGTATGTTTCGTAAACTGAAGTAAAAAGTGTTGTGAGTTTGTAAAATTACTAAAAGGACATAGATATTTAAATGGTGCTAATGTGTTATGCTTTGTATTTGTCTTGTTTATTTGGGTTTAGTGTTTAGTGTTATATAATTATGGTACTTTATTGAATAAATTAACCCCATTTTTTATTCTACTACTTATTGAATTAATTAGCCACATTTCCTTATTTTTTATTTTTTTATTTTTTTTATTCTACATTATTTTTTATTTTTTTTATTCTACTTTATTGAATTAATTAGCTCAATTTTTTTTGTACAGCAATGTTAACCCAATTTTTTTTTGGTAAATTTCGTTAAAGGCAAGGACAAAGTTGGAAAGTTGGCAACATTTCATTTAATATCGTTGTAGCGCGTTTTCTAAAAGCAGAAGCCAAAATCCAAAAGCATGTATTTGTAGCTTCTAAAAAACTCAGTTGGGAGAAGCTAAAAGTGACCAAAAGCACTCTCTAGGATTTTACCAAACACCTTGTTTTTTATCCGAAATCACTTTTTGCCCCAAAAGCAACTGAGAAAGCAATGCCAAACTGGGCCGTAATCACAATAGGTCGTTGTTTATGGCATTTCAAGGTATAAAGAGGAACTTTGCTTTATTTCTTCTCCAACCTCTCCAAGTTCCTACACCGATTGCATCACCTCAATCTCCATCAATCAGAAATAATTAAAAATCTGGAGGATGAAGAGAGAGGATGTGAAGACTTTCAATATCTCCAGCTTGTTCGTAGTCCTTTCATTTATCTTGATATCGTTAGTAGTTGTCGTTGTTGTGTGGTTGAGTTGACGGTCGAGTGATTATGATCAACGTAGTTGTTGTTTTTGTCGTTAGTAATTCTTATCTTCTTGTATACCACCGTAGTTGTTATTTTGTCTTTTGTAATTCTTATCTTCTTATATACCACCTACGGGTATACATGACAACTCAAATCTGGAATATTACCGCACCAAATGAGTGTTCTTTACCACGATCATTATTGTTTGATACTTGATTAGAGAAAACGTCTTTTTAAAATATGTTCTTAAATCATCATCACTAAATTATCAATGTAGATTTAGGACATGTCAATTCTCTATTAATAAACATCAAACGCAATCGTAAGGTAATTATCTTAAATGATTTGGTTAATTAAATAAACCTTACAAGTTATGGTCTAAGTGATTGTTTGGTTAAGTTTTCTACTGTCTCAAAAGCTCTACACTCCTCTATTTGAGTTTTTTTAGAGTTGTTTGATTAAACATTTAAGATTATCTATTTTAAATTCAGTAAAGACTAGTAGGAGGCTAGGAGGGCAAAAGCTTATGGGTTGAAGCTTCTACAAATAGATTTTAAAAAAAAAATCTACAAACTAAACAATTATATATTTTTTTTCAAAAAAACCATATTTATAATAGATCTATTACAAAAAGATATTTTACAAATAGAGATTTTTCAAAAGTCCAACCAAACAAGCTCTAACTCATCTAACAAATCAAGTTAAAGTAGAACCATGATTTTAAAGGTCTGAGACAAAAAAAAAACTATTTTTTTGTGTGGAAATTACTAAAAATAACCACAACTATTATGGAAATTTTATTTTTAACCACATACGAAAATTTATTTGTTAATAACCACTTTTTTAAGAAATTACTTAAATGCCCCCATATAAAAACCATCCTCAAACATTTTCTCTCTCTTTTCTCTTTTTTTTCTCTCTCCCCGATCTCTCTCTCCAGCCGACGAACCGTCGTCGGCATCCTTGCGAAGGCCAGCGAACAGTCGTCGGCCTTCTCTCTCTCTCACCCAACCTCTCTTCTCTCTCCCCGCAGCTCGCTCTCTTCTTTCTCTCTCTCTTTCTCTCTCACATGTCATTGACGGCTTGCCGGAGTGCCGTCGCATGGGCTTCACGACCATCCAGCAACGCCGTCGAGCTCCCCCTTGCCGGCGATTAGATCTGCTGAAAAAAAAAACGAAATACTAGAAACCCAGAACATTTCAATTTAGTCAACATTTCAAGTTTCAATATTTCAATTTAGGCAACATTTCAAGTTTCAAAATTTGAAAACGAAAAACTTAAAAACCTAGAACATTTCAAGTTTCAACTTTCAACTTTCAATTTAGTCAAGATTTCAAGTTTCAAAATTTCATTTTTTAAAACAGAATTTCAAGTTTTAAGTTCCTAGCCATGATTTCAAGTTTGGTTCCATATTTTAGTCATGATTTCAAGTTTTCTTTCTGTTTTAAAGAAAAAATCAAATCCAGAGTTATTTTTGTAATTTATGGACATACACTGGATTTTTTTAAAAAAAAATGGATATTAACAAATAAATTTTCGTACGTGGTTAAAAATAAAATTTTCATAATAGTTGTGGTTATTTTTTATTCTTTTTTTATTATTATTTTAAGTTTGGACCTTTTATATAAGAAACAAACTTACGGGCTTAAAAACTAAAATTTAATCTAATAATTAATACCAAGTAATTTTAAGCCTGTTTTTTAAAACAATATTTGAGTCCCTTTATTTAAAGAGTAGCGATATCGGTACAACTAAAAAACTGTATGTACACCCCTTTCGTAATTACATCCCTAAAATATTTTTAAAATCTATATTTCGTAAATAAACCCCATTTAATACCAAGAATACCATTTCTTTAATTTTATTATAATAAATTTTTGTTAGCACACCCCACTATTTTGTTATCCAATCAGATTTATTTAAAATTTAATTATTTTAGATCTCTTTATTCAAATAAATAATTTATGTTTAAAAAATATTATAATTCCTGCAAAAACATTGGATGTCACTAAAAAATTGTTTGAAATTTTTTCTTATCATTGCATTAATAAATTTTTTTAATTCTTTAATTTTTTTAAACTCAAAATTCTACAATTCCACCGAACTAAAAAACTATGTGTATCTAAATTCCTTTGTTCCTAAGAAAGATTATTTTTTTTACAATATAAATTTTATTGATTGTATTGATTTTTGTTTCATTCAATTATAACAGTAAATAATTGTTGGTCAACTCAATCAATTTGTATTCTTTAAATGAAATTGAAATTAGTATTTAAAATAGAAGTTAGGGTTTGATAAAATAGAAATATTTTTATTATCATATCAAAAAATTAATAGGAAATTTCCTTCTTTTTTTTTCAAAGTATTGATATAAATCCAATTAATAATTATTGGTGTGTACTTATAAATTATTTAGTCATTTAAGTAATTTTACTCAAGGGTAATATTATATTTTAAATAATATACTAAATTGGGGTAAATATACAGTTTTGTTGGGGTGTAAATATCGTCACTCTTATTTAAAACAAAAACTTTTGGGCCTAAAACCACATTCTAGTCTAAAAAATTACTCTTTAAAAAAAATCTTTGGACCATTTTGTCTTTAGGCCTAGGGTGGGTGCATTTCTTACACAAGTAGGGATGACAGCGAGTCGGGTTCGGGTGGATTTATTAAAATCCAAACCCTCACCCGTAAAAATTTTCCTCACTCACGCTCGCCCTCGAACCCTTGTAGGTAAGCGGGTTCGCGGGCGGGTTTAAACCTGCGGGTTATGGCTGTACCCATACCCTCACCCTTGAACCCGCGAAACAATGTGGTTTCACGAGTGGATGATTCACCCGCAGGATACCCACAAACCCGCGAACCCGCGATTTGTCATTTGTCATTTGTAATTTTCCACATGTAATCACATATTGGATACTTAATTGAATTAAATTTCCATTTCTAATTCCCTACTTGATACATTACAAAACAATAATAACCACAAAAACAAAAAGACCAAAAATAATTCAAATGTCTATATATGTTTATATACAAGTATTTTATTTATGCGGGTTCGCGGGTCCAACCCACATGTTCATTTTTCCAACCCCAACCCGCACCCGCCCGTAAATCCACCGGATTTTTTATTAAATGGATTCACGGATCCGCGGATCGTAAATTCACCATCCACACCCGACCCTACAGGGTCGGGTTCAAACAGGTGCATGCGGGTGTGGGTCAAATTGCCATCCCTATGTACAAGCCTAGATCCATCCTAGGTCGTGATTTGGGACCCATGTTAACACCATTTCTAGGGTTTTTGGAATCCTTTTCCTTCAGAATGATTAAATCAATGAACCTCTGTTATTACTTATTGCTAATTAGGGTCTGCTAGTGTTTGGTTACGGTTAGTTAGGGGTCGTTTATTTTTTGCAGGTAAAATTTAATGGGTATGAATTGAAATTATTAAGTTGTTTTATTTATTTTTGTAGTGTTCAAACAATTTAAAATAAAAAGTAAAAAATCATGACTTTTAACTTAATTTTAAATCATTAAGATTGAATTTAATACATTTTCTTCCAATATTATTCTCCCAAGTCCCAAAGATAACATATTTACAATTTTATCATAATTTTATATTGTATATTTTTTTTAACCTATCACTTATATGATAAACAACTTAAAAAGGAAAAACAACATTAATCACATCGTCTCTTTCAATGCCATAGCCTTGAATTCATTTTTTTTTTTAAATCAAAAAATTTCTAAATCATTATTTATCTTGTTTTAAAAAAAAAATATTTATCATATCTTATTTTTTGAAATAATTATTTATCATATCATAATCATGAATAATATCTTATCATTATTACACAAAAATGATTTAGGATTTGTTTAATAATTTTTATTTATTTGCTTGTTTCATATAAAATAAAAATACATAACAATTAATAATAAGGGTATAAACGTAAAATTGCTTGTATCTAAACCATTTTATCTTTAAATAAACAAACTAGTTGACACTCTATTCATTTGTGATAAAAATAAGAAAACAAACATGTTATTTAGTTTCAGTAATATTCTGTATTGTTTAGTTTTCGAACCCCCTTAGTAAAAGAACTCAACCTTTGAATGAAGAGAGAAGATAAATGGCAAAACCCTAAATAATAAAAGAAGACACATCTAAATGAATCTAAATGGAAAATCCCCTACCGTGTGGTGGGAGTTGCTTTTTCAAACGGTGTTCGTAGCGGTTAATCTCATTAAGACATTAAGTCCATTCGAACTTTCAACCCGACCGATGTTAAAGGTGTAAAAATGGACTGGCCCGGCCCATTAGGGACGGCCTGGCCAGTCCATTTCTGGAAACAGGCCGAGCCGGGCCGGTCCGAGACGATGTTGCGGGCCGGGCCAGGCCGGCCTGTTTCCAGAGAAGCAGTCCCGGCACGGCACGCCGGCCTGCCTCAGGCGGGCCTTGCCTGCGTGCCGGGCCCCTCTGGCGGGCCGGCAAGGCCAGGCCTAACGGGGTTGGTCCGGCGGGTTAGTTTTTTGGTCCAATTTTTTTTCCAAATTACGTTTTTTTGAATTTAGGGTATAGGGTTTAGGATTTATAGTTTATGGTTAAGGGTTTAAAATTTAAAATGAATGAAGAGAACGAACAATTATTAGGATTTGAAATGAATAAAGAGAACGAACAATTTTTTAATTATTTATTTATTTTTCACTTATGGAATTCAGTAATACATATCTACATGATTGCCTTATTAAAAACCTTACCAAGAAAAACCCAGTGGGATAAAAACTTGGTAAGGGAAAAAGAGTGCAACCGTTTTATAACTTACAAGTAAATAATAAATACATATGTAAAAGTATAACCTAGTTCTGGCCCTGGCCACTACCTGAAGGGTCATCAATATATAGATTGTCGAAATTTAGATTATCAAAATTTAGATTAAGTTCTTTATCTACAGTTAGATTTTGTAACCTTTTTTTAGCATGCTCTCAATCCCGAAGGCATGTTAATACCTCCACCATCTCTGGAGACAAACAGCTTCTTCTTGGTTCAATTATGCGTCCACTGGTGCTGAAAGCTTGTTCTAAAGACACCGTTGACACTGGAATAACCAGTACGTCACGTGCTAAGTGTGACAAAACTGGATACCTGTACGTATAGTTCTTCCACCATAACAACAAATCAAACTCTTCCTTGTCTTCAACAGCATCGAACTGTGCTTCAAAGTACCTAATAAGTTCGGTACAAGAAGATGGGCTAGATCTTTGCCCTGAAGAAGTACTTGTTGATTTGTCTTTTTTTTCTTCGTTTCAGAAGGCTCCAACTTGTTTGCTTCGGCTCTGTCTCCGGTCGTGTTGATTGGGGGATGTCAATGTTAACAAAACCTGGTCTCATAAATATGAAAAATCTCGAACAACTTGGTTCGAATGTCAGTAATTTGTTCTGAATAATCTATTGACAAATTAATACCAATAAACTCAAGCAAAACTTCTAAACCATATAATTTAACCCTGGGATCTATTATAGCACTTAAGGCATAAAGTAAGGGAATGTTAACCCAATATTTTTTCAACTTTGTCTCCATGACAACAACTGCAGCGTCTAGATGTTCATCTTCTCTATAACTGTTTAACAGTTCAGACATTTCAACTATCTGATGGATTGCCTGGGAAGATGTGGGGTAATATACCCTGGAAAGAGTTACAGTGGCATTGTAAAATATCTTTAAAAATTGAACAAAAATCTTTGCCACATACCAATCGTCTGTGGAAAGTAATTTTGGATTAAGTTGTCCTGTTTTGGTCAACTTCATGTTATAAAAACATGTAATGGTTGTATCATATTCCAAACAATTTTGCAACATTAAATAAGTAGAGTTACACCTTACCGGCATATCAGTTTGGAATCGTCGGGGTTTGAGACCGTTTAATTTACAATGTCTCTTGAATTCACTGAATCTAGGATTAGAACTGCAAATCCAAGAAATGGCATCTCTGATGCGATCTATTTGGTCGCTTACCTGCTTTAAACCAGCCTGTACAACTAAATTTATAATATGGCATGCACACCGTTGATGGAAGAAATAACCTCCATCTTGCGGGATATTTCTTGCAACAAACAATGCAATAGAGCTAGTATTTGCAGATGCATTATCAAATGTGATTGAAAGAATGCGATGCGTGATTTCATAAGTTTCTAAAACTTCCATTATGATATTAAAAATGTTTTCTGCGGTATGTGCAAAATCCATAGGACGAAAACCAAAAATTCTTTTTGTTATCCTCCAATCAGAATCTAAATAGTGTCCCGTGACACATAAATAGTCCTGTTTGGAACATGCATTCCAAATATCAGAAGTTAATGCAACAGAGACACTTAACTGCTGTATTTCCCAACTAAGTCATCCTTTTCGGTTTCAAACAATCGTATCAAATCATTTCTAGTGGTGGTTTAGAAACAGGTTCATATTGGGGGTTATATGCAGATGTGATTAATTCTTTATAAAATGGACTCTCACCAATACTGATCGGTTGATCAGTTTGTGCAATGTATCATGCCAAGTACTCTCTAGCGTGCATGGCGTCGAACTGCCATGTCGTAACGGACCCGTCTGGGTGCCGTTGAAGCTGTGTCTGGGTTGTAGTATCTACCTGTCCATGTGCAGGCATACATTTGTGCATATGCCGTCTCAAATGTCCGGTTCCCCCCGTACTTGTAGCATAATTCTTATGGCAAAACTTACATTTAGCTCTAAGGCCAGACGCCCCGTTTGGGAGTGTCATTTGGACTATGTTGAAACATTGTCACACATCTGATGTTAATTTTCTGGGACGTGATGTTGGTGTAACGCCGGAACCAGAAGGTCCCGCTTGAGTATGGATCGGTTCTGAAATATCAAATTCATCGTTGAGCATATTTAAACCGTCCGAAAAATAAGGCTGCTGGTTAGGATCCATTATCTGAATAAAAATATGAGCACTATAGTAGTTAATAGTCAAATTAAAAATCAATATTTACTAACAGTAATCTTAATTTACTAACAATAATTGCTATAACTAATACAACACTTACAATAATTTATTTACTTAAAAAAAATTAAATAAACAAAAAAAATCATAATCTACTAACATAAAATTTTAAATTCACTAGTTCACTACTACAAATAAAATTGATA
Organism: Dipteronia dyeriana; assembly: GCA_032871835.1. Lineage (NCBI taxonomy): Eukaryota > Viridiplantae > Streptophyta > Magnoliopsida > Sapindales > Sapindaceae > Dipteronia > Dipteronia dyeriana. The sequence continues at coordinate 50,642,193 of CM065303.1, read as the reverse complement.
AATTTACTAACATAATATACTAACATAAAATTGATGATTTGAACCACTACTCTTAAATTTACTATCATAATCTACAAATGAATAATTTTAATTTATGAAAAAAAAAACAATATCAAACGTAATTACTACACTTAACATTCATCATTTACTTATTACAAAAAGTAATTTCAGTAATACAAATTAACTTTCTAAATTTATTAATAACAAATATTAAAATTACTACTAAACTTAAAAATCTTAATAAACTAAACAAATAATATTAACATTAAATCCCAAAAATTGATAAACTAACTAACTAAATAGATAATGTTTTCATTAAGTAACTCAAATCTAAACATAAACATATAAATTTACTATGAGAATATGTTAGACCAAAAGTAATAACAAAATTGTACCTTTAAAATTGTGTGTGTTGGTGGAAAACGTAGAGAATTTTGTAGAGAGAGTAATAACCAAAATGAATGAAAAAGTTTAGAGAATTGGAGAATATATTAGAGATTGAGATTTGAGAGAATGAGATATTGAAATATGATAGAGAGAGTTAATGGAAAATGAAATGGATGGAAGTATTTATAGAAAAATTTGATTTGTGGGTCAAAATGTAATTTAAAAGATTGTAGGGGGGTTTTGGTAATTTTAATTTCCTCCAACGGCTAGAAATCAATTCCAGCCGTTGGAGGTTTTTTGAAAAAAAATAAAATAAATAAAATTGGCCGAACTGACCGGCGGACCTGTCGACCGGCCTGTCCGACAGGCCTGGCACGCCGGATTGGCGTGCCAGGCGGGCCGGCCTGCCGGGCCTCCTCCTAGAGGCCCGGCACGAGGCCTGACCCTCTTCCTTCACGGGCCGTTCCAAGAACGACCCGTGAACTCCCTGGGCCGGCCGGGCCGGCCTGTCACCGGCCGGCTTATTTTTACACCACTAACCGATGTCATGCTAAAAAAGAATCTAAGGATGCGTTTGCTGATCAAGAATGAGAGGAATCAGAATTAAGGTGGCATTTGGTTACCATGGTGAAATGGTAATTAGAATGGTAAAGGGAATAGTGGTGCAAATATGTATCAGCCCATCCCAACTAGGTCTGGCACGCTAGACCCGTTTTCCAAAACAGGTCGGGCCTGGCACGATAAGCCTAATAGGCGTGTTGTCGTGTCGTGTCGTGTCAGGCCCGACTCATTTTGGAAAACGGAGGCCCGACACGGCACATGGGCACGGCACGTGGGAGGTCCGTGCCGGCTTAGGCGTGCCAAACAGGTTGTCCCACTTTTTTTAAAATTTATTAATAATATAATATATAGTATGGACATCATAAAGTGTTGGGTTGTAGCCCATAACCCTTGTCCAAGTATGTTTTCCTTTGTTTTTTCCTCATTTTTATATATGTTATACCTGTTTTCATTTCTCATATTTATCTGATGTGGGATGTGAGATTGAATTTTAATTTCCATTCATTGATATAACATAACGATATTATGTTGAGTCCATTTTTTATTTAAATATGGAAAACATGGAGAGAGTTGGGAGGTCTGTAAAAATTAAATAATGGTTTTGTTAAAATAAATAAAAATCAAATAAGCTTTGATATTATGCAATAATTTCCATCTTTTCCATCAATGAACAAAAATCATATATACATATATATATATATATATATATATATATATATATATGTAAATCATTAAATCTCATTCACATATTATTCTTCCCAAATCTTGGTCATAGTAATTGTTTTAACCATATTTATATTCACTCTCACATCCCACGTTGAATAAATAAGAGCATTGAAGAGAGGTCTAAATAATATTAAAAAAAAAAAGGCAAATGAAAACTTATTTGTCGAAACAACGGTTATGAACCATGGTTCAATACTCTACAATATCATTTATCTTTTCAACATTTTATTTTTATAAATAAAATGTTTTTTTTAATTTTTTTTTTTATTAATTAGGCGGGCCTAATCTGCCGGTCCGCCGTGCCGACCGACAGACTTGGCACGCCGGTCTGGCGTGCCGTGACGAGCCGGAACGGCGTGCCCCGAACTAAGGCTTGACACGGTTCGGGAATGTGGGTTGTGTCTGGCAAGACACGCCTCCCAGGCGGGCTATGCTAGGCACGACCTGTCTTCCTTGGCAGGCCAGGCAGACCGACCCATCCAGACCCGCTCCACATTTACACCATTAAATGGGAATGAGAATTAAAATGGAAAACTGATTACTTTATTTGGTTGAGACTTTAGAATCAATATTATTTTATTTGGTTAACAACTGAATGAAATGGAATTAACTGTATTTTGATCAAAAGACCCCTAATTACAAACCATTTTATAAGAACATGACATATTATGGATAATAATAATAAAATATAATATTATATATATACATATAAATAATAATATATAATATAAATATTATTATATATTTATATAAAACATACTATATAATACTATAATAATAAAATATAATATATATTTTGGATAATATGTAATACTTATATATTTTATAATTATAATATATATATATATATATATATATATATATATATATATATATATAACAATATATTATTTTTGGAAAGGAGGGTATAATAGAGTTTGGGCATAAGAGGATATTTATGAAATACTAATTTTAGTTTGGAATTAGAATGAACATTCCATTGGGTTTTTTATGGAATAGATTTCTTTCCATTGCTTTTCACCTAACCAAACATCACCTAAGTTCTAACGGAAAGGGATGGAAGGGAATCAGAATTAAGTTACTAAATCTCATTACTATGTTTACTAACTTTTAACAATTAGAAATAGAATCAAATTTATATAAAGTTGATTATACAAATATCCTTTTGTATAAAAAAAAAATAGTCATATTTATACATATAAGAGATGTATGAGTATAGCTGCTAGATAAAATATATATATATATATATCTATATCTTAAAGAAAAAAGGAAATTCAAAGCAAAAGCAACTGATTTTTTAACTGTTCATAAATTTTTTGTTTTCCCATATTGTATTTTTATAAAACTTTTTTATAATTTTTTTTATAATTGAGAGTTGACAGTTAGGTATTTATAATCATGGCAGCTGTTCACTTTTTTTACAGTCACTTTTTTTTTTATATTCTGTTCAATTTTTTATTTTTTTTTAACGGCTCACAATTCACTTTTAGTGTATATTTGATATGAATTTTAAAAGGGTCAAAAATGTCTTTTTAATGTTAGAAGTTTTTTTTAGAGTTTTTTTTGGTTGTTTAACTCAAATCAGCTTTTTTTAATATATGGAATTGTCTTAACTGTCTTTTATAAAAATTGTTTTATATCTATCAGGAGAAACTCAATCCAAAAACCATTTTTTGAGTTTTTTTTTAGCTTTTTTAAAATATATAAATTGTCTTAACTACTCTTTATAAATTTTAGATATCCTACAGTATAACTCATTCATTATAAATTATTAACACCCTTTTTGTAATTCACACAACCAAAAACTATTTTTTAAAGATACATTATCAACACATTTTTTATAATTTACACGACCAAAAACTGTTTTTGTTAGAAGCTCTACTCATTAAAAATTCTATTATAAAAAAATATACTCTCCCTTTTTTTATACATAGTTTGTTTTTTAAGTTGGGATATTTTCTTAAAAATGTATCAATTCCCTTTTTAATCGAGAAAGAGAACTTGGTTCCTAGAATGAGTAGGTATAATAAGGTTCGCTTTCGTTCGGGACCTTAATTCCTTATGTATATGATTGGGGTCAATAGAATATAATTCCACAAAAATTACTTTTTATAAGCGGAATTTCTAATCAGTAAACACACGACAAAAGGAAAGAAAAATCTTATACGGCGACGTTTGATAAACAGGGTCAGAACATATAAACAAAACCCGAGCATCTACCAACTGGTTCACAGAGAAAACAAGGGATGGGAAGAACAGAGAGAGAGAACGAGCAACTGACTAGAGTCCTCAACGAGCACCTCAACACCATCCATGAGACTCTCCAGGTCTCATTTCGTCTCTCTGTTTTAATAATTGTCTTTGTGTGGTTTTCTCATGTATATGTACATGTATGCAGTTGTTGGATCAGACCCCGGCTTCTTCACTGGGAAAAGTGAGCTGGGGTGAGGTTATCAAGATGGGTGATCAGGTCTCAAAGCAAGCCACCATTGGTACTCTCTTCTAAAAATATTCACTTTTGATCATAAGTTTTGGATACCCAATTTAGTATATATATGTAATATGAGACCTGATTCTGCAATTTATTGGTTTTTTCCGTTGAAAGTTTCGAATTTGTGTAATACCCATGTCCTTTTTTTTTTCTTTCCATTTTGTCTTGTTCATGGATGGTGTTGGCTTGTGTGCCAGTAGAAACCCTTTAAAGTGTGAAGCTTTGAGTACCTGTGTAGTTTTCATCAATAGTTTTTGAGGTTTGACTGATTCTCCTGATATATTGGTTTTAAGTGATTAGTTAATGCTTGTACTTGACATATTTTTTCTGGTGAAATTTAGAAGTTCTGTCATGTTACAAAATCAGCTGCTTGAGATGTTTCTATAGTATGCTTTTTCGGTTTGATTTGTGTGGTTTGAAGTTAAGAGTTTGAGTAATTGGTTGACTGTGTTGTTAATGGATATAGTTGGGATGCTTTGGACTGGGGGAACACCGGAAGCTAAGCAGATCGAGGAGAACATGACGGCATACTTTAATGTGCTGCAGGGTTTTATATTGCTTTCCCATGGAAGTACGGTGGATACTGGACCTACACTTTCTTCCAGTATCCATGTGTCTGTGAAGCAAGTAGTCGATTCCAGTTTCAAGTTGATAATGGCATCTGTCTCTTTATATGGTAACCCCTCCCCCGCTACACTCTCTCAGCTGCATGATATTTATATTTGAATCCAGTTTTTAAAATGACAATCTGTGGTTCTAACATTCAAGTGCCTCTGTGTTTGGAAAGAATTCAAGAAAATTACTATCCCGTTCTACCAGTTTTTACCGGTCTTTATTATTTATTATTATCTATATATTGTATACGATGAATTGATGATAGAATGTTTATACTCATTGAAGCTGTGTAGTGCACCTGGCCTTTGGTTGTCATTACTTCCTTTGAAAAGATTCGAGATAATGATCATTGGACTTCAGTCATCGGATATGTTATATGGTTAGACATAATATATTCGTGAATGAATCATCTAAACTCGCTCTACAACACTACGTATGTTTGGACATTATTTTCAGTTAAAGATCAAACTGTGTTATTTTTCAAGAGTTGAAAAACAACTATGTTGTTTCAAAATATAGACTGGTTTTGCATAGGTCGTCCCTCTATGGTATTTTACTAACCATAACCAGTATTTGATTTTTACTTGCATCAAAATTAAAATTACTTGTCTTCACTTTTAATTAAACCTTTGCAGGATCTCGCAATAAAGCTCAACAACTCTCAATGCCACAGATTGTAGGTACAGTTTGGGAAGCCTGTTCTGCTCTTAAGAAGGTTGCTCCGACAAATATCACAGCAATTGGGCGAGCTATGACACAGGTGGCATTTTCCGTAAGGGATGTTCTTCGTGAGATGAAAGAGCTCAAGCCTGCCTCATGTGACCCAACTAGTGAAAGTTCGGATGATGCTTCAACGAAAGCAGACGGTGAGGCCCAAAATGATGATGAGATCAGTATGGATGATCTAGGCAGTGACTTGTCACCTGAAGAGATGAAAATAGCTCACTCGGCAATTGGGATTGTGTCTGAGTCCCTTCAAGTCTTAAAGGAACTGATCCGCACCATTTCAGGTGCAGAGAAGCTGAAAAATCCAGATGATAAGGGAAATTTTGTGGATTCTTTGGAAAGATTGTTGAAGTTGAGTAAAGGAATCGGATTACAAATCGACGAGCTAGGTGCCTGTCTTTACCCGCCACAGGAGGTTTCTGCTATAAAGGAGGTATCAGAGAAATTATCCAGCATTATTGATGAACTGCAGAAAGAGGTTGAAAGTTTCTACGACTCTCCGGAAGCTCTCATTCCGGCATGCACTGGGTTGAAAAGTTTATTAAAACGAATGGAGTCCGAATTAGATTGCTCAAGTGTTAGTGAATTAGAGGCCAAATTGCAGAATGTTTCTGTGAGCAATTAATTATAGCTTGTAACTTCTTGTCACCTATTGCTGAGTTCTGTTATTCCATGTCGAATTAAACACCGCTGGACCTGTTCGAATACGATGAAGGTCTTCAATTTTGTTTGTTGGATATATGTTTTGAATGGTCGAGTTATGCTTTGCAAGTCTACAAGTAGCCAAAATGCAACTGATTACTGAAAAAAATAAATTTCACATCATATCATTGTCATTACATTTAGGGCAAAAGCATCACTACAATGATACTACAGATCGAATAAATGATTGATACAGATTATACTGTCCTTCATTTTCACAAAACTATTATATTACATTCTCTGTGGTAATATACAGGAATCGTGCATACTCTCAAATGTGCAGGCAACTGAGAGCGAATCAAAGGAATTTAAGCAGTGGAAGGAATCACTCAACGCCCTGTAAGCTTAACCGCCCATGCACCACCAAAGTAAAGACCAAGAAGGGGTCCTGCTAAAAGCATTTGAGTTAGAGGGTCAGTCGATGGAGTAAGTACAGCTGCTGCCACGACTGCACCAACCACGACATATCGCCAAATAGACAGCATTTGCTCACTTGATACTAACCCAGTTTGCCCCAAGAGAAGTTGTATAACTGGAACCTGTAGAATGAAGATGGTCTGTTTGAATGCAGTTGCTACTGAGTTTGAAGAGCAAAACAATGAAAGAAAGAGATGAAATATTGTTCAAATTCTTTTTTTTTTTTTGGTAACCCAAAAATCCCACCCGAGTTCGTAATTGGGGCCCTGCCGAACCTTACAATCTTTGGGGAACAGGAAACTATGGTCTTTGACCATGTAAGTACCCATGAAGGGATTCGAATTCCTGACCTCGTGAGAGCACCACAGGCCTGACCAGTCTGCTCTCTCATGAGCATTCTTCAAATTTTGTCTTCAAATTTTGTATTGGCACCATTAAAATGTAAATTGTTCCTTTTTAAAACCCAGTCACCCAGACCAAGTTTCAAAGTTTCATTGTCATGAATAGAAAATTAACTTTCTAATGGACAGTGCAATTATGATTGATAGGTGTTGGTATACATGTCACCCTTTATGGATGAAAGAAATAAGCTTGCAAGAACCTTTACCTGGAAAGACAGGCCTGTGCTGAACATGAGAACAAGTACAAATTCGAAGTATTGATCAATGGACCACAAGGATTCGACCACCCCTTCAGCATAACTAACAAAAAAGTTTAAGGCTGCTGGAGTAAGAACCAGGTAGGAGAAGGCAATACCAGCATAGAAAAGTACCGAGGAACCTAAAACAATTGGTCCCAAGAATTGTCTCTCTGATCTCGTTAGACCTGGAAGAACAAAGGCTATTATCTCGTAGAGAATAATAGGGCTTCCCAAAAGAAGGCCACAATATCCTGATACCTGCAGCACCCAGCAAAATGATAAACAATTAACAGTCCATTACTTTGTATGTAAATGAAGTCAAATAGTTTTAAGGTCTACTATACATGCGTATTATATATTTATGGACACTAAAGCTTAATTATAAATTGTAGAAAAAAAAAAGAAAAAAAAAACTGAAATTTGATCAGTTATTGAATTATTTGCAGCCACCTTCTACTTATTCTTAATGAATAATGCAATCAGATATGCCATTCAAGCCGTGGTTTTCCCCACAGATTCAGAGTTTTGATCAATAAGTACCACATAACACATAGCGCATAACACAAATATTGATATTGTTACACTTGAATTTTAATGCAATGTGCTGTTGTCAAATATTTCAAATTCCACAGGCAGCTCAATGTTGAAGCAGTGTGATTGAACAATGGAAATTAATTGAAAAAAATAAGCAAGAGAGACGTATTGACACTTTTAAGTTTCAAAGATGACCAAAAAAATTATAGAGTATTGACCACAAGTTATGAGCATCCATCCATTTAAAGACCATTGGAGTCAAACCAATGTCCAACCAAGAACTAGTCACATTGGTACCAGATGCCAAATAATGAGCAACAGAGGGCAAAAATGTGGATGCAGATTCACCCTAGGACACAATGTGATGTCGAAGAAAAAGTAGTCAGGAGCTAGTTGCAGGAATCATACACCCTAATTATAAGCAGGCATACGACTGCAGCAAATGATATGCATCAGTTAAGAACAGGAGATATATAATTTAGCCGAACCTTTAAAGTTGTAAAGAAAAATTCGCCAGGAGCTAGTTGAAGAAATCGTACACCCTGTTCTTTAACAGGAGCTTCAAGAACCATTATCAGTTCTTTTGAAAATGCGAAGCATCCCAAGATGGCAGCTCCAACTGCCAAAACTGACACAAATATTCTCTGGCGCAATTCTTCTAGATGATCAAATATACTCATTTCTTTATCATCTGGAAGGAGCTCTTTATCAGGATACAGAAAATTATAAAGTGTACTTCCTTCACTATCTTGGTTTGGATTTGCTAACGTTTCATCTCTTGAGATTCCAGCCACATCTAAATTGTCGATCATAAAAGTGACATTAGAATCTGATCTAAATCTCATAGCCATTTATTTCCTGAATTTTAAGTTGATGAAAACTAAATAAGAAAATTCACTTAAATGTCAGAACAATCGGACTAGAAACTCAGATCCTTCCTCAGCATGTAAATGTAAACAAAGCAATTAAAGAAGTACTATTGCAACTTCTGCCATAAAAAAATCAAGTACTGTCAGTAATTACTTGAAATAAAATGATGTGGGAGACATCACATATAATAATTGGAGATCATAAATAATCACAGCTATGTTTGGTTTCACAAAAAGAAGAGATTTAAAACTCTTGATGTCTTATGTTTGCCTTACTACTACAGAATATAGTTCACAAATGATAATATTCTGTGCAGTTGCAGATCTGTTGCTGTATTCACAACACAATAAAATTAATTCTTGAAACTTCAATAGCTCTTATGTTCATCCACCCATTGCTCTTATAGTATTTTGCAAAATCATGAGAATTGATACATAAGGCCAACCAAGATTCAAGAGTTATTTCCAAAAACCGCAGCTGTTTTTTTTTTTCTTTCTAATATAGCCAAGCAATACTTCATTTTTATTTTACTTTATTTCTCACTACAGTCAAGGACTCAAGGTAAAGGCAATATTTGTAATGATCCCTCCCAATACTTCAAATCTTCCATGTGTGCCATTAGTATACAAGAGACTGATAAACAGTCTGCGACAAATATGAATATGCAACCTTGTGTGGTTGTGCCTCAACATCAAAGAGGCACAACCACACAACGTTGTCGTTGAGACCTTAAGAATCGTTTATCCTAGCACTATGGCAAAATATATATAGTTTGTGCTAAATTTAGCTGTGGGAGACACTTAACTCTTCCATGGCTAAAGCGCTAGTATATTATTAGTATGTTGGTCGACATTGCTCAGAGCGAGATCACTCACCATTTGACAATGTCGCATCAAACTGTCATTTAGTAATTGTATTTACTGTCTGAAGCTTGTCACAACAGAAGTTTTGTATTAATTTTCTTTTATGTAAACAACTAAACTTTCAACCAACATACTAATTCTTAGATCATCTTATAAAATTTCATTGAAGAGCAAACTACAATTGGATACTAAGAAAATAAACATGAGCTTATTCCACCAAAATAGTTTACATGGTATATCCGATGGACACTACGCATGAAAAGCAGGATCAACGCACTACAAAAGATAATTTCTTCTGCAACCTAACATTTTCCACTCAGTTCAAACAATCAACAAATAATATTTTATTCCACTTCATTTACCGACTTACATTAAAAATTTGTGAAACGCCTTACCATCTAAAGATTGTTCTGACAGAATTCTGACCACCAATGTTGCAACCGTTGTAATGCCACACACAAGCAAAACACTTATAGATGATCGTGAACTACTATTATTTCATGAATAAGACTTCATTTGACATAACTGTTCTCAATTGAACAGTAGCAATTAGAGCTTCTTTTTTTTTTTTGTTGATATAACAATTAGAGTTTTTTATAACTAGATTCTAGAGTTTTTACAAGTAAAGTTGTTAGCTAGTTAGTTCTAAACCATCAATTTTGAAGGATGTTTAGGATATTTCAAAATTTTCATTGAAAGCTGAAAATGAGCTCCTACTAGTAGACTAGACGGATTTTGTCGTAAAAAAATAATAATCCATACATATAACAGCTATATATACATAAATATTCTCCATTCTCGCAATTGATAACTGTACTTCGTGTTTCTATAATAAATAATAATAACATCCAAAAAAAGCATAACACAGAACAATAAGCAACAGGATAGTCCAATTTTAAAGCTGAATTTGTACATAGAACTCCAAATAGCAAAACATTTTATGGCTTCAAATATTCAAATCATATAATTCAAAGATAAAAGCGAACAACTTTGAACTATTTTTGTTAAAAAAAAATAAAAGGAAAAAGAAATCAAATTTCGGCCTTACCAGGTCTATCTTCAACAGCGGAGCCAACGCCGCCGCTGTCACTGGCACCTAACTCCTGCTGTTTCTCCCTGACATCATCGCCGTCAAACGCCGCGAAACACACAACTCTACCGAGACTCCTCCTGCTAGCACCACCTAATCTCATCCGCCTCGAATCACCGCTTTTAACTTTCACTGAACTGATGCGGTGACTGACCGGCTCGTGCCGTCCCGAAAAGCAGCCGTAGCTCAGCCGCAAATGAGCCACGAGTGCCGTGCTCGTGCTTCCCATCTCTCTCTGCTATTTTATTTTATTTTTGTTTTTGTTAAATTTTTATTTTGTTTTAAGTTATTTTGAACTAACAAGCAAAACTGGTTTCTTCGAAGCCCAAAAAAAAAAAAAAAAAAAAAAAAAGCGTTTTATTTGATATGAGAAAACGGTTGGCTGCTATCGCGTTCCATTATTTGGTACAACGATAACTTAAATGAATATATTTTTATTTATAATGATTTTTTCTATTGGATGCCATATCTTTTAATAGCAGTATCTCTTGTTTTCCATTCCATTAAAAACAATTAATATTTACTGTCAAATTAATAGTATTATTAAAACTCAAGAAAACAATAAAATTTATAAAATAAACAACTTAAATAAAAATAAAAATATGTGTAATGTTATTACCGTTTATGCTTGATCTGTCATCTGTGATTTAATCAAATTTGTTTTGGTGCATGTGTTAAAAAAAATAGGTTAGGATTATTTTTTTAAATGTTAGAAATCAATTTCAAAAAGCTTTCCATATATATATATAATTCAACAAGAATTACAATTTTACAGTTTTTTAGTTTCGATTTTCTTTTCACTTAAATTTCGATTTTTATTTTTCAAATATGATAATAAAGGGTTAATTGCATAAACATACCCTTTATTTGTCTAAAGCAAATTTTCAAATAAATATCTTATTCAAATACAAACATCTCAAGCTGTTAAGTGGTCACCGTTAGGGCTAACAGGAGAAGGGCATTTCGGTCATTGTGAAAGTGACATTAAATTAATTAATTAAAAAAGGGTTAAGCGAACTGTGAACCCTGATTTATCACTTCGCCTCACCTTATAGCAATGTAAGAGGGAGAGGCTTTTGTAGTTCGCACCATTACATGTACTGTACTCAAATTGGCGTCAAACAACCAGTCACTTCGCATCACCTTAGAACAGTGCAGTAGGTAGAGGTTTCGCACCATTACATGCACCCAAGTAGGCATCAAACAACCCTTCACATCCACCTATATATAAACCCATCACATTGGAACCCTTAGCCTTAGCAAAAGTAAGTTCTCTGGAAAAATCATTTCAACAACTCTGTATAAGACTTTGAAATCGGCTCAGACCAGTTTCATAAATTTCAGTTGACACGATCAAAGTAAAACAAAGTATGTGTTTGTTTAATGTTGAGTAATTTTGTCTATTTTGATATGTAAATGTGTTTATTGTTTGGAAATGTCATACAAAGTGTGTTTTTCGTGTGTTTATGCAATTGTTCTAAGCTGCCAAATCCAACAAAGACCTTTAACGTTGAAGCTAAATTGCCTTGGAATGGAGAATATAAACTCATAAGTGATGACAGGGATCTGTAACAAGTTTTCAATATGTTTAGAGAGAGAGAGAAAAACCTTGAAACCATTATGACTAATGTTGAATTGTTGCGCCTTGCAACAATCCCAGTTCATTAGTCCTCTAATGATGCCACTGCTTTTGTCAAAGACACCCTACTAGTTCAGCCGTCATCGAAGCTTACATATTCAAATTCTAACAATGTAACTTCACCACCCATGCAAAGCAATACAAACATTGTTAACATCTCCAGTGACTTTGATGATGATGTACTTGATCAACCCAATCTTCAAGATTGGTCAGGTGATGAAGATGAGGAATATGTACCACTTATAAACAGTCCAGACATAGATAATGATGAATCTGCATTAGGTTTCCAGCCTAAGACAAATCTCCAACCGTCTCTTTGAGTGATAACAACTCAAAAGATGAGCAACTTTCAAATGATGCTTCATATGGTTATAGTAGGGATTTCATGGTTGAAGATAACAGTGCTAGTGAAGATGAACAAGGCAATAACTATCCTTTTAAGAGACAAAGAGGGATGCCATTCAAAGAAACTGAGGGTGGTAGGGTTATTTTGGAGGTATGACAACTCTTCAACAACCTTCATCATTTTAGAGTTGTGTTACGAGGTTACATTGTGCAAAAAAAGAATTAAGAATGATAATGATAGATACACAGCAAAATATGCATACTAATGATATAGTTGGAGAATTCACGCCTCACCTATTGAAAACAAGACAACTTTTAAGATTAAAACATTGTAACCTAGACATTCATACCAAAAAGTGCACAAAAACAATGAAGCTACTACTGTATGGGTTGCAAGATGATTCAAGGCCTTAATTGAGGAGAACCCATTTATTGAAGCTAAATTCTTAAGGCGTGAGATACAAAGGATATATGGGCTGCAACTTCCCCCATATACCATATACAGGGCAAAACATAGGGTGCTCAACTTGACTGATAAGGACTAAAAGAAATCCTATGCCCAACTTTATGCTTATGGGTACATAGTGAAAAGAAGGAACCCATGCTCAGTGGTTTTGTTGCACACCCTTACACCATATATGGGTGCTCCTTCAATATTCCAAAGGTTCTTCTAAAGTTTTCAAGCTCAAAAGGAATGCTCCATGTTTGGTTGTTGGCTTTTCATTTGAGTTAATGGATGTCATCTTAAGGGAAAGTTTCCAGGGGTGTTATTGACTGTGATTGCCATAGATGCCAATAATGGTGTTTTTTCGATAGCCATATGTATATGTAAAGGGGAATCTAAAGACTCACGGAGCTGGTTTATATACAATTTGTATATGCATATTGGGATGGAAGACGATAGAAGAATGACTTTTTTGAGTGACAAGTAAGAAGGTGTTTTACTTGAAATCGAGAAGCATTGGCCTCGATCAAACAATAGATCCTGTGTAAGATACTTGGCAGCCAATATGTAGAGACAATTTAAAGGGTAGCTCTCTAGTTTCTACCTCTGGAATATAGTCAACAAGTCCACCAAGCAAGGGTTTATGGAGAAGATATTAAAGTTGAAGAATGTCAATGAAGATGTTTACAACTACATCATAAAGGTCGGACTGCTTCATTTGGCACTTCATGCTTTTGACATGTATGTTAAGTCAGATTTTGCGATAAATAACATCACTGAAAGTTTCAATGTTTGGGTTGACAAGTTTAGGGTCTTTCATGCCCTTTCAATGATGGAAGGAATAAGAAGGAAAATGATGAAAATGATGATAAAAAGGCTTCAAGATGCAAGGAGTTGGTATATTGTTATCCCACATTTGGTACAGATGAAGTTGAGTGATAGACAAGACGAGGCAAGATTCATGACAATATTGTGTGCTAGTGACAAGGAGTTTGAAGTGAAAGAAGATGTCAAATTCTACATTGTCAACTTGGAGACCCAAAGTTACGATTGTGGACTATGGGAGCTGAGTGGCCTACCATGTAAACATGTTATGGTAGTGATAACTACAACAAGGAAGAATCCATCAAATTTTGTGCATCCATACCTAACAAAAGATGCTTACTTGAGAACTTACAACCATGTGATTTACCTCATATCAGACCAAGAGCAGTGACCTCATATTGAGCACAGTACAGTTCTACCTCCAGTGAATAAAAGAAAGCATGGACGGCCCAAGAAAAATAAAAAGGAAGTGGTGGAGTGAAACGCAGAGGATGTGGTGAATGGGGTCATGATGTGGGGACTTGCAAGAATAATGAATCTGGTCCACCAGTTACCAAGAAAAATGCGGTGGGTTCAACAACTTGAACTTATAATTGACCCGAGCATATTTTAATGTGCATATTTTAATGTGTATAATTTTTCAATTAATGTGCAGGCAAAAATCAACAAAAAGACAACCAACACCTCCATGCCGGTTAAGACATCTATAAGAAAAAGACTTTTTGAGGCGTACATGCATGATATAGTGAAACATTGTTGTTAAAGTTTAGGTGTATATTGATATATGTTATCAAGTTGTCAACAATTCATTGAACTTTATGCAGGTTGACAGTAGCTCAGGCACAACTAAAAAACGAAGGCGAGGTGCAACCACAAGTTGCAGCAGTTGATAACAGTTCACAAACTTTGAGTCAAAATGTCCCATAATACTCAAGTGCCAATAACACATAGTCATCCCATGTTCTAGCAGCTTTTACATGTAAGAAAATTAGACATTGTTAATATGTATTTAATAATTTAATTGGTAATAATCTTAAAGTCTATTTCAAAATAATAATCTTAAAGCTAATTAATGTATAAATAGGGACTCAAAGTGTTTCTCAACCTTTATCTCAAAATGCCCCACTGCACTTCGGTTCCAATGCAATACAATAAATAGGTTTCAGAACTGACTTAGGTCCTGTTGTCTTTCAATTTCAATACGTGTTATGTTTAATTTTATTTTTTTTCAAAAATAGCAGTTACTGAAGTTAAAAGCATGATAACACCTAATTTTTTTGATTGGATTGGACTGTTCTAATGCTGCTCAAGATGAAGTTTATTACCTAGTATTTTTTTAGTTTATATATTAAGTTATATTATTATGCACTTAAAAAGTTTAAGCATAGTGTGTATATTTTGCATGAAGTCTACTGCATAATGGAGTTAGTAGTTGCGTGGTGGGTCTTCAAAAGTACATGCAAGTAGAAGTGCTTTTATTCTTTATTGGTTTTTGTTATGCAGGTATAATGGTGGAAGATTTGTGAACTTGAAATTGGTTTTAGCCAACTTTTGTTCATGTGGGTATATGAGATTAGGTTCTTGCAGATGAAGGATGAAAGTAGTCATTCGTTGATACACAATGTAGTAATTATATAAATATGTTGTTCAATATACCTTGGCATAGCATACAGACTTGTCTCGAACTTGGTACATATGCAACATATTTTCTTGACTAATGCCAGAATAGGAATGGCAGCTCAACCTGGCCGGGCCAGGCCGGAAATCCCGGGTAAAACCCGGACTCTTTTTACCCGGCACCGGGTAAAGGTTGTCCGGGTACCAAGGCAAGTTGTGTTCCGGTCTGGGTCCGGGTATACCCGGAAACCCGGTCGGGTACCCGGATTTAATCTTTTTTTAAAAAAAAAAACTTAATTTTATTTTCAAACTTTCCAAATTCAAAGTTACAACAGCAGCCCCTCCTGTTCTCTCTCAACCAAATCTCCACCGCCGAACCATTTCCACCGGACCACCGCCGTCGAGAACCTCTTCTATCTTCTGCCGCCGACCCTCTTCCCAGGTTTGTCTTCTCAACCTCTTCATCTTCTTTCTTTCATTTTTTTGAAATTTCGATACATACAGATCAAATTTCTGCTCTATGGAATATGAATTTTATTTTCTATCTCGTTTCTGCTTTTAATCATTATAATGAGTGATTTAGGTGTTTTTTTTTCTTTTATTTTCATTTGCATAAGATTATGAAGGCTATGTGTTTGATGGAATATCTGAGAGAGAAGTAGGAAGTCGGATAGTCTAATGAAGTCTATGCTTGGCTTTACATGAATTGACAGTGATTAATTAACTTAATGAATTGTTTGTATGGACTATGGATGAATTCAGTTATATATGGGCTGATGTATTTGGCATCACTTTCAAATATTTAACAATTAACATAGCATTTTCATTTTAGCAATGTATCTGTATTTACATATGTAACTTTTGATGCAGTTATGGGGCTAAAGGTGCTGGAGGACATATACCACCAAATTCGTGGCTGGTGTTCGATGTGGAATTGGTTGATGCTCTTTGTAACATTTACATTGCTACAATATTGTTTCAGCTAAAGACATGAATTTTCTTGTTAATGAAATCACATATTGGTATGTTTTTTTAACATAAATTGCAACACAGCTTCTTATAAGAGATCATCCACCTCATAATATTTAGAAAACCAATGTTGGTTTTTAGAAAATAGCATTTGGGCATCAAAAACCATCTCTCAGAGCAATTTTAAATTTGAATTTGATCCAACTTGAATTGAACCGTAAACTGTCATACAATCACATGACTAGCAATGGATACCATAATATATACTAACAAGTAACAACAATATAGACAAACTTAATGTTTATGCACATTCTAGCGGTCCTTGTTAAATACTATATGAAAGGAATCTATATCTATATAATATATATTTGAAAATTAAAATCAGAGTAAAATTAAAAATTAGAAAAAAATTATTTATTTTTTTAAAAAAATAACCGGATAAAATCTAGGTATGTATACCTGGATATCCGGTAGGGTCTTTCCGGGCCGGGTACCCGGATTACAACATCCGGGTTTTTTCCGGGTGGATACCCGGTCTCACAAAACCCGAGTACTCGGCCCAGACCCAATTTTTTGCCATCCTTATACTAGAATGTAATGTCTATTTTTTAATATGATTATATCTTGAAAATTTCTTGATCTAAAACAAGTAGCTGACTCTTATATAGTTTTGAGGGATCATTATAAATTCAAGGTTAAGTGACTTCACCTGAAACGAATCGACAAGATATTTTCAAGTGTCTCGTTGATTCGCTTCACCTGACTTGAAAACATCTCGACGATTCACAAAACATCTCGACGATTCGCTTCAGGTGAAGTCGCTTAGCTTTGAATTTAGGATGTTCCTTCAACGCGTTCAAGATTGGAGAGTAGATCGAATAGTGTTGATGTGACAGAGAAGTGAGATTTGCTGCGAAGAAGATGAGTAGCTGGAAAAATCGAGCAAGTTTGCGAGAATGCATTTCACTAAGCTCGATGACTCTCCAATGTTTTGCAAGCAGGTTCTTTCTCTGGTCTCTGGTCTCTAGTCTCTGGTCTCTCTCTGTCTTGGTTGTCTACTACTACTTTGAATTGAGTTGATTTGTAACTGTAACTGTAACTGTGTGTAGTGAAATTTGTGTTAGCTTGTATTCTTTTTTCTACTTTGCAATTTACTTGCTCACTTGAATTTCGTCTTCGAATTTTGTAGTTTTGTGGAAAAAATTAGTCGAAGAAATGAGAAATTTTGGAAGCTTTAAAGCTAGTTTGAAGTTTGAACTTAGAGCTAGTTTTGATCTTTCAGCGAGCCGGTTTTGGTTTATTTGTTAAACAGATTTGACTATCAGCGACTTGCAGTGGATTTATGAGCTTGACTGTAGAAAATTTTGAATGATTTAAAGATATGAGTTTATATATATATATATATATATATATATATATATATATTAATAAGTATTGTTTAAAAAATAGAAGATGCTTGTATGATCAAGTGTGATAAATTGGGTAGGAATAATCATATGGTGTTTTGATGAGATTGAGAGAGAGAGGGAGAGAGAGGAGAAATGTTTGGCTTTTGAGTCTGTCTTTTCTTTATGAATTATTGCTTCTGAAGTAGAGGCCATAAATGGTATTATTGACATCAATATAGGGCAGTTCTTTTAGTTATTGAATTTGGTGATTAAGTTTATCTATCAAGTGCTAACTATCTCTAGAGTATTTTCATTCGACTTTCGACTGTTATGCATTATCGTAGGAAATTATGGGTTTATAGAATGATTATCAATACTTTCTGCAGAATATAACTTGTCTTGTGCCTAGGCTAAACAGTTTACTTGTATTTTTTTTTGTTTGTTGATATGTTATCGACTATTTCATTGGTGAAACAGATAAGGCTTGTACGAGAGTTCTGAAACATTAAGGGAGAGAAGTCTAAAGTTTTATAAAGGATGTCGAAAATACACGTATGTTTACTATGACAAATGTGTTTTTCATTTTTCCTTTTAGAACCAAAATCAATTCACAAATTATTTATTTGTATACTATCACCCGTATGTTTATGTTTATGTTTATTTGTTTATTTATTCACAATTAATTCACAATTCACTAGAATTTCTCAGTGTAACTACTATGCTAAGAATGTGAATTATTGATCCTACTTTTATTTTTAATAGCTCTTGAGCTGGTAGCTATTTGGTTCTTTAGTAGACATAAGTGTTTGCATTTCTTGTGGATTTTATTATGGTTAAATACTAGAGAAAGTAAAGAGAGTGGTAGGAGCAGACAAGTCTAATTAAAGAAGTTTAATGGTTAGATTATGGCCATCGGGGGATGCAGGTAACCAACAGTTACTTTCCATCTGATATCCCACTATTTGGATTTTTAGCTTTTGTTACTCGTCTCATATAGATTCTTGCTGGAAACTTTCTTTTACAGGTTTTGTACTATCTCCTGGCGTGTAGACTCTTTTAAACGGGATGATTTCTTACAGATAAGTTTCAATGACAGGTTGAAAACCTTTATACTGTGGATTTTTGGTGATACTACAATTATAAATTCATGACTTATATGTTAATTTTGTATCTTTATACTCTACATCAATTGATACAATCTCGTATCTCCCCACCACTCACTTCTCGATCTGTTTTCAATTTTCCTCACACTTATTCAAATGCTTGTAACATATGGATATTTATAAGACTCGTAAGAGAGTTCTAGATCACTCTCATAAATACAATACAATGAACTTATACGTACATGCATCACATTAATTAATACATGGATAATCTAAATACATGAATTCTTCAAGTACATAAGCATAAACTCCTAGATGAATGTGTAATTAAATCCTCCAAGATTCATGAATATATATGTCTCATTAATACTCATTTTAAAGTAAGGATTCTGTAACACTTGGTCGTTTATATATATTGATACATACATGTGGCTCTGGTTCATTGGATTGCACTACTTATATGTTCACTTATATTGATCCTCAACCAGCGGGATCCCTGAAAATGGAAGAATTATTAGAAGCGTTTTGGGGGTTTAATGCCGAAATATCAGGTTAGTTACACTTGTACTTCTGAATCACACTTCCACTCTACCAAAATATTCTTTTTATAAAGTATCTGTTGAATTTTCTTAAGTAATCATATTAGAGATAGCTGCTGCTTTTTATGTATTTGTCTTAAGTTTTGAGTAGAACCTTAACTGATAGAAAGGGTAGCCACCAAATTCTTTATTCTAGTGATGTCATTCACACCAAATTCTTTATTCTAGTGATATGCTTTTGATATGCCTTTCATATAGTTAATTTTTCTTAAGTATTCATATTAGAGATAGCTGCTACTTTTCATGTAATTGTCTTGAGTTTTGAGTTAAATAAATTTCATTCAAATTTTTTTGCCTTTTAAGCAGTACATTTCCGTGGCATCGTCTGACATGATTGAAGAGATTATACATTTATTATCATAGTCTGGAATTATTTTGCTTCTAATCAACATCTCGACTCCAACTTCTTTCAATGTTTCAGTTTCCAAAGACGAAAATCTGTATCTGGACACGCAAAGGCTGGAAACTCAAAGGTTACAAAGGATTGCAATGGTGAAGCGCATAGAGAAAACTATTGTAATTGATGCCTTGATGGTTTGATGTTTTGATGTCTATGAGTATTCTAGACATTCTTATGATAATACTGTAATTGTTTCGCTTTATTTTTGTGATCTTGATGATTTTTTTTTATATAATATGGTTTCATATTCTTATTTTATTATCTTAGGAATTATTATTTTAATGCATAATTTATATTTAAATTTCTGAAAAACAGCTTAATAAAAAAATAATAAAAATATGATCCAGCCTAATTGCTGCCGTAGCTTACTGTGGTAAAAAGCTTTTTGCCATAGATAACTTCCCGTGGCAAATATAAAAGACTTTGCAACAGACTTTTGCCGGGGCACCTTTAACCACAGTGACATCCGTTGCAAAACCTGTTGCCACGGCCGTATTTACAACACCTTAAATCCTTAGCAAAAGGTCTTTTGTTGAGGAGACAGTAAAATGGGTGCGGTGAGAACTATTTTAAATCAATCTAATTAAAATCAAACCTAATTAGTAACAGCAAAAACATAATGGTACTTCTAATTTTACATGCATGCATCCCAATCATATTAAAAGGAAAAAAAAAAAAAAAAAAAAAAAAACCATGACTCGCCAAAACAACACTGAGGCTTTATTCATGACAATGCTTCACTATTTAGATCACTTCCTTGTTTCTAAACGTTTTGATGGAAAACAATATCCACAACCGGGCGAGCTTTACACATAGCCACCAAGGGCACAGCTTTGGGCATAGTTATTCCTTTACCTTCGGTCATGTCAACAATCTCCTTCTCATCAACTCTCTCCCACTCAAAGCACTGTATCAGTGACCCCAATGTCAATCCCACGACGCGCTGGGCCAGACCCATTCCTGGACAGGCTCTTCTTCCCACCCCAAATGGCATCAGCTTGTGCTCTTGGCCTTGATCACCTTCCTCACGACTCTCGAACCTCTCTGGCTTGAAACTGGTGGGATCCTCCCACAGCTTTGGGTCCCTGTGAATTGACCATGCGTTGACCAATAAGATTGTGTCAGCTGGAACATCATACCCTCCTACTGTACAATAGCTTGACGACATGTGTGGGACTAGAAGTGGGCCTGCTGGGTACAACCGAAGAGTCTCTGATATGATGCTTTGTAGGTATTGTAGTTTCGGTACATCTGGTTCGTCTATCAAGTGTTCTTGTCCTACTTGAGCATCCAGTTCATCTCTTACCTTCTTCAGCACCTCCGGATGGTTGAGCAAATTTGACATCGCCCATTCTATTGTAACGGCTGATGTATCACTTCCGGCCAGTAGCATCACCTACATATATATTAAAAAAAAATATAGACACGTTACAAGTACTACGCATTCAATGATTGAATTAAATAACGGAAAATTTGAAACTGTGACGTGGTAACTAATCAATAAGACGTGTCACATTAAAGTAATTTACACAAAAATATAACAAATATTTCAAAAAACTTTTATTCGACATATTTTATTAAACCGTGAGACCGTTCCATACAAGTTTTTCTCGAACAAATTTTATTAGACACCGGTGCATCAAAGGAAATATATATATATAATTGAACTAACCAGTACTAGCCCTTTTATAATTTGGTCATTGTAATATTCCGGCTGTGTTTCTTGCAAAGAAAGAAGGTGATCAATCATGGTGTTTTGCGATGAACCGCTGTTTTTACGATGCTCTTCAATAAGAGCTTGTAGAAACACATCCATTCTCTTGCCAAGTTTGGATACTCTCTTCTCAAAATCACCATTATCAAACCAAGCCAAAAAGGGAAGAAAGTCTACCGGATTCGATACGGCTGCGTTCGCAAAAACTTCCGCTATAATCTCCCGAAATTGCTTGGCTTCTTCGTCGTTGGTTACGTCTTTACCGTAGCATCGTTTCCCTGAAAACATTCTCATTATGTTATTAAAAGTTAGTTCAGTAAACAATGGCCTCAACTCTACCTTCGCGAAGCCTCGGAGTGAATTGCAGGACAGTTTTCCCAGCAGTTGCTTGACTTCGTCTTTTCGAATGGCTTGAAACTTGTTGAGACGGATAGTTGAGAAGATTTCAACAGCACATATGCGGCGGAGATTGCGCCAATGTTCGCCGTACGATGAACTAGCCACGGTTGTGTGGCCATAGGCAAGGTACTTGCTAATTAGCAACTTGGGGCGGTCGGCCAAGACGATGTCGTTTTTGGTGAAGCATTCCACCACAGCGGTGGATGATGACACAACAACCACGAGGCGGGAGCCGTATTTGAGAGAGATAATCTGGCCGTATTGTTCTGAGAGATGGTGAAATGTACGGTGCATGAGCGGTGTCAAGAGGTGGAGGTGGCCGATGATCGGTATCGATGGCGGGCTTGGAGGGAGATTCTTGTAGCGTGCATTTGATCGGAATAACTTGAAAGCAAATATGAGAAAAAGAAGAGAAAGGCACGAGTAGAAGATAGTTTTGTCCTCCATTTTCAGTTTTTTTGCAACATCTGGTTAGTGGTTACCCACTGATTTCTCTTATATTGATTGTATTAGGATTCTTATAAGTATAAAAAAATTAATAAATTTGGTATGGTAAAATTTCTAAAAGTTAAAAAAGAAACTTCTAAAAGTAATTAATGTGTCATTACTATATAAATCAAGATGATGAAATGAAGAACTGCTTCTAGAAAGTCATAAACATATTTTTGACTTCTAGAGAGTCATAAAGCTGTGAATCACGTAATAAGAACAAAATCAGAGTTGGTGTTACTTCTATAAAGTCATAAATATATTTTTATCTAAAATTTTGGATATGATGAACGAGCTTTTGAAGTCTGAATTTAGGGTTGTTGATTTGCTGGCCTGTTACAACGTTAAAACGTCAGAGTGCCTGTCAATCAACGATGTTATGTTACATAGCTCTAGAGAGGATTTACATTTTGAATTGATAAACCATTTCTTCATATTAATGTTTGCAATATATGAAATGTCGTAATTTTATTTGAGCAATCTGCTACTTTTATATTGTTTTCACATGTTATTCCAAGGGGAAAAAAATTATAAAACCTTTGATTTTTTTTTTCTTGAGGATTTATTGACAAAAAGGCTAATAAAGCCTTTTCTCTTAGAAATCAATTTTTTTTCCAATATATTGTAAGCTAGGTATGGTTACCATAATACAATTTTCATAGTATTTAAGGGGTTTCCTTGGTAGATTTTATGTAGAATAAGTCCATGTTTATAAGTAGATATTGAAAATCAGATTTTCTTACTTTGGCAATGCGGTGAGTTAGATAGCCTAAAAAATGGAATTAAAAAAACCATCTAAATCCCTAAACCATAACCGAAATAAACCGAACCGAACCAAACCGAGATAAAGATGTTTAGTTCAATTCGATTTTAAGATCCAAAATTATTCGTATTTTCAAAAACTGAAAATATGTTGGTTCAATACGGTTTTGTTCAAAACCGAATCGAACCGAACCGCATCCACTCCAAAGTGCACCAATACACCATTTGTGGTTGTGCCTTTTTTGACATGATCACATTCAACTTATAAGAGATCACATTTAAATTTTATCTTATTTTTATATGTTCATATGCAACAATATACGGTGAATCGGTGTAAAATAAAATGCTCTATATATATATATGTGTATAAATGTATGGACGTATGTATATAATAAAATGCTCCTATGATATAAATGATGTAGCTGATCTTGTGAGATTTCATTATTTGTTCCTTAGAATTTTGATTTTTTTTTTTTTGTTGATTATGATTATTAATTTTATTATGATAAGGCGTTTTTATTTATTGTTTGCTATATTAGCATCAACTAAAGTGAATGGAAACGTATTTATCTAAGTCAAGTGTCAACAAAGCATTTAAAGTGTTTTCCAAGTCGCACCATCACATTCACACCAAAGAAAGAAAGTGTTCATTGAACAAAAACACGTTTAAGAAAGCACAACAAAATATTAAAAAGGGAACATACAGGGGCCTTCTGCCTTTTGACAAACCTAAAAAAATTAATACTCGACTCGACTCGACTCCTGACTCAATATACGTGAAGACATAAACTGGATTAGAAACATTGAAAAGCTCCAAATTAATAATTAGATTCCTTACAAGATGAGTTTGTTCTAACGATGTGTTCTCCGCACCTACATCGTAGAGTTAAGTATTTGAATCATATCGTCTGTGGGGGAACTAAATTCCTTATGAGATGAGTTTGAACTAGTGATATGTCTTCCACATATACACCATGAAATTATGGGTTCGAATCATTCCATCCTCCCTCAAATCCCGATATTATAATAGTTAAAAACAAATAATAAAAACAATTAGATTCCAATATGTGGAATTAAAACCAAGCCTAGTTGACACAGTATTTTACGTGCATGGAAACCTCAACAGGTTCACCTTACCGAACCACTCTCGATTAATCTCAGCAATGTTTAAAAAGACGAAGTCGAGACGGCCTCAGCCACCTCGCAGCCAAAGGCGGCTGCCCCGTCCTTCAAATGAGGCATGGCCGCCTCAGTCGATTGAGCAGGCCGCCTCGAAACAAGGTGGCTTGAGACGATTCACGATTGTCGACTTTATATATATACTGTAAAGATGACATTTAAAAAAAATGTGAATCGTCTCAAGCTACCTCGGTTGCTCCGGTTATTAAGAGTGTGGTTTGGTCGTCTTCTCCTTTTGGTTGGATCAAAGTTAATATGGATGGTGCCACCTTGAGTTCTCTAGGCATTGGGGGTTGTGGGGGCATCTTCTATAATTGTAGAGCTTTTGTGAAGGGTTGTTTTGTTTGTCCCTCTTGGTCAGGTGTTTGCGTTTGAAGCTGAGCTTCTTGCGGGTCGATGGCCATTAATTACACTTGGATGTACGGGTGGCGTCAAATCTGGCTTGAGAGTAACTCCTCTTATGTGGTTCAACTGCTTTCTTCTCGCTCTAAGCAGGTTCCTTGACGGGTTCGACAGGCTCGACGATGATGTATATATCAAATTTCGTAAATAGAGTTTTAGGTGGCTCATATTTTTAGGGAGGAGAATCAGGTTGTGGAAATTCTTTCTATGTATGCTCAGAGCCGGTCTTGGGCCGGGGCACTAGGGATGCCGGCCCGTGGCCCAACATTTTAAGGGCCTTTCAATACATGAAATGAGTGCAGTGATGATTTAAAAAGGGCCTATGATGAGTTTAAACACATAGGATAAAACCCCACTATAAATAAAACCCAGCATTTCAACGTAAAAAAAAAATTTGTCTTGTAAAACACGTTTTTCTACAATTCAATAGACAACAGATAATTAATTAATTATATAAGACAAAAAAAAACAACAACTTTTACATTTTATTAATTTTGTTTAATAAATATTTTTCTTCTTGTTACTATTTAATAATCTTTCTTTTCCCAACTGTCCCAACTCACACCGTCAAACATCTCTCTCACTCCTTCATTTAATATTATTGACACAGTGAAAACGTAACAAGAATTAGATCGACGCCTAAATTCTTTTAAAAAATTGGAATTCACCAGAATAAAGTTTAAACTTCTGAAATTTTATTGAATAATGAGCTATCGAGCCTTTCGGCTTACAAGGCTATTTAAAGCGAAAGAGCTATAACCCGAATCCTTATTGGACAAGAAACGGGATTGCATACAAAAAGCTGTCATAAATAGCGAAACTGTAAAAAATAGCGTAATCACAAAAGTTATAGAAATAAAATATACTAACGACCATAAACAAGCCGGAATTAACGGTAGGCTCTGGCTTGTCAAAGTCAACTTATGATAAAAATGGAAATTTCCCAAAAAGGAAAGAATTGCGATTTTGGGGCCTAAATGATGGAATTTGGCTGAAAAAGGACGTGTCTCAACACCGAAGGTTTTGATTTCTGAAGATGTCGCTGATTCCCTTCAATTAAGGTCATTTAATCTTAGATTTAGGATGGTCCCACCAAGCCATGTAGGACTCAGCCACTTGTTCTATATCAGTCCCCTCTACTTGCAAAGAACTCGACCTCGAGTTAGGCTAAGGATAAAGAGGCTCTTCTGCGTGATACTGGAACAAATCAACAACATTGAAGGTATTGGAAATTCTCATGGTCTCAGGTAGGTCGATCACATATGCATTATCATTGATCTATTTCAGAATCTGATACGGACGATATTTCTTGGGCTTTAGTTTGTTATAAGTCCCAACTGGGAACCTTTCTTTGCACAAGAAAACCATTACTGAGTCGTCCTCCTCAAACACCTTTCGATACCTATGCTTGTCTGCAGCTGCCTTGTATTTCGCATTGGTTTCTTCCAGTTTCTGTCTCACCTCCGCTTGCACCGCTTGAGCTTGAGTAGCCATGTTTTTTGCAACAACACTAACTCCCAGACCCTTTGGTAAATGAATTAAATCTACAGTGTGCTTTGGTGGTGACACATATGTCACAACAAAAGGAGATTTTCTCGTGGCACTATGTATAGCACTATTGTAGGCAAACTCAACTTGAGGAAATGCATGATCCCACTGTTTCGGCTTATCTCCGCAAACGCAACGGACCAGATTTCCCAAGGTTCTATTCATCACTTCCGTTTGTCCATCAGTTTGTGGGTGAGCAGTAGTACTTCGTTTCAGAGATGTATTGAACATTTTCCATAAGGTCAGCCAAAAGTGGCTAAGGAATTTCGTGTCACAATTAGAGGTAATTGACTGCGGTACCCCATGTAGTCGGACCACTTCTCTGAAAAATAGCCGGGCTATATGTGAAGCATCAGAGGTCTTTCGGCAAGGGATAAAGTGAGCCATTTTCAAAAACCTGTCAACCACCACGAAAACTGAATCTACTCATCGCTGGGTACGGGGTAGTCCCAACATAAAATCCATAGACAAGTCCTCCCAGATATTGTTAGGAACAGGTAAAGGCATATAAAGACCAGTATTTTGTGACTGACCTTTAGACACCTGACAAGTGTAACATCTCTGTACAAAATTCCCAACATCTCGTTTCAGTTGTGACTAGAAATACCGTTCCTCCAAGCTAGCCACCGTTTTGTCTCGTCCCAAGTGTCCACTCAATCCACCACCGTGCAAGTCTCTGATTAATTTCTCCCGTAGAGACGTTCTGGGAATACATAAACGATTGCCACGAAACAGATACCCATCATTTTCATAAAAATCACTGATAGGTTATTTTTCAATACACTTGGACCAAATTCCTTGAAATCTTCATCCTCTTCATACAATTCCTTCAGAGAATCAAACCCCACAATCTAATGAGCTAGGGTTACGAGCAGGGTGGCATGGCGGCTCAATGCATCAGCAACTCGGTTCAGAACCCCTGATTTGTGCTTGATAACAAAAGAAAATTTCTGAAGAAAAGTGGCCCATCTGACATGCATGTTGTCCAAGTTCTTCTGACTGTTGATAAACTTTAAAGCTTGATGGTCGGTGTACAATACAAACTCCCTCTGTACTAGGTAATGTTCCCAGTGCTTCAAGGCTCGGACTACTGCGTAAAACCCCTGATCATAAGTACTCCACTTCTGGCAGCTTCACTTAATTTCTCGCTAAAGAAAGCTACTGGTCGCTTTTCTTGGGATAGCACAGCTCCAATTCCTACCCCACTAGCATCGCACTCCACTTCAAAAAACTTCTCAAAACTGGGTAGAGCCAGTACTGGTGCAGTACACAATTTCTCCTTGATTAACACAAAACTCATCTCTGCTTCTTCTCCCCACTGAAACCGACCCTTCTTCATGCAATCTGTTATCGGTGCCATGACAGTGCTGAAATTTTGAATAAACCGGCGATAGAAAGTAGTTAAGCCATGAAAGCTACGAACTTCACTTACGATTTTCGACGTAGGCCATTCTCGAATTGCTCGCACCTTCTCTTCGTCCACATGAATTCCTTCTGAACTCACCACGTAACCCAAAAATAACAAACTGTTGGTCAAAAAACTGTATTTCTTCAGATTAAGAAACAGTTGATTTTCTTGTAAAACTTTTAACACCTCTCTCAACTGCTCAACATGCTCTTCTTCAGTCTTACTATAAATAAGAATGTCGTCGAAATAAACAACAACAAACTTTCCCACAAAAGGCCTCAATACCTGATTCATCACCCATATGAAAGTACTGGGTGCATTTGATAAACCGAACGGCATGACCAACCACTCATAAAAACCATCCTTGCTTTTGAACGCCGTTTTCCATTCATCCCCAGGTCTGACCCGAATTTGGTGATACCCACTACGTAGATCAATCTTCGAAAACAGCTTTGAACCCTCCAGTTGATCCAACATGTCATCTAAGCGGGGAATCGGGAATCTGTACTTGACGGTTATCTTGTTGATAGCTCGACTGTCCACGTACATACGCTAACTCTCATCCTTCTTTGGTGTCAGCAATGCAGGAATTGCACACGGGCTCATGCTTTCAAGTATGAAACCCTTCTGCAATAATTCTTCTATTTTCTCCCGTAGAATCTCATTATCCTTTGGACACATCCGGTAATGTGGCAGATTTGGAAAACTTGCCCCAGGTATAAGATCTATATGGTGCTGAATGTCTCTTAATGGTGGTAAGTTGTTAGGCAAATCTTCTGAAGTAATGTCCCTGAACTGTTCTAGCAACGGTTGTATTTTCTCAGGAACAGTTACGGCCGATGTTTCTTTCTCTTCTACCACAAGAGCTTTAACCATTAAAGTATAGATCTCATGTGCATTCTTAACATCTGTCACGAATTCTGTGTCGGATCCGGCCACGGTTAGAAAAGACTGCTTCTCCACTACATAGGGCTTGTTAGGTACTGTCTGACGTTTGGAAGGAGCCATAGCAATTTTATGTGACCCCCAAGTAAATAAATAAGTGTTGTCCCGACCCCTATAAGTAATATCAACATCATACTGCCATGGCCGACCCAACAATACATGGCTAGCATCTATATCAATCACATCACAAACTACATCCTCCTTATATATCTTACCAATAGAAATAAGAACACGACAAATATCAGTTACCTTTACTGTCGGTCCCTTCTTGATCCAGCCAATTGTATATGGATTGGGATGTTTCTCGGTTGGCAACTTCAGATGTTCCACCAACCTCTTTGCGACAAAGTTCTCGCAACTTCCACTGTCCATGATCAGGTCACAGACTTTCTGACTAATTGTACAGCAAGATCGAAATATATTGTTATGCTGACTGAGGTCCTCTTGTTTTGGTGCGTACAACACCCGTTGCACCACACAATTAACCCGCTCACCATCTTCTTCAGCGAATTCTGGTCCCTCATACAAGTCATCTTCTTCTTCGTACTCAGGAACATATGGATCTTCTTCATATCCTTCTACCTAATTTACTGGTCGACAATCAGGACACTCATTTGAATGATGATCAGGTTTTCTACATCTGTAACAAGTTCCCGGTGTAGGTCTAGCATTGGGATTTGGATTCAGATTTGAATTTCTAGGCACGTTCCTGTTGGCTGGCGATGTTGTTTGATTGCTACTACTACCCTCTTCTCCACTAGCTCCTTTTGGTTGGTTCGCTGGAAACGATGAATGAACACTCTTGTCTCTGTTAGGGAATGATGACTCAGGATTGTTCCTTCGAAAACCAGGGTTTTCGACTCTACATTCCAGCAAATCGGCCTTTAGCGCCATGTTATGAGCTTCATCCACGGTCCACAACACTTGCAGTCCAATCTTGTCCCGAAGTGACGACCTCAACCCATTAAGATATATGGCTACACGTTGCCCCTCTGTTTCACTCAAGTTATTTCGCTCCGAGAGCCTAGAAAACTCTGTTGTGTAATCAAACACCGACTTGTTTCCCTGCGAACAGTTTTGAAGCAACTGGAATAGATACTGCTCATAGTCTGGTGGCAGAAACCTACCCGTCATAAGCTGTTTCATTCTACGCCATGTCATTACAATCTCCTTTCCTTGTCGTTGACGATTCTTCTGCAATTGATCCCACCAGACTGCAGCCCCTCCTTTTAGTCTAAAGGAGACAAATCTGACCATCTTCTCTTCTGGAATCTCTATCATCTCAAAAAACCGCTCTACTTCTGTGATCCAGTCAAGAAAATCTTCTACACGCAGGTTTCCATTAAATCTTGGAAGATCTGCCTTTAACCGGTAGTCATCATGCTCTCTGGATCGTCTCGCTGGGTGAATAACACCATATCCTCCATCTCCTTCGTCTTCAGAGTCATCCTCGCTATCAGGTTGATGACGAGGGGGACGTCTTCTGTTAACAGGTTGGCCTCAGGTAAATCCCTCAGCTCGCACTCTGTTATCCGGTTGCGGTTGCCTGTTGTTAGCGTTGAGGTTCATCCCGACAAGCAGTTCACGAATCTCCCTTAGTTGTTGTCGTTGTTCCTCTACCACTTTCCACAAGGCCTCTACCCCACGATCACCGTCTGTAGGGTTTCTGTCTCCTGCTCCATTAGTTGACATCGAGATCGGCAAATCCGTGCTCTAATACCAATTGATGCAGTGAAAACGTAACAAGAATTAGACCGACGTCTAAATTCTTTTGAAAAACTGGAATCCACCAGAATAAAGTTTAAACTTCTGAAATTTTATTGAATAATGAGTCATCGAGCCTTTCGACTTACAAGGCTATTTAAAGCGAAAGATCCCTAACATGAATCCTTGTTGGAAAAAAAACGGGATTACATACAAAAAGGTGCCATAAATAGTGAAACTGCCAAAAATAGCATAATCACAAAAGTTATGGAAATAAAATATACTAACGACCATAAACAAGCTGGAATTAACGGTAGGCAATTCTGGTTTGTCAAAGTCAACTTATGATAAAAATGGAAATTTTCCAAAAATGAAAGAATTACGATTTCGGGGCCTAAATGATGGAATTTGACCGAAAAAAAACGTGCCTCAACACCGAAGGTTTTGACTTCTAAAGATCTCTCCGATTCCCTTCAATTAAGGTCATTTAATCTTAGATTTAGGATGGTCCCACCAAACCATGTAGGTCTCAGCCACTTGTTCTACATCAATTATTCTACTTATAATTTAATCTTCACGCCCTATTTCTTCTTTTTCCGTTTTTTTTTCAAATCCCTGTTTATTTATTGATATATACCAGTTACATATCCAATCCCAGTGACATAATGTAATTTTCACATTCTTGATTAAAGATACACATTTGGGGTGCGTTTGATACAGAAATGGGACAGGACAGGACAGGACAGGACAGGACAGGACATAACATGTTGTTCTATATTGTGTTTGGAAGGTCTGAACAGAACTGTAAAATGTACTGTAATGCATTTGGTATGACTGTGACAGGACGGAACAAGATGCTCAAATGACCAGAATACCTCTTTTATATATATAACAACATAGACTATAATATTATATATTAATATATAATAATATTAAATACTATTATTATTATTATTATTATTATTATATATAATATTATTATATAAATATATAATATTATATTATTATATAAATATATAATATTATATTATATATATTGTTAGAATTATGTTATATTTCCTAGTTTGTTAGGATTATATTTCTAGTAATATTTCCTAATTATGGTATTTTTCATGTTTCTAGCTATATTAGAATTACCACTCCCATTAGGAGTTAGATTAGTCTTTTATTACATGGCCTATATAAATTCTCTGATTTGTAATATACAATCATTATGTTTTATCAATAAAGAACCCTAGTTTCTCTTTTTTTTAGATTGTTTAGCATGGTATCATAGCAGGTTTCATGGGAGGAATTTTAATAGTAATTGAAGTGTTTATTCGATAGTTGTTTAAACTGGTATTTTGTTTTTCCTTTCTTCTGCATTCCGGTTTGATTTTCTTTATTTTTTATTTTTTTTTATTATGGCTACTGCAAAAAATGATTCGCTTCAGTCTGTGAGTGTGAGGTTGGATGGAAAGAATTATTCATATCGGAGTTATGTAATGAGAAATTTTCTTAAGGGTAAAAAGATGTGGGGTTATGTTAGTGGAACTTCTGTGAAACCTAAGAGTGTTGATGAGGATTATGCTACTTTGGTAGACGCCTGGGAAACAAACAATGCAAAAATTATTACTTGGATTAACAATTCTGTTGAAAATACCATAATTAGGAAATATTACTAGAAATATAATCCTAACAAAACTAGGAAATATAACATAATTCTAACATATATAATATAATAAATAATTTATCGAACATGATTGTAATTGTTTGAAAATTTAAAGGATAAATTGGTCTTTTTGACACTTTTCCCATGTCATGGGACAAGTTGTCTTAGGGTCTTGGGTGGGACAACTTTTTGTGATTTTTGTCCCACATTGTCTCGTCCTGTCTCATGTTAAGGACACGCCAAATGTGGGACAATAACAAACTGTCTCACGTTGTTCTGTCATATCCCGCGTACTAAACGCACCCTTAGGGAATGAAGATGGATATAGGTCCCCCCATCCCCCCATTTCCCCATTTGAGGAAAATGGGGATAAAGAATTTTGGGGGGAGGTATATCCATCATCAACCTCAGTTTCTCATTTTTTCAGGTTTTTTCCGGTTTTTTTTCTGTTTTTCTGTTTTTCCATTTTCCATTTTCCCATTTAACTTAAAATTACAAATTAAACTAAAAAAAAAAAAACATTCCATTACAAATACAACCTAAAATCCATTAATGCACCCATCCCCATCCTCATCCTCATTTCAATTTGGGAATGATTTTCATCCCCATCCACCCCCCTCCATTTCTCTATTTTTTTCCCCCAAAAAAATCTCCAAATGGGGATAGGGAAGTGGGAAACTGGGACCCGGGGTAAAATGTGCATCTCTATTCTTGATTCTTCTTTTTTCGTTTTTATTTTCAAATCCGAGTCACTATTGTTTTATATTGTATTTTCCATATTAAAAAAAAATCTTCATATTCTATTTCTTCTTTTTCTATTTTTATTTTCAAATCCTTGTTTATTTTATGAATTATTTTATGATATATACAAGTGACAGATTCAATCCCAATGACAGGATGTAATTTTCACATTCTTCCTTTTCTGTTTTTATTTTCAAATCCAAGTTACTATTGTTTATATTGTATTTTCTAGAAGAAAAAAAATTAATCTTCACATTCTAATTCTTCTTTTTCTGTTTTTATTTTCAAATCTTGTTTATTTTATGATATATACTATTGACATATTTAATCTTCACATTCTAACTATTGGTTTGTTGTTCTTTATGTTGTCTTGTATGTACTGCTGGTGTTCTCCAGCTAGTTTTATTCAATAAAAAATGATGTTTTGATACTCTTTAACTTGATTTTATTGTATCTTTAATGGAATTATATTTTCGGGATACATACTTGAAACATGTTATATATAGTATATTATTCGTATATATATATATATTGAAAAAATATATATATATATACGAATATACATATGGGGTCTATTATTTACATTTTTGCCCCGGGTCTCAAGAACCTCAGGATCGGCTCTGTGTATGGTTTGGGGCTAGAGGTTGATGCTTGGTGGTTCTCCACCCCGTCTTTATGCTCTTTGCTGGTTGACAATGATTGCATAAGTCGGGAGTCTTTTTTATTTTCCCGATGTTTACAGTTTATGTTTGGTGTGACATGAGTGTCACTGTTTTGGTTGGGGTTGTTCCCCTTGGTTTTTATGTTTTTTCGGTCTTTGTTACTCTTTATTATTTTCTTCTCTTTTATATAGATGTATACTGCCTAACGGTTTTTCAATATATGATCGTTTATAATATTACCCTTGTGTTAGTCCAATTTTAACAAAATAAATATTTATTTTAGTAACGTTGATTAATGACTCATTTTTTAAATTTTATGGATATTTTTCTATTTAGTATTTTTTAGTTTTTAAAAAAAAAATCATTTTTTACCATTTTCAAATTGAGGCGGCAACCTGGCCTCACCTTTTGCCTTTTTAAACCTTTAATCTAAGGTATGACTTCCTAATCCAATTTCCTTGCTCGCTCGATTCAGCATCTCCGAGTAATGAACTTAGAAAGATTTGGTCTGGGTGCTTAATGCATGAACAATAACATAGAAATGACCAACCAATCACTCTATGTAGAATTGTAGACTAGATGAGTTAAGCTCAATACAAATTTGTCCAGTCTAAATACACCATAACAAGTAAAAACTAGGTCAAACAAATCCAATAGCAAAGTAAACCTAATTAATCAATAACTCACAATGTATATCTAACAAAAAGTTGAAATGAAAGTACATACAAAGAAATCAAAGATTATTATGTCTAAGCGATGCTACAACAAAATCTAACGTGAACGTAGCAATTAGCAAACCTTACCATCGAGATTCGAGGAGTGTTCGTGGACTACAAAGAGCAGGATTCCGTTTCGAGAATTGGAGATGACCATAAATCACTTGGAAACTCTCTTGGGTTGGAAATGACTTCTCTCTCTCTAACCTAAGTGATTTCTGGTCATCTCCAATTCTCCGAGTGGAATTTTGCATATGTTTTTTGGTCCGTTTTTGTTTTTTTTTTTTTTAAATGATTTCGAAAACACATTCGTTAACCGTTTTTCATTTTATTTTCGAAAAAACAAAATGAAAAACAAAATCAGTGTTAAAATTGAAATATTTGAATAATACAAAATACTTGTTTTTTGTTTTTCACTTTTTTTATATAAAAAAAATCATTTTTTTAAAACTATTAATTGTACTATTATACGTTTGATATGACTAGGACAAGACTGAACAAGATTTTTAAATGATCAAAATGCCCCTCTTATATATATATATATATATATATATATATACCAAAATAATTTATTTCCAACTAGAACTAAAAACAATCATGTAATAATATATATAATATTATAATATATATTATTAATATTATAATATATATATTATAATATAATATATTTATTTCCAACTAGAACTAGAACTAAAAACAATCATATAATATATATGTAATAATATATATAATATACATAACATTTAATATATATTTTATATATTATATTAATATATACAGGTATATTTTTATTATATAATAATATATATATTGTAATTATTTATTTATAATTTAAGAGTTTAGTTTTGATTAATTCATTTTTTGATATGTTTTTTTAAATTAATTTTGTAGGTGTTACTTTTGTTTAATTTAAAAATTACAATACAAAAATTATATTGGTTAATTATATAATCAATTTGTTTATAATTATAATAATATTAAACAAAATATCAACATTGATATTTCAATTTTTAATAGTTTTCGGTTAACCTACCAGACGCGCTTTTTCCGTTTTCATTTTCAAAATACAGTTTTCAGTATATACTACCAGACGTGTTTTCAGAATTCGAAACTGAAACCAAAAACACTATTTTCATTTTCATTTTCATTTTCATTTTCATTTTCAAAAAATATCAACCGAAAAACGTTTACATGACTGATTTTAAGGATTGTAATTTCTGTTTTGGAAAAAAAGTTTCCGATTTTCGGGAAATACAACTCTGCAATGTGGTCATCGCGAAGCACATCGCGATTCGCTACAATAGCCAGTCACAGCCACGATCAAAACATGAATAAATAGCTCTTTTTGCAATTTCCTCTTAAGATCGGTGTATATACATCAAACATGATTATTTTAAGGCCAACAACAAGAGGGCAAATTGACTGATGAAGCTAAGGTGGCCAGGTGGGAGGTGACCTAATGGTTAATCACTCGACTGCACATTTCAACAGTGGAAACAAGAAAATAGATTTTATATCGGGGTAAATACATTGAGAACCTCTAAAGTTTGGTATAAATACAGATAAAGAACAAGTATACATTTATCTACTCAAATCTCATTACAAAATTTTTATATAAAAAACAATTAAAGTAAATTAATTGAAAATAATCTCTTCAATGGAATGTAACTTACAAACTGCTTTTAAAATATTAAATTATCTTCTTTTAAAAATGTAATTTTTTAAATACTTTAAAACTAAATAAAAAAATTAAATTATCTTCATTCTTATTTTTATATTTCTTGAAATATTACAATAATTCAATATTTGTAAAAGGGAGACAAACTTGAAACCACATCCTCCTATGTAGGTGTGAATGACAAATCACTGGATCAACCTCAACTTGTCTTGATTTTAAATTTAAGATTTAGAAATAATTTGTTATTAAATTAAAATTAATAATAACAAATCATTTCTAGATTTTAAATTATTTCTAATAGCTTTTATGGTTTTTTTTATTAAGATTATCCTCATTTTTTTATTTTAATAACTAAAGTCATTTTGATATTTTTTATTAGTCCAAGTTTAAGAACAGCGGTTTGAATAGATAAATACATGCTCTAACTTCTGAGGGCCTCAAATGTATTTAGGCTTTTAATATAGAAAACTGATAGTCTCATGACTGTAACTATAACTTCAGGTTGGTATTTTATAATTGTAGAATTAAGTAACACTACCATGAAAAATCGACTCTTATCAAGACAACTCATCAAAGAAATATGAAACAAAAAATGAAGGGTAAACAATATTGTTACAAACAAATTTGAAGCATGATTAAGAATAAATACAGTAAAACACAATCCATTGTAGTTACCGATTGTGAAGAGAGCAATCTTTCTTGATCAGCAACAGAAGAACATGATTTTCTTATTCCAAAGAAAACAGCGAAGTAGAATGTGAATTTCATATTTTCATATATGTGAAGAACATAATCGTCTCCGAATGATGTTACTCCTTCGGCATTCTGATCTTAATGTTCCATTAATTTAAGAAGAATAGACTGTCAAAACAATCAAAATGATTCCATGATCAACAGCTTTAACAAATACATGAAATGAAAGCGCTAGAAAATTAAAAGGAAATTTTAGAGCATCTAAAAAACCAAAACGTAGGACAAAATGGCAGAACTGCCAAAAAAGGTTTCTTCAATAGAACAACTGTTGGTTAATTGGATCGTTCTGAAAAAAATGAGAAACACTTGAAATAGGCATGAAATTATGTATGCATGTGCAGAAACATACACTCGTTCTCCAGGAATAACTTACAGGACATGAACGATATGATTTTAGTCCCTGGTGTAGTTCAACAGAAGAAACTAGAAGCTTCACTGCACGAAATTCGATAGATTGATTATATCCTCTGTTGTCTGTGAAACAAATTAGTTCCCGTTTTAGAAGGTGTTCAAATGCCTGAAGAAGTTAGAGCAAAAATACAATCATAACATACTGTTAGACAAACTGTGAGGACAACACCTTAAGATCGAAGACAGTATTTCATTTTTCAGTCATTCAGTTTTGGAGAAAGCTATACACACCCGTAAGCAAACATTCTTTGCATAATAGTCAGATGTCTTGAATGAATCATGGATGATTTTGTACTCTGCAACATATGACAGACATGTAACAATTATCCAACTTAATAGTTGTAATTAAAAACTCGCACAATAAGTTACTGAAACTTACCTTTCATCATGGAATTAAAGTTGTATGAGTTTTGCTCTTTAACTTCCAATCTTTTCATGGACACCAGAATATATAGTTCTAATATGGAGCAGTCTGCTTGAACAAGTTGAATGTGAATTCAATATAATGTTTCCAATGGGAAAAGATGAATTACCTAGAAATGATCAGTGCTAGTAGAAGAATTATTTGAAACTTCATTGCTTACATACATAACTTAAGAAAACTTGGATTGGCAAGTGGAAAACAATATTCACACAATATCACAGGAAAGAAAAGGTACTTAAATTTCCTGACCTTTTATACATTCCTGCTTTGGCTGTCTCTGGATATTTGAAAGTGCGGTTTTGAAGTTCTCAAGTGATAGGAAGCCAGATTCCAAATCCATATAAGATACAGCACGAAATCTAGTGTCAAATGGTAAGTTTAGCCGGGGGCCAAAAATTGGAAGTCTTTACAACCATACTTCATATAACATTTTAAACTTACAGATGAAAGAAGAGAAACTTACAGAAACCTCAATAAACAGTTGACAGTGGAATCAGATTCCAAATATGTATTGATGATTTCTTTGAATCTCTCATCTGCTAAAATATTCTGTAAAGAGTGAAGGACTTTTGACACAACCAAACTTTCAGATTGTAAGATGTATTGTTTCAATCATTAAATGCATAAACAAATTACCTAACTAAGATGTACTGTCAACCAAAATTTGATCCATTGGTAATAATGAATGAAAAAAAAACAGTGGTTTGATGGAACTGAAGCCTCTTTACAACTGAAAAAGTTTCTATGTAGTAAGTCTTGTCACTGAGTTACCCAGGATATAAGCAAAGAATGTATAATAAATGCTATTGATTATGACATTGAGTTGATCCAAGGAAATTATCAATTGAATAGGCTCATATATTATGCTACAGTAAACACAATTTTTACCAAAATAGATAACTGAGGCAAGGTCAAAACTATACATATACACTAAAAAAAGTAGAAATGCCTTCAAAATGACTGTTATAATTTATACTATAATTATTCAAGACAATCATGATAGAAGGATACTTTAAGCTTTCCATTGAATTCAACTGTGTAGTCATGAGGAAGGCTTGATTCTACTGGCAAAGATAAAACATGCTCTAACAATCTGCATAAAAGAGCATAGAGAACAAAAAAATTAAGAAAAAAAAAAATATTGAACTATAATATAACTTTCTTAAACAGAAGCCACATTGGGTTGATTAACTACCTTTGCAGATCTTCCATAGATGGAGGAAGAAACAATAGCTTTCTATGTGAGAAACGAGATCTTACTCTTTTTTCCAAAAGCTGGTCGGCATCCTGCATGGCATACAGCTTGATTTAAAAAAAAAATTACTAGTAACTAATCCATAATTCCACGAGTCTATAATCAGTCCAAACAGAATGGTTGACCGTCAATTTTCTAATTATCTTGTCCAAATTGGCCTGAGAGTCCAATTAAAAAATAATCACCAAAGAATGGCTTCTATTCATTTTGTAAATTACAAATTTAGAACCTATAATATCATGAACTTGGAGAATATAAGTATGGGCATAAGTCAATTTCTTATATAGATACAAAAGAAAACAAAAATCAGGAAGAAACTGTAGATAGCCATACCAATCGACAACTCACACCAATAACAACAGCTTGAGATGTGACTGATTGCATTGCATCTAGCAGGCTATAAAGTAATCGTTGTTTTCCCTGCAAAAACCCAGACGATGGAAACTGGTAAAGTAGTTTGCAAAAATCAGAACTATTAATATCAACATGGATACATTTTGCATGAACTCTGTTCTTCTTTATAAAAGGAGAGTATTTGGTTGATAGCCAACTTCAAGAAAAAAAAAGAACTTCAAGTAAGAACTTGAGAATTAGTGATGTTGTACCAGCACAATAACTAATTAAAAAATATATACAGGGAGTGGAAATTGATACCTGAGCAAAGAGGTCAAACTCATCAAGTACAAATATAATTGTTTTATGAGCCAATCCACACTCCCTGACAACCACAGATTAGAAGTTGATTAAATTATAAAACAGTTTGACATGAGCTTGGGAAAAAAATGAACATCAAGTAAATTAATACACTCACCGTAACATTGCTATCATGAACTGGGAGTTATCATCAAATGATGCCTGCAAAAATAATCTCAAAATATAAAAAATTCTTGAGTCTTTTAGTTAAAGACGCATCATAGTAACCTGAAGTTTATTTTGCATGTTACCATTTTAGAGAACAACAGTTGATTCTCCATGCAGAGCTGTCTAGCAATTTCCTGAACAATCAATAACCATGAAAGACACTTAGATTCTTTCTTTCTTTTTTCCTTTTGATATGATGTAGAGGCAGATAGATATTCCTATTAGGAAATATGAGCTGCAATATATTTTCCAAGGAAACAGCTTCCAAAACCTACAAAAATTGTTTATAGAAGCAAAAATGCATACAATATTTATAACAAGTTGTAAAACAAATGCATATCACTAACTCATGAGTCATGAACCATACTAATACACCACCCTAATATGTTCCATCCTTGTAAACACTGTTCCAGTCCAATTAAAGTTTCATTACTGCCAGAGGTACTTCAATCCTATAACTGCTACTTGAAACTCCAATCCTTTGCTAATAATAATATTCCATCTACACACTTTTGCTGGGGTTACAAATATAAAGATCTATGATGCACATTCCTCCAAGTTTTTTCCGTAAAAGCACATTTAAATTTCTTCCTGGTTCAATCCAAGTCATGGAAACCACATTTGGAAACCTTTCTTCCTTTTAGACACTGAAACCAAAAAACAAAACTATTTTTCTTCACAAATCAAAATATCTCACTGCTCCTATAATACATATAACTTCTGACATCTCTTAAATAGTTATTTAAAAGATAAGACCTGTTCGGTACATCCATCATTTGAGTACATGCACTGAATCACTCAAAATTACTGTGGTATGCCTTATCAGGTCACTTTGATTTTGTAAAATTACATTTCATGAATAATACCACCTTAACCGGTAAGTAACCAACACATTTAAGCAACTAACAATAGAAATCCTTGATTTATTTATTATTTATTAAAAAAGAAGGAAATACTCATTCATGTATCTGACCTTGAATGCACAATTGTCATCACTGTGCAAAAGCCCATTCAATTTGATCTGCAACACCGAAAGCATTGTTAAAATAAGATCGTACATAAACAGCACTAGAAAAATAAAATCGTTTAACAATTAACATGAAAACAAAAGCAAATAAGCTGTACCACAGATAATGTATCGGGATATTCTAACAACAAATCGCTAAGAACAAGCTCCAACACCTAAAAACAAAAGAGAAGCAAGAAAAATAATAATAATAATTAAAAAAAACCACAAATAAACAACACCAATAGACAAAAATCGAATCTCACCGCGATTTTTCCGGAACCACGGGGACCTAGAAGCAAAAGCGAGTTGTTGCAGGCCTCAGTAATCGAACTGGATACTAAAAACTTCAACTTGCTGCAAATAATTTCTACATATTATCGTCCTCATACTCCAATTGTAAAAAAAAATACCAAAAAATAAAATTTTAAGGCTAAATTTGTAAAATTGTCTTTTCCTAGAATTTTTTTTTCTAGGGAACCAAACGGAAAGTTGAGAGAAATCAGACCTGTAGTTGTTGTCGGGAGAGTTAGAGAGAGGTTTGAAGATGAAATTAGGGTTGCAGAGTCTGCTTCGAAGGAGATTTAGGGCTTCCTCTGCCGATCCATTTTCTCGTACCATTTTGATTTTTCTGTGAATTTTTTTTTTCCTTTAATTCTGTTTAGAGAAG
This sequence comes from Dipteronia dyeriana, assembly GCA_032871835.1. Taxonomy (NCBI): domain Eukaryota; kingdom Viridiplantae; phylum Streptophyta; class Magnoliopsida; order Sapindales; family Sapindaceae; genus Dipteronia; species Dipteronia dyeriana. The sequence goes on along the minus strand of CM065303.1, from coordinate 50,600,863 downwards.
AAAATCTGACATTGCGAGAAATGGCGGGAAAGAAAAGAAAAATAGGGCGGCGTCGGAATATATATGCAGTGCCACGTGGTATTTTATAGGATAATTACAAACACGTCCCCAGTTTTAGGAATAATTCCACTCATATGAACATTACCAAATATTACACAAAATCCACAATTGTAAGTGGTCCACGGTAAGGATGACCATGGGAGGAGGTCCTCTGTCCCCCACTCCCTCCCCCCAAACCCAATTTGAGGGAAATGTGGAATGGGTGTGTTTGGAAGGAGGTTTCCTCTCCCCTCAGTCCCTCCCTACAAACCCCAGTTAAGGGAAATGGGGAATGAGTGTTTTTGGGATGAGGTTTCTCCACACCCCACTCCCCCCCCCCCCTTTTCCCAAATAAAATTAAAAATATTCATCCATATAAAATTAAATAATAATCCAAAATAAATAATTAGTTTAATTTAATTCAAATTCAAATTTATTATTATTATTATTATTATTATTATTATTATTATTATTATTATTATATTAAAAAAATTAATGTTTGGGGAAAATGGGGGTGGGGGAGGTTCCCCCGCCCACCTTCCCATCCCCACATTTGGCGGTGAAATTTCCCCTAAACCCACATATGCCCAGTGGGATATGCCTATTTCTACTCCATAGTTAAAAGATAACAGTTAAGGGTAAAATTGTTTAGTACCCTTATAATTATAATTAATTATATTATTAATATTTTTAAAATAATTAAATTAAAATTAAAAATGAGTCGAGGAGATCCGGTCTTTTGATTCTCCTCTTAAATGGATGAAGGAGAATTGATATCATCCAAAAAAAAAATTGAAGAAAAAATGGAAAGGAAAAAAAAAAGAACTCCACCACACTTCACCAATGATATATCTCTTCCATCATGGAGGAGCAATCTACTAAACTAGAACAAATATGATCATTCTAAAAAAAACGATATGCTTCTCCATGGATAAAGGTCTACTCTAGTGAAGCAGACCTCCATTGATCAGATGGAACTCCTTAACCCATTTGATCTATTTAGATGGTTGAGATATTTCCCTTAATCTAATTGGTCCATCAAATCACATCTGATGGCATTCGCCATTCTTTTAAAAAAAATCATTTTTTTAAGGTTTGAGTTAGAGAGAGAATCATAAAATACATGGTTATAACAATTTATCATATAGTGTAACTTTCTCTGTTGTCCTAACGACAAGTGGTAATTAATTTCTCTTGCATTGCATCTATTAGAGTATATGGCTCGCATTGCATATATTAGAGTATTAATTTCTCTTGCATCTATTCATAATTTAGCTATTCATCAAATGGATGTTAAAACTGTATTTTTAAATGGTTATTTAGAATATGGAGCAGCGAAAAGGGTTTGCAATTACAGCCTAAGAAAAGAAAGTTTGTAAGTTGATTAACTATCTTTATGGCCTGAAGAAAGCGCCTAAACAATGACAAAAATTTGATAAAATACTATTATCGGATGGTTTTATTATTAATAATGCTGATAAATGTATTTATTGCAAACATGATAATATATGATGCACTGTTATTTGTTTGTATGTTGATGACATGTATATATTTGGCACTAGTTTGGCTTGTGTTGAAGAAATTAATAAAATTTTATCCTCTAATTTTGATATAAAAGATCTAGGCGAGGTCGATGTAATTTTGGGAATTAAAATTATAAGAAGGAACAATGAGTTGTTATTTACACAGTCTTATTATGTTGACAATATCTTAAAAATATATGGACATTTTTGTCATAAGCCGACCCCGACACCAATAGATCAAAGTATCAAATTATTGAAGAATATTGGTCGCATTATTTCACATTTGGAATATTCCAGTATTATTGAGAGTCTTATGTATGTTATGAATTGCACAAGACCTGATATATCATATACAATAGGTATGTTATGTCGATTCACAAGTAATCCAAGTAATGAACATTGGAAAGTAATTTCTAGAGTTCTCAGATACTTGAAGGGAACAATAGACTATGGTTTACATTATCAAGGGTCCCTTCCTATTTTGTAAGGATTTAGTGATGCGACCTGGAACAATGTAGAGATAAAATCAAAGTGTACCACTGGATGGATCTTCACTTTGGGAGATGCTGCAGTGTCATGGAGATTAAAGAAGCAATCAATGGCTTATGATTCGTCTATGTTGTCAGAACTTATAGCATGGGCGGATGCAGCTAAAGAAATAGAATGAAATAAGAATCTTTTAGTAGATATTCTTCTTTGGACCATCTTCCGCGGTCATGATAAATTATGACAAAGCAACCATTTATAAGGTTAAGAATAAGACCTACAATGGCAAATCTAGACATGTGAGTCTAAGACATCAGTCTTTAAGACAATTACTCAAATTTGGAGTAATTACGGTGGACTATGTTGAGTCAAACAAAAACTTGGTTGATCCTTTAACAAAAGGAGTTGATAATGAGATGATCTATAAGACATCTAAAAGAATGGGGCTAAGGTCTGTTAATGACGTCGATCGCGTTTGATGGGAACCTAACTTATGTCTTGAAATGGATAGACAAAGTTCAATATAGTATAACAAGTCAAATATGTGATCATGGCACACTGGAAAAATTAATTACCCTATTTCTTAATCTAGCGGTGTTTTCTGCATGATTAGAGGTTGGATTAAGTCCTTAATAAATTGAAATGTGTAACTTGCAAAATTACTAAGTAAATTTTCCTTGTGAGTAATGGAAGTCAGACCGCTTCCTAAGAAAACAAGACCATTTTCTGAGAGCGCTCATGAAATCAGGATTTTATGTAAATGGCCATGTACTAAGTGTAAGTTCAAATCCGAAAGACACATATCATTTATGTACTTGACTTGTAGATGATGCCAAATATCTTCTCTTGAAATTAATAAAATTATTATTTTTCATCTTTTGAAAATTGGTGAGGATTGTTGGAATTTTCATTTAATTTAAAAATAAAAGGTTGTGACTTATTACAAAAGGCACAACTCTTATTTGTAATGATACAATTTTTATCGTGTAAAGACACAACTTTTAATATGAAAATACATAACTTTATTGTGTAAAGACATAACCTTTATCATGTAAAGACACAATTTTTGTGAAGAGATATAACCGTTTATGAAAACACTATAAATACATAGGTATAGTTTGTCTTTGGATCACAACAACAACATACAATTCTCTACTATGTTAAATTCTCTTCTCTTAATCTATTCTCTCAAGCATCATCTAGATTATTATTAAGAGTGTTCTGAGTGGTTGATTCTTGTCGTACATAACTTTAAATCTGTTGGAACCCCGTTCAATAGTAACGCAGTGGAAGTAGGTTTTAAGATTTTTTTAACACGGATCATAATCGATCTGGAACCAGTGAACTTAGGATCGTAATTTTTTGGAACTAATACATATTAATTATTACAATAATAAATAAATATGTAAACACGAAAAATTGTAATCACGAAAAATTGTAATCAATATATTCAGAAGAAGAAAGTCTTACCAACATTTGGAGGCTTTCACTTTACGATATGCTCCTATCTGAACCAAATTTTTTTCTCTATGTTTGAATCACGCACACAAGCAATCAAATCAAAACAAAACTTTTGAATTGATGCGTGTCTATCTTGATCTCATGTACACCATCCACTTTCATGCATACAAACTTGCACACTTGCTCTGACCTGTTTTTCACGCACCCAATTTCACTATAGCAAATTGAGATGACTGAGATGCGTGTGTTTGCTTTCATGTACACAACAAATTGCATATAATGCAAATTTATTGTTGCATTTTTGTGTGCTTCTTTGATTCACGCACCATCGGTTAGCATCCTATGCCAACTCTAATTAGTGTGTTGTTCTTTATTATATTGATTGTATTCTTCATATATATATATATATATATATATATATATATATATATATATATATATGTTTATATTTTTAAAAAAACTAATCAATTTAAATCTTTAAAGATATTAAGATATCTCATATCTTTAAAGATATTAATCAATTTGTTTTGAATTCAAACTCATTAAATTCAAAATTAAATATCTAATTTAATAAAAATAAAATAATCAAATTATTTTATCTTTAAAAATTAAATATCAATCAACACCCTCCAACTAATGATTAATTACATAATTAAATAATCTTATTTAATTAACATAATCATTATTCAATTAATTCCTGAATTAAAAGGTGTCACTTTCGTAACACAATTAATTGGACAATCCAATTAATTTACAGTAACCCTTATTACCTAAATCGATCAGGCTAGCAAGGGGACCTAAAGGAGCCACAGTATTTTGAACTCCAATAATCCTTAGAATCATTAATTAAATTCTTTAATTAATATTCCTTGATTTTTAACTTCGGTGTTATTCCACTAAAAACTCGAAACTGCACTCTCTCAACTGTAGATGCTTTTACACGGATCGATACAACTCGATGTCCATCGAATATAGCTATTACACATGCGGTAATCCTCCACAATAGTTTATAATTAGAGATGGGTCATAATGTCTGTTATACCCCTCTAATTATATATGTCCTTTAAGTACCGTTGATTCTCTAATGAACAATAAATCATATTTCCTCACGGAATTAAGAGAGCGATCATATTGTCTAAGCTCCGAATCAACCCTTAAGAGAACTATCATCTACTTCTCACAAGAAGGAGTGGATTCCACTATTGTGTACAAACCTTCCCAACCATAAGCCAAACTGCAATCCCAACATAAGGAGCATATTGATCGAGAACTGCATCTGACCTCACTCATGGTATATCAAAGACCACGATCTAACCTGAAGGAGTCGATAAGACACTCATGATTAATATCACTCATATATAGGCAACATTAGTTTGTATATATGAATCTCATCGGTAAACGGATCTTAGTGAGAGATTCATATAGATCATGGCCCAATCCCCTACGATCACATCATACAAGGTTCTTCCATTCTCATATCTCATATGAAAGATTCAAGATAGAATCACCGTACATTATAGAATGGACCGCAGCTATAGATTAACCACAAATAAAGTACCCAATTTTATTTGTTATATATGGACTCCTTAGATTGCACGTCTCTTACTATATCCATTCGTATATAACACTCATATACACAGTCCGGGATTACAACCGACAATCTTGGTTGTTTAAATATGTGCACAAGTTATGAAATAAACAACACAACAAGAATGAATTGAACTTTTCTTTTATTTATTTCATAAATCCATTTATAAATTACATTTTTAGAGCATAAACCCTAACAAAATCAGCAATAAGATTATTAGGCTTCATTATATCCTAACGGTAAAATTCTCAAACCCATCGTGTACTCACCGTTATATGGGAAATTAGAGAATTATTGTTTGAAAGAATCAAATTCCAAGCCTTAAAGTCTTATAATCATTTTTCCACATTCTTACCGTGTTTGTTTACTGTTATTCTCTCTTTTAGACCATAAATTTCCAACATTCCTCATCTCCATCTTCCTCCAATTCTAAACTGATCTCTCTTCCTTGGCTCACTCTGTTGTAAACCCACTCTAGAAAATAAAATTGGCTTTGATTTTCAATTGTAGGATTTGTGTTCTTTATACATCCAACCATCTTTAACAACAACATTCCATAGCTGCAAACATAAGCCTTATATGAAACATCTCTAAAGTTCCTGGAGACAGCTTAGGTGCAATGTAGCTAGTAGTTCCTCTTGCAGCTGTCATTGACACAACACTTGTTTCCTTAGAGCATAGCTTGGCCATCCTGAAATCTGAAATTTTTGGTTGAAAATTGTGGTCTATTAGTATATTGTGAGGCTTGATGTCAAAATGAAGGATTCTTTGCTTGCATCCTTGGTGCAAGTACTCTACTCCGCGGGCAACACCGATTGCAATCTTTCGTAATTTCTCCCAACATAATATTGGGGATTTTGAACCAATGATCGCAAAATTGTCATGCCTAAGATACATCAATAACTTACAGCAATTAATAATGTCTAAAGCAGAAAAATAGATGAGAGAAAATAAATGAATCACAACACAAGTTATACTTGGAAAACCCAAATCGGGTAAAAAACCGTCGGCCGTCAGAATGATAGAGAAAGTTCCACTATATGATAAATTATTACAACCACATCACTACAGGATTCTCTCACACGTCACAACCTTAAATCATATAGCCTTACCAAGTCCCCAGGCTCACAACCGAGCTTTACAGCATGACTCTCATCTCACAACTCTCATAAGATCATCACTAAGAACCACCCCCCTCCCTCAAATATCCCCTTTGTCTCCCCTAAATATCACTCACGGATCTCTAACTTGATCCACTGATATTCTCTTAGATCCCTCTCTGAATATTCTCATGGGTCTCTCACCCGGATCTCACTACTCTTTGATATTACATGGTGTTTTTTGACTCCACACAAAATAACCTAGATACAAGGTTCTATTTATAATAGTTATAGGGAGTTTAAGATAAAAGGAAATATTGATCATAAACATACAAGAATTACTTATTTCATATAAATACTATTTCTTATTTATGACAAATCTTCTTGTTAAGGAGAAATCATTTTTCTCAAAGTACATGATGTTCCTATCCTTCATGAAGACAAACTCGTTTTCCTTTTTTCGATAAGCAAAATAATTTAAAGAAGAAAATCCTTTCCTATTTTCGGGCAATATTCCTTATCTGTGCAAAATCCGCTACTACCGCGGTCTGGGTCGTAGTTGGTCACCCGTGCCCTTACACCGCGGAACGTCACTGAAGTCCACCGCTCAGAATACCGCGGTTGGTGCCTTTACCTTCGTCGCGGTTTACACCACGCTTAATCTCCTAGAATCGATCGCTCCCTATGTCGCGGTCCATGCGCCTTGTCCGTACTGCGGGTGCTTTCAAAATCCGTTTCTTCAGTTCTTCTTCCAAACGTTATTCCACATCTCTAGGAAGTTCCACATCAGTTGAGTCTCGTTTGGTTCACAATGGGTTCACTTGAGAATACGAGTCAAAACCTAACAATTCTCCCATTTTGCTTGAATTCTCAAGACCTTTGTTCACAACCACTACTCTCCATACTGAGAATCAACATACCCCACCACAAGGTATAACCACTTAGGAACGAACCATCATAAGATTTTTTTTCTTCCTTTTGCTTTGGGTTCGTTGTTCCGGTATCATGTCAAAAATAACTTGTTGAAATTGTGGTGCAACTCCTCACGTCAGATTACCAGGGGGTTCATCAGTCGTCTACATCCTTGTCCACAATACACCTTGCATCACTTACTGACCAATGTCTTGTGCACAATTATGAACCATTAGCAGCAATATATCCTCGTCTATGTCTAGTGGGGAAAACTGCTAAAAGGGTAAACATGTCCTTACATCACCCAACCATATAGACATTTCGTCATTGCATCACATACCTGTTAAAAGACTTGTTACTAGAACCGGGAGTGATTTGCCAGATAAGCCACACACCACACCAAAGACTTTCAGCGTTTTTTTTTTTATATTCAATAACGCCTTGTGTAACCCAGATTGGATCTCTATGACTTGTACATGTCACCACAAGCCAAAAAAAAAAATCTCCCCCGTCTCTATTCTTTTTTTCATCAAACCCTACCGAGTTCAAAACTGCTTTCAAGACGTATCTCCTTTGCTAAATCATACTAGGCAACCATGAATCATCATCCAAATACCAACAAGTCCTTCATACGATCTCCCGTAAAAACTTGAAAAACGTCTTCGCCAAACCATAGGCTACCAAGTCCTCCATACGATATCCTGTAAAGATTTGAAACCGCTATCTTCAACCTAGGCTCTAATACCAATTGTTGGGGATTTTGAACCGATGATCGCAGAATTATCATGCCTAATATACTCTCATAACTCACAGTAGTTAATAACATCTGTAGCAGAAAAATAAATAAGAGAAAATAAATTAATCTCTACACAAGATATACGTGAAAACCCCAAATCGGGTAAAAAACAGCACGCTGTCGAGACGACAGAGAAAGTTTCACTATATGTTAAATTATTACAACCGTATACTCCAGGATTCTCTTTCACACCACAAACCTAAACCACAAAGGCTTACCAAGTCTCCAAGCTCACAAGTGAGCTTTACATCATGACTCTCATCTCACAACTCTCACAAGATCATCACTAAGAACCCCAAAGTATCCCCCAGGTCTCCCCTGAATATCACTCACAGATCTCTAACTTGATCCACTGATATTCCCTGAGATCCCTCTCCGGATATTCTCATGGGTCTCTCACCCGGATCTCACTACTCTCTGATGTTACATGGTGTTTCTTGACTCCATACAAAATAACCTAGATACAAGGTTTTATTTATAATAGTTATATAGAGTTTAAGATAAGATAAAATCCTACTCCTAAACGTACAAAAATTACTTGTTCCATATAAATACTATTTATTATTTATGACAAGTCTTATTTTTAAGGAGAAACCATTTTCCTCAAAGTACATGACTTTCCTATTCTTCATGAAGACAAATTCTTTTTCTTTTTTCAATATGCATAAGAACATATAGAAGAAAACAATTTCCTATTTTGGGGCAATATTTTTTATTTGAACAAAATATGTTACTATTGCGGTCTGGGTCGTAGTTGGTCACCTGTGCCCTACACCGTGAAACGTCACTGAAGCCCACTGCTCAGAATACCGCGATTAGTGCATTTACCATCGGCACAGTTTACACCACGCTTGATCTCTTGGAATCGACCACTCCCTATACCGCGGTCCATGTGCCTTGTCCACCTCGTGGATGCTTTCGGAATCCATTTCTTTAGTTCTTCTTTGGTCTTCAAACCTCCCTCAAATACCATCTTTAACGTACAAATGTTATTCCACGTCTCCAGGAAGTTCCACATCAGTTGAGTCTCGTTTGGTTCACATTGGGTTCACTTGAGAATACGAGCCAAAACCTAACACTTAAAGGTCGTTGATTTGTTCATATTTGCGAAAATGAACTTCTTAAGTGATCCCTTGAACAAGAACTCATAAATGAGAGCACGTCGAGTCCCTTTTAAGCAGAATCCCAAAAGTCGAACAATGTTAAAATGTTGTATCCTACCAATAACAGCCACTTCATTGATGAAATCTTCTCCATTTGCTTTTAAATGTTCCAAAATCTTGACAGCAACAGAAACTCCATCGGAGAGTTTTCCTTTATAAACACTTCCATAACCTCCTTGACCGAGTTTGTGCTTAAATTTACAGGTTATTCTCTTAACATCTCTATAAGTATATTTTGTTGGATTCAGAGTCGTTTAGTCTTCCAGGAACTTCTCTACTTTTAGTTGAATTCCTTCCGCGTCAGATTTTGATCTTGATTTGTAAACAAGTATCACCAAGGTAAATAATATTGTGCCTTCGATACTTGCGCCAATGATTAATGAAATTGGAATATCATAAGAATCTGTAACTATAATTGACATGAAAAAGAGTTTGTTATTCAATGCTTAATATTGTGGAACAATAAGCTAAGAAAAATTGTAGTGCATAAACTGCAAGGTAATCTTGATTATTAATAAATAGGAACCATCCATTCTGAATTTTAACCCCAACAAATTGCAAATGTGATGAAATCACTATAATAAGCAAAAGCTATAATATGTATTAATCTACAAACACAAGTTTTGCCAAATTGATTTGTATAAATAGTGGTTTTGGTACCTTTATTGGTTTCAAAACTAATGGTTGAATTGATGGTAAGGTTGAAGCCACAAATGTTTCCTGATTCTTCACATTCAAAGCATAATCCATAGCGATAATCAATTTCCCATGCCATTAAGATGCTTCGTGTTCTGAAAAGATTCCTGACAGCACGACGAAGATCCTGTTCAGCCGAAATCCAGTATATACGAAATACTTTGCAATGAAAAGGCAGCTTGTTGATTTGACTCATTAGCACTCATTATATAAATAAATTGTTTTTGATCATCGACGACAATAGGTGCTACATAATTAATGGATGCCCTTCAGTGCAATCTTGTTGGTGCAGTTCACTATAAGGATTTTTGATATGTACTCTGAACTAAATATAGAGCTGGTGAGATTTAGAGAACGAAGAGTTTGTAGTGGGCATGTGGTTTCATTAACATTTGTAATGGTGATAATGGAGTCAAACTAAGAAATATCTTGGACATGATAGTAATTATGGGTGGAGGAAACAGGAAGGTGCAAGAGGGTTTTGTTGTTTAGGCATGATAATTCAAACTTTCAAAGCCACAAACGACTGGCTGTGTTTTCAGTCTGAAGGGGAATCTGATAGTTGGACCTTCTTCGTTGCATCTTGTTGATGGAAAATATTCGTTAGTGCTGCTTTTGAATTCTGAGTAAGGTAGGAGAAGGAAGAGGATTATACTCGACACAAGCGATGTTGGAGAGTTTTGGATTTGGAGTAACAACTAACAAATTCATCAAACTAATTAAAGAACTCTTGAATTTTTCAATAGGTCTGCAAAAGTATTAAGGAATAGACTATATGTGGCCTACAATTTTCTTTTCATGGGTCAAGGTCCTTGCCATCCCCACATTGCCATACCTCACTATCATTTTGTAGTTTTTTTTTTTTAAAAAAAAGATGAAGATGTCCAGTCCGTAGAAATACATTTTTGTAATTTTGAAGATTTTTTTTCTAAATCTCACACCAATTGGATGTCTGTCGCACTTTGGCACGATCAACCACACCAAGTACAATATGAGATACAGTTCTAATCTCTCTAATTTAATAGATAAATATAAAAATCAAATCGCCTTCTGTTGTGAAAGAAAAAATACATGCTCATCCATATATTTTAATAAGAGTAGACTTGTCAAGTTTGCCACCCTTGGGGTACCCCGCAACTCGCTATTTATTTTTTATTTTTTTGAAATATGACACCGAATGGATAGCGTGTTTGTTGGGATCCATTGAGATCAACCACTACAAGTACGGACCAAAACTTTATCATTTAATGGATAAATGTGAAACTCGAACCTCTTAAAGGAAGTGTCGAGTGCACAACCACTTGGCCAAGTTTGTACATTTTATTCCATCAAGGTACTAAAATCTCTAAGTTTAACACAATTTATGTTGAATTTGGATTTTCATTACAATCAAGATCTCGGAACAAAAAAATCACTATAGGAGTTTACGGTTTACCGCTGATTTAAGTACAATTATGTACTGCCGTGAATAAAAAAATGGAAGATATACGCGCCTCTTGAACTCTTGAATGGAGACACAACTTGACCAGTTGACGATGACTTTAATAAAAGAACGCTACTGTAGCATTATGGTCCACACGGACCACGTACACCTATGCTGCTATGCAAATGAAGAAATTAATACAAATGCTATAGAGTAATCTTAGAGTGTGTTGGGTTCCCACTTTGTATATATCATTAAAGTCATCCAAATTAATTCATAGTGTTCATGGAGAGGAGGATTAACCATGAGGAGGGAAGAATCGTCAAATTTCCCAACTCTTTTTCTAAGTCCATTAATAATTCTATTTGTTACTGAAATACAGGCAAGAGCTCTTCAACCATTGATGTGTCCTTCTTCTTATGGAGGCATCAAAAAAATAAGCTACCCCTTTCTCCTAAAACCCGATCCAGCTAGATGTGGTGATCGCGACTATGAACTTTCTTGCGAGAGCAACCAAACCATCCTGGAACTCGATTCAGGAAAGTACCATGTCACGCAAATTCTCTACGAAGAGCATCTAAACAGTCTTGTTGATGTCAATTTGGCCAATGGAAGCTGTAGCCTTCCATACAGTTCTCTAGCAGTATATGATGGAACACATTTTGATAATCGTTATAGCCTAGTAGAGAGGGATAACTCCTATGCAGTTTTGTGAATTACTCTAGCATTATCAGTGATACAGATTTTATAAAAGTTGCTTGTTTGAGTCGAAATTAGTCTATTTCCCAGAGTGATGCGAATTCATTTCTGTTGCTTCTGAGATTTCTCCTCCTGATTAGGAAGACATACAGAAGATACTGCATTCAGCCATTCAGGTTTCAATCTTGTATGGTTAGAGTACGGGAGAAGGGGTTGTATTTCAGTCAGGGACGAAGTCAGGACATTACAGTAGGTGGGCTAAAAAAAAAATTAGACGAACCTTAGCTATGGGTGGAATGTTTTTAAATTTATTGTGTTCTTGATTTGATATAAATGTTTTACATCTCAACAACATAACCTACAATAACAATAAGATAATCAATAGATGAAAAATACATATTTACTAGTGAATAGGCTAATACTGAAATTCAATCAAACTCCTACTAAGATTCAATCAAACAAAATTATCCACTTGTCAATAAAGATGATTTATTTACAATTGAAAGTTGTGTTACGATAGTAAAATTTATATATTTTTTTTTGTATAATGTGTTTTATTTTGTGCCTAGAGTATTTTGTTTTAGTTAAGATAATTTAGTAAATAAAATTATAAAATAAGATTATTTTTAAAAGGGATAACAATGAGGGCATATTATGTAATAACTTTACACTTTTTTTCAAAAAAATCAACTTGGGCTACAGCCCAGGCTAATTGCTAAACAGCTCCGCCCTTGATTTCAGCTAGCGGTAGTTGTTCTGATTTGTTGAAAGATCAAAGCTATTTTTGTGACTGGTAAGTTAGCACATCTTTCATAAATTGGTTTATAACATTTTCACAATGCTTGATCATTTGTTGATTTATTTTTCCTCTGTATAGATAGATACTCTGTACGTGACTTATTTTTGTCAGCGATTGCATCAATCATAGGAAGCTTTCTGTGGCATATCATCATTTCCTGGATGGGATTCCTATTCTTTTATCTATACTACTTAGCTGCTGCAGTGGGCATCCATCTACAATACTTTCTTGATTTCGTTGACTATGTTGTACTTGATTATTACTAAAACGAAATTATCTTCCTACAACACACATTGTCACCGCTTCTTATAAATTTCTTCTTAACACTTTTACACATCTAAAAGAAAAAAAAAACAAAAGAGTTCCATCTCATTTAACTTATTTAAACAATACACGATTTACTTTTTTTTTAATATATATATATATATATATATCATTGATTGATAAAAAGTAATAATGGTAACAAATGTAATTATTATTATTTAAGTGAGGATATTTTCAAAAGTTTTGAACATATTTATAAGTTTTGGACTATATGTGATATATTTACAATTTAGACCCTCAAATAGGGTATTTTTATTAAAATATTTTTTATAAACGGGGTATTATTGATTTAGTCCCTATGTTTTTTTCGATTGTTTTTTTTACTCACTTATTCAATTTTCACTGGTTTGGCCCCTATATTTTTCAAAACCACTCATTTTGGTCATTCTGTTAGTCATCCGTTACTTAACTTTAACGCTTTCAGGGGTATTTTTGTCCTTCTGTTAGTCATGCCACATGTCAACATAGAAATCAATGGAAAAAAATAATTTTTTTATGTAATACTTATAAATTAATATTATAAATAGATATTAACAAAATTACAAATAAAATAAAAATTAAAAAAGGAAAACATATTAGTTTAATTAAACGTAAATTATCACCATCGCCAAAACACATCTTCTTAAACCTTCAACAAAACTTTCCCAAAATCACTGACAATTTTTTTTTTCCATAAATCATCACCATCGCCCACTGTCAATTCAACACAACCAAACCAAACCCAATTCCACCATCGCTCTTGCTTCGATCCCTCTTCTTCTTCGTTCTTGTCTTCGAATCCTTACTTTGATTCCATTGTCAAACACAACCACATCCAAACCCATCCACTCCTCACTTCGATTCATCTTCTTATTTGTTCTCTTCTTCGATTCCACTGTCAAACACAACCAAACCAAAACCCACCCACTCCCCGCCTCTATTCCTCTTATTCGCTAAAGTGCTGAACTTGGAAGCTATGGATAAAACCCAACACTGGAAAATTACAGGCTGCAGTGCATACACGGGCAAGGGGTTGCTCGAGGGATTTAATTGGTTGGTTCAGGATATTGCACCTGGGTTTGATTTTGTTCATATTTTGGTCTATTGGGGATGTCTGAGTTTTCTAAAAATAGGGGTTGATTTTGTTTTCTGATGTGATTATGGTCAATTTTGTATGGATTTGATTTTAATTTTGATAATTTTTGTTTGATATGAATAAGATTGGTGTTTGATTTTCTGGTATGGTTTGAGATTGTGTTGTTCTTTGAAATTCATATTGATGATGATTTCAAATGATTTCAGAAGATGATGAACTGAAATGGATGTGAATGATGGTGATTTGATTTTCTAGACGGTGGGGATGATGAATGATGATGAGCTGAGATGAATGATAAAGGATGATTAACTGATATGATGATGAATGATGATGACCTGAGATTCAGATTGTTTGCTATGAAAGATGATGAACTGAAGATGATTTCGGATGATGAAAGATGATTTATTTTTCCTTTTTGTTTTTCTGTAATTTTTCTTTATTTTTTTTCATAAAATAAACATATAGGGGTAAAATAGTCATTTAATTTTTGTTATAACTGTTGACCTTTAAAAATATGACCAGAAGGACCAAAATGAATGGTTTAAAAAAATATAGGGTCCAAACCAGTGAAAATTGAATAAGTGAGTAAAAAAAAACAATCGAAAAAAACTTAGGGACTAAATCAATAATACCCATTTATAAGCATATTAAGACTTAGTTTGACATTGCTTTCCCAGCTGCTTTTGGGGCCAAAAATGATTCTGGACCTAAGACAGGGTGCTTGGTAAAATCGCGGGGAAGTGCTTTTGGTCACTTTTAGTTTCTCCCAACCGAGTTTTTGAGAAGCTACAAATACATGCTTTTGGATTTTGGCTTCTGTTTTTAGAAAACGTGCTACAGTGATATTAAATGAAATTTTACTAACTTTCCAACTTTTTCCTTGCCTTTAACGAAATTTAACAAAAAAAAATGGACTTATATTTCTATAAAAAAAATGTTGCCATAACTGTATATAAAAATTTGGGATAATTAATTCAATAAAGTAGAATAAAAATGAAATAAAAAAAATAAAGTAGAATAAAATAAATAAATAAAGAAATAAAGAAATAAGGTTAATTAATTAAATAAAGTAGAATAAAAAATGAGGCTAATTAATTCAATAAAGTACCATAATTATATAACACTAAACACAAATAAACAAGAAAAATATAAAGTATAGCACATTAGTACCATTTAGATGTCTATGTCTTTTTAGTAATTTTATACACTCACAACACTTTTTATTTCAAATTACCAAACACATTGAAATTGCTTTTAGTTCTCACAGCACTTTTGAAAATCAGTTTACCAAACACTCAGTTGATTCTTCCCACAGCAATTCCAAAAGCAATTCCCCCTACAGTAATTTCAAAAACACTTCTCCCCACGACACATCAATACCAAACTGAGCCTAATTTTAGTTGTACTTTACGTATTTTAAGGGTCTTCTCTAATTTAAAAACAAATGAGCCCAATGTACTAATAAAGACTGTTGCACCAATCCTAGGCCCAGATCTGAGGAGCCAAACGGGTCAGAAACTTTTATTTTCGGGTCGGGTTATATGGCAGGCTCTGATTGTACAACGTTGCCCAAAAAAGAAACTCACCATCTCAGAGGTAAAACCCCTCGGCGGCTGGCTCCCTCCATCGCTAAACCCCATTACCCCAACTCTCGAAGCAGCGCCGCAGAACCACCGACTATGATCCTCTCTTCAAAACCCATAACCCACTTACCTCTTCTCTCTCCACAGCCTCTACAATCACTTTTCACCATCTCCATTCACTAAAAATCCCAACTGGCCAAAGTTGTTTTTATTTTTATTTTTATGTATATGTATTATCAACTCAAATGATACTCTATGCAAGAGTTTCAAGAGCTCTGTCCACACATTCCGATCACAATCGCTCTCTCGAGAAGGTACGTTTGTTGTTCCCGTCCTGTTTTTACTCTCACTATATCTGTCGATCGATCGATAACAACCCTGAAACTTATTATAAAGATCTTATTTTCAACACTATTGAAGCAAGTCCGTGGGCTTTTTGTAATTATAGATGGGTTTCGGATAGTTTTCAAGATGTAATTTCTGACCCCGAGTTGCTTGCTCGAGTTCTTGATAGTATTAGAGAGAAACCCAGGATTGCTTTGCAGTTTTTTAGATGGGTCGAAACTCAGCCCGATATCAGACGATCTGAGTCCGTGTCTTGTACGATCTTGGAGATTCTCGTGGAGAATGGTTTGTTGAGGTCTGCGTATTGGGTGGTGGATAATGTTGTTAGTGTTGATGTGCATAAGGTTGTGGACATTTTGATAGGGAGGCGTATGAGTTCGCGTGTTTTGGTTAAGATTCTCGATGTTTTGTTGTTGGTCTATACCAAGAGATCAATAGTTGAGCAGTGTGTGTTTGTTTTTGATAACATGGTGAGAAATGGATTGTTGCCTGATGTGAAGAACTGGAATAGGGTTCTTAGGGTACTTAGAGACAATAATTTTGTAGTCAAAGCTAGGGAAATTTTTAGAATGATGGGCGAGTATGGGATTAAGCCGACTATCGTTACATATAATACTATGTTGGACTCATATTGTAAGGAAGGTGATCTGCAAGAAGCGTCGGTTCTCTTATCGGATCTGGAAAGGAGTGGTTGTACTCCAAATGATGTTACTCGCAATGTTTTGATTAAAGTGTTTTCAAAAATGGGGGAAATGCAGCGGGCGGGATTGAAAGTTTCGGCATTTACATATAACCCCTTGATATGTTTGTACTGTTACAAAGGACTGCTTGATGAGGCATCAAGCATTGGAGAAGAGATGGTTGCTGGAGGAGTTGCTCCTACGCTGTCAACACATAACGCGTTAATGTATGGCCTTTGCAAGTGGGAAAGAGTAAGTGATGCTAGAGAGAGGTTTTCCGATATGTTGAGGAAGAATATTACTCCAGATATTGTTTCATTCAACACTCTATTATATGGTTATTGTAGATTGGGAAACATAGGGCAGGCCTTTCTCTTGTTTGATGATTTAAAACATAGGAATCTTATTCCTACTGTTGTCACATATAATACACTTCTTGATGGACTTTGCCGACTGGGGGACATAGATTGCTCAGCAGCTCAAAGATGATATGATCAATCAAGGGATTCTGCCTGATGTTATTACTTACACGATTCTGGTAAATGGGTCTTGCAAAATGGGAAATCTAGCAATGGCTATTTTTTTTTTTAATGAGATGTTGCATAGGGGATTGGAGTCAGATCACTACATGTACACAACACGAATAGTGGGTGAACTGAAACTTGGTGACACAACTGAGGCATTCCGTCTACAAGAAGAAATGAAAATGAAGGGATTCCTCCAGATCTGATCATCTATAATGTTTAGTTAATGGTCTTTGTAATCTGGGCAATTTGGGAGAAGCAGCTGCATTGGTGTGGAAGATGACCAAAGACGATCTTGTTCCAGACCAGGTAACATATACCAGCATCATTCATACTCGCTTGCAATATGGTTACCTAAAGAAAGGAAGAGAGTTTTACGATGAGATGTTGAGCAAAGGCTTATCCCCCTCTGTTGTGACTTATACTGTATTGATTCATGGTCATGTGGCCAAGGGAAAGCTAGAGTGGGCACTTATTTATTTCTCGAATATGCAAGATAAGGGTATTCTTCCAAATGTTATCACCTACAATGCACTCGTGAATGGTCTTTGTAAAGAGAGAAGAATAGATGAAGCTTATAATTTTTTTGCTGAGATGAAAGAAAAAGGAATAATTCCTAGTAAGTATACCTACACGATATTAATAAGTGAGAATTGCTGGATAGAGAAATTGAGCCAGATTATTGTACACATAGCGCACTGTTTAAGAAACTAGATAAGGACTATAAAGTTCATGCAGTTCAATACCTTGAGATTTTAATTCTAGATACTGTAGAAACACCAAATGCAAAGACTCGATAAAGCATTTGACAGGGTTGGGGATTCTCTCAAGTGATTAATGAGAAGGTGCCATACTTGTTTCATGAGGGATCCATCTCATCTAACTGTACAGTTGCTCCAATTACCACCATGTAAATTCGCTTGGAGAATTCAACAAGTAAGAATTATGATCTTCTATAGTTCAACTTAGGATCAGATATATATGCTTGATTGATTGTAATGATTTTGAATTATTGCTGGATATGACAGGACGAAACTTTGGTGACTTGCCAGATGAAGAAGCATTGATTATCTCCTTTTTTTTGTTCGAAGCTGGCTGCATCAAGTAATTCCTGAGACTGCCCTCAGATTGGGTTGTCATGCGTGCTGCTGGACAAATTACACTGCAAATAGTGAATAACAGGTATACGGATGATATTTAAGCCTGTGTCAAATGTTTCAAAGAAACTTCTGACATATATAATATTTATTAATCCTCTTAATTTTTTCGAGGGAGAAGGGCTTCTTTGTTCTGTGTGATTGTAACAGGTACTCTTTGTAATCAGGTAATAGTTTTGATGTAGGGTCCATTTTCTTTGCTATTTGCAACATAACGGTTAGTGAAGATTTTACATTCAGTTAACACTTTCAATTGCTGACCCCCTTGACCGTTTAATTTCATGGGGAGCGAATACAACATATCTTCCTTTTATTTATTTTTTATTTTTTTCCTCTTATGTGGTCAAGGAAGCAATTTTTTATCCTGTATGGTAGAAAGGAAACATGTGGGAGCAGGCAGGTGAAAACTCATTCTGTATAGTTTTTAATTATGGTGTAAAAACCAAATTTTATGGTTCAATTAAGTTTATTTCCCATTCTCCGTTGTGTGTATATATCTTTTTCTTCATTATTTGTGTAATTGTCTTATTTTGCGCACTACAAAGTCCTCCTGTTATATCTCATTTCTAAATTGTAAAGCACCCTGTCTCTATAGGGGATATGACAAAACTCTAAAAATTTCCGTTCCTAGAGTTTCAAAAGGAGAAAATATATAAAGAAAGAACCATGTTGCGTTTGAAATAACTATGAACTATACCATTAACCTTTAATTGTTGAATTAAATCTCGGCAGGGTTTTATAGAATGCTAGTTGGTTAAAACTATTGCAAGAAGTAGGTGTTACTATAGTGACTAGTCATTACTGCTGATCGAAACTGAATATACGCACTTGTATAAGTCTTGGCTTTTTATGACTGGTTGAGAGTACGTGTTAAAGAAGACTCTTGGTGACAAAAGTCTGATCGTAAAAAGAAAAAGAAAAATTGTTTAGGACATCAAATATAGCTAGATTTTGATCGACATAAATTAAATTGTAACTCCCTTGGATAATTATCTTTCTTTTTAATATATACTACTAGGAATTAGCATATAAGTTTACATAAATCTGATGAATGGTGATTCATTGTTTTACATCAACTGAATGCCATTCTTAATGTTTTCTTAAAATTGGGGTTTGATTTCATGTGAAGAGTCTAAATGCAGAATACAATCTTTTGATCCTTAAAGATATAGAAAAAGTATTCAGTGCTGCAGTTTGCTCCAACAAGATCTGGGGTTTGATTCCTAAGAGCCATCTACTTGGCAAACATGCTAGGAGTTGCCCGTTTTCCAAAGATTGTAGGGTTTGGCAATGTTCCCAATGTCAAACTCAAGTGCTTGAAGCAAGTCTGGGGGATTTCTGGGTAATCAATAAAAAAAAAAATGAAGATGATTGATGAGGGAAATGTAAAAATCAAAAGGGTATGTTTTCAAGGTTGGTGTGAAAGACTAATGATATTAGATAGAAAGAATGGAACAGCAAAACCGAATGAAATGCATGGTGTTAGCATATCGTCGTGAAAATAGCTTCTGCAGAGAGATGCATTACTGGGGGTGAATTTTTGGAACTGTTTTCCGTCTATTTATTATTTAAAGAGGAGGCTGCTCGCATGCAAGCATAGTTCCTGAGTTTGTGCCCAACAGTAGCTATCTTGATTCTATTTTATTCTATTAATCTGTCTCCTTCTTACTTGTTGCTAATATATCACAAGCCATTTCATGTTTTGTTAACATGTTAAGGAAACTCCAAGTTCCATAAGATTCTGCACTGGAAATTTCTTTGGATATGCATTTCAGTAGTATATAAGGTCCCATTTTCATCTTTTGGTTCAATTTGCTTTTTAAATTATAATTGAGTAGTCGTACATGGACGAATATAACTGCTATATGGATGAAGTAGATTAGTATGTTCGGTCTATGGAAAACAAAAAAGTATTTCGTTGGAGCAAACCACAGGCATAATCATTCTGTTAATCTTACATGCGTGTCAATAGTTACGTAAGACTGTAAGAGGTCTAGATTTCGAATTCTATTCACAAGTCACACCAACATTTCGATTATATATATTAAAAAATGAAACTTGTTATTGCTTCAAATTGTGATGTCCAAAAGTAGTGGAAAAATGAGGTTCAATCAACTTAAAAGATGTCATGTTTCAACATAAACCGTTAATAACAATGACTCTTAGTGAGAATCGAATTAGCGTAGCAGTTTTAAATGGTAACTCAACTTTGAGCTAATATCAAGTGTGCTTGGTGTTGTTTGAAAGTAAAATATAATAATAAAGAAAGCAGAAGCAGATCTTCTGCTTGTCTCACTAGTCTTGTCTTATGTTCTTGACTCTGCCTACTATTTGTATATTCCAATGACCTTTTCAGGTACTGTAATTTGGAAGTTCTTTTGTGTCACAAAAGCATCAATGAGATTATAGGACATACTACAATATGGTAGAGTTTCGTTCAGTTGTTTTCAATATTGTGGATGAGATATTGTACGTAATAATTGTTGTAAATCGCCAAACTTGCATATTTTTAAGGCTATCAATGTCGACATTAACCCAAGTATGAATGTATGATTCATACAGATGCTGAATTTTCACCTTCAATACTATAAAAACTCATTGGAAAAGTATTCTAGAAAGCAATGTTCAGTCTTCTAAAGAAAAAAACACACACCCACTAAACACTAGAGGATCAACATTCCAAGTTTGACTAATTATCCAACCTTGGTTTCATCCACAGAATTTTTAATTTTCTGTCATACCAATCAACTTCTTATTAGTAGAAAACTAAAACCGTAAACAATTAAATATAGTCTTGTTCAACTCTACAAGTAAAATGTAGCCAGACCAGCTGCATTTTTTGACTGGTTAATAATACCCTTATAAATGTCTCACATCAAATTATCTTAAACTATAATAGAAATTTTCTCAATTCCTTGAATTAATCAAGGTATAACATACAAATATAATCAACACCCTAATTTCTTTAAAAAAAAAATCCCTAAATTTGCTAAAAGTGAGACTCTTTAATATCACTTTCAATATACAAACTCAATAGAATATAGATTATGCATTTTTGAGAAGTTGAGGACCAAATAGGTTAATACGTATTTATCGAATAAAAAAGTAATATTTCTTGAACGCTTAGGGTCCGTTTGGTACATGAGATAGGATAGAATTATTTTTATGGGATAAGATTGGATTTGATTGGATTAATTTTAATGTTATAATGTGTTTTGTGTAATATAGGATAAGATTAAAAATAGAGTAAACATGTGTTTGGTGCAACATAGGATAAGATTAAAAATAGAAGAAGAAATTACACACACCTCCCCAATATTAGTCAAATTTAATAAAATGAAGTATTAATCAAGGATATTTCGTCATTATAATCAAGATTTTAATATTTTGTTTTAAAAAATAAAATTGAAAAAGAAATTAAAAAAAATACAATGAGACCCAATTGTATCAGGAAAGATGTAGAGGCTGATACAATTGGATAATAAAAAAAATAAATCATTTTGTTTGCTTTGGCCTTTCTGGGCTCTGTTTTGTTGTTTCTTTTATTTAGCTGTTGTTTTTGTTGTATCAACAAAAAAAAAGTCCAGATGATCAGATCTCATCCTTCCCAAACCGGTTTTCTTGTAGCCCACCTCTCTCTCTCTCTCTCTCAACTTCTTCTTCGATTTTTTTTTTGAAAAACGACTTTCTTTCTTTTCTTTTCTCATTTTATTTTCTCTTCTTGTAGCCTAACTTTTTCTTTTCTGGCCCCCAATCCAGTCTTCATGTAGCCCACCTCTCTCTCTTCATGTTTTGATCTGTATCTTCTCTCAAATCTTCAAATTAAATCCAGATCCCCATTTTCAAATTTCTCTCAAATGTCAAACCTTCAAATTTCTTCATTTTCTCTTTGATGTTTATTTTCTCTCAAACAACCACTTCGGCGAAGAAGAAGAAGATGATGATGATGCTCTTGCTTCTAGCTCCAACCAGTTGAAACGAAGATGATGATGAGGTTTGCTTTGAGAGTTATGGGGTGTTTGTGTAATTAAGATGATGAGAAAGAAATTAATCCCATGAATTTGGTTAGGATTAATTAGTCCCATTGCACTGGGATAAATCGGACAAACGGGATAATTTTATCCTATCCCATTAGTCTGGCCAAACATGAGAATTGGACTAAAAATAAACCGATTCCTATCCAATCCCGGCTACCAAACATGACCTTAAGGATCAAATTATAAATTCCCATTATTTTATAAAAAAAATGGGCAATTACCAATTGCAATTAGGCCCTGAACTTTGTTTAAAATTCCAAGTTGTTTCCGACTTTTATAAAAATGATCAAATTGGTCTTCACATTTTTTCCAAGTGTCAAATTAGTTCCTCCAATGGTTTAACGATGTTAAATATAACATTTGACTTTAACAATTTTAGTTAAAGTATGTAAATACCCTTTATGTATTATATTAGAGCAATATTATTTTGTCTTTTGTGGAATAAATTCACCATTATGATTACAAAAAAAAATGTTATTAATTAAACATCATTTGTACCTTTTTAAATTAAAATATTCTTAAAAAATCTAAAAATATTTTAATAAGATAATATCAATTATATCCTTAGTTACTATTCATTCTCAGATTAGTCTTTTATCATTTTTATATAATTGTTTTTTTTTTGTTAATATTATACAAATACTGTTGTCAAAATTATTCAAAAATCAAAACCCATAAATAAAATAAACAAAAATATATATGTTAAAAAAAACTTTGTGTGTCATTATTATATTGTTTAGCAGTAAAGTACACTTCTACCCCTACACAATTAAAGTTGACTATCGAAACTTAATTAGAGAGACTAATTTGGCACTTGAAAAAAATGTAAGGACCGTTTTTATTACTTTTGTAAAATTGCAAACAACATGATTTTTTTAAAAAAAAAATCCAGAAGCTACTTGGTAATTATCCTAAGAAAGAAAGTTGAAAACTTCAAGAGGTCATCTATCTTAATATAACTAGAGTGTTAATATGAGTTACCACTTTGTATTTGTATCAATCCAAACACAACCTAGAATTTTTTGTTCAACTCAAACACGATCCATTAAGTTTATCGTATCATACATCAAAACTCAAACACGACCCATTAAATAAACAAGTTACTCGACAAAACCGGTATAGCTTGTTAATTTATAAAAATCATGCCAATTACATGATAAAATACAATTCGATTAAGTGGAAATATGGTGAAATAGTACTCTTTTATGTGGACATTTAAGAGGAACACTAGCTTAATAAGTTAAGTTTAAATAGCATCAATAGATAAAAATACATTTATCTCTTTCTTTTATTACGTTGTTGTTATTTTTAAGGTTTTTTTTTTTTTTTCAAAACCCTCCATTGATGGAAGACCATCGGATGTGTCCTTCATCAATGGAGATGGAACAAACCTCAAATAGCATCAATGGAGATGGAACAAACCTCAAATAGAGGCATGTTCATTCGACCTCCATTGGAGGTTGATGAAGAAGATAAAGAAAAAAATTGAAAATTTTCATTTTTACCCAATAAGTCTTGGAAATTGTAAATATACCTAATAAGTTTCGGAAATTACAATATAAGTCTCTGACATACAAAATAAGTCTTGGAAACATCAAAATAAGTCTCAGAAACACTAAAATAAGTCTCGGGAAAAAAAACACGAGACTTAGTTTCGTGAATGTGTTTTAAGGGTATTTTGTCATATCCACATTTTAGGTGTTATTAAAACTAAAGTTATTAAGGTCCCGTCTAGCAGCTGCTTTTCAGTCTGTTTTTGTTTTTCAAAAACGATTTCGAATTCCCGTCTGTTAACCGTTTTTCATTTTATTTTCAAAAAACGAAAAACAAAATGAAAAACAAAAGCAGTGTTAACAATGAAAAAATTGAAAAACATAAAATACATGTTTTCTTTGTTTTTTTTTCTTCTTTGAACCTGCTTCTTCTCCAAACCTTTTTCTTCTTCAATCCTCTCATTCTCCTTCTCCGATGCTTCTTCTTCTCCTCTGATCCTTCTCCTTCTTCGATCCTTTTCGTCCTCTTCTTCTTCGATCTTCTTCCTTTCTTTTTCTACTTTTCTTCTTTTTGACCGATTTGGTTTCTTTTTTCTTTTTTAATTATATATATATATATTACTGTTATTTATATTTATTAAAATAATACTTATTTATAATTTAAGAATTTAGTTTTTATTAATTGATTATTTATTTAGTAATTTGTGATGTATACTTTTGTTTAATTTAAAAATTACAGTACAAAAATTATATTGGTTAATTATTTAATCAATTTGTTTATAATTGTAATAATATTAAACAAAATGTAAAAATTGATATTTCAATTTTTGATACTGTTCAATTAACCCACAAGTTGTGTTTTTTCTGTTTTATTTTCAAAATACAGCTTTCAGTATATACTACCAGACGTGTTTTCAGAATTCGAAACTGAAATAAAAAACACTGTTTTCATTTTCGAAAAACAACAACTGAAAAACTCTTACAGGACGAACCCAAAGTTAGTGAGAGTTTTCAAACTCACTCTTTAAAGAGTCCTATTAAATTCTCGAACTCTTTAATTAATTGATTTACCAATTTAATTTTTTAAATTTAATCACATAATTCAATCCACTGCTACTGACTACAGCCATTTAAGAAATATTTAAAGGTCAAAGTTTTATCCTATATTTAATCATATTAAATGGGTTAACGGGTTAGAAGGGGTTCAACCAAATATGACTCGTTTCCTTGTCTGATTTCACATATTTATCCATTTAATGACTCGAACCCAGACCTACAATTTCATTCTGTATCACCTTATCGTGCGACAATTGCCACCCCAAAATATAACCATGGCGTTTAAGCACAAATTCCTAAGTTTTAAGACAATCTGGAAAGTTAATGGTGGAGGTGGTGTATGGTGGCAGTGGCACCCATTTTCTGTCTCAACTTGAGCAAAAAAAAAGTTGGTGATAATTGTTAAGAGATGGAATCTTGTTATCTTGATAACAAAGTAAAATGAAAGTGAAACAAGAAAAACTTCTCTTTTCTATCACACTCATATTATTTTAAAGCAAGACAGAATGCAGTGACTTTCAGGATTTTCTTTGGTTTCTAGTAAACAAGACTGATGAACTACAAACTTAACCTGTACGAAAATTGCTCATGCCCAAATTCTAGGAGCATACAAGCCAATCAAAAGAAAAACCCATCTCCAAATCTTGGTACTTTTCACACACCAAAAAACTAATGCCAAAAATAAAACTTAGACCATTTTTGTTTCTTTGTCTGTTGGAGATTAAATCTAAGATGCTTGAACTCAATTTTGCTGCAGCGACAAGGCAGTCTTGATATATTCAATACTCAGGGAAATAGGTTCCTGAATTCTGTCCTGAACATGATTTAACTGTCTTGAACAATCCGCCAAGAAGCAGCTATAAAAGCACTTAAATCCATTCCAGTGTTTCAAACTTTCCACTTGTAAAAGCAGAAAAAAGAGAGAGAAGTGCTTTAATGGCTGTTTCTGCTTTGTCTTATATAATTTCCTCCAATCCTGTTAGATGTTCTTGTCCAGGAAGTAACCATGATCCTAATAAGCAAAAACTGAGATATGTTGGGAATTCTACTAAACCTGCCAAGGTTGATTTGCTGAGCCAAACTGCTGGAGTGGCTAGCACTTTTGTTGCTTTTGTTGATGATCAAAAGTTGTACATGAACAAAGTTCAGGTACGGCAAAATATTCCGACAAAGAAACAGTTTGTGGATCCTTATCGACAGGGACTTATCATCGAAGGGGGAGTTGGATACAGGCAGACGGTTGTGATTCGATCCTATGAAGTTGGTGCTGATAAAACTGCAACGCTTGAAAGCATTCTCAATCTTTTGCAGGTAATTATCAACTGAACAATAAATTTAAATGAATGAGATTATATGATGTATTCTCAAAGGTATATATATGTAGGAAACAGCGTTAAATCATGTATGGATGTCGGGGCTTCTGAGCAATGGTTTTGGGGCAACACATGGAATGATGAAGAACAATCTCATTTGGGTTGTCTCAAGAATGCAACTCCAAGTCGATCACTATCCAATTTGGTAAGTCTTTTATCTCCTTCTAAATGCATTTGTAGGCAGCAAATAAAAGATCATTTGACAAGAAATATTTACAGGGGAGAGGTAGTGGAAATCGACACATGGGTTGGAGCTTCAGGTAAAAATGGCATGAGGAGAGACTGGTTAATCAGAAGCCAAGCTACAGGTCACATTTTTGCTCGTGCAACAAGGTATATGTCAGTCAAATCTCATCTTTTATCTAAATTATTGTACTAAGAAGAAGATTGTGATGGAAATGGAAATTTACAGCACATGGGTGATGATGAATGAGCAAACTAGGAGACTCTCAAAGATGCCAGAAGAGGTTAGAGCTGAGATTTCACCTTGGTTTATAGAGAAACAAGCAATCAAAGAAGATGTTGCAGAGAGAATCAACAAGTTGGACAATAAAGCAAAGTATGCAATCTCTGGCTTGAAGGTAATCATACATATATCAAAACTTCAACAAACCCATGCCAGGGCTAGAGAAGCTTTATATCGACTCATGCAAACTTCTGCTCTTTTGTAGCCTACAAGGAGTGATTTGGATATGAATCACCATGTCAACAATGTCAAGTACGTACGATGGATGCTCGAGGTAAAATGCTTATTTTTGCTAAATGAATTTAAATATATATATTTTTATAAACGAAATAACGTTTTTTAATTTTAAAACTTTCATTTGTTTCATCTACAGAATATTCCTGACCAAGTTGTGCAGTCTCATCAACTCTCCGGTATTATCCTGGAATACAGAAGAGAGTGTTCTAGTTCAAGTATAGTTCAATCGCTATGCGAACCCGAGGAGGACGGAATCCTGAAAGATGGAGTGAAACAGGACAGCAGCTTAACCCTCCTCAACGAATTTTCCTTTCCATCCGAGATTATGGAGGGCGGCGGCCTTATCGGATCTTTTGAAAAGGAACCTGTAAGATATACACATCTGCTACAGATCAAAGGGGAGTCTGTAAATGAAGAGATTGTTAGAGGAAAAACAACCTGGAAGAAGAAACTGCCTTCTGTGCCATTTTCCAGTTAGAAACTAGTAATAAAAACCTGAAACCAAAAATGAAATGTCTCTGGAATAATTTGGAGTAAAAGGGCATTTCTGGCTTTGCAGTATTTTCCCAGAAATTTTCAGAATTCTGCTGCTTGATCATTGGGGAATTAAGCTGAATTAAGAGCCAAAAATAAGTTGCCAGAAGTACAGAAGAAGAGTCGTGCATTCAAGGGGAAATAAATACATATTGATGGGTTATGGTTATATTGGTGATTATGTGAAATGCCTCTCTTTTCTTGTGATTACCTGTAAAAATGTGATTTACTGTATCTAGAGTTTGTATCATAGAAATTATTTGAATGATGAAGTAAATGTAAAGAGAATTGCCACTGGCCAATAGCAATACCGCCATATATTCGACATATTGTCGACATAAATTGTAAAGAATCATCCTTGTATTTGTTCTATCATTAATACAATTTCAAGAAATTCACTTGCCCAAGTTATGTTTAAATTCGCGACACTCAGGAAAATAAAAAGAAAACAACAGTCAACATGTACTAGACCCCTGAATACTGTCAGAAGTGCTTTTATAATCAGTTGCAACGAAAGAATCTCATAAAGAAACACTTCTATCAAAAGCATTCACAATTCAATTACAGAGCATTCGATACTGAATTAAGGTTTCTTCAATGTCCCTAAATAAGCATATCAAGAAACGAACTAAAAATAAAAAAACTTCCAACATTTCTAGATAATCTTGTTAATCACTGCAATTCATATAAACTACACATTATTCGAACAATTTAAGCTAACTACTATTAATGGTGATTCGTATAGCAAAGTCGAAAAGGGCACTGGATAAATTAAAACTTAAATAATGAATGATAAAAATTACATGGGAAAATTCGCTTGAACAAGTTAGTAAAAAAAAACTGCCAATTAAGACGTTACTCGCAAACTACACTCGAAGCTGTTAAAAGCAATTCGCAATACCTAACATGAAAGAATTTGTATTCTCTGCTCAAGAAAGTAACTGTGATCTGTTAACCTAAGGGAATTAGCATTTACAACTTAGGAGAATACTGAATGGTATTTACAACACCGGTGAATACCCATAAGAGCACTAAGAAATCAAAGAATAATTTACCGCATTGCCAAAATCATCGTCTCTTTCTTCCCAAACTTTTGTAGGACCATACAGTCAAGAATGTTACAAGGGTAACTCCAGCAGACGTCCAAAAGATTACCATCCATAAGGGCATTGATTTAGGATAGAGCCCTGGTAGCAATTACAAAATCCATTATTATTGTTGGGGCAACTCCGACAAAACTTAAAACATGACCGAAGCATCAGTTTGGCGATACCATGAAAATTGGCCAACTGAGATAAAATTTAAATTAACTCTTTTTGATAATAAAGAGATAGAACATACCATGTCCAAACTTGATACAAATGAGAAGTTCAATGATGCAAATAGCTAGGGAAAGCCAACAAAATGCTCCAACCTTTTTCACAGAATTTCTGAAGAATCAACAATGATATTTGATCAATAGCAAAATAAATAAAATCACTTCACTATTAACAGCAACCACAATTCACATGAATATATGGAGAGAGAGAGAGAGAGAGAGAGAGAGAGAGAGAGTACCGATCTTGGAGATATGTATTGTACTCACGAATTGTAGGTATTGCAATAAGCCACCACAAGATCAACCTATAAATTATCACAGGGTTTCGAGGAGGAATCCATAGACAAAACTTTAGGAAGAATGTGTTGAGCTCAACAGTCAAGAAGATAATGCAAAGAGTGAGAACTTGAATGAAACGCCATGGACCAAGCAAGGGGTGCCACTCATCTTTGTCCCACTGGGCTGGAGTAAATTGTCCCAACGTTCGTTTGAACTGACAAAAGTAGACCAAAGTCATTATCATCAGTCAAGTGGAAGACAATATCCACATTAAATGAAAGTGCTAGGGTAGGGTCAAAAAAAAAAAAAATTCAACTCGTAGAGATTGGTTCAGAAGATAATGCGAGTACAAGCCTTTGGATTTACACTAGTCCAAGTAAGAGTTTGCATGAAAACAGACAAGTTACATAATTAAGACGTTCGTAACATACTTTCCCAAAAATATTAGGCTGGCGGCTTATACCAACCCACTCGTATGTTTTCCCGTCAAAGTACCTAACTGTATGCATTCCAGCCCAGATACCTGCAAAGTTTTCCAAAAGGAACTCGTCATTAATTTGCTAAAAACAACAGTTGAAATCTTGCAATCAAAAAATTTGGAGATAAATACACAAATCAATCCTACCTGGTCAGAATACAAATAACAAATGGTAAGAAAAGTAAAAAATACCAGCAAGCGAATATACAAAATTCTTATTATGAGCTACAGCGATCTCACCAAACCAATTGCAGATCAGAATGTCCAGAATAATACTGTCCCACCAGCACTCATTGAAGTTTGCTAACATGTGGCGGAAAGTAAACTGAAAAATGCCAACACTTGCCTGAGCTAATACAAATACCACAGGCTTAAAGGGACGTGTAATGCAGATAAGCCATCCCATGCATTAAGAAAAGAACGAAACAAGCAATGAACTTAAGGTGAACAAACTTACCTCCATCAACTCAAATCCAATTGATAAAACCCATAGAAGTGGCTGATTACGGATCAATATAGCCTTGCCCCACCATCCAAAGACATGAGCAACAACAAATTCATCAAAAAGTGTTTCCTACAGAGAGCTTAACAAATCAGAAGTCTGTTGTCTGTACATTGCAGTAATAAAGCACACCAACACCAACAAAAACATGCATAAAAAAGAAAACCAAGATAGAAAGGCAGTGAAAGAAGAATTCATACATAAACATTCTTAAACCTGCTTGTAGGGTTTTCAGGCAGATAAATACGACAATCAGCACCATATGACCTTTCTGGAAGTTCTGCATGAATACACGCAAATAATTATCGATAATATCATATATGCAATTAATGAGCCAAATAATATGAGAATTTACAGATCTGAAAATACCAACAAACTACAGAAATTTAGAGATGAAAGTACAGATGGAAAATGCCATATTAGTAGAGCTAAGCTCCAAAGCATTACCAACACCAAGATCGGGATGGAGAAACTTCATGAACTGACGGGCATCATCTCGCTTCTGGAAAAGAAGAAAAGCTAATATCAATAATCATCCATTCATCTTCAAATTGACACAATAAACATAGAAGTTCTAAAAAGAAAAATAAGTAGAGCAGAACTCATTCAGTGCTCTAAGATTTCATTAATATTTCAGTTATGTCTGTATGTATAGGAGAGGGGGAAAGAGATGGATAGGTAAACTCAGGTGCGCTAAAGCCTAGACTTCAATTAGATTGAGATTTTGAAAAAACCAACCAAAAAATAAAAGCATATAAAATAGTGCAGGGTAAAGAAAGAAGAAAAATGGCCTTCGACAGTAATACCCCAAAGTTCAATCTTACATACAAGTGCACACACACACAGTCTCATTGATTATTAAATTGTTAAACATATAGAGATAACTACAAATAGTACAAGGAAAGAAGAAAAAATGCCTTCGAATGTAATAACCCAAAGTTCAATCTGACATACAAGTGCAAGCCACACACAACATAATAATAATATGCATGCAACCAACCTGGAAAAGCAAAAATGTAAGTGCCACAAGGTAAACGACAGCCATTCCATGTACTAAACGCCAAATTGCAGGATGTGGTCTGATGAGGACCCTGTAAACAAATATCAACTTTCCATAGTTAAGAGCGCGTAACTAACAGCACAAAAATTTAGAGTCCCTAGCATTACTTATTGAGGCAATCAAAATGACAAACTCAATCATCTCATAATTCTAACTCTAAAACAAGTCCTTCAAAGTAAGTACTGCCTACCAAAATTTCCATCCAACACAAATATGGCGTAGTCAAAACAAATTTTGGATTGAATTTAAGAATTCTAAAATAATAGTTAGTGCAAAAGTTCACTCTTGCATGGAAAGAAGCAATAATACCAATCAGCACAGTTGAAAGTATAACTCTATGAAATTACTTGGTGGTCAGATGCTACTGACTTTCACATCCACATCCAACAATTTGGACCAAACAAAAATCCATTAAGCACTAAAGCATGTACATCAGCCTTTCTACTCCCACTGTTACCTTAAAAAAAATTCTAACTAGATGTGTATCATGTATACCAGCCTTTCTATTACCAGTAGTATCTTCAAAAAAAAAAATCTGACTCAGATGCATAGATGGTCGATAGTCCACACCCATGAGGGGAACAGGAACAGCCTTAGGCTTACCTGTGACCTAAAATATTTTTCATAAGTCTCAATATCCAGAACTCAATGAACTTCGCTATTGACACCAACAAAACATTCTGACCAAAGAAAGTATCAATGAATTTTTCTAGCAACCTTTTCTATTCCATCCGATTCATAGATCACACAAGGAAAAGGGCCAAAAGACTAACATACAATGGAAGAAAAGGTGGTCAAATTAACATTTCTTCTCAACTGTAAGCAAGCCTTTCATTACAGATCCAAGAAAGTTTGACAAGCAACAAGAAAGATAAGCAAGTTACTCAGCTACCAAACTTAGCATATACCATCTTATGATCTTATTAAAGATCTCCCGATCAGTACAGACTACAGATCCAAGAAAGCTTGCCAAGCAGCAAGAAAAAGAAGCAAAATATCAGCCACCAAATTTAGAGTATACCATCTTATGACATCTTGTTAGACTACTTTGTTGCTCGAAAACTTAATAATAATGACTCATTCAATAAACCAAGATTTTTGCACTATACAATAAAATAATTCCTTGCATGAGTTGACAACAGGCAAATGAATTCAACTCCTATAACACCGTTGCTATATGAGCAAGTCAATCGCAGCGAGGAAGGATAAACTCAACAATAAGAAGATTAAATTGTTCATCATAAGAAACCATTGCAGTCAGATCTAAAAACTTACGTAGATGGGGCCTGCAACAAGCAGTAAGCAAGAAAAACTGCAATCATCGCCCATACACCCCTACAACAAACAATTAAGATGAGCCTTCTACACATTTTAACCAGTCCAAAAGCAATTAATAGAATTATTATTCAAAGAACATCACTCGTATAAACCTTTTCACAGACGTAACAAGATCTCCAGAAGCACAGCTTTCAGGATCAAGGGCTCCACTTGCCCAACTGAATATCAAATCCAAACTTAAGAATAAGAAAATAGTTATCAACAAATTAGAAAGCAAAATGATGTTAATGAGGCTAAGTATTGTGAACTAGTTTAAAAGGTGAACCGTCTAAAAATTTGTAC
The DNA here is from genome assembly GCA_032871835.1 of Dipteronia dyeriana. Classification (NCBI taxonomy): domain Eukaryota; kingdom Viridiplantae; phylum Streptophyta; class Magnoliopsida; order Sapindales; family Sapindaceae; genus Dipteronia; species Dipteronia dyeriana. The sequence goes on along the minus strand of CM065303.1, from coordinate 50,568,037 downwards.
AGTTACTAAGATAATATGCAATCTTTGTCAGTAGTCTTATTTAAAGCTATCAATTCATTGATTAACTCTCTATATATGTTCTTTGCAAATAAAGCAAAATATTCATTTAAAAATATGCATGTCATGCGGATTTTGGAGCGGTCATCTCCAACTTTCCAAGATCCCATATGCATGTTGAGACACGACCCACATATTCGCTAACCTATTAGAAGGCCATTGCTATTAACGAAACAAGATATTTAGATAATCCACAATTGAAATTATTTTGAAGAATGTCACCAGGAACAGACTCATTATGAAACTGGGGGATGAGGATAGCTTAATCATCATAACAACCAGCACATTTAAAAACTTCAAGCAGGAGATTAAGTTTCCCTAGATCACATGTATAAGAAAGTGGAAAGATATCTATAAATTACAACCAATCCATTATTAATAAATAAATATGTATACTAGGAAAAATATATTTATATATGACTAACAAATCAAGCATTTTATCAGCATCACACTTACATCAGAAAGCATGCACCTATAAGCAAGAAGGAAATAGTACGAGGTTGGTAAGCCCATGCCGTCCATGGGTCTAATTCATCAACCACACTTGGTAAATTGACATCACCATTTTCTCCACCACGATGGTCCATCGTCCTCGGTCTCATGTGACCATTAGGCTCGGTGAGCCTCATATTTAAAAGGCAAAGTGATCACTGGAATCATCAAAGGTAAATCAGAATTGGTAATTTTCTTATAAACAGAAGAACTTCCAAAATTGCTACCCCTTACCGGGGAAAAAAAAGGTGCTTAAATAACAGTATAACAGTGAATACTTTTATTCTCTACAACAGCAACATATAAGGTGCAGATTGAAAAAATCTGCATATATTGGTAAATATAACATCACTCGCATTATGATGTAAAGCAATTTATCAATTCTAGCAACAATAATTTAATTCAATGATCAAAGTTGCAAAAGCATTCACACACAAGCAAAACACATCATGCATATAATCAATCACATTTGTACTCCAGATATGAAAAGGACAAAGAAGCAAAATGTTCTAGTCTAAATACAAGAACTTCCTATACCTGTGCAATACATCATAAAATAATGCAGAAAACGATCAAGTATCGTTACCAAAAATCAATAGTCATACATCCATGGAATACATTTTACCAAAGGTATGGGTAGGATACTGCCTGAACTATAGCTTAATTAGAAGTATGTTGATGTGAAACACTCATACAAGTAAATTAAAAAAAAGTGAAACTAACAACACAGTTCAAGTCTCATTAAATAATGGATCGCGACACTGCCTCTAATAGATAATTATTTTATGCACGAAATCCATCAGCCCAAACAAGCCCACTGCAGAAAATAACATCTATCCAAGTAATAAAAGATGTCATTTGACGAAAATCTAAAACTGAACCAATACAGTCACTTAAGCTGAGGAGAGAGCTTGAAGCTTCACCCCACGGCACTATATGAGACTTTAGGTTTTCTCCTTCACAATCACAGATGTTACTTTGAAGACATCAATCCCCACAAGACTCAGAAATGCAACCAATATAATTATATCGACAACTCTCAGTGGAGATTACTTCTAGTACACCTCAATTATTAATCTTATTAACCACAACCAGACCAGCTCATCTTACAGAAAGGGTTGGAGTTGGACCCTACAGATTGACCAACAAGGGCAACCGTTACTCCATACCAGTCATATGACATGACAGTCCACTACCATATAACCTCCCAACAACGGAAGAGATAATATGTCACCATAACCTATCCACCACAATCTATACTCCAGAATTATTCCTCAAATTAATAGAATTGACAACCATCTCTCATTTAACTTAAACAATTTCAACCAATATAGATCAATAAAAGAACCAACAATCATTAATGCAGGTAAATGATAATTTATGTAGCCTGCTACCTCTTGTTAAAAAGTTGAAAAGTGTTACGAAGGTAAAAAAAATTATTTATGTAACCTGCACTAGCTTGTGACAAAGAGCATCAAAATAGAACCTTAAAAAAACATTGCGACTAGAAAAGACCTACATGAAGTTATTAAAACCCCACATGCCCCCTATAGCTTTACCTACCTGGGGCTGGAATTGCTATGGCTTTATAATGACAAAACGAAACCCACATAACTTTTAAATGTGCAAAACCAGCCTTAGAACACACGAGACCTAACTCAAAATTCCTACACAATTGCAAATAGACACTCAAATAAATGTATAAAATTTATGTAAAACACAAACTAAAACCAGCCCAATTCCCTATGTCAACCTAGATTACTGCAGAGAATGAAGCATTCCAACAAAATAAATGAATTAAACATTACATGCAGATCACAAAAGTAGTCAAGTATGCTTTGATCATCTAACTAACAAAACTATAAACACCAAACAAGCTCAATAAAATATCAGTTAACAGATTAACAGGCACATCACTGAAGCTAAATGTAATAAAATTGAAAAACAATTTAATATAAAAACTGAATCTCAAATCTGTATTTGAATTCAAAAAAAAAAAAAAAACATTCATTGCATGTAAGCAGAACCCAGATAAGAAAAAAGCCTAAATTCCCGGTTTAAAAAAAACACCAAAGAAAAGAAACGTTTTTTTTTTGTCTTTTTTTATATGAACGCTAAGCAATTAAAAGCGAAATTGCTGTTTATTTCAAAAAAAAAGGGAAAAAAAAAAAGCGAAATTCCTGTTAAAGTTAAAAGAAAACAATTACGTACACGGAACCGATTCAGTAATGGGAAGACGACGACGACGAGAAGGACACCGTCGTCGAGAAGCCAATACATACATAAGCGTAAACAATACGTACATGCGTACAAATACATCATTCAAACAAATAATAAACACAAACAGAATAATAATAATAATAATAATAAATTATTTTAATAAAAGCGAGAGAGAAGAGAGATATATAAAAAAAGGTGGCTTGAAAAGGCAAGTGAAGTATTTCCACTTACGTAGCACAGAGCGAGGCTGACAGACAAAAGAAGATGAGCCCTAGCCGTACGATTGGAGGGACGAGAGAAGATCGTGTCCGTCGGATCAATCCAAAGCAACCGCTTCGTCGTTCAATACAAATCAATAATAATAATAATAATAATAATAATAATAATAATAATAATAATAAATCCTGGATTGGAGAGATTGAGAAGAACAAATAGAGAAAGTGAGAGTTAACAAAAAGTTTAGAAAAAGAGAGAAAGATAGGGTATGGTTTATTTTTTGGTTTTGGTTGTGGTCTATGCTTTAATGGAGGTGTTTAATAGGCAGCACAACAAATCTGAATCAAACACTAAAAGTGATTTATGATGATGATGATTATTAGTAGTAGTTGTTGTTTTTTTTCGAGAGAGAGAGTTGCGGCAGTGACTTAACAGAGACACCAGAGCGAGCTTTTTTGTTTTTCGGTTTCTGACTCTCTCCCTCTCTCTCTCTCTCTAACAGGTTGAGAGCGGCGAAAAGGCGATGATGCGAGAGAGGGAGTGAATTGGTACGGCGGTCAAAGAGAGATTTCAAGATGGTTTTTATTTATTTTTATTTATTTATTTATATATGGGGGATATTATTTTGGATTTCCGAAATTACCCCTCTGGATATTCTTGATTTGTTCAATCTTAATTGGGCATAAATACTATATCAGTCCCTCAAATTTCAGATAAGTGCAGATAAAGAGCATTTATACATTTTTTTTTAAAGTATTATATAATTCAGGTTTTTTTTAGGAGGATGACTCGGACCCGCAGTGCAGCCGCGAGGAATATATCACTATATCAACCTCATCTCATCAATAATTATATATTTATTTTTGAACTGTTATAATATTTCGATATTAGAGGAGGAGTATGATTCGAACCAATAACCTCTTGGTGTGAGGAGTTTATTATTGAATCAACCTCGTATCGTCAATTATACAATTATTTAATAACTCATTAACACTTATCTTTGTATATTTTAAAGTAGACTTTGTTTGGCTATAAAAAAAAAACAAAAAAAAAATTGCTAGTAGTTATTAAAATTTAAACCTTAAATCTCATTTCCATAAATAGATGGGTATTTGATTTAATTAATTAATTTATATATATATATAATTTCTAATTTATTTATTTTTTTCATTTTATATCATTTAAAAATATATTTTTCAAATTATTATAATATTTTATAATTAAAAAATAGGTCATGACTCATAACCTTATAGATATAGGTGTATGTTAATAGAAGGTTTATATCGAGTCAACCTTAACTTATCCATTACAAATATTGAAAAGGTCCATTTCATTAATATATTAAAACTAGGATAGATCTGATTAAATATATATTTATTTATTCTCTAATTGCACTTTTGTAAAATTTACGGGGCTTTCGGTGTATTTACTTCAATCTTTTGATTATTGATTTGATTAATTTTTTGAAAGGTGATTATTGATTTGATTAGATGCTTTGCTGTGATTGTGATTGGACATTTACTGATTTGTCCACACTACTTGGGTTTTGTGTGGGAATAAGAGAAAGGTTTAAAGTAAAGATTTAGAAAGATTTACAACTTTTTCGAGTTTATCATTTAGGAAACAAAGAATTCTAACTTTTTAACTTCTTCTTCTTCTTCTTTTTTAAACAAATCATTGTATTATCTTCCTTCAATTTCATGTTTACGTACTTTTCTTTTAAATGTTTATTTCCTTCTTTTTTTTATCAACTAAACTATAACGCATTTATGATAATTTCAATTTTATTTTTTATATATAAATTTTGAAATATTATATACAGTTGTATTTATTCGAACATATAACACATCACAAGACCGAATAAATATTATTACCATCAAACCATATTAAATATTGGTATATCAAACAAAAAATGTAAAGATATAATCGATTAAAAGATATATCATTTTTGTGCAAAAAATATAGTTCTTTTGACCGATCTATTCATGCTACCTACTGAAATAAAGGTATACTTTAACAAAATACCATGAGTCTAAGATCATGTAAATAAATTTGATTATATTTTAAAGTGATATTACTAAGTTCAATATATTTTTCGTTTTAAAAACTCGTTTCAAATAATATGAAAAGTAATTTGTAATCAATATATCATTTCATAATTTATATATGATAGATATAAATCATTTATCATGTAATTTTAACATTTAAATTTTTATCATTTTTTATTATATATTTTTAATTGTTTTTTTATTACATACCATTTCTATAACTTTATAAAATTAAACTAGAGAATTAAATTTACGTGTAATACTTTAAAAAATATATATTAGATTTATACTCGAATATTACATAGGAACCGATAATTAAATTTACAACTTATAAAGCATTTTATCATTTATGGATTATGTCTTTAAATTTCGATTCAACAACCGTTAGAAACAAAAGTAATAAATACAACAACTTGATTATTATTTTTTTTAGAAAATTATTAGTATTATTATTAATTATTAATATTCTCTAGTTAAAAAATAAATATGAAAAGGAAGGCCATTAAATAATTTTGTTGTAAGCATTAATGCAAATAAATAAATAATATTTATTATGGTTTTGTAGTACAAGAAACGTCAAAAATCTTTTTCTCTTCCAAATTGGACCAAATTAAAAAGGCTAAGAGGGACAAGTCGAAAAGGATAGTGGGCGACAGAAGAGAATAAAAGACTAGTAGGGGTACCAACAAGTTTTTTTTTTTAAAAAAAAAAAAACTTTTATTTGATTAATAATAAATAAAATAATATATTTTTTTAAAAAAAGAAAAAGGATAGGAATATTTTTAAGTGATAAATGATGAGGTGGATGGGACCACAAACAGGCCGTCAAGCACCCATGCCTTGGACCAAGCAGCCCAAAAAGACCATATTTTATTTTTCTATTTCTTTTTTGGTATCCTTTTCACTAGAAAATGAAGATCTTCGAGTTTGGTGGGATTATAGTAGATAATATAATGAAAAGTAATTTGGTAGGAGAAATAGAACAAATTCACTTTTACTTCTTTAAACTAATTCAACGAAACGAAGAATATCCATCACCAATTCAAAGTTATCCAATCATTATTTAACCATTAAGAAAAGTGAAAACTAATCACCGACCCAATAAACAAAAGAAGAAAATTGAGATATGTAACTATGTAATTATTATTATCATTATTGTATTGTTTTTTATTTTCACTAAACGATAACATTTTCAGTAACTATTCTAACAAATATTTGAAAAATAATCTCTATCAAGTGCAGTTACTAATATATCCGATCCCATCAAATTTCATAAGTTTATGGTACTCCAATAAACGGTACTTAAGTGGGTGATTTCTGGAAAAGTCCCTCTATTGCACATTTTTTTTAAATATATTTTTATATTGAAATAAACCTTGTTGAGAAAATATTCCATACCAGTCAAGGTAGGCCATGCAGATTGCAGAGGTTTTAATAAAGGCAACAAGAAATAGCCCACAAGCCACCTTCGCCAACAAAAGTTGAAGAGATAATTGACAACCAAAAACATACTTCCACTAACATAGAGACAATTTTTGTCGATCTCATAAAACTTCCTTCTCCTCCAAAAAAAAATTTTGGTCTATATAAAGTTTATATGATTTAAACATTCATATATTGTGTTTAGAAGTGCTTTTCTGAAAAGAAAAGAAAAACCGCTTTTAAACAAACGGGTTGTATATAACTTTAATATCCATATATCAAAATCTAAGATTTTTCATTTACTCTTCTTCTTTACCATTGGATTAATAGTAAAATGGATCGGTGAATATTGAAGTCGTTAATTTAATTTTTTAAGTCAAATTTTTAACTTCATTTAAGCTAAATTAAATAAAATTATATAATGCTTGTTTTATGGTAATTATTAGAGTTTTTGTTTTTTAAATATATATATATAATATAATATAATATAATATGAGTCATATTATATCAATTTAAATTTTTAACTTATATTTTTTATTTCAATATCGCAACTATACTAATATTATAAAAAAAGTTAAAAATTTAAATCAATATATCCTGACCATTTTATTATTATCAAAATATCTTTAAAGTACTTCTAAACGTCTTTATGTTTACGTTGCAGTGTTCAATGTTCATTTGAATGATAATAAATCACTTGGTGTTTTTCTTGAAAAAATACTAAAAAAATTTGTTTTAAAGAGAGAAATGTTTGAAGTGTTTATTTTTCAAAAGAACACTTTATGAATAATTACGTACAATTTTTTCGCGGGACAATTTCATTGTCATCATTGAACTGTGACAGCTTTTTATTTTTAATTATTCAAATATTTATAATTTATTTACCTACGGATATTTTTTAATTAAATAACATAGGGATAAAAATATGGGTGAGACCATCTTATTTAAGTTTTTCTCGATTAATAAATATCTTACAAAAAATGTATATTTTATTGAAGACGTTTTTCATTTTCTTACAGAAACGCACTTTTGTATAAAAATACTCATAAAAAAGGAATATTATCATTTGGATCCCTCCATATTTTAAATTATCTATTTTTTATTCACTTATTTATTTTTCATTAGATTGATCTCTATGTTTTCAAAAGTCATTCGATTCGATTCGATTCCTTAGACCAGAATTTTAACTGTCAACCATTACAGAAAATATAAAATAACATTTTTACCCTTACTTTAAAATCAATATATATATATATATATATATATATATATATATTTTTATAATTATATATCAATTTAAAAAAAAATAAAAATGTGAAAGAAATATAAAATTTATTTTCTTATATTCAAACACTAACTCAAACCCAAACCTAAATTCGAACCCAGCCACCACCTAAATTCGAAATCAACCACCACACTAAACCCATACTTGAACCTAGCCACCACCTTAAATTCGAATATAGCCACCATACCAAACACATACTCGAAATCAACCACCATATCAAACCCAAACCTAAAATCGAAATCAATCACAACCATCGCTACCACACAACAACCTAAAACCTAAATCGAAACAACCCAGAAAATGATTTGAAACCCAGATCCAGATAACCCCCCTCACACCAGGAAATCAAACCCATCGGCTCAACCCTACCACCGAAATCAATTGCCAACCACCAAACCACTATCATCAACTCAAAAAATCCTTCAAACCCAGAAAATCCAAAAAACCCTTCAAACCACCACCACCACCACCACCACCACCGAAACCAAACTCTCCACCTCTCAACACCAAAACCAAACCCGTAAAACCCAACATAACCCCTAAACCCATCAAGCAAAACCTACATACCATATCATCGCCGCCACCATCACCACCACCATTCCTAAATCGAACTACTGTCAGCGGCCAAACAAAGCCCAAACCCAGTTCCGGTTCAAACCGCCCTTTTGGTTTGAACTTAGTTCTTGTTCGAACCAGATCTTGGTTCGTTTCGCGGCGGTCAACAGAAGATAGATTTGAGTAGTTTTTTTTTTAGTTTTCATGAAGGTTAGAGAGAGACAGAAAGGAAAGAGATCAAGAAACAAAAGAGAAAGAAATGTGGGTTTAAAGAGTGACATAGATAGATGGATTTTGGATTTAGAGAGAGAGCAAGAGAAAGAGAGAGATGATTGAATCTGGTGTTGATTGGGTTTAGGTCTCCTTGGTGGATGAGTTTAATATTTGTTAGAGATCATCAATGAATAACGGATTTCTAATCACCACCACTCTAAGGACTGATTTTTGTTGGGATTGGTTTTAGGTTTCTAGAGAGAGATATTTTACTTTTTTTTTATATATTTTCGTTTGTTCTTTTGTTTTTAATTTTTTAATATGTATTTGTAACTTAATTTATTTTTTATTTTATATATATCTATTTATTTGTGTATCGACACGTGGCATATCATTTTTAAATACTAAAACTGTTTAATTTGACTAACGGTTGACTTATAGAATGACGAAATCTAGTGGTTTTTAAAAACATATGGACTAATCCAGTGAAAAATGAATATAGGAGTAAAAAATAAATAATTTAAAAAATATTGGGACCCAAATGATAATATCCTTATAAAAAAATATTTTTAAACATGTACATAGATTCCAATTAAGTTGGTATCTTTGAGACTTTGATATACACCATACTGAGATGATTAATTTGGGTTGGTGCCCCGCTCTCTCTCTCTCTCTAGGGAACAGTACCCACATCACATGCAGTTCTGATTAATGTTTATCTGTAGGGTTCCAACCTGAATAAATGTAATAAATAAATAAATAAATAAAATTCAAATAGTTTGATGGTCCAGCTAGAAGAATGAAATATTGAGTTGTTTCTATGTCCCAACAGTGTCCAATAATTATGGCACATTGGCACCCAGGGGATCCACACTGGGGTTCTTCATGGCTTAGTAGTGGCGGTGGTTGTAGCGGTGTCTATGTCTATGTCTGTGTCCGTATCCGGCTCCACCTGACCTGGGCCCCAGTGAGCCACATGGCGAGATCTTTGTGGGAGGTGCACCATGGGAGGAGACTCTCTCTACTGGCTCAGGTCCCTGTTGTGTCCTGCTGATCAGGTGGTTGTTGCTTTGATACATTTGCCATGTCAACTACTACTCGTAATTCCATTAATTACTTCTTTAAAAAATAAAATAAAATAAATAATTCTATTCATTAGTGTACGTTGATTTCCCTTTTATATGGTTTTATTGATCAAATCAATCATTGGATTGCGGTGCTTATAATATAATCAATTGGTTTATAATACTTTTAAACTTTAATAAGCAGATGATATTGTAAAATAAAATAAACAAAATTGAGAATATGAAGTTGAATTTATAATTCTATAAACTCTTGTAGAGATGTTGATTAGGATTTCTAACTTTTCTTATTATGATTGGTTATAAAATAGATACATATTAGAGTATCTTCAATGAAAAAAATAGTTTGCATTTCAATAATTGTTGACATATTAACAATATCAAAAAACATATTAAGAGACTTACTTTCTATGTGATATAGAAGTCTACTTCATAGGTAACCAAATAAAAATTATGTCTCAAATACTTCCGTTTAAATATTAATTTATTATTTTATTTGTTTTTCATTTTAATAAAAAAACTTTCTTAACATTTTTTTATATTATCTCCAAATGTTGAATTTACATACAATATATCTATCTATTAAAGTCTCTAAAGTAGTAGACATTCAACTTGAAAGTATATATTATTATTATTATTATTATTATTTTCAACAGCTTAACATTGAGTAGCAACAACTATATAACTATATTTGAGAGACATATTTGAACATAATATCTATTTATCATATAATTTTTTCACAATTCATTGTTGCATTGGAAATACTCCTAGATTTTAGATAATTATATTGGAGATGTGAATATGCATTTCTCTAATTGTGTTTATAAAGTGGGTCCATAATGAATTGAAATACCAATTAGACATTGTTTATAAGAAAAATAGACATTGTATTCAAATATGTCTCTCAAATGCAATTGTTGCTACTCAATGTCAAGCTGATGTGGTAAAAGAAAACAAAAATAGACATTGTCAAGCTGAATACCTCTTTCAGAAGACTGAGGAGTAGAGGTGTCCACGATTTGATTAAACCGTTCGAAACCGTAACCAAACCGTAACCAAACCATAACCGAAATCGACGGTTACGAAACCGGTTAAAAGCCGGTTCGGTTACGGTTCAGTCTTTCCAAAAACCGAACAAAAGCCGTCGTTTTTTTTATTAAAAAAAACACACATAAAACCCGTCCCAAACAGCCCAAACCCTTCCAAAACTGCCCAAACCGCCGGTTACAAAACCGAACCCAAACCGTGTATGACGGTTTCGACTACGGTTTCCCCTCTCCACGGAACCGGAACCGACGGTTTCAAACCGAAACCGAACCGTGGACACATCTACTGAGGAGGCTCTCTTAAACAACTATATTGTAGACCAACTCAACATTAATTTGGAGATAAATATAAAAAATTGTTAAGAAGTTTGATAAATAAAACATGTCATTAATAAATTAATATTTAAACATGAGCATCGAAGATTGATTTTTTATTTGGTTGTCTATTAAGCAGGTTTTTATGACCCATAGAAAGTAAGTTTCTTGATATCGATGACATGTCAATAATTATCGAAACGTAAGTCACTCTTACATTAGAGTTCAATGCTCTAAGGATTATTGAATTTAATATGAAAACAATAAATTGAATAAGTGATTTTCGATAATATTATGGTACCAATAAGATAGCTATTTTTTTTAATTAATATAATGTATGGAATGTAGTTGGATCATATGTTATGTTTAATGAAAAATTAATCTCAATGATACTGTATTAAAAAATGTAAAATATTTCATTTTGGATTTACATTTATCCACAAAAATGATTAATTACATTTTACTTAGAAAAAAAAAATCAATTGTTAGTTTGTTCTATATTTTCTCTCCAGTACATTGTTAGGATTGTTTAAATTTAATTTTAATTCAATTAAATCAATCAATTCATAGCAAACAAATTAGTTTTAATTTATCACGACGCCTTTAATTGATCTGTTTGGATTTTACATTTTGGTTTTACATCTATCCAGAAAAATGTTTAATTGCATTTTATATTATATATATATATGTATTCAAATCGGTATGTACTGATATAACTTACAACAGTGTGTTACATGTAGACTATTAGATTTACATGTCTTTACTTATTGTGTATGAACTTATTAGTGCTTCTCCATTATCAGTGACCCACATACAACACATCGATGTAAGTTATATCAGTAATCAGTACGCACCGGCAAGAACGAAATTATTTATTTTTATATATATATATTAGTTATCAAATAATGTATACGTTATTTTAATTTCAGTAAGGACTTTGATCGAATCATATATATTTTTATGAATTTTGATATGAATTTTTTTATGGATGATAGGTTCAATAAAATCTATATATGAGTAAAATTTAAGAAATTTTCAGGTACTGAAACTATTTTATTTTAATTTTCCTATATTTATCTCATTTTCCTGATGCCTTTATATTTAATAAAATCGAGATAAATAGTTATAGTGGTTGAAAAATTCTCAAATTTTGTTCATAGATATATTTCATTAAATTTATGATCCACACAAAAATTCATATAAAAAATTATAAAAATAAATGTGATTTTATCAAGGTACTTACCAAAATTACAATAAGGTATAACTCACTTGATATATATATATATATATATATATATGAGTGTGTCTCTTGTAAAAAAAATCTTATTTTAATTTTCTTAAGGATCTTGATGAAATCGTATCAATTTTTATGCATTTTGATCTGATTTTTTGTGTGGATAATAAGTTCATTTAAATCTATCTATAAATAAAATTTGAGAATCTTTCAAACACTATAAATATTTTTCTTGATTTTTCTTACATTTCAACCATTTTTTTGATACCTCTATATTTAACAAAACCAGGATAAATAGTTTTAGTGTTTAAAAAATTTTTAAATTTTATTCATAAATACATTTCAATGAACTTATCATAAATAAAAAATCAGATAAAAATTCAAAAAATAAAATCGATACGATTTTATCAATTTACTTACTGAAATTAAAATGTGAGATCCTTTATGAGAGACTCTATAATATATATATATATATATCTAAAGAGTAAAGTTAGTTTGTCCAAATTTAGAGTTCAAATGATGTGACATCACTAAACTCAATAATTTCAGTCATCCAAATATAATACATAGAAATCAGGGATGCCATGTCATTTTGCCAACAAATTTGGATTGTAAAAAAAAAACAATCAATTCATTGTGAAGAAATCGATTTTAATTTGTTATGACGATATTAATTGATGGATTTGGATTTTTGTACTAGAAAAACCAACATGGTCCATTCAATTAGTAGACTATGTCAAGCACATAACAATTAAAAGACATTATAATCAAAAGTTGTATGGATGCTTGGAATCTGAAGCCAAACCCTATTTACAACTAAAAAACAAGAAAGAAAATGTCACCATTAGCAAAGAAATTGGGGTTGAGTAGGGTTGGGTAGTTTAGGCAAACCCACCACCCAAAAATTAAATTGTGAGCAAAAGTAGCACAACAGTCCACTTTGCTTGAACTGACCAAACCATTCAAATTCAATCAATTTCTTCTTTTTTTTCCTTTATATCCACAACAACACTTGCCTCCACTAGCCTACTATTTTCCCTTCTACACACAAATTTCCAACATAAACATGACAGCCTCCTTCAACTTTATTATTTTGGCTTTGTATGTAACTTGTCATGGGACTCACTATCACAACAAACTAACACAATGTGACCCAAATAGGCCCTCTCTCTCCCTTTAACATTCACAACATTGCACATAATCCACACATTTAAACCTCAAAAATAAAAAATCATAAGGGTCCCTCTAACCCTAGTATCCATTTCCAAGTTCTCGAATTCAGTGGTCGATTACATCAATCCAACCCAACCGTGGCCCGACACCTCAGCCAATGGTACAACATAACAATCGGGATGGGTCGAATTTAATCGTCGTGGCACGGTCGGGAGTCACATTTTAATTTTTGTGTCACTCGGAGCACAAGTCCTAGTCCTATAGTTGTTATGTGCAAGTTTAAGTGAGTTACAACTTACAAACAAGTACAAGAGTGAAAGGATGATGGAAATTCCAGACAATAACACATAATGGGGCATTGATTTCTGAATCTTTTAATTAATGAAGCCCATTTTTTTTCATATATATTTTTTTTCAATTGAAGAATGAAGAATATGGACAAGGGAGGAGCATACTTTTCCCAGCCTGTCTCTTCGCCATTTGTTCAGATTCCACTCTTTTCAAAATTATTTTTTACCTAATCAATTTGGACTAACCTCCCAACAAGCACCAAAATCGATGTTACATCAATATGTAAAATATGATTTATTTATTTATTTTTAAAAAATAGTGGTCACATACTCACATGACTAGAAACATATGGTCAATAAGGGGTTTTTATTTTAGGTCAATTTTTGTGGTTAGATTCAGAGAAGATATTTTTTATTAATTTATTTAGTGGGTTTTTTTTTTGGGGTAAATGACAAAAAAAAAAAAAAAAGCCCTTGGAAAAGAAATAGACATAAAAAAAAATGTGACTGTAGTTACATCTACCAATTTAATAGTTTACATTCACATGTTACAAAGTCAACTTGAGTCACGGATTTGTACAGACCCTTCTCTCTCTCTCTTTTCCTCTTTTTCTCTTTTGCTCTTTTTAGATTGGATTGGATTTTTACGTTGAAGTGTTTTGATTTGATTTGGATAGGGACTGTTTTAATAGATCTAACTTTTAATTAGCTTCAATTAAGCTCAAGCTATGGATATAATTAAGTATTCGGTTGTTAAAAATCTTGTTGTATAACGGCTCTGAATTCAACAAATTTCACACACATCAAAGTTTCCAAATTAATTGAGATGAGATTGTTCCCTTTTAAATAAACTCGTAATACTTTAAAAAAAAAAATCAAAGTTCCCAAATTGATTTATTTATTGTAACAAATAAAATGTTATAATGAACGGATGAACCGAGGCTATATTTGAAAATGCTTGGTCCGGTCAAAAAGTTTTTGTTTAAATGGATAAAATATATATTTTTTATGGTCAAATATTCCTTTTTAAATTTTCTCAAAGACGAATCTTATGGATGTTATTATCTGTAAATACTGTTTTCTATAGACAAATAAAATTCTTTAACAGTGATTTTGACAGTAAATACGCACACACAAAAATAATAATAATAACAAATCAACCTTTTGAATATCTAAAAACATTTTTAACAATATTAGAAATATTCCTCCTTATATCTATCATAACTCATTATTGAAAAATTGTTTCAAAAAAAAAAAACAAACACATTATTGAAAAATAAAATATAGAAAAAATAATAATTCTGGGCCCATGTTATCTTGATACAATGATACCCCTTTTATTTGAAATTTTTTGTTCAATGATCATGGGACGTAATTGTTAAAAAAAATGAACGAGATAAAATTTATCCGGCAGTAAACTCCTAACACTTGTACTCCTAACACTTGTACGAGTTCTTCTCCCTACAAAAAACCTCGATTATATAATATTATAATACTTCAACAAAAAAATTATGAAAAAAATGTTGAAATAACTCAAAAGTTTATGATATATAAGGTTATAATATATTACTGCACTTGCACGTCTCCCACGTAGTTAAATTGTTGTGCATTCTATTTGTTATAGGAGGCCCCCACCATACTATGGTGTTTAATATCAATAGATCCCAAAAGACATTCGGGGTAAAATCTACATAAAAGAAAAAAAGGGTTCGTGGTGCATTTGGCATTTGGAAATGGCCAACTCCAGCCTAAGGCCGCCCAATGAAGCCATAACCTTGGGCTACACTCCATCCACATGCCCAAAAATGGTAAGAGAACATTAATTTGTGGCTTACATGGAATCTTTGATTATGAAAACAAAAGAGAATCATACTTTTGTTTACCTTACATGGAGTTGTATCAAAATTTTGGTCACTAATCTTTTGAAAACTATTTCCATGTCACCAATCAGACCGCTTGTCTGGTCCCCTGCAAATAATAGTTTATACATGTTGTATAATCAGGATCCACTTCCACTCTCCAAATCAACACATGCAGTCATATATGGAACAAGAAGAAAAGGACGCTGTTCACTCTTTATACAGTTTTAAACTCTAAAGGCACAATATTCCATCACATTACAACAATGTATATAGGCCCCCCCCAGATGATGTTTATATACACAAAATATATATCAAGTCTGAGCTAAGATTTCGGTCTTTACTTGCTATCATTTTGTATTAAAGTATTGACATACCATGAAGCAACTCCCAGTTTGTTTGCTGTTGATATGTACAGTGCCAGTCACCATTGATCACCTGCCCCAAAAGCAAAATGGAGGACAAAATATATCAATCCTGGTCCATTGACTTCTAGCTAGCTGTATGTTCATGTCTAGAGGCAGGTGATAGAAAAATAATATTGATTCCAAATTCTAGCCCGAACCTGCAACATTGATTTAATCGTTTATGTTCGAACACAAGGATATACCAATAGAAAGTCTCGACTCTGACAACCAGAATTTTTCCTCTTCAAGAAGTAGGTACCATAAGATAAAGCTCATTGTTTTCTAGAAAAGCACTCATGGCAAACTTGAGCAAGTTAGTCTAGAAATGCTCCTTCTTGCTTTTCTTCAACATCATTGACATGTGATTGCTTTTCTTCAACATCATTGACATGTGATTGATATATTCAAGGCCTGTTTGGGTCTCACCCATTAGCCACATCAGAGCCTCTGCTGCAGCGTCTTTTTCTGCACTCTTCTTGTTGCTGCAAGGCTGCCCCATAATTTGCATTCCATTGAATTCCACTATAGCTTGGAATTGGTTGCTCATCGATTGTTTTGTTTTGTAGGTTGGTGCGGCATATCCTGCCCTGGTGAGCAATGTCTGAAGCTGACTCTTAGAATTATCACCACCAGGTCCGCTTTCAGTCCTAGAAATCAAAGCTGGTGACACCTGGCTTTCAGTCCTTGAAACTGGCTGTGTTGCAGTAACTAACGGCTTGGAGGGCTGAAGCAACTGGCGACCAAACACAAATCTACCCTCACAATGATCCTCCGAAACCAGCAATTGTACAGCAGATAGGAGGTCATGATGAGTGTGCATGTCCATTCTGGGATTGAGTAACTGCACATCACCAGTCACTTAATGAAATTAAACAAGCTAAAGAAAATATAAATTATCCAGAGACATGCAGACAACCCATTTACAAATTAACTTCAATGTGCACGTATGATAAAGATTTTGCTTACTTTATTCTGAACCAATACATCAAGTTCTCTCCTTACGCGTACATACATATCAGCAACAGCGGGGTTCATAAAGAATTCCAAATATCCTCCCATCATTTTCAAGTGGCCACCCTGTTATGACATCATAACAGCCCATATAGTCATTACAGAATTAAATAATAAGCTCACACAGCTCTTGGCAAATAAGATATTTAAGTTAGTAGACAGAAATGGAATGCTTACCACTTCTCCTTGTGAGATGCTTCCGCCAAATAGGAGCAGCACCGAATCACAGACAGCTGTCGAGTCCCTAAGGAAAACAGAGTTTACTTTCATCTTCTCGTTGAAAACCAGCCATGGATATGGAATTTCAGACTCCCGAGCATTAACTGAATTCTAGGGAAAAGAAATCAACATGAAATTAAAAATGAAGCAAAGACAGGAGACCTCAGTAGACAATTTAGTATGAAAATGAAACAATAATTTGGATGGGGAGACTTACAGAGTATAGAAGCACTTGGCCATCCTCCATAGTTTTCAGAGAAAATGACTTCAAATTGTGCTGCATATGCATTTACATTAGGACTCACGAAATTAGACAAGTACACATCATATATCCTTGCCATGGAAAAGGAAAAAAAAACAACAAATTAAGCTCCAAGAACTGAAACCACGATCAAAGCTATCCAGAATTTTCATTTTTCATTACAGCTAATCCTAAATCAATTTTCCATTTTGATAACTACAAGTGGCCTCCTTATAGTGTAAAATGACTCCATAAGATGTACAAAGGACACCAAACATCAACGAAATTATATATTAAGTAGATTCCAGGAAGAAAAGGAGAGATAAGAATCTTCTGAGACATGAAATATCAACAAACTCACCACGACAGAGCAAATTCCAGGATAAAGACCATAACAGATAACTGCTCGGATGAGTGCAAAGATGTTTTTTGGTCTCTCGTTTCTTTTCTGATGTTGATCATGGTTCGATGCATTGAAGATGGTTGTGTTACAATCAATGAGACCAGAATCCTTGAGCAAAGAGAAAAATTCTTTTCGAAGAGAATCAATAGCTTTCAATGATTGCGCTGAAAGAAAGTTATTCCAACAGTATTCATTCCCAGCAAGGTCTCTTTCAGCTTCTCTCCATCCCTCATAGGCCCGAACAAGTGCAAGGTGATCACTATAATCCCAGGAAAACTGAGATTTTGCAGCCTCTGCAAGCTACAAAGAGAAAAGATACACTGAATGCACTTCATAATTTTAAGCATTATAAGCAAACATTTACATAACATTTACTATGATTTCATTATGTAAATAGCCAAAATATACTTCCAACAAAAGAAGTTATAATTTTTAAAGCAACCTCCCTTGCTTTCACAAAGTAAAAAATGTTTTAAATATACTGATCATTTACTGACTTTTAAGGAGCACAAAATGATGGGGAAATGAATTTGCTTAGGTAATATCCCTTGTGCAGTTAAACAAGGCTTATCCCTTAGTTGCATGATTAGACTGGTATCTAGATGTTACCGGTCAATGTAGAAGCAAAGATATTAAAAAGTAATGGCCCAGTTGCTTCAAGATTTCCCATAACCATAACAGATATATAACTAGGAGCTGCAAATTTGGAATCATCCATGCCTCAGAATTTAAATGTAGAACCTTAATGCTTCCAAAACCATGCTAACAGTACAAAGTTCCCATTTCAGCAGAATTCCAAAAATTTTAATGCAAGATTTAAAGAGAGCTTCCAAAGGAGGTAATTGTCCAGTTCTAGAACAAGGAAGCTCGTTAGACAGATTGCAGAAGAGTATTTAATAGCTCTGGTACACTTGAAAGTTGAAACAAAAGAGTGGTACTAATCCTGATTGATGCAATTTGGTCAAAAGCCTCAAGTAGCAAAGCCTTGGGAATAACACTCGTGCAGTTACTGTGTTAAAATGATTTTATATTTTCAAATAGGATTTTCTAGAAAAAAAACCATCAAAGAAAGATTAATGATTCATTTAAATCACTTAATGGGAAATAACCCAAGTGAATTAGTGAGCACGTAATCCTGTTGGATAAAGAAAGGAGAAAGTGAAAGGGGCAAGATGGAGATGAACAGAACCGCTCATCAAGCCATTGCTCACCTTAATCCCTTATATAAGAAGAGGGGGTACAATAAACCAGGGGGTACTTGATTTGCACCTGACCATGGTAGGCATCTAAATAATCCTCTACCCTAGTATCCCTTAATCTAAAAGTACAGATGAGAAGATTACTCACATCTTTCTTGTCCAACGGTGCTAAGAAAGGATCTCTAACACTAAGGCCAGCGACGATAGTTAATACTGGATCCAGGCAATTGAAGATAGCACCTAATATGAGCATCTTTCCAAGCTTAGGCTCCATTGGAAGCACGGTCAGATATTGTCCTGTCAAATAAAAATGAGGCTTCAGCGAGTATAAATACTGTTGAAAAGAAAAGTCATCAAGTACTTCTATTATAATTGCAAACAGAACTAGATAAGGAAAAACATTATAATTTTCCCTACCTAGAACTGTCAGATCTTCATTCTGGTCCAAGGCTCCAATGATTTTTAAATATTCAATAGCATTTTGAACCTACGGATAAAGATTAAGAAAATAAAGTGAAATGAGGAAGACATGCAAAAAGTTCATTAAATAACTTCTCCACGGGAAACAAGTCACGATACAACATATCACATATCCACAAAAAATATGAATACAAAAAATTAGATTAACACTTACTGCTAGTAACTCAGGTGACTGCAGAGCCCTAGATAAGAACTCAGAAATACTCCCAAGTTTTAAGCTTTTGATTTGCAAACAAAGAGATTGCAGAGGTGTCCGCAGAATTTCTGGAAGCTGATATTCTGCAAAAGCAGCATGTACACATCTAGGATAGAGATAGTAACATTCTCCTGGTTGAACACGGCCAGCCCTTCCTCTTCTCTACATAATACATAAAACAAGACGGACAAAATCTATTTAGTTAATTTGATGGATGAAGCCTTAAAACAGATGAACACTTCAGATTGATCATACCAAATAGTAAATAGTCAAATCATAGAAAAAATTCAAGCAGATGAAGCCTCAAACAGATGAACATTTCAGATTTATTTATATTAAAGCTGGCTCTATCGAACAACATGTGCACTTATACTCAGATAGAGATGGACAATGCCATGAACATTCAATCGAGAACCAAAATTGATCTCGCTCTTGACGGCATGTCAATATAAATAGCAGGATATGAATATTGCACCTCTATCCAGTAAAACAATCCTTTTTCGTAAGAAACATATAAGAGAACAATATATATTCCTCTCTTCTTTCACTTTATTTTATTAATTACAAATCTAGAGCAACTAAATCAATCAAAATTGAAAAGTAGAAGAAGTGAAACACACAGGTCAAGTCACCACCATGTAAGAATCTAGTAAATAGAAAAAAAATCAAAATACATTTTATTTACATAGTTCTCAAATTTGTTAAAATTAATAATGTCATTATCAGAAGCTAGACTAGGACAAAACAATTTGGTGACTGGCACTGGCTAAATCAAATAACTTGATAGATACATAATAAACTATGGAATGTAAATAACTACCAATAGTATCCAAGTTCCTATCTCAAGCTGAGATCAATATTACTCTAGCCCACTTGAAAGTCTAAGGTAGAGTACAATTATTTGATCAGATCATTCAGGTAAAGTTGCCACTTATCTGTTAATAAAGGCAGATTCAGTGTACTCTCGTCATTCCTAATTATAACTCATATATGGAGCTTACTGCAAACTAAGACATCACCTTGAAGTTGCAAATGCTAAACCGCTTCTGTAATTCATGTCAACCATAAAATTTAACATGATCAAACTAATATCATTCCCTTCAGGTATACTCACAAGGAGTTTTAAAGCACAATGTCTTCTCATAGTTCATGAGAGCACGATTTTAAATAATAATAATAGTGAATGCCAGAAGAAAAATGTGAAAAAATAATTTTGCAAAAGTGAAAGATCAAATTTTGAACAGAATGAAGACCTTACTTGTTGAGCAGAAACCTTAGAAATCCAGGATGGAAGCAAACAAGACGTGTTATTCAAGGCATCGTAGGATGTCTCCTTCGCCTTTCCACAGTCGATGACAAATACAACATCATTAATGGTGATACTTGTCTCAGCTATATTAGTAGTAAGCACAATTTTCCTCACTCCAGCTTCAGGCTCATCAAATATCAACCTCTGCAAGCATTTCAAATATATCTTCTAAGATTCTCTGTCCTTTTTATTTTTCCTCTTAGGGAGAGGGGGTAGAGGAGCAAAAGAAAAAAACTTCTATTCTATTAGAAATGAATAGAAGCATTGTTAAAAGCAATTGAAAATATGTTCCCACATGACTAAAAAACCCAATTACAAATTGAACAATTAACAAATAAGTAACAACTTTACCTGCTCTGAACTAGCCATAGAACCATGGCAAGTAAGCAACAAAACTCGACTTGGATCTCCTAAAATTGGATGAGCTAGTAGCTTATCCTTCAGAGAATTTATATCATCCCACCCAGTCATAAAGACTAGAACAGCACCGGGCCTTTCTTCCTCACATATATGACATAAAATATATTCTATGAGATTAAAACCAATACAATCAGGATTCCAACACGACAAAGACTCCTGTGTCTGAAGGCCATACTCTTTGAAGTTGGCTTCTTTAAGTGCATCCTGATTGTATAATTCCCAAAAATTAAAAATAAAATGAGGAACTTGTAATGCATTTAATACACCAGTAAAAGCTATATAAATCATTGCATACCTCCACAGCAAAGGCAATTGGGCTCTTCCTCTTTCTTGGACCTTGTTTGGTCATTTTCCACATTTTTTCTTGACCATAATCATCAATTTGATTATAAGTGGTCAATCTATATCCCGACATTTCCAAAATATTTTCCAGAAAATGGGTTCTAACTGGGTATGTGAAACCCTAAATTAGACCAGAAGACAAATAGTCAATTATATAAGACCTGTCATTCTGATGAAACTTTTTTTTTAAAAAAAAAGAGAGATATACATGTTAATTCTATAGATATCTCTGATGAACAAACTTTTACTGACTAAAAGTAAAAACCTAATCGAAGATGAAAAATTGCCGCTTATGACAATTAAAATATACCGGGATGTTGATTATTGTAGCCCCACCAAAGTAGGATGAGAAAAGCTCTGCATCTACAGTTGCACTCATCAGTATCAGCCTTAATTCTGGCCGATGAGGGAGAAGATCTTTTAGGACAATAAGCAGAAAATCTGGCATAAACGTGTGCCACTGTGAGAAATCAGAATTCATCATCCCAGAAATAAAACCTCAAATTAGTCGACACTTTACCCTCATTCATTCCACGTTCATGAATCTCATCAACGATCACATGAGTTAAACCTTTCAAATTTCTGTCAACCAGCAATCTTCTCAACAAGATGCCTGTGGTGCAAAAGAGAAGGCGGGTATCCCTCCCTTTCATACCTTCCAGCCGAACTTTGTAACCAACCTTTTCAAGAACACCATAAACAGAAAGAAATTTACATCTAAAAAACCTTTATTAACAAATATAACGACCGTGACAGGTATCTTAAACAACACTATTCCAGACATAAACTCACAACACTATTCCAGACATAAACTCACACATTCACCCAGTTTCTCCCCTCTCTCTGAAGCAACTCTCTCAGAAACAGTCATAGCAGATATTCGTCTTGGTTGTGTACATATAATGTTACAAGCAGCGCCACGAGCAGATTCTGTTTCAGATTCTAATATGAACTGAGGAACTTGAGTGGTCTTGCCACAGCCAGTTTCACCCGATATGATAACAACCTGTGAAACATAAATTCCATGCATTGTTAAAGAAACAATGAAGAACTGGGTCATCTAAAATACAAAGGCTCCATGGGATCTTGGTGTGAAAGCTATTAAAAATTAAAAAAGTTTCTAACACACCTGATTCTGTGAAATGGCTGTCAATAGTGTGTCCTTCTCCTTGTAAGCAGGAAGACTTCTTCGAAATTCAAGCATCTTTTTACCATCTGGAGATGCCTACAACAAACAAAAGATTATGATAATTCAGGCTATTAATACTTCCGTATTCACATTGACACAAAACATCCAGAATATACGCATGATTTAGAAACTTAAAAACATATGTTCAATGTCAAAATCTTAAATAGCAGAAAAATGATATGAATTGTCAATAGCTATCTACAGAAAACTTAGGTCTTTAAGTAAGGAGAACAGGTTGCCCTACTATCAGCAGCAGGCATCTTATAGCTAATTAGAAGATAAGCACAGGTTTGTTCCAAACCAAATCTACATAAAACAAATGGGCTTTGGTTGGGATTTCACGGCCTAAGAATAGACTGGTGAATCGGACAGCAACCGCAACCTAATGAAAATGTCACGTGAATAAGGTTAAGAATAAATGTATTTTTTAACAATCCCACTTAAACATAAAACTCCCTAACCCAGCCCATATCTAGCTTATTACCTACAGAACTAGACATGGCTACCAAATGTAACAACAATTGTCCTCCAAACTGAATCTGCAGTTAAGGAGACAACCATTTCAAAAGGAGTTTTGAAGAAGCATAAGTTCTATAGGCAAATATCAAACAAGCAAAGTTGTAACCCAGGACCTTAAAACAACTGTCTGTTCCAATTAGCTACAAAATAGATCGAAATCCTTATGTGTTTAATAGCACATGCATGGACCAACCAAGTCAGAAAATAGGAAGGCATAAAGGATTGCCTGTGGTTTATAAATTTACACCTTACTTTGAAAGAAGTCTTCCTACCCATTTCTTTGTTCACAGGTAAAAAAATTCATCCAAAATTCACATCCCCATTGTCCTTTTTTGCCAGACAGTCTGCTTAAGAACCATAATTAATGCAGAAATAAAATTCTAAGAGTTTTTGAAGTATGAGCGCTGACAAACAGTAATCCCTTTAAGTAAGAATTAAGTAAAAAGCTGCTTAAAACGTAGAGCCCACGGGGACTTGCAGAAGGCCCAGGGTTCTCACTTGTTTAACCATCAAAATTCATTTTACATTTTTAAATTTCTTAATTATAAGAAAATGATAATAATACCTATACGGCTATACCTGATAACACAAAAATCAAAGAGATGGACCACCAAAACCATCTTGATGTTGGACAATTTAGGAGAATTGTTATTTTAGACTTCAGTATGATTTATTTTTTAATTAGTGTTTGGGATTTGATCTATTTCAATTAGAGTTGTTTAGGACTTTTTATCATTTTAGGAAAGATTGTTTAGGTTGTTTCTATTTTTTTAGGAATGTAGTATTAGGATTAGTTTATTATAAATAGTCTTATTATTTCAAATTATTTTTAATGAAAATGTTCCATTGGAGCAAATTCTTATAGTGGATTCGACACTAATCGTGGATTTGACTAACCTATCGCCTTCACTTTGTCACATCTTCTATTCTGGTAACATATTTCTGGCAGGAAGGCACCCTTCAGCTCTATCTCTCCCTCCCTATCTTCTTTTTTTGATAGGCATGAGAAACCCTTAAGCTTTCTCTCTTAATATGACCTATCACCTGTGTCTCCAAGGATTTACCTAGAACCAAACCCAACAGTCTACTAATTATACAACAGATTCCACCTCAATCACCATTCACCACAACTACCTAGTAGTTCTCTGATTATGTTCTTCAATTCCAAAAATACCCTTCTTTCATAAAAATTGACGTTTTTTTAAGGATTTACTAGATCGGGCTACTACATACTCTCTCTGCACGGATATTGTCAAGAGGTACCAAAGATCCACAATTAGGACAACATATTTGCAACATCAAAACCTAGTAACCTACATTTATTGAAATAGGTATAAATATATTTCATTTTCCCTATAAGAAAAGTTTTTTATTTTATTTTTTTTGTAAAAAAAAAAAAAGGTTTTCAAAAAACCAGCATATGAACAAGATTGGAGTAACTAATATATATTTGGCCGGTAAGCTAAGAATGAAAATTGAGATCTATATTTGAGGATAGATAAAAACGTTTATCCATGCTGTATTTTGGTGGGCCAATGAAAACCAGCTCAAAAGTATTACGTAACTATTTTAAAAGCACGAAAATACAGCCACATTCTTAACAGCAGATATTTCAAAATATCTCTTACATGTTTACAGAATTTGTTCAGAATATGAAACATGATAACAAAAAGCATGCATCACGATTCACGACAAGGCCCTGCCTTATGCTTCCACAATTAGGACAACATATTGGCAACATCAAAACATAGTAACCTACATTTATTGAAATAGGTATAAATAGATTGCATTTTCCCTATAAGAAAAGATTCTTTTTTTTTTAATGATTTTCAAAGAACCAGCATAGGAACAAGATTGGAGTAACTAATACATTTGGCTAAGAATGAAAATTGAGATCTCTATTTGAGGATAGATAAAAACGTTTATCCATGCTGTATTTTGGTGGGCCAATGAAAACCAGCTCAAAAGTATTAAGTTACTATTTTTAAAAGCAAGAAAATATTCTTACCAGCAGATATTTCAAAATATCTCTTACATGTTTTACAGAAGTTGTTCAGAATATGAAACATGATAACAAAAAGCATGTATCATGATTCACGCCAAGGCCCTGTCTTATGCTTTGACCCCTAACACAAAGGCCTACTCTCATAATCCAAGCATAGAAAAATGCAGGCATATACTTGCCTCACCTTAGAAAATTTGGTATATATAAAATATAAGTTTGTAACAATCCCGAGCGAAATAAAAAATCAGGAAGAAGAGTAGCCTAACCTAGGTCGTAACTTGTAAGCAATATTTTCTGCAACGTAAACTAAGAGTAACAGAATTCCCCAAATAATGCTTCCTTTTAAATTAGGAAACTAAAACGAAACAAAGTAAATGCATTGGGATAACAGTAGAAAAAAGAAACAGTTCTAGAATTGTACTGGTAAGATGAACCTGCCAAGTTTGTAGCTGATCACGCATTTGTAAACTTCTCCGCCGCAGAATTTTCTCCATGACAGACTTACTTGATGCCAGTGGCTCCAGTTGATCAAAGAGACCCTCCTCAGTAGCAAGACTACTATCACTGGTTATCCTTGAAAAGGAAGAATCTGGAAAGATCCGCTTAATTCTCAACTTTTGTGAACGGTAATCTCCAAGAAACGAATCGACTTGTCTTAGCAAACCAAGAGGTAAAGTCACCTGTCAATGCTTGAAAGCTTCAAGAGTGCCTTAGCAGCATGCATCTAAGAAAACTAAAGACTTCCAACATTTCAAGACATGGATAGGGTGAAGGAAACCAATAATAGTGGGGAAAAAATTAGAAGAAAGAATTTCCATTTAAAATAAATTTTGGGCTATACTCTGGTGCATGCTAGTATTAAATTTAAAGATAAAAGGAAAAAATTAAGTGAACGATTACATAATTACCTCTCTCTGCGGACGCCTATCATCCAAATCAAATCTGTAATTTGGCAGCGGAACCTTACTAAAGACAACAACTTTGGCATACAGATGGCTGCAAAAGGAAATTTAGAATCAGAATCCTAACTCAAAGTGAAAGTCGGTTAACTGGTCAAGGTATATACTCTAGTGAAAACAGAAGATACCTATACAAACCCATGCTGCTAGCCAGCGCTGCTATTTGCTCGTAATCTCGTCTATCTTTTTTCTCCCTTGAGATCAACTCTTGCTTCTCCTTGTTGCGTAAAAGCTTAGTAAACTTCTGACTCCACTCCTCCATGTTATCTGAGGGGAAAGAACCCTACCAAACATAGTAAAAATAGACAACGACTATGAATAATACATGTCTGCACGAAAATTTAATATAAAAATTTGCAACATTGACAATGTCCGCCCTGGGTTTCTTTTGGAAGCTTCGACAAAGCAATGCACAGCTACAACAAAATCAAACCCTACTCATAATCCTAAAGGTCGCTTCATTCCACGAAGCAACTGAGTTCCTTTCAGAATCTTCGAGAAAACGATAATCGAAACCTACACCGTAATCCTAAAAGTTGCCATGTTCGAACCTAGCAACTGGTTCCTACTTTTTTCACAAACAGAAATGTACACAGGTATATGTATATATAAAACCAAAAATAACAATCTAAAGTCCATCAAAATTCTGTCAATCCAACAATAATCACAATAAATTTTAGAAAAACAAAACACTTTCAAAAGTAATGCAACCCACTCACCGGTTGCAACGACGAAGTGTCCAGCTCCCGATCAGACCCTTCCTCGGAGACACCGTCGTCATAAGCTGAATCGAATTGCAAATTCTTCTTATTAGTAACAGTATCATTGTTTTTATTATTAAAATTATTGAAACTATCGTTCAGTTGAGGGTGGTGAGAGTGAGGATGAGAAGAGACTTTAGGGTTTAAAACTGAATTCAGGCCGTTATTGGAAGAGCCGGGATTGGGCGCGGTGAAGACGGAGCGTAGGCGGTGGTGCGGAGGGATGTATACGGCGCCGTACGAGGACGGTGGCCGATCCTTCATTGTGGTTACGAAGGAGAACGAGTGTTTTTCGGCTTTTGGGTTCAGTTTTAGGGTTTTTGAGTGAGAGTTTGGAGAGAGAAGGAAGTGAGAGTGTGGAGAGAGGAGGAGGAGGGAAGAGAGAGAATGAGAAGCGAGCATGCAAGGCTGATGCGATTTGATGCGACGTCGTCTTCGGTGGAATCGCCGGTGTCCGGAAATGGCCCTTTTTTTTTGCGTTTAGAGTGTTTCGGTGGGGGAGTTGGAGTGTTAAAAAATATTGTAAATACTTTGGTTTGAATTTTTTTCCAAAATAAAAAAATAAAAAATTAACCCTCAAATCAATCAGATTCAGTTCATGTGATCGAAGATATGATGATATATCACGGGAAAGTATCATTCTCCTCCCCCTACTTTTATCCTATTATTAAGATAAGGACAACGTTTATACATATTGACCGGTCTTCCCTAGACGGAACTAATGTAAAATCTCTCCCTTCTGTCACTTGTTTCATACAATTATGCTTTGACCATGGTTAAATAACAGTTTCATCCTTCAAAATAATCAGAAAATTATCATGGTACCCTTCAACTATTTATTAAATAAAAAATATATTAAAAAGGGAAAAAAATGATGGATCTCCACCGTACATTTCCACGATAAACGGTAGATATTTTTTTATCTTATATTTAAATTTAAAAACATAAATTAAAAATAAAAAAAAATTGAAAATAAAAGAATTTAAAAACGAAAAAAAAATAAAAAATAAAAATAAAACCACCACAATCATCGGTTCATCACCATCACAACTACCACACCGCCAACATCATCACCAAAATTTCTCCAATCCTAAAAATCAAACACACATCATCACCATCATTGGTATTGTATCAATCTCTCATCTGCAACCAACAGTAATCAAGAAATCATTCACAAACCCATAAACCCAGACTAATTCAGTTTACAAGCCCATAAATCAACAATAATGGTATGTGAAAAGTCATCATTTGTTGATTGACTTATTTCGTGAACAAACACATTGTTGGGGTTCATGTAAGGGTAGCTTAGGCTCTCAAGACCTCAAGAAGAGAAGCACCAAAGGTAAAATTCTTGTACTTACTTACTTTGAAGAGATAATTGTACAGACTCACATATTCATGCATAACTCTTGGTCATATATGTTGAGTGTTTTCTTGCGTGCATTTTAGTTTAAATGACTCTTGTTGACCTATTTGCATCTTGCTATGAAATTTTTATGTCATGCTAGGTATTAAAATAGGATGCAATTTCATCACTCTTGAACTTATTATTTTGTGCATTTGAGTGTTGAAAAAATAGGTCTTGCGCTGGTGGTGCACTACTCAACCAGCGCAACATTCCAGTGAGTTGTCGCATGTGTTGCGCCAATGGGTTTCCCTGATGCACCCACGTAAAGATACAAAAAGTGGGTGTGCGCTGGCGGTGCGCTACTCGACTAGCGCAGCCCCGCCAACGTAAACATTCCAGTGGTTTTACGCTTGTGTTGCGCCACTCGACCAGCGCCTATTGAAATTTTTAGGCAGTGCGCTGGTGGTACGCTACTCGACCAGCACACCTCACCAGCGCACAATAAAGAAGCTGAAACGTTTTTTCCAAAACAACTTCACTTTGTTTGGATCTTATATATATCTCATTGTATTAAGGTCGTGTAAGAGTTCAATATATCACATATTTTCCTTAAAACACATTTCAAAGGAAAAACACTTTCAATAACTCATTTTTAATCACTCAAAGCATTCTCATGTGCATCAAAACTTTATCTTACATCATCTAAGTTCATATGGAGTGCATCTATGGATAGGGTTGCTTTATCGCATCTTGTTTGGTAAGCTCTTCACTATCTTATTACAAATTAAGTGTTTTTGTTTGCTAAACCATCTCTTTAATTAATTGTATTCTCTTAGAATATTTATAGATACAAATTAGAGATTGTTGTGATGACATGATTGAGTGTTGTATTGTGATAGCTTCATAGGATTGATTGATCTATGTTTAGCTAAGCTATTTGAACATGTCATTTAGCACTTGATATCTATGATTGCATTAATTGTCATCTCATTATCCTAGATAAGCATATAGGGTTTCCTAGCCTTGTTTGTTCATTGAATATCATCATATATTTACTTAGGACACTTTATATCTTCATTGAGAAGTAAGATTTGTGTTGCTTCCGGGAGTAGGTAGCTTAAAGCACAAGCAAGATGAACTAGGCTCACTTATACCGGGATTAGGTAGTGGTGATGGATTAAACCGGGATTAGGTTGTAATTCCTTGCCATTAGTGGATTCGAGATTCTAGTGTGGCCCACTCATCAGCCCGTGATTTTTCCCATTTGGAGGGTTTCCACGTATATCTCAAGTGTCGTTTATATTTCCGTATTTTTACACTTGTGATTTTATTGTAACTAGCTAGGGGTATTTTCGTAATCTTGACCTTTAACGAAAATTGGGTAAATTAGTTATAGAGAGACAATTCCAAACCCATAAATCTTCAAAACCATAAATCTCTTTATCTTCAACCACCAACAAACAAAATTGATCAAAATCAAAATCAAATCAAACAAAATTTAATAAAATCATATTAGGAAACAAAATCTAACAAAATCAAAATCAAACTCATACCCGGATGGCTTACATCATCATCAATCATACCTAGAAAAAAAAACAAAAAATTCATCTCCACCACCAATTTTATCCTTCACTCTATCTCATCTCTCATTCTCTCATCACACCGATCTCTCTCTTTCACACAATAAAGAACATGGCAAACCCTACACCGCCTCCACCGTCCACCCAAACCCCACCAATCAAACCAGACATCCCACACCCATACCCATACCCAAACGAACCCAAAAAACACTCACTCTCAAACCCAATCGACGAAGAAAAAGAAGAAGAATAATAAATAAAGTGATCGGTTTATGGTTTGATGAAGATAACGATGAAGAGGTGAGGACATGAGAGAGAGAGATAAGAGAAACAGATGAGATCGTGTGAGATGAGAGAGATTATATTATATTTTAATTTTTAATTTTTAATTTTTAATATTTATTGATTTTGTAAAAAAAAAAATTGGATTCTCCTCACCAACCCATACATTAATGTTATTATTTTTTTCTTTTTAATCTCCACCATTCATCTTTTTTCAGATGGACGGTGGAGATCAATTAAGGATGCTTTTACCATATTACCTTTTTAAATTTAACAATCAAAGCACATTTGGATGGAAAAGGTAAAAGAAGGGGGGTAAAAATGGGCCGGTCGGCCCAGGAAGTTCACGGTCCGTGCTGGGCACCGCCCGTAAAGGAAGAGGGCCAGGCCGCGTGCCGGGCCGAGGTAGGAGGCCCGGTAGGCCGGCCCGCCAGGCACACCAATCTGACGTGCCAGGCCTGTCGGACCGGCCTGTTGGGCCGATCCGTCGGTCCGTTCGGCTAAGCATTTTTTTTAAAAAAAAAAACCCTCCAACGGCTGGAAATTTTTTCTAGCCGTTAGAGCTAAACAAATTTACAAAAATCGTCCCTGAAATCTTTTAAATTACATTTTGACCCACAAATCAAATTTTTTTATAAATACTTCCATCCATTTCATTTTCCATTCACTCTCTCTATCATTCTTTCAATCTCTCATTCTCTCAAATCTCAATCTCTAATATATTCTCCAATTCTCTAAGCTTTTTCATTCAATTTGGTTATTACTCTCTCTACAAAATTCTCTACTTTTTCCACCAACACACCAAATTTTAAATGTACAATTTTGTTATTACTTTTGGTCTAACATATTCTCTTAGCAAATTTATATGTTTATGTTTAGATTTGAGTTACTTAATGAAAACATTTTTATTTAGTTAGTTAGTTTATCAATTTTTGGGATTTAATGTTAATATTATTTGTTTAGTTTATTAAGATTTTTAAGTTTAGTAGTAATTTTAATATTTGTTATTAGTAAATTTAGAAAGTTAATTTGTATTACTTAATTTAATTTTTGTAATAAGTAAATGATGAATGTTAAGTGTAGTAATTACGTTTGATATTGTTTTTTTCATAAACTAAAATTTTTTGTTAGTAAATTTAAGAGTAGTGGTTAAAATCATCAATTTTATGTTAGTATATTATGTTAGTAAATTTATCAATTTTATTTGTAGTAGTGAATTTAAATTTTTTGTTAGTAGATTCTGATTTTTTTGTTTATTTAATTTGTTTTTTAAGTAAATTAATTATTGTAAGTGTCGTATTATTTATAGTAATTATTGTTAGTAAATATTGATTTTTAATTTGACTATTAACTACTATAGTGCTCATATTTCTATTCAGATAATGGATCCTAACCAGCAGCCTTATTTTCCAGACGGTTTGAACATGCTCAACGATGAATTTGATATTTCAGAACCGACCCATACTCAAACGGGACCTTCTGGTTCCGGTGTTACACCAACATCACGTCCCAGAAAATTAACATCAGATGTGTGGTAATGTTTCAACATAGTCCAAATGACACTCCCAAATGGGACGTCTAGCCTCAGAGCTAAATGTAAGTTTTGTCATAAGGATTATGCTACAAGTACGGGGGGAACCGGACATTTGAGACAGCATATGCACAAATGTATGCCTGCACATGGACAGGTAGACACTACAACCTAGACACAACTTCAACGGCACCCAGACGGGTCCGTTACGACGTGGTAGTTCGACACCATGCACGCTAGAGAGTGCTTGGCACGATACATTGCACAAATTGATCAACCGATCAGTATTGGTGAGAGTCCATTTTATAAAGAATTAATCACATCTGCATATAACCCCCACTATGAACCTGTTTCTAGAACCACTAGAAATGATTTGATACGATTGTTTGAAATCCAAAGGGATGACTTAGTTGATGAAATACAACATTTAAGTGTCTATGTTGCATTAACTTCTGATATTTGGAATGCATGTTCCAAACATGACTATTTATGTGTCACGGGATACTATTTAGATTCTGACTGGAGGATAACAAAAAGAATTTTTGGTTTTCGTCCTATGGATTTTGCATATACCACAGAAAACATTTTTAATGTCATAATGGAAGTTTTATAAACTTATGAAATCACGCATCGCATTCTTTCAATCACATTTGATAATGCATCTGCAAATACTAGCTCTATTGCATTGTTTGTTGCAAGAAATATCTCGTAAGATGGAGGTTATTTCTTCCATCAACGGTGTGCATGCCATATTATAAATTTAGTTGTACAGGCTGGTTTAAAGCAGGTAAGCGGCCAAATAGATCGCATCAGATATGCCACTTCTTGGATTTGCAGTTCTAATCCTAGATTCAGTGAATTCAAAAGACATTGTAAATTAAACGGTCTCAAACCCCGACGATTCCAAACTGATATGCCAGTAAGGTAGAACTCTACTTATTTAATATTGCAAAATTGTTTGGAATATGATACAACCATTACATGTTTTTATAACATGAAATTGGCCGAAACAGGACAACTTAGTCCAAAAATACTTACCACAGACGATTGGTATGTGGCAAAGATTTTTGTTCAATTTTTAAAGATTTTTTACAATGCCACTGTAACTCTTTCCTGGATATATTACCCCACATCTTCCCAGACAATCCATCAGATAGTGGAAATGTCTGAACTGTTAAACAGTTACAGAGAATATGAACATCTAGGTGCTGCAGTTGTTATCATGGAGACAAAGTTGAAAAAATATTAGGCTAACATTCCTCTACTTTATGCCTTAAGTGCTATAGTAGATCCCATGGTTAAATTATCTGGTTTAGAAGTTTTGCTTGAGTTTATTGGTATTAATTTATCAATAGATTATTCAGAACAAATTACTGACATTCGAACCAAGTTGTTCAAGATTTTTCGTATTTATGAGAGCAGGTTTGACAACATTGACATCCCCCAAACAACACGACCGGATACATAGCCAAAGCAAACAAGTTGGAGCCTTCTGAAACGCCGAAAAAAAAAGACAAATCAGCAAGTACTTCTTCAGGGCAAAGATCTAGCCTATCTTCTTGTACAGAACTTATTAGGTACCTTGAAGCACAGTTCGATGCTGTTGAAGACAAGGAAGAGTTTGATTTGTTGTTATGATGGAATACCTATACGTACAGGTATCCAGTTCTGTCACACTTAGCACGTGAAGTACTGGTTATTCCAGTGTCAACGGTGTATTCAGAACAAGCTTTCAGCACTAGTGGGCGCATAATTGAACCAAGAATAAGCTGTTTGTCTCCAGAGATGGTGGAGGTACTAACATGCCTTCGGGATTGGGAGCATACTAAAAAAAGGTTGCAAAATCTAACTGTAGATAAAGAACTTATTCTAAATTTCGACAATCTATACATTGACGACCCTTCAGGTAGTGGTCAGGGCCAGAACTAGGTTATACTTTTATATATCTATTTCTTATTTACTTGTAAATTGTAAAATGGTTGCACTCTTTTTCCCTTATCAAGTTTTTATCCCACTGGGTTTTTCTTGGTAAGGTTTTTAATGAGACAATCATATAGATATGTTATACTGAATTCCATAAGTGAAAAATAAATAAATAAATAAAAAATTGTTCGTTCTCTTTATTCATTTCAAATCCTAATAATTATTCGTTCTCTTCATTCATTTTAAATTCTAAACCCTTAACCATAAACCCTAAACCCTAAACCCTAAACCCTAAATCAAAACAAACGTAATTTGGAAAAAAAATTGGACCAAAAGACTAGTCCGTCAGGCCTGGCCTGCCAGAAGAGCCCGGAGGGCCGGCCTGACACGGCACGCAGGCCGGCGTGCCGTGCCGGGCTTGCTTCTCCGGAAACAGGCCGGCTCGCGACACCGTCGCGTGCCAGGCCCAGCCAGGCCGTGCCTAATGGGCCGGGGCCAGACCATTTTTACACCACTAGGGGTAACTAATTGATATTAAAAATAAAATAAAGTAATGTTAGACATCCTACCTACAGTCCTATATTTTCTATCACAATACATGTGGTGAGTTGAGATGTCACTTGATGGAGTCCAAAAATTAAATAACAGTTTTTGGAGGTGGTTTTTTACCGTCGTCTCTGTTTTAATAACTTATGTTATGGTGAACAAACAAAAATCCCCCCCTCCCCCCCGAGTTGTTCCATGTCAGCTAACTATAATTTACTTTTTAGTTTACAGTAAAAGAGTTATGAATAGAGTGAGAAAGTTCCGTTCAAATATTGGTGAACACGCAAGAAACAATGACGGTGAACCACCGACAGGATTACAACGACGTCGACGACGTAGAACACGACCAATGACTATAGTGAGTTTCGATATCGATCAAAAACTAGGTATGTACCTCAAAATTCTTGGGTACAAGTCTCAGAAGGTTTATGAAAAATCTCGGAAAGCATACAAAGTCTTGGGAAGCATTCAAAAGTCTCGGGTAAAAGCCTCGGAAGGTTTATGGAAAGTCTCATGCAACATACAAAAGTCTTAGAAAGCATTCAAAAGTCTCGGAAGGAACAATATACAAAAGTCTCAAAAAACATTCAAAAGTCTCGGATAAAAGTCTCGAAAGGTTTATGTAAAGGCTCAAAAACTAAGTTACTAGTCATCGTCTTCCACACTCGGAAATTCTAACCCTCAACAACTTTAACAATGGGAGACTCAAAACCAAAACCCCCGAGTGCATCAACGTAGCATCACTAAACTAATTCAATGAAGACGTGTCAATAATGTTATGAAGTTGGTTTTGTTTAAATTGAAAATAATTTTACAGAGCTTTAACTCTTAAAGTTGGAGAGAGAAGAAAATCTCAAACAACATAAAAGTAAAAGGAAAGTTAAAGTAAAAAAAAAAAGTGTTAAGTACTGGCATTTTTAGAAAACATTTACTTTGGTATCTTTTAAACATAACTTATTAAAATGATGCCCTTCTTGTAACACCAACTCAAATAAGTACCAAAAACCCTTATTTCCTCTTACTTGAGTGGATACACATTAATTGTAATTTATGTCACATACCCATATATCCACTCACCAATTAATGTGTATCCACTCACTAAGTGACAAATCAATCGTCATATGTGTTGGGATAGAAGATGTGAAATTACAGGTGAGATGTCTAGCATTACTCATTAAGAAAAACATATTAGGAGAATATATTTACATTTAAAAAAAACATCTTTAAAGAATATTCTTCTAATAAATCTTTAAATTATTGTAAATTTTAAACTGGTTAAATGTATAATTAATAAGTAAATTAATTAAATATGAATATCAATAGGGTGTCGATATTGACACTTATAAAATGTTTTAGTGCACCCATATTTTAATAAAAAAATTAATTACAAAAATCCTAATAGAATTTTACTAATAAGAACAAATTACTTTAATTAGAAATAAACTAAATACTATATACACTAATAGCTTCAACTATACTTATTTATATAAAAAAAAACTTACTTAAAAAAAAAACTTATGATAAACCCTAATTTTTATGATAAACCTTAATTCAAGTATCAAACTTTCTCATCATATTGTTTTTGTTTTTCTTTTATGTATAGTTATGAATTCTATCGATACATATATATTTAACGATAGTTGTAGATAACAACAAGATTTTTTTTTAAGATAGTCGTAGATATCAATAAGTTTTTTTCTTTTTTAGATAACTGTATAAATAAAAGAATTATAGATTGAAAATTGTGAGAGCTAATGATGGTTGTTTTAACTGTCAGGTCAAGCTATTCTTTATGTCGTGTGATCAAGGTAATCTAGGATTGTTGTTTTGAACTGAAAAGCCAATTAACTATCAATATCAAGCAATTCAGTGCAGTTAGATTTGTAAGTTTTAGGCTTTTTTGCATGTGGTTCATGGAGCTAGACCCAACCCTTATATCGATTTAAGAGTTTTGTAGGGCTAACGTGGCAGGGTTATCAAATGGGTGCGTTTAAAGAAAAGACGGGAACGCCTTGGAATTCAAACTTGCACCTTTTGAGTTTCAACGACGATAGAGGTCTTTTCAAAGGACATCAGTTGAAGTGATGTCCACCGTCATATTATGGCATGTTTCCCCTTAGGTTTTTATATTTCAAGTTTTCTTCTCTCTTTTTACAAATTGACCGAATTTGTTTTCTTGCTCCTACTGTGAAGGAAAAGATAGTGAAAACTTTCGTTAATTTATAGGCAAATCTTCAACTTCTTTATTATTTTTTGATAAGTTTTTCCCCCTTTTTTCCTTGTTTTTCTTTGTTTATTCCTTTTGCGCTTGTTTTGTTGCTTTGAATGCATTTTTGCATAGTTATTTTTTCTTTTTATGGAATATCCTGTCTTTTTGGTTCTTCATGTTCTTGGTTGATCTTCAATTGATTTTTGTTTTTTTGTGTGTGCTTAATCTGCTTTGAATGCGATATTTCTTTGGTAAATTTGTTTGTGGGAGATAACACTAGATAAGAAATATAAACGTTAGATTTAGTGAAGATGTCACCGGCTTTGACTATTATGGTAACATTGCTTAAGATAGTTCAGTCTCTTCGACTGAGGCTTAGATTGTTGTGTTCATCCTGCCTAAAATAGTTGATATTTTCTCATGATAAACTAGGTTCTTCTTGTTCGACAACGTTTGATGCTATGTTGAGTCAAAGCGAAGACTCGTCAAACCCATCGCTAGAGAGGATGATCGACGATTATCAGGGTGACTCGAGTGATATCGACCGCTTTGAATCAAGTTCATATCATCACGACAGGGTGACACTTGTCCCTCATGCTGACTCGAAGGTAGGTGAAGTTGGAGTTCATCTATATAAAACCTAGTGGTATGTAGCTTGGCAACACTTGGCGAGTATCGACCTCTATGGATGAAGCATGTAGGTTTTTGTATAGCAATCCTGTATCAAAATTGTCTGACGTGGACGTCAAGAAATTGGAATTCGATCCAAGAGTTCCAGCTTTGGTCAAGCTACGGGCAAACTGGTCGATGTCAGAGTGGACCTGTTTATATATTCTGTCTTTCAAGTTAGGAATTTGGTTTTTTCTTTCTTCGCTGGCTCGTCAGCTGTTAAATTTCTTTGAAATTGTTCGTAGCCAATTGATGCTAAACGGTTGGAAAATTCTTTATCCCTCGAGATATTGATTTAGAAGGAGAAGATGGACTTCTCATTTGAAAATCTCGTGTATACCTACCACTTGAAAGAGCACAACACCGATTGTGGGAGGTACCTAATCGCTGCTCAACAAAAATGAGGTCATCTGATCTATGAGCTTACCATTAGGGATCCTGATTGGAAATCGTGGTTTTTCTTTGCTCAGTGGGACTCAGTTGAAGGGGTCAAATCAACCTGGAGTAACGCTAATGGGTGCTCGATCATCGCATGTGGACTTTGTGTTTTTTTCTAAACTAATTAACTTTTCTTGGTTTTCAGTGGGTTTGGACGGGAAATCAAAGTTGATCCATGGAGTGGACAACGTGAAGAGGGCACAAAAGATTCTTTCCATTGATCCGAAAAAGAAGAGTTAGAAGAAATTGATGCACGAAGACAATCTCACGAAGAGCTCTGTATGGAACCATACTACATTCGCTCAATCAGGTAACCCATATCCTTGCCTTGAAGATTTAGTAAAGTACCTTGGATAAGGTGCGTGTACGAGATCTTGCATGGTACTCAATTTCTCGAGCCCATTACTAAAGTCAAGCGAGCTTTCGTTGTAGCATCAGTGTCAAACTTAAACTTCTCTCCTCTAAGGGGGCTCTGAAGAGACAAATGGAGATAATAGTGAAGAGGAAAGGAAAAAGAGCCATCAGTGTTCCCGCTACTCAAGTTGTGGAGCTTACTGACCACGTCTTTGACTCCCTTTATCAAATTGAGGCTGCTGCAGCTAAGAAGCTGAAGATATGCATGCGGCTGAAGAATCCGAGGTTGTTAGATCGTGGAACTGCAATAAATGAAATGAGAGAATTATGAAGCTCAATTTAAAGAGCTTTCGCTTATCAGATATCAAGAAATTAGGGCCCCTTTTATCTTAGAAGGGGTTTGATATTAATAGTGAAGTCTTAGAGCTTTCACCACTCATCTTCTTTATGCGAGAGCATATATTTCGAGCCCTTTATTGCCATTTTCGATTCTTTCAAATCTAGCAATAAGGGCTTTGTCAATTTTGGGATTTGTGTAACGTCTTTCATGATTATGATTAGATTGACTCTAATGGTTCTTCAAAATAGAGATTTTATAGAGATATTATTTTAGAGATCCAAATCTCCATCTTCATTTCACTATTTGAATTAAATATTATTATTTTATTTCTCCTATCTACTTTTCATATATTTAACTAAACTCAATTAATTTAATATAATTTTTTATTCATAAATATAATCACTATAAAAATTATATCATTAGAAATATTTTATTGGGATCTTTCAATTGAGTATAATATTCACTATATATTAATTAATTTTAGTGTAATAGCGTAATAAAAGGAAGTAGGCTATTATCTAAAATAATAAAGAGAAAACAATTTTATTAAAGAAAGTTTGAAAAGTATTAATATTAAATTATTTTGAGATTGTAAAATGGAGAACGATTGAAGTTATAAATTTATAGAGATAGAATATTCTATTTTCAGTCGAAGAACAATTGGAGATGCTTTATGGAGCCTTGACCATACGTTTATCTTGGTATGATACCTCAATGGACCAAACGAGGTTTTGGGCTAATTCAGTATTAGGCCCATGTTTACTTGAGTTATTCTAGCTCTTGTTTGGGCCTTTTTATAGTGTACGAATATGCTTGATTTTTTTTTATCCCCCTTTCAGTTGTGGGCTTTGACTATTGAGCTTCGGTTGTTGACCACATATTAAAAAAAAATCAAAACAATAAACATTTTCAACCCAAAAAAAAAAAACATTTCCATCACAAACATGGGTATCTGCTGTAATAAGAACTAAAATATCAAAATTCCCAAAAACTGAACATAAACACTGGATTTTATAAAAAAAATCAATAAAAATAAATAAAAATATAAAAACATCTCTAATATAAAAATAATTTATATTTTAATAATCGTTGATATAGTAACGATATCAAGTGGTACACTCTTATATGGTATAAAGATATACTTTATGGATAATTAATTTAAAATTTTATCCATAATTCTATCATTTTAAACATATTTATTTTTAATGACATATCTAATCTCATGTCATGTTTTTTTATTTAATTTTTTTATAAAAAATTAATATTAATTTTAAATAATTATTAAATCAATAAAAAAAAATTATTTAAAATTTCGTCTAAAAATAGATACGTCCCCTATATTTAATATTTTTTTTATCACATCACAGTTGAATATGTACATACATTTAAATAAATGATCCTCTATTTATCCTACGAGGTTTTTTTTTTTTTCACAAGCCGCTATTGTATCAAGAATGCTCTAAGATCACTAACACAACCCAGAAAATCATCACCACCAACCATCTCAAAACACATCACCACCACTCAAACTCTAACATATTTAGTTTTCTTTTTTTTTTTAATACTAAGACAATCAAACCATTAAAAAAAAACAATCAAACCATTGGAAAAATCCACGGACGTGGTTGGAAAATATTTTCTTCCTCCAAAAACAAAACCCAAATTGAAACAGAAAAAATATATATTTGAAATTGGAATCACCATCAACGCCAACATCAACATCTCCAGAAAGCATCACTCAAACCATCTCCAGAAATCAACACCCACACCATCACTCCACCAGAAATCAAACCCACTCCAACTCCCAAATCCACACAACCACCTTCACCCCACCATCAACAACCCTATTATAAATCAAATACGCACCAGAGGCCACCCAAACCCAACCTCTGGTCGCTAAAGAGATCGACGCCGTTGGAGAGAAAAGAGTACGACTGAAGATCGTCGCTGAAGGATACCGTCGGAGTTGGTGCCGCTGGAGAAGATCTTTAGAGAGTGAAAGAGAGATACCGCTGGAGAAAGAAAAATTTTGATTTCTAATTTTTGTTTTTGTTTCTTAATTTTAATATTTATTAAAAAAAATTAATTAAAGATTTTTTTTATATAGATTTATCTATTTACCCTTAATTAATTAACTAATTTCTAATTGTTGGGATATATATGGCAAAATTCTTCATTTTGACTTGAAAATTAATGCAGTATACAAATCTATCGTATCCCAATAAATTTTATTTTTTTATCCAAAAGAAATGTTTTTGGCCAACATTGTCCTTATCTACCTTTTCACTTTATTCTCTCACACAACTTTTTTTCTCTTTCATAAGTTTTTCTTGTCATGTTTATCTTTCTAAAAAAAAATTCTCTATCTTTTCTCTTTAAAATATTGTTCTCGTCGAAACGATTTCAACGATATATTACGGGTGAAAATCGGATATCATTTACCCCCTCAAAAGTCCTTTGAAAGTTTTTCATTTCATGTTGAAATCTTTGCATACCGAAATATCAACATGATTACACGATATAAATCTTTACACGCTGAAAATATTTACATACTAAAATGCATTTTTACACGTTGAAATTATATCTCCATTGATGAAGGCGATGAAGATGATTAAAAAAAAATTGTTATCCTTATAAGTGATATTTACACTAAGGACATTTTTGTTTTAAATCATTTCTTTTTGATAAAAAAAGGAAAATTACTAAGAAATGTTATTTTTGTATACTTTCTTAATTTTAGAACTATTTATGATTAGGGTTCGAAAAAATAATGGTTTTTTTTTATTATTCCCGGGGGGGGGGAATATCATCAGTTTACTAACGTAAGTTTAAAATGCACCATTTAACGTAAAGAGACGAAAATACCCCGAAATATTGAAAAAAAAAATTGTCGTTTTCTTAGTCTGAGAAAAGCAAGAGTGAAAAAGAAACCGACAGGAAGCTAATCGACTGTAACGAAATCGATGGCGAAGTGACCGGAACAGGAATACACTAAATTTCTTGCGATTGACAGAGGTAAGTTCAGTTTGTTTGTTTTTTCTCGATTTGTTCTTGATAAATTGTCATCGCATGTGAGACTCGTGTTTTGTTGATTGAAATTGTAGATTAGGTTTGAAAAACAGGTCTGTGAATGGTTGTGGTTTATGTTAGGGTTTGAAACGAGGTTGAAT
The DNA here is from genome assembly GCA_032871835.1 of Dipteronia dyeriana. Classification (NCBI taxonomy): domain Eukaryota; kingdom Viridiplantae; phylum Streptophyta; class Magnoliopsida; order Sapindales; family Sapindaceae; genus Dipteronia; species Dipteronia dyeriana. The sequence goes on along the minus strand of CM065303.1, from coordinate 50,526,480 downwards.
ATGTGATGAGGAAGATGAAATTCTGAGTATCAAGGATTAATATTTTTTTTAAAAAGTAAATCGATAAATTTTCAAGCGAAATCGAGGTTTTTTGGAACAAGATCGAGGTTTTTTAAGAAAGAATTGAGGAAATACTTCAAACGATCGAGAATATTTTTTAAACAATCGAGAATTTTATCAATGTTTTGAATTTTTTCAAAGAATCGAGAATATTTTTCAGAGATCGAAACTTTTTTTCAAATTATCGAGAATGTTTTTCAAATGGTCGAGATTTTGTAAAAGGATCGAGAATATTTTTCAAATGATCGAGAATTTTATCAAAGGATCGAGAAATTGTTTCATACGATCGAGAATATTTTTCGAACGATCGCGATTATTTTTCAAACGATCGATAATGTTTTTCAAATGGTCGAGTTTTTTTCAAAGGATCGAGAATTTTTTTAAAGGATCTAGAATTTTATCAAAGGATTGAGAAATTATTTCAAACGATCGAGAAAGCTTTTCTAACGATCGAGAATATTTTTCAAACGATCGAGAAAGTTTTTTCAAAGTGTCGAGATTTTTCAAAAGGTCGAAATTTTTCAAAAGGATCGAGAATATTTTTCAAAGAACCGAGAACATTTTCAAAGGATCGATGATTTTTTCAAAGGATAGATGATTTTTTTAAAGGGTCGAGAAATTGTTTCAAAAGATCGAGGATACTTTTCTAACATTCGAGAATATTTTTCAAACGATCGTGAATGTTTTTCAAATGATCTAGATTTTGTAAAAGGATCGAGAATATTTTTCAAAGGATCGAGAATTTTATCAATTCAAATGATCGATAATATTTTTCTAATGATCGAGAATATTTTTCAAATGATCGAGAACTTTTTTCAAAGGGTCGAGATTTTTTAAAAGGATCGAGAATAATTTTCATAGCATCGAGAAAAAATTTCATAGCATCGAGAAATATTTTTAATAGTTCGAGAATATTTTTCAAACGATCGAAAATATTTTTCAAAGAATCGAGTTTTTTCTAACTTATGTATTGTTTCTGTGACATTACAGATGAGGAGCAGGTTGAAGGATTTCCTTAAAACTCCAGAGGGAGACTGGTTCAAGGGGAAATTGACTCGACACGACCATTTTGAAGCCTTGACCGTATTGACGATACATTGAACCGGGTCCCTGAAGATTTTCATATTGAGGGTCGGCGTCAGTTGATGACTTCCTGTTTCTGGCATTTCATGTCGATGCACCAAGAGATGAAGTTTTCCGGTGGTGTTACCCATCGGCTGTTGTTGCGGGAGTTGGACCATGACGAGCCAACATATGAGATGAGGTTCTTGTTAGGGAACCATGTGGTGAGGTTTTCGAAGATGGAATTGTGCCTAATCACCGGATTACGTTTCGGAGTCGTACCAGACACGAGAGTGTGTATGCTGTAGTGGAGAATGCCATACATCAGCGATACTTTCTTGAAGCCGATGAGGTATCATTGAAGGAGTTGATGGTTGTCCTTATTCTCAGAGAGTTTCAGGAGGCATACGATGATATGACGCTATGCCTCATCTACATGCTGAACTGGATACTGATGGGGGTGGACGAGAGATTCAAGATTCCAGTTTGGCAGTTTCGGTTGGTGGAGGACCTCATTGCATTCGATGCGTTCCCATGGGGTGGTGCCTATGTCTATAGGCATTATATATTGTCATTCAAGCATGCGTTATCCCGGCGACGTGCGGAGAGACGCCAACAGTCAAAGGGCGTTGTTGTACTTACAGTGGAGGGGTACAACATTTATGGTCTATCACATGCCCTCTTGGTAAGAACTTTGAATTACAACATGTACTTTATATTTCGTTGCCTAATTTTTTTGGATTCTAATTGTACTTTTCTAACAATGCAGATATTTGCTTTCGAGGTGATCCCTTAACTGGGCGTCGATTTCGGCGCTCGAAGGGTTACGATACTTTTTCCTCGTATTTTGAAGTGGGAGTTGACAAACAACCTAGAGGGAAGAAGCTGGCCAAGTTTTTCAGTGCTAGGGTATTTATTTTAGTTGTTAATCGTTATATTACTTACTATGTTTACAATGACATTCCTCTAACTAAGCTTTCAAATGTTTGCGAGGAAGGAAATCGTGTCCACAACAGCTAAGACGGCGACACCATACTTCGCAGGCCTAAGTGAGGGGGGGGGGGGACCTGTATGTTGAGGAGGACACGGTTCACCTTCCGATTGTCCCTGATCAGACTACCACTGACTGAAGCAGCAGAGAGGGTTCCGAGGTGGAGGGTGGGGGTGAGAGGCACAGTGAGACAGAGGGTTCTGACCCATCGAGTAAAGGATTCAGTGCCATGGACACTGACGGATCAGAGCCGTCTCTTTGGCGAGTGCGGTATAGAAGGGTTCTGTTTACCACCCCAGAACCTGGTGCATATAGAGGGGATTCCCGTGTAGGCGTTGGACGTGATGGGTAGGTAAGTTGAGATGATAGTTTTGTTTTTATTAACAATACCTATTGATTGTTTTAGTACTAACAATGTTGGCATGATTTCAGGCCTCATGGGAACATCAGTTCAACGAGTTATGTGAAGCCCTTCGGAAGAGTGAGTTTGATCGACAACAGCAACACTGAGAGTTGCTGGATATGATCTGGAAGAGCGAGGAGGATCAATAATAGCAGCATCGGGAGTTGCTCGTATTGATCAGGGGGCTTCATGACGCATACGTATTGGGATGGTCCACCTGGTCCTAATCTAGACTTTACTCCCGAAGATAGGACACGTGGATATATCGGGGGGACAGACAGGACTAGTGGACGTCGGGAGGATCCACATACCGGAGGGGCAGTTCTGGAGAGTGAGGCTTACCACCGTACCGGAGACACAGGGCCTGTTACACGTATAACCGTTTTGTTGGACCTCCCATCGATCGAGCGAGAGCTGTCCCCTCCACATCCCCTATCGATCGAGCAACAACCGTCCCCTCAACCTCCCTCATTGATCGAGCAGCAGTTGCCTCTTCCACCTCCCTCATCAATCGAGCGGCAGCCGTCCCCTCCACCTCCCCCATTGATCAAGCAGCAACTGCCACATCCACATCCCCCATTGGTCGAGCGAGGGCCGCCCCCTCCGATCAAGCAATAGGCTCCCCCTCCCCCTCCCCCTCCCCTTCCATCCCCTACATCGATCCAGCCGTAGAGGGAACGAAGCTCTTCATCGCAACATACCCCAGCGGGGGGAGTTCGACTGGAGAGGCGCGTACTGAAGTGCGGTTGGCAGTTGCTCATCCTGTAGACAGTTTCGTGTTGGATAAAGAGGGTGAGGGTAATACTTCAGCCTTCGGACCAAGTTTTTGATCCCCACGGACTGGTGGACGGTGACCAGTTGAAGGCTTACCGAGCTTTCAAGAAGAACATAAACAGGGAACGGTAAGTAATTTTTTTTTCTATTTAGGTGGCAGGTTTTCTTCAGTTCAATTAAATAATTGTGTATCTAATGAGACATTAATGCAGATGTGGTGGAACCAGTTGATGTTGTATGGTTCCATCGGATGCAGATCAACTTCATGGAATTGGAGGACGACGTACGTGGGACCGAGAATTTTCATTTTAATGTTTGCTTTAGATATGTAACACTTCTAACACTTTATTATGTGTATATATTCCCAGCTTATGGACGTGTACCTCTATATTCTTCGAAAGTGTCAGCGAGCATTCCCGAGTGTGTACAACCAGATGGTCAACATATTGGATACACAATTTTTTGTAAGTATTTTACAAAGTAATGATTACACATGCTTGTAAATTAGTTTGTAAAACATTAATAATTTTTTGTCTTTCAAATGTTTGTACAGTCTTATCTGGAGCACCAGTACAAGAGAATGGTGTCTCGTGATGCTCGCGGAGAGATCACCACGGCACGGTGGAATGTGCTGAGGTCCTGGTGGAAGGATGATGACCTTATGACGGTGCATGGTGGTCCCCCGATTAGATGCCGTCTATGGCACGAGGTTGACATGGTAAGTGTTACTTGGTTTGCAATTTTTAATATAAATGTCTTTGTACATCCTAACACCTTCTTTTTACGTTTACAGGTCCTGATACTGTGCAACATTGGGTGCCAACATTGGCTCTTGGTGACCGTCGATCTCACCTCCGGGAAGATGTTCATAGCCGACCCCTGGAGACAAGATATCCCAATGAATATCCGGAAGCAGTAGGTGGCCCCTTTATACTGGTTTTTGCCCTCGTTGTTACATCAGGCATGGTTTCATACTGCACGACCGGTTGCCCGTGAGACGTTTGCCAAGAAGAATAAGCCCTTTTCAGTCAGCGTGGTGTCCGAAACACGTATCTCCCAGCAGAAGAAATCGTAAGACTTTTTTATTTTCATTAACTTTGAGATTGTGTTATTAAAAATGTATTGTTTTATTAACGCATGTTAATGTGTCCAACTGCAGGGGGAACTGTGGTCCTCACACGTTGAGATTGATCGAGTACTTACTAGCGGACAACAAGGATATCGAATGGTCAGAAGATAATATGGAGATCATTCGGGAGAAGATGACAGTAGAGATTTTTTCTAACTCCCGGCCCGTTTAGATTTATATAGTAATTCTTTTGTATATGTACCAATTCTTTTGTATATGTACCAATTCTTTTGTATAAAAATGTTTACAATGTAATAAAATTTAATTTTAATTTTTGTTTCATTTTCAACTGTCATAAATCACAAGTATAACACAAATTGGAAAACCTATTTAAGTTAATGAACAAGTCATATTAGTACAAATTATCACAATGTCATCATCATAATACCTCAAATCATTCCACGGTAGAGTCTCTGGTAGGCACTTTTGTCTGTTGCGGACAACTGTATGACAGATGCTACACCTGTGCCTGTATTCCTCAGGAACAACTCTGCTCGGACCTTCATTAATCAAATTTGGGTTAGAACATCTCCTGGAATTATGCTCTGGTTGTCCACATCTTCTACGGTTCTGTGTAGTTGTCATCTCCGAATACGAGATATATCGACCCGCCCTCGGGCGACCAACTTGTCTCCTAGAGATTGGATTCAAAACCACCATCTCTGTGATGCCAGATAGCATAATCCAAGTGGAAAGATGTCTAACAGGTATAATAGGAATCGAGTATGCATTAATAAGTGTATGTCTCTTGTAGTAGTCCGCACACAGGGATGTGAAATCCATGTTTCGATCCTTGTAAAAATAATGAAAACGATGAGATTCACGTTTCAGTAATATTAACCGTAGACTAAAACGTATGATGTACCTTGCAGCAGCGAGAGCGTGAGAACATGGAAGAAAGTCCATTTGGTATTGTTGCATGTGCAGGTCTTCCGGACTAAGTCAATGGTCCACTGTTTTCCAGATCGTTTCGTAGAGAATATGTTCCAGTCAACTGGATTTACGGTCATAAAATTGCACTTATCAACACGTTTTAGGATCACAAGATGTGTTGTGTTGGTCAACTGATGGTGCATGGACTGTGCAGCCCTATGACGATCATGAAACCAACGTTGTAGCATATTCCTAATAAACTCTGCTAGAGTCAACATAGGCAGTTGTCGTGCAAATTTTAGACATGAGTTTATGCATTCTGCAATATTTGTTGTCATCACCCTGTACCTTCTATAGGGGCAGTGTACACGGGACCACTTGTGTGGACCGGCATCAATTACATAATCCTATGCATTTGGGTGTAAGTTTTGTAACTCTTCCATGTGCCGTTTATATTGTAACTCGGTGTACGCTCGGACTGTTTTGTCAATTATTGTGGCAACATCCTTTCTATGATATCACTTCTTAATATTTTCAGAAAAGTGTCAGACACATATGGTATGGGTGGCATAAGGGAACACTTTAGAAATCTCTACTTCAATATTTGTATGTCGATTAGAAATGAATACCAAATCATCTATATGGCCAATCGCACCTTTCAAGCAATCCAAAAACCACTCCCATGATAGATTGTTTTATGAGTCACCGTACCCAAAAGCAATTGGATAAATCTGTTCATTCCCATCTTATGCAGTTGCAACAAACATTGTGCCCCCGAATCTACCATTTAAATGGGTACCATCAACGACATAAACTTGACGTATACACCTCTGGAATCCTCTAACTGAGGCACCCAATGACATGAAAAAGTAGAGGAATTTACCATCTTCATCGCACTGTAAGTCAGTGATTGTTCCGGGATTTTATTGTTCCAACACGTAACCGAATGATGGCAACAGTTGGAAGGTTTCCTCATGCGTCCCATAGGTCAGTGACACGCATATTACAGGGCTTGCTGTGCCTTACTGTACATGATTTGGATGCCATACATTGTTTTCATGTCGACGATTATGTCATTTGGATGCATTAGTCGACCATCATGTTGTTGTAATCTAGGTGCAACCACTTCTCCAATTATGACTGTAGTAGCTTGTCGATGAAGGTGGTGAATCTCCTCCAACGGACCAATGTGTTTGTTGACAAAACTTCTTACTTGGAAGTATGTCGCTTCATCTATCCTCACCGCTCTTAACTTCCACGTACAGTTGTCCATCAAACAAACCAGATGTAACGTTGTCTTATTTGACCTTTTCACTTTTCACTCGAAGTTGTGTCGCATTGCAAAATGCCCAACCAATCTCTTCAAATATTTTTTTTAGTAGGAAAAATTTGCCCTTTATATATTATGCTTGTAGGTTCATCTTCTACCAAGTTCCTGCTTCCACCCATACCAAACGAGTATTATTCTACTCCAGGAATAACCCACGTTGTGGCATTCTCAGAATCAGCTGGAGTTACATTAGACCGGACCTCAGAGGTCCCAACTATATTTACTGCAGTGGAACTACATCTGTGTACACGTCTTACACATCTTTCCGTTTGGAACGGTTCTTCATCTTCCTCATTGTTCGCTACATTATCTACCAGATGTAAATTTACCTCATTAGCCACCTCATGAATTGGCCCAACATTCAGTTCATTGTTCCACTCATTGTCCATGTCATTGTACATCTCATTGTATTGGTGGTTGTACTTCCCAGTATTCATCTCAATTTGACAACCGAAGTCTTCGACCAATTGAGGTCCAACTATATCACCATGGTCGGATACTTCCGGTGGGACACCACACATGTTTTGCTGCCCTTCGATCCCACTTCTTTCAGTGAACAACTGATTGCTTCTGCTAAACGATCAAAATTGTTGGGTGTTTTCACGAGCAGGGATATCTTCAGCTATCACATCTCATGTTGCCCTCTCAATTAATGTAACACATACATGAGAGATCACCCTATCTTCCCCTAGCATAAAAAAAACATCATCGTCGTTTCTTATAAATGTGCGACATGTTGTCTTGGGAACGATTGATATAGATTGTAGCTCAGGAATGTATTTGTTCATATCGTACTTCACAACGGTTTGCATGATCGACACCAGCTCTTCGTAAGTCATATTTTTTGACACATACATTCCTTGGTTATCGAAACCAAAAAACCTCTGACTTCCATTAGGTAATTGCTCTCATCGACCGTTATAAGATATGCCTATTCTAACCTAATCCATTGTCCTATGAAAATCATCATCACAAACCATTATTTACATATTACAAAAATAAATTACTTTTACAATTATTAAGAATTAAAAATATTTCTTAAGTGTAAGGGATCGAGAACATTTTCTTAGGGAACGAGTTTTTTTGTAATGGATCCAGAACATTTTCTAAGGGATTTATTTATTTTTTCAAAGGGATCGATACTTTTTTCTAAGGGATCGAGAACTTTTACAAGGGTTCGAGAACTTTTTGTAAGGGTTCGAGAACTTTTTCTAAGGGATCGATAATTTTTTCAAGGGTTCGAGAACTTTTATAAGGGTTCGAGAACTTTTATAAGGGTTCGAGAACTTTTTTCAATGGATCGAGAACTTTTTTCAAGGGATCGAGAATATTTGTCATATTATCGAGGATTTTTTTCAAATAATCGAGTTTTTTTCAAATTTTATAAAAGCTCGATCCAATATAAATAAGCTCGATTCATCTTTAAATATTCTCGTTCACACATGAAAAAAGTTCGGATCTATTCAATGTTCATACATGTTCTTACAAAGACTGGAACAACATATTATCGAGGAATGGATACATTGTTAACCCACACAAAAATACATACAAAATATCTGAAATGCATGAAAACAGAAAAGAGAATACACAAGATCATAAATATTTATTATCTTATTGTACAGAATCTGGAGATGTAATTTTTTGAGAGAAAGAGAAGTTTTTCAGACAACTTTTTTAGGAATATACACACGAGTTCAATAAATTATCTTTTAAAAATTAAAGTTTAGGAACAACTTCGGTATTCACCATAATACACAACATATAATAAAAGAGATAACATATCTTACTATTTCCTCGTGATTTTAGCCAGATATATATCGACCATTTATTAACTTTTAAACAAATGACAACGTGTAGGAAGTCGTAAACAAAAATGAACTCCATTTGAAGAAGTAACAATTTGAATCACGTCGCCAAAAAAGTTAAACCCAACCTTCAGCCACTTAACCTGACAACCAACTTTATTTTTTCCCTTTTTTATCTTCAACATCACAAACAACATGATTGAAGATGAGACGATAGAGAGAAACAGAAGCAATAGAGGAGAGAAATGCAGACGAAGAATGAAAGTCTCAGATTAAAGGAAAATCACTTCGTACCCTCTAGGCTCTCGCTATCAAAGATGGTAGTAAAAACCAAAAATACAGAATAACGTTTCCACTTTTTTTCAATAATAGTGAAATATGTATTTTCATTTTTTTCATTTTATTTCAAAAACATGACAAAAGCTTGATTATTTGTATCAAAGGCGTTTGATACAAATTTTTCATTTCGAAAAACATAGAACACATTCTAAAAACCATTCCTAAATAGGAATTAGTATACAACAATTCCTAGACACAACCATTGTCATCAAACACCATTACATTCCATCAAATCATTTTCTTTTTTTTCCTTTCAATCTGCAAATTCAGATACCAAAAAAGATGGTAGTAATTTCAGTAAATTCAGAACTCAGAATTTTCAAGTACAATAATTTAAGAAAATAGAAATACATAGATTCTTGCCTTCAATAACCCTGCCTTTTCCCGGGTTACAGTTTGTGAAAACTTCACTATCTCACAAAGCATTATTCAAGCACTCTACTCCAGCGGAGGTGGGGAATTAACAAATCAAAAAGGATATCTAATATTTTAAAGTCTTCTCAGCATCACATAGCTAACCAAAAATAATGGAAAAGAGAGAAGTACACATCTATGGCGGCCCAAGAGGCACAAATTGTCTCAAGCTATGGCTGGTTTAGTAGGTGTAGCCCTTGACAAACATTCCTTTCTTGGCATCATCGCTTTCACCTGCACCAGAGTATTTTCCAAGCTGAGCCGAGGAATTTGCCTTTGCACGTTCCAAAAGCGCCTTCTGTCCAGCTACAATGTTCTCAGCGCGACCTTGCCATGTCTTGAGCACACTGTTCTGGAGTGCACGTGCATATGAGAAGGACACATGCCATGGGTTGGGAGATTGGTTCATTGCATTCAAATTGAGAGTTGCTTCCATTTCAGATTGTCCTCCGGACAAAAACTGAGATGTAAACAGATCACATTACCATTAGCGATAGGATTTTGCTAGGGATCAAACTCATAAACAAATAATCACATTCAACAACAAACTTTCATTATTTTTTTTAAGACATTCAACAGAAAAACTAATGATGTTGATTGAACACGGACCAGAACCCAAAGCTTTGAACTTTCAAACTAAAATCAAATGTAAAATCATAAGTTTATCAGATAAGGTTTCAGGTGTTCATACCATGATTCCTGGAACGGCAGGGGGGACTCTCCTCTTAAGCATAGTTAGTGTATATTTAGCGACAGTCTCTGGTGAAGCCTTCTCCTTATGTTCAGCTCCTGGTGTTACCATGCTGGGCTTAAGTAGGATTCCCTCGAAAACAACATTGTTTTCAGCCAAGTAGAAAAAGACTTGAGACCAAACTTTCTCTGCCACTTCAAGGGTCCTTTCGATTGGGTGGTCACCATCAAGAAGAATCTCAGGTTCTACTATGGGCACAAGACCATTATCCTGCATATCAAATAAAGAAAACATACCATATATTGAATTACTGATAAGTACATGTATAGTATGAAGATTCAGAATCTCTATGCATAGTTTATTCAACACTTTTAAGGCAGTATAAGCATAAATTATTAACGCCAATCTGACGCGGAAGCCGATTGAAAGAGGGGAAAATTTTAGGAAGGAAACTAGAAGTTGCTATTTCTCTGTAACATTTCAATAATATCTCCAGATTACAAATCCAAAAGCTGCTAAAAAATGGTTAAGGAAACTAGCTAAATACTCAGCGAACAAACCATTTTGCCCAAAAGTCAAAACACAGTTTTTAGAACAGACAAACAACAACTAAAACAAAGCAAACAAAACAATTTTAAAAGCTAAAACATCAGTATTATATTCTAATAAAAGAAAATAGTACTATGCTCCTGCATCACAATCTTTACTGAAAACTTGATTAGTGGGAACAGTAGGTGGAAAAGGAGCACGCTAAATTCTATTTTACACAAAAACCAAGAAGTCTGATCTGATAAATGACAATATGTTGAAGTTATTACAACAATATAACTATGAATAACCTTAAGAATATATATATATATATATATATATATATATATATATATATATATATATTTAAACGTCATGCAATAATCTTAACAAGGAAACATTGATAAACTTCAAGTGATTCATGCATAAGAATATTCTAGGCTCCACAACGATAGTATGTAAAGTCGAGACAACTCATTTGCATCTCAGATTCATTGCCTCAGAACATAAGTTGCCATTACATGTTGATGACAAATCAATAAAAAAAATAATAATAATAAACAGACCCTAAGTTTCTTTGCTAACAGTCCAGTGAAAGCTTGATTAAAAGGTCTTTAAGATTGAATGTATACCTGAGAAATAGCAGCATAACGTGCAAGTCCCCATGCAGCTTCCTTAACTGCCAGAGCAGAAGGACCACAAGGGATGCTAACAACTGTCCTCCTATTAAATTTCCAACAATTAGATGCAGCAACCCATAAAAAATTGAAGATAATCAACAGATAAATGGTTAACCACACACAAATTTCTAGGTAAACTTCATAAGGCAACCGTTAATAAAGACTACAAATGACTCACCACTTGGCAAATCGAGCACCTTGTTTGTAGTATTCAGCAGATCTTGATGCCAATCCATCCAAGCCTTGACACCAAGATTCGTTGTTTGATCCTGGTAGGGGAACCAAACCCTGAAACACAAAAAAGAAACTCAATACACATCCGTGAAGCAACAAACGAAAAATCTCAATTAAGAAACTAAACAACCTACTATAAAACTTGTACATTCCATTGACAACATACCTTGTCAACCTTAATACCAGGCACGATATTCTGATCGCACAAGCAGTCCACGAACTTCTTCCCATCTGTAGTTGATTGGTAAAGTGTCTCCTCGAAAAGAATGGCACCAGAAATATACTCACCAAGCCCAGGAGTGGTCAGCAAAAGTTGTCTGTAAGCCTGTCTGTTGGTCTCAGTATTGTCCAATCCAATAGATGCCAACCTCTTCCCACATGTCGCATTCGATTCATCAATGGCGAGAATACCACGACCAGGAGATGCAACAGTTTTCTACACCGCACAACAACAACAAAAGCCCATAAGCACAATATCAGCACATGTTGTAAATCCACTACAAGTTGCTTTACAACTAATACGAGCTTGAACTAGCAATCACCTTTATCATCTATTTATTTCTCTAAACAAAGGTTATATTTTCACATAGATTTGATTTATCATTTGTGACAAAAATTAACTAAATATCTTGCAAAAAAAAAAATCAACTAAACAAGAAACAATCACCGCTTCAGTATAATTTTGTACAATTTTTCTCAGCTAATTTGTAAGTTTCGAATCCACGAAAACAAAATTTGAAAATTTCAAACTTGTAAAGCTAATATGTAACCTTTCGAATCAACGTAGATCTTGCACCAGAGAACCACTATTACTAAGTAACAATAGAGTCAAATAATTGTTACAAGAAAAATTAAGATCCAAATTTTTTTCGAAAAATAAAAAATATCAACCAATAAAGACATGCACAGAGAATTATAAATATAACAATTAATTATAAAAATAATAATGATAAAAAAAAAGTGAGTGATCGGATGTGGATGGGGGGAGAGAGAGAGAGACTAACGGCGGTTTTAACAAGTTCGTCGGTATAGGAACCTGCGCGGATCGGGAGGGAGACTCGGCGAGTAACGGAGTAAGTTGAGGAGGATCCGGTGCGTTGACCAAAGGACTGGTGTCCGATCCACTGAGACGACGTCGCATTAAGCTTCGTGAAGCTCGCACAGGCCATGGCTGCTTCTGGCTTCTGGCTTTTTTATGGCTTCCGGTGATAACTACGAGGAAGTAAACGAAAAAAAAACGTTTCGAGGTCCGGTGTGGTCAGTCGTGAGAAGGATTTCGGGTTTCGGATTCTGTGTCAGGCTTTTGGTTTGTTTTTATATTAGCGAAAGTGATATAAGACATTGTTTTTCTTGGAGAGTCCGCGCAGGGATGGTTTAGTGACAATAGGACAAGCAACATGCGAGACTACCAAACAGTCCTTAGTAGCTAATTCTGATTACCAGATTACCCTCGACAATGACCGTTTTGTCCTCTTCATTTATTGATATTTTCCCATAAATATATATTTTTATATTTACGAAGAACTCCACTTGATATTTATCTAAATCCAACGTAATTAAAATTAGTATTAAATAATAATACATGTTATCTCGATCTACATTGGTGGTTAAAGATGCAAATCCGCTATTTATAAATTCCAACAGTCCTATTATAATATTTAACACTCAAACCTCCCCTTATCAATAAAGAGTAAGTGGACAAATACTGATTGATAATGTGAATTTACAAATATAGCCATTCAAATATACAAATTTAACGATGTAAAAATCTAAAAAGACCAAATGTTTATTTAGATATTATAAATAGAACAGCGGGAAATACAAGCGAAGAAGTAACCCACTTATTGGTAGGACTAAAGGGGTTATTTTGGTCTTTTATGAAGTGGTTGATGGTACCCATGAGAGTGTTTGGTGTTTCGAGAGAGTGGTGGGTGATTTTGGACACTCCACACCACGCACCTAACAATTGACAACCACCACCTCTGAGATACTCGCCCTTTTTCTTCTCCTTGAATCACTTTTGTACCCATTTACAACGATTAACAAAAGGGAAATTATCATTTTTAACTGTTTTTTAATTTTTTATTTGGATGATTCCTATATTTTAAAAAACTCGTCAATTTAATCATTCTGATCAGATTTATGATTATTCGTAAAAAAGTAAAAAGATAATTTTATCCTTTAATTTAAAATGAAAATAAAATAAAAAGGAAAATTTTATTTTTTTAATGGGTTAAAAATATTTTGATAAAATAAAATTTTTTACAAAATCAATATATAACATAAAAACAAATAAGAAGATTAAAAATGTTTTCAAATCTAATTTTCCAGATTTCTTCTATGAATTTTCAGATTTGAAGGATCTGAGAATTTCCAATGACCCAGAAAATCAAAATATTAATCACAATCATGAGCAATCCAGAAAATCAAACTCATACGATCAACACAAATCCATAAAATCATAACCAAACAAAAATACCACTCAAACATCATCATCCATCTCTCCAAAAAAACAAAAACGAAACAAAAAATCCACCCAGACCAGTTCAACGATGAACTCCATGGAAGGGGAGGCTCTCTTTCACGGAAAACGGAGTCACTGCCACAAAATCCAAACCCAACTGTGAACCACCACTACCCTCGACATCCAGCCACCACCACCACACAACCCACCCACCAAACCCAGACCACCAAAACACTTGCCACCACCAAACCCACCAAACCCAAACCTATAAAACAAACACATTCATCAAAAACCATCAAAACACAGCCATGAACTCCATGGAAGAGTAGTCTCTCTTTCGCAGTGAACAGAGCCACCGTGAACCACCACTCCCAACCTCCAGCTACCGCCACACAACCCACCCACCAAATTCAAACCACTGAAACACCTACCACCCCTAAAAGAGACCTAGATCCATCGTCAATGGAGGAACACTGCCTCATCCTCCACTGGAACACAACCTCTCCCTTCGCGGTGGTCCGATTGTTGCACCAGCCGCTCTAAACATCCACACAAACACAAATCGAAGAGAAAACATAGAGAGAGAGAGAGATGGTCGATGGTCGATGGTCGATGAGGGAGAGAGAGATCGATGGTCGATGAGAGGGAAAGAGTTTTGTTTGGAGAGAGAGAAAATGTGTCTGACAAAATAAGAAGACTTTTTTAGTGTTTATTTCTTTAAAATACATAGTTTTAATTGATTTGTGTTTTTGTTCTTGGAATTAACTTGTGTTTTGTATTGGTTGTTTGTGATGAACAAATTGATGGATTGGTGATGAAGATAGAGTTTGTTGATGTTGAAGATGAAGATTGGGATATAGTTTTATTTTTATTTTTAATTAATGTTTATAATTTGTAATTTGAAGATGAAGGATTTTTTAATTTTTTTTGTTTATGATTTGTAATTGTATATTAATTTTATTTTGTAATATATATATATATTATATTCTTTTCTATTTATTTTATGGTGACACGTGGCATATCATTATTGAAAGACAAAAATACCATTTGAACCTTTAAATTTGACTAATGGTTCATGAACCGAGGGACTAAATTGATGGATTCTTGAAAACATATGGGCAACAAGTGCTAAAAATGAAAAGACAGTTAAAAACATCATTGTCGTCCACAACATGTAATTATCATTCTCGTTGGGCATATATCTTAAGGTCATTACAAGGTATTCTCATGAATTGCACTTTATTTTCATACGAATCTAAAACTTAAAAGTAATTATCAAAGTTTGGGAATCATCTAGGTAATGATGCAAATGGTTCAAATCATCTGTATATATAGTTATTAAGGTAACAGAAACTGCTAGTTGTTTAGGTTGCCTCAGCCAAATGTAAATCATACAAACCCATTTTCAATCGATAATATTTACTATAATAATTATGGATTGTACAAATTATTTACTCAAATTTATCAAAAAATGACGTGGTATATGATTTGTAATATAAAATAATTAGCAAAAAATTTGATAAATGGTCTTTGCAAATGGGCACATTGGGGTAACAAGCAAGGTTCTCATTTTGGGACAGGAGAAAATCGAGTTTTAGTATATAATTGGATGGGAAAATTAAAGCAAAACTCGTCATTTACAACAAGTATAGAATCGTCATACCTTTGTCATTATCCTTGATTCCAATTTTCCAGTTTTTTTATGAGTTAGAAATATATCGAATATGGCTTGATCAATCTAAAATATACGAATAACATTTGCAATGATTTTTAGATGGTTCTTAGATGTTTTTCTGATGCTAGAACTTAACAATCAACTGTAGGAGAGATCTCCCCATATTTTGTGAATCATTGAGACATTAATCCTTATCAGGTGAGTGAGAAAAATATCAAACCACTTCGCTAAGAGCA
Source organism: Dipteronia dyeriana (assembly GCA_032871835.1). NCBI lineage: Eukaryota > Viridiplantae > Streptophyta > Magnoliopsida > Sapindales > Sapindaceae > Dipteronia > Dipteronia dyeriana. Next base: position 50,510,792 of record CM065303.1, on the reverse strand, counting down.
GTTATGATATGCTATATGACTACATCTTTTTGACATAGGTGTAGCAAATACTTTAAAAGACAACTTAAAATAGCTGAATTGGAAGAATTACCAAACAGAAAGGAGCTTTATTGGTGTCAACAGTTGAGAGCTGACTAGTTATCGTAACACTAAGTTTTTTCATACCATGGTTTCTAGTCGTCGTCGGAGAAATGAGATTCGTTATGTGATGACAACTGATGATTCAGTGGTAGATGATGCAGATGGTATTTCTTTGGTGGTTTCAAGTTATTTTACAGAGCTTTTCCAGTCTTCATCTCCTCTAGCCGAGGATATTCAGGAGGCTACTCAGTTTTTTCAGTGCAAAATATCTCACCATATGCAACAACTTCTTGATGCGATTTTACTGAAGAAGAAGTGAAGTTTGCGCTTTTTGATAAGTGCCTTATGAATGTCACAGGTGGACGGCTTTCATGCCAATTTCTTTCAATGTCAGTGGGTTACAGTAGGGAAAAATGTGTCTATGACATTTCTTTCCATTTTACATGCAGGTGCGCCAATGAAAAAAGGTAAATTCTACTTATGCCGTGCTCATACTTAAGAAGAAGTCTTCTGAAATAATGGCTTATTACAAACCTATTAGTCTGTGCAATATTATCTACAAAATTGTTTCTAAGTCGCTGGCTAATCGAATGAAGCCTTTTCTTCTGAAGATCATTACTAAGAAGCAAAGTCCTTTTGTTCCTCAAAGGCTCATTACATATAATATTATTGTTGCTTTTGAACCGTTGAATACTGTTCATAGAAGAACCATAGGTAAAACACTAAATTGGGTCTTATGGCTCTAAAGTTGGATATGAGAAACGCTTATGACCGTGTGGAATGGAGTTTTTTGGTGAACGTTATGCAGAAACTTAGTTTTTCTAATAAATGGATCGAACTTGTTCATGAGTTCTTATCATCGATTTTTTTTCTTTTTTATAATCAACGGTTCACCGATGAGTTATATGATTCCTCAACGGGGTATTCGTTAGGGGTGCCCACTTTCCCTTTTATCTTTTTTTTTTTAAAAAAAAAATTGCACTTTAGCTTTCTCTAGTTTACTTGATGCGACAGATCTTGATGGTCATATTAAGGTGTTAAGTGTTCTTGACATTGTCCTTCTGTTAGTCGCTTATTATTTACACATGACAATGTGATTTTTTGTGAAACTACTGTGACATGTTGTCAGGACAAATGATAAATTTTAATAAATCAATTGTTTCTTTTAGCCCAAATTGTGCGGATACTGTTAGAAATTCTATTCTTCAAACTCCGGGTATTTCTCATGCTAAATATATCGGGTTACCAACTCTGGTAGGGAAGAATAAAAGGAGGGCTTTTGCATGTTCTCATAAAGGTTGTTGCTCAGTATATTCTTACATATACAATAAGTGTTTTTCAGCTCGCATCTTCTCTTTGTCATGAACTTGGTTCTTTGATGGCCTCGTTTCGCAAGAAGAAAGATTAATTGGATTGCTTGGCGTACTTTGTGTAAACCTAAAAATTGCGGGGGTCTGGGATTTCAATCAAGCTTTGCTCGTGAAACATTTCTGGAGGTTGATTTCTTTCCTTGACTCTCTTTTATTTTATGTTCTTAAGGGTAAATATTTTCATTCATCTGATATTTTGAATGCCAGATTGGGATCTTCTCTAACGTATGTTTGCTGCGGTATTTATGGGGGCATAAGCTACTTGTCAAGGGGTTAATGTGGTGTGTAGGGGATGACAATTCATTTTGAGTTTTTGCAAGTCTCTGGTTACCGATACCTATTTTTTTCTTACCTACGGTACCAATTAATGTTGATAATGATTTATTGGTTTTTGCATTGATTAAGCTTGGTGGAGAAGGATGGGATATTTATGCTGTTAATACTCACTTTTGAGTCTAGATATGGACTTAGTTTCATGGATACCTCTTCTTAGAACTAGCTATTCGGGGTGTCAACTAACTTGGCATTATGATAAGTGTGGTAAGTATTCTGTCAAAAGTGGATACAAACTTGTAGCTTCTCTTATGTCTGGTGCAGCTTCTTCTAGCTTGACTGTCTTTAATTGGTGGAAGTGCATTTGGAAGCATGCTCTTCTGTCAAAGGTTGAAGTTTTTTTGTGGCATTGTTGTCATGATTCGTTGCCAACCTTGGTTAAACTTCATAATCATAGAGTGCGAGTTCCTCCTACTTGTCCTTAATGTGGTGATGATAATGAAAATCTTATCCTTTTTTTTCCGACTATGGCTAAGAAATTATTGGAGGAATTTTCTATGATTCAACAAAAATTTTATCATGTTATGTTCCTGTTTCTTTACCAAGTCATAAATGGAAGCCTCATTCTATTGGCTTCTTGAAGATAAATGTTGAGGTTCTTTGGGTGTTGAATGAACTGATTTTATTAGTCTCAGAGCAGTTGTTCGAGCAGCTTTTGGTCGACGTGGGTGTTTCTGTTCAGATTTTGGAGAGTGATTCTATTTTTGCAGTGCAACGTATAAATAAGGTTCTTCCTTATACTGATAGGCAAGTTGCCGTCGACTGATACGGATGTGGCTTTCATGGGTGGCACATAGGAGGCCAAGAAGACTAAGGCTCGGTTTGACATTGCTGTGCTGTGGGGAGAAGTGTTTCTGAAATTACTGTGGGGGGAATTGCTTTTGGAATTGCTGTGGAAAGAATCAGCTGAGTGTTTGGTAAACTGATTTTTAAAAATGCTGTGAGAACTAAAAGCAATTTTAATGTGTTTGGTAAACTGATATAAAAAGTGTTGTGAGTGTGTAAAATTACTAAAATGACAAAGACATCTAAATGGTATTAATTTGATATACTTTATATTTTTCTTGTTTATTTGTATTTAGTGTTGAGTGTTATATAATTATGATATTTTATTGAATTAATTAGCCCTATTTTTTATTCCACTTTATTTAATTAATTAGTCATATTTCTTTATTTCTTTATTTCTTTATTTCTTTATTTTATTCTACTTTATTTTTTATTTCATTTTTATTTTACTTTATTGAATTAATTATGGAAACATTTTTTTTTATACAAAAATATAAACCCAATTTTTTTTTGTTAAATTTCGTTAAAGGCAAGGACAAAAGTTGAAAAGTTAGTAAAATTTCATTTAATATCACTGTAGCATATTTTCTAAAAGCATAAGCCAAAATCCAAAAGCATGTATTTGTAGCTTCTCAAAAACTCAGTTGGGAGAAGCTAAAAGTGACCAAAAGCACTTCCCCACGATTTTACCAAACACCCTGTCTGAGGTCCAGAATCACTTTTGACCCCAAAAGCAGCTGGGGAAGCAATACCAAACTAAGCCTAAGTATGGAGTGAGCTGTTTGAGTTGTTTAATAGTTATTTGCTAGTGTTATCTTATTTTTATTTGTTACTTGAATTAGTCAATAAAATAGATGTTGGAAGAAGGTGATTGCTGGAAGTACTCCACGACCTCGGCTCCACTTGTAGCTAACGCCTATTTTTTAGTATTGTTATTTGATCACGTTGGATGTAAGGCCTATATAGAGGTCCATTTGAATTGAATAAAAGATCTGAATATTATATCAAAATAAATTTTTTCTCTTGTATTTTTCCTCTGTTCTCGACTCTAACTTTTTGTCAACAAAATTCTTGTGCCTGATCTCAATTAAAATTCTTATCAAATTGGTATCAGAGCTTCAATTCTAAGGAAACACGTATGAAATCTAACGCGGAATTCCACTCAAGTCCATGAGATACTAGAAACCCATGAAACCAAGTTTGAGCAAATTCTTAACGAATTGCAAGCCCTACGATTGCAAAGCCAACCCACCACAGAAAACCGACCGTCTCAACCCAAACCAATTTCGACTGTAACCACACCCACCTCAAATGAAATTTCCCAATCTATGGAGGCGATGACCCAACGGTATGGATTTTTAATGCCGAGCAGTATTTTGAGTTTAAAGGAATTGAATCTCATCAACAAGTACAATTAGCATATTTCCACAATGAATGAGTGGAACTTCAATAGTATCCGTGGTACACTAAATTCTGAGGGCTCTTGAGATGGGATGAATTCACCAAAGCGATCCTCCATCGCTTCGGACCGACTGATTATGATGACCCTTCAGAGGCCTTGTCACGGCTCAGACAAACTACAACCATTAATGCCTATCAAGAGGCATTCGAAAAGTTGTCCCATAAAGTGGACCACTTACCGATTTTTTTTTTGGTTGGAAGTTTTATAGCAGGATTGAAGGATGAAATCCGATTGGATGTTCTGATCAAACAACCAAAAACCTTGTTCGAGACTATCAGCGTTGCACATTTAACAGAGGAGGGTAATCTTTTCCATCGGAAGCCAAGCACTCCATTCCGACCAAACACAACTACGACACAGCCACGACACCAACCGAGTTCTACTGCTAAACTTCTTGGATCTCTTCCACCACAGCGAGCGACCCAAACACCAGTCCGTCGACTCACAGGGTAGAAGGCGTGATAAAGGCGATAGAAGGGACTTTATTTTTACTGTGATGAAAAATTCACTTGGGACACCGCTGCACTCGACCATAACTATTTATGATAGAAGATATGGTAACAAATGAGAAAGATAAAGACGTTGAAATGAAGCTTGAGGTCGTACCTAATGACATCGTTTCAGAGATCTCGTTCCATGCCATGGTTGGAACAATTCATCCATAAACATTTCGGGGTCATTGGAAAGGTAAGAAACAAGGAACTCACGGTGCTCATTGATGGAGGTAGCACACATAATTTTGTTGATCAATCTATAGTTTCAAAATGAGTGTTTTCGGTGGTACGAGACAATGCACTTCGGGTGATGGTGGGTAATAAGGAGAAGATTGAATATACATGCCGATGTTCAGGACTCTCTTTATTGATCCAAGGTGTTATGGTTCAGACAGAATTCTATGTACTATTGGTTGCGGCTTGTCAAGTGGTTTTAGAGGTGCAATGGCTCGAGACATTGGGGCTAGGGGTGTCAATACGTGTTGGCAGGTCGTGTTAAGGCCAACCCGGACACGACACGATTATTTTTGGATCAACCCGAACATGACACGATTATTAAACAGGTCAGACCCCCTTGACCCAAACACGACACAAATAAAATGGATCAACACGAACACGACACGGATAACTCGTTTAATTAACGGGTTCAGTGGGTCGTGTCAAATGATCCATTTAACTAACCCGTTTACACGACCCATTTAACTGACCCGTTTACACGACCCATTTATCTGACCCATTTAACTTGTTAATATTAATTTCACAAAAATACATTAAAAATAAAATAAACAATCAAATAAAATCAATTCACAAACCAATACCACAAAATACAAATGATAATCAAATGAATACAAAAAACAATAATTATAATACTAATCAAATAAATCCTCAAAACGGAATTTCAAAATGATACAAATCCATAATTAAATTTACAAATACAAATCCACAAGTTAAAAATAAAATAAAAGGCATCAAATATTCAAAAATCAAAACATGTTAACAAACATAACATTTAAGTAGTTAACTCTTCTTGATGCCTTAGTCACTTGATGTTAAACTTCTTGAAACATCTTGTTGAATTGTTGTCCATAAACCTACAAGATAAATTAAATACATTAGATAATAACTTGAAAGTTTTAAGAAATACGAAAATACATGTGAAATGTGAAGTGAGCTTGTATATAATTTGTATTACAAATTCATGGGACCTACACCAACAGCTACAATTGTATCAAAACTTTTAAAATACAAAATATAGTAGAAACGACAAAATATAAAACTTTAATTTCGACCATTGAATTTCCAGCAACCTTTCCTATGGAAAATAATTCATATGAAATATTTAATAAAGAGAATGCCAAGAAGAGGGGAATACGAGTAGATCAAGGACAAAACATAAAAGAAGGATTTGGAAACATCACTGGCAACTTTACTTTCAAAACTTGTTATGTGGATCGTAGACGAAAGAATAGCACCTAATTGTGAATTAAATATAGAAAAACATAAATTTATTTTATAGGAAATTTGATATATCATTTCCACAATAAGGTCTCCACATGTATAACTCAATAACAATATCAATTTTCTTCAAGAACGATTGTTAGTAGTACTTTAACTGTCAATTGAAAATCACAATTTATAAACAAACAACACCTAAATATGTTAAAGTTTAAGTCCATCACTGAACCATACAAAGCAAACATCAACATACTGACAAAACGGAACAACATGGTGCAGTAAAAGATTCAAATTCCATTATCATCTATTTCTATAATGTAGATTCCTCTAGACACCAATTCAAAAGAACATATCTTTCAAACATATAAAGGCATATATAATCATGAATAATCACACTTATAACTTCTTGTCTCTCATCAAAATTCAAATCCCCACCTAAATTTAACAAAAAATTAAAACACCAAACAATCATATAATATAATATTAACAAAAGAGGAAAGAAAAAAGCTTGGTAACAAAGTGAACCATATTCACTAACCCACCACGGCACCACCTAATAAACATAACATAACAAAAAAAAATGGAACATAGCGTTTGACAATTAAGAAATCGAGCAGTTAATATTAAATCACCAGCAATATATACAGAGAGATCAACTTAATATAGATATTATTTTAAAAAATAGAGTTTTTTTTTAAAGACAACAAAATAAAACAAAAAACAAGAGGGAACTTATAAAAATCTTAATATAGATCTGGTTAAATCATTCAAAGATCGAAACAAATTAATCGGGTAAGATTCTATGCTCGTTAAAATAAAAGGAAGTAGTTTGTGGATTAATAGATTTACAATTTACAAATCGGAACAAAAATTAAAAAAATAAATAAAATAAAAAACGAATAAAGAGAAGTGGTTGACTCTTACCAGTGATGTGGGCGTAGGCGAAGATAATGAGTCACAGATCGGCGGAGGGTCGGATGCTAACAAGAAAAGAAGAGAAGAGAAGAGAAGTGGTTGTTAGGTCTTACAGTGTCTGTAGAGAAGAGAAACAATGAGAGACCGAGTGTTTGAGAGTCTGAGTGAAATTTAGGTTTAGAGCTTCACAACTTTTCTTTATATATTATATGTTTAATTTACAGAAATACCCCTTATTGATAAATTTACAATTTTACCCTTATTAATCGTGTCAACCCGTGACCCGTTAAGCTGAACCCGGACACGACACGATTATTAAATGGGTTAAACGGGTTGACCCGTATATTGACACGACCCGTTTAGCCTCAACCCAAATCAGTAATAAATGAGGTTGTGTCATGTCGACCCGTCGTGTCATATATTGACACCCCTAATTGGGGCCAATACAGACTAATTACAAAAACCTTATTATGACTTTCACTCAAGAAGGTCGAGTCCACACATTGCAAGGAATGAAATGATCCAAACTCGTACCATTAAGTGACAAAGAACTGCAACATTTGTCAGGTATAGGGTTCTTCCCTTATGTTATGACACCAACCCAACCATCACAATAAGTTACAGGACATGGTGATCTATGTGAAATATTGAAACAATTTGCTTATGTCTTCGCTGAACCCTCTGCCTTGCCACCTCACGGAAATCATGACCGCCATATTCAGTTGATGCCCAACCACCAACCCGTGAGTGTTCGACCTTATCAGTATCCCCGTTATCAGAAAAATGAAATAGAAAAGTTGGTCCAAGAATTTCTGAATTCAGGAACTATTCACCTCGACAACAATCCATTTTCATCTCCGGTATTGCTTATCAAAAATACAGATGGCACTTGACACTTTAGTGTAAATTATCGGGCACTAAACAATATAACGGCGAAGGACAAAATTTTTATTCCAATGATTGACAAATTACTTGATAAGTTTCATGGAGTTTGCTACTTTTCAAAATTGGATTTATGGTCTGGGTACCACCAAATTCGAGTCAGAGACACTGATATCCATAAAACTGGTATCCACAAAATGGCTTTCCGGACTCATGATGGGCACTATGAATTTTTGGTGATGCCATTCGGCCTAACCAAAGCACCAACTACTTTCCAATGCCCCATGAGTGATATCTTTTGACCATTTTTGCAAAAATGTATTCTGGTTTTTTTAATGATATTTTGGTTTATAGCAGGACTTGGAGTGATCACTTACAACATCTACAACAAGTCCTTCAAATTTTATCAGATAATCAATTATTTGTCAAATTTTCAAAGTGCCAGCTTGGAGTGCAACATGTTGAGTATTTGGGACATCTCATTTCACAGGCCGAAGTAGCAGTCGATCCTAACAAAATTCAATCCGTTCAGGATTGGTCGGTTCCTGCCTCGTCGAGAGGGGTTTATGGGTTCTTAGGCCTTGTTGGATATTACCGCAAATTTATACGCTGGTTCGACACCATTGTGGCTCCATTGACTCTACTGTTATCTAAAGAGGGATTTGACTGGACACTTGAAGCAAATACAACCTTCATTCGATTAAAAACGACACTGATATCTCCCCCAGTTTTACGACTTACAGATTTTTCACAAGAATTTATCATTTGATGCATGTGGAGTGGGATTGGGTGCAATTTTGTCACAAAACAATCAACCAATTGCATTATATAGTGCGGCGTTAAAAGGTACATCATTGTCACTGTCTACTTATGAAAAAGAAATATTGGTGATCGTGAAAGCAATTCAAAAATGGCGACCATATCTTTTGGGTAGACCATTCGTCATCCGAACCGATCATCAAAGCCTGAAGTACTTGCTTGAGCATCGAATTACCACCCCGGCTCAGACTCGATGGCTGCGAAAAATAATGGGGTTTGATTACACCATTCAATACAAAAGAGGGAAGGAAAATCAAGGAGTCGATGCGCTTTCACGGATGACCACATTTCATTTCATGGTTTTTTCCTTGCCTAAGGCAGATTGGTGGAGTTCCTTACAACATGAGGTGGCTCGAGATCCTTATTATGCAATATTACATGATTCACACTGCCTTAAACGTGATGGGGTCTACATGCAGAATGGGAAGATTAATTTGAGCCCAACTTCACCACTCATACCCATGGTATTGGTTGAACTGCTGAAGGACATGCATCGTCAACAAGAGGACATTTTTGGTTCCTTAAGTCTCTCTATTGTATTAATTCCAGCTTTGTGTGGCCTGGTATGCGTTTGGTAGTGAAAGATTACATTCGTAGCTGCGACGTATGTCAACGATGTAAGTCCGATAATATGCGTCCTGTCAGGTTACTACAACCATTGCCCATTTCGCAGCGTGTATGGACTGAAATCTCAATGGATTTCATCGAAGAATTACCAAACTCACAAGGTTGTGATGTAATTTTGGTCACCGTCGATCATCTTACCAAATATGCTCACTTTGTGCCTTTAAAGCACCCATTTACAGTCTTATCTGTGGCAAGAGCTTTCGTCTCTCACATAGTTTGCTTGCATAGAGTGCCAGTTTCTATCGTATGCGACCGAGACAGAGTTTTCCTCGGCTCTTTTTGGCGTTTCCTTTTTAAATTGCACGGTACTAAACTATGCTTCAGTTCTAGTTACCATCCACAATCTGACGGACAAATGGAGGTGGTTAATCGCACAATGGAACATTATCTTCGATGCTTTACGAGTGACCAACCAAAAAAATGGATAGATTGGCTTCCTTGGGCAGAATTCACGTACAATACACCAATACATTCTTCCACCAAGGTATCCCCTTTTGAAGTGGTATATGGGGTTTCTCTTCCGACATTACTTTCATACGTTCCCAGAACCACAAAAATTTAGGCATTGGATGAGATATTACGGTTTAGAAATGAAATATTGTGAGAGTTGCGTCGAAACTTGCAGGTTGCCCAAGCAAGAATGAAGTTACCCATTTGATAGGCATAGACGTGATGTTACTTTCGCCATAGGAGATTATGTTTATCTTCGTCTGTAACCATACCGTCAAAAGTCAGTGGCATTTCGTAGTATGCTGAAGTTAGCACCAAGGTATGTTGGGCCCTTCAAAATCATAGCTCAAATCGACACGGTGTCATATAAATTGGAACTATCGGTAGGTGGCGAATACACGACGTCTTTCATGTTAGCCTATTCAAGAAGAAATTGGAGCCAATCGAGTCTGCAAGTGTGACTCTCCCTCATATGACAGAAGAAGTGACCTTACTACCTCAACCTGAGTCTATCTTGGATCGTTGAATTGTTCAAAAAGGGAAGTACCGACCGAAGACAGAAGTTCTAGTACAGTGGTCAGGGGCATCTAGAAAGGATGCTACTTGGGAAAGTTTGTGGCGTTTTTCCAGAACATATCCTAATTTTTGCCTTGAGAATAAGGAACCTTTAAGTGAGGAGGAATGATACGAATGTTGCCTAGTTTGCATGGGTGGCACATGGGAGGCCAAGAAGACCAAGTCTGGAATGAGCTGTTTGAGTTGTTTAATTGTTATTTGCTAGTGTTATCTTATTTTTGTTTGTTACTTGAATTAGTTAATAAGATAGTTGTTGGAAGAAGGTGGTTGCTGGAAGTATTCCATGACCTCAATCCACTTATAGCTAATGCCTATTTTTTAGTATTGTTATTTGATCACATTGGATGTAAGGCCTATATAGAGGTCCATTTGAATTGAATAAAAGATATGAATATTATGTCCATATAACTCTCTTCCTTTGCATTCTTCCTCTGTTCTCGACTTTAATTTGTTGTTAACAAAATTCTTTTGTCTGATCTCAATTAAAATTCTTATCATCGACATTAATAAACATTTTGGGATGTCAAGATGTGTTTCTTACACTTACATTCCTAGAAAAGGGAATATGGTTGCACATATATTGGCTAGAAAAGGGACAAACTTTGGTTCATCTATTGTCCAAGTTTTATCCTTCGGTATGTTTCCAATGATTTCATTCAATAAATTCTATTGGGAGTTTTCTTTTTTTTCAATTTCGAAAAAAATAATATAAACTTACAGAGTTGAATGTTGATATATTGATGCTCAAAAGATTCGGTTTTAGTTGATAGAATGAGATTGATATGGTGATATATCTCTCACACCTATACTACGAGATTGTGGGTTAATGCTTTAAAATAAAAATTACTTTTAGTTTAGAATATGAGTTGGCCATATTTGCACTCGTGAAAACCGTATTTGCACCCACCCCATTTTATATGTAAATCACGTTAAGTTTTTAAAGTGTTATAATTTATAAGGGCACCCCAAATACTACTACAGATATTCTTTTTTACATATATAGTTTTTGATTAACTACAGTAAACTAATCATAAAATAATTAAAATGAATTTAATTACTTTTTATGTTAACTTATTTTTTATTAAACATTTAAATTACACGTTTTGTCATTAAAATAATTTTACAATAATTATTTAACAGCTTAATTTAAATAATCACATTTAAATTTAATTAGTAAATAGTTAATATTTCAATCAAACCATATTTTATATGTTCAAAATATGAAACATTGTATTAAAAAAAATACTTTATATGATAGATGAGCTGTATTTATAATTATTTAATTACAGGATTTTATTAATTTATTTAAGGACAATGTTGGAATTTTGAGAAAATTGTCAATTTGGGACATACATAAAATTTTAGAGAAATGCCGTGAACAATCCACTCAACTCCATTTTAAATTCATTTGTTAATACTAATCTTGACTTTAATTAAAATTATTAAAGAAGCTATTTTTTTTTTTAAAAAAAAAAACACTCCAAACTTCCAAATAAAGCAATTTTTTAAAATAATATTATTTTTCTTTTTATTTATTGTTTTACAAACCCTAAAATATTTTTCATAAACCCTAAATTTTTGTTTTCCAATCCAATATTTTAAAGTTTTGTTTGACTGAGAAGTGATGTAGAATAATATGAAACCAAAAGCAAAACAAAGATTAGTTCAAAGAAAACTTGTGAAAAATGGAATATCATATACTTACCTAGAAAATTGAAAGTACAAAACTAAGATTACTTCGAAGGACCATATATAAACTATGACCAATTATGAATTTCTTTAACTTCACCGTTCGAGTACTTATCTATCATCATAAACATGCACATAAACATGGTGATGCTAATAATTGGAGATAGAGTTAGGAAATCCAAAGAAGCAGAACCCATAATCTGACTACCATCCAACTTTTCAAAGATTTTTATTTTATTTTATTTTTGACAACTAAATCCACACTCCACAGTATAGATTGAACATTAACAATTGGAAGTCTGCTTATTTGTTTATTTATTTTTTGCATAAAAATGCATTTCCTTTAATAATTAAGAACAAATAAGTCATATATTTAACAAGTCGGCATGTTAGATAGATTGTTGCCTGGGCATTTTTAGATGATGCTTATTTATCTCTGTTAGTTGTGTTTTGTTGAAACCACTGAATGTTAATTTCCTTTAAAAAAAAAGAAAAAAGAATAAATAATCATAGGGTCATGTTTCACTACAATGTCAGTTTCAGCAGGGCCGTCTCCAGACATTTTGGAGTCCGAGCAATTTAATGATATTAACAAAGATTGCGACCCTATATAAAAATTAGAACGATGTTTAGGTATTGATTGGTCAGTACCCAAAATACTAATATCACCAATGGGAGTGTAGCACGTGTCTCTTGTTCTTTTATTTTTTATATTTATCTCACAAATTGGGTACTGATTGGTTAGTACGCGAGTATTGTTTTAAAAATTATTATCACTAAAGAAATGTTAGCAATTCAATTGGACTAGGTTAGTAAATAAAGTGGACTCCGATGGAGTCACGGAGTGAGTGAGTGACGATTTTGACTAGGTTAGCAAAGAAATGTTAGCAATCAATTGGACTCTCTTTAAAAAAAAATCAATTAGACTCTCAAATAATGTAAAATTAAGTATAATATATTAGAATCAATTGAGTTTTGATGTTTATTTCTATAAAATAGAACTAAATATGGATAATTGAGCCTTATTAAAAAAAGAAAAAGCAAAGTTATGTATGAAATTGAACCCTTTTTATACTAAAATAAATTGGACATAAGGCTCCAAAAGAAGAAGAAGTAGATTGGACCATTAGGAAGCCCTAACAAAATATTGGGTTTGCCTATGGGTCGGTTTGAGTTTCAGTTCATCAGAATGTGATGGATTAATAATTGATGGGAAGTAATAATAGGTAATATTAAAATAAAATGAAGTGGTCTAACAAATTTAATTTAATTTTCTTAAATGTACTGTTAGAGGTGTTAAAAGATAAAAATGATTTTTTTTTTAAAGAAGTGAAGTGTCTTTAGAATTTATTTAAATTTAAATTATTAGGCTTGAGTTTATTTAGAAAGGGAGTGTCAACTAAAGTTTTGGACTGTAAGGAGAAAATCTCGAAATTTTAGAAGGACATAAGTATTGTCAATCTTAAAATATTTCAAAGGCTGAAATTCATAAATTCAAATTCAATCCCCCACTCTCTTGTTTATTTCTTCTGGGTTATCTCTCTATGGCTAGTCAAACGAAGTTAGGGTTTTTCGATCTCTGGTTTATGTGATTCTCTAATACCTCTCTCAATTAGAGGTTTAATCTATGTTGGATTGATATGAACACGATAAGATCTAATACGATTTACATAAAACACGTAATAAAACAATATGTTAAGGTGTTAAACAAAGCGCTACATTATATCACACGATGTGATTTGATTTTTTATTAATATTTTTAAATTAATTAGATTTAAAAAAAAATATTTTTACCCTTATTTTAAATTTAATTACGAGTGCCAATATTGCCGGTTTGCCACCCACCAAACTTATTTAAGCCCTCATATTTTTATTAAAATTTTATATTACCAAAATACCCTTATATAAAGGTATTAATTTGTACATATTTAAAATACATAATTAAGCACCCACTTTATATAAAAAAAAATCCCCTTTACTTTTACATTGCAATAGAATAATTTGTCAAAGCTTATTGACCTATTTCCATCGAGTTGAAAATTTAAACAGTTGTTTGGTAGACCAACTCACAAATTATTGTCCTAAGCACCTTGAGTGAAATATTTACCGGACATAATTCTGAAAAAAAAAAAGCAGTGAAGAAAAATTTCAACTCTCAGACTGTTAATACTTGTTCAGATTGTTAAAATAATAACCGGTTATGACGAGATGAGGTTGGTCCGGCGGTAAAATCCCTCACTCTTATACTACGAGATTGCAGGTGTGAATCCTCCCCTTTCCGCAAAAAACCATTATTTATGTAATAATAATAATAATAAATGGCTAAAAATACTCAAAAAAATTACAAGATACAATATGAATACTGAAATTTGAAGAACAAATCTTTTAAGTTGTAAAAAAGAAATCAAAAGAATCAAAGTGCTAAAATAATGGTAAGAAATTTGAAACTAGATAGGGTATAAACAAGGATTTTATAAATACGGGAATTCAATTCTTAAGGGTTATTTTTGGTATTTAATGTGTGATTACAGTGAAAACATTTGTTTTAATACTAAATATCACACTTAATATCACACATTTTCAATCACAGCACATATGACAACTAATATATCAACTATGAATAAATATAAATTAATAATAATTTATCTCACTTTCTCATGTGTCCTAAAATTATATATAATTGTAAGGATAAAATATTATTTTCATAAATTTTGATTTTAGAATCAGTAAATCGAATGGATTAATATTTTGAAAATAGATTTAAAAGCTTTAGCTATAATTTTACATTTTTACTATTATTTGGCTATGAAAAGTTGAGTGTTGCCAAACAATCTTAAAAGTTAAATATTTTACATGGGTTTTTTCCCAAAGGTATATTTGTTGCAAAAATCGTAGCAAATACTTTTTACCGCACTAAATTGCTGTAGAAAACTTTTATTACACCCTTCTTTTTGTTAGGTCTTTTACATGGAAAAATGGTATCGTAAACACATTGATATACCACATGCGAATATAATGTATCGAACATGAGATATTGTTAAGTTGAATAAACACTAATTACATCGAGCGGTGGGTATTGCAAAACATTTGGGGTTCCCTTTGTAACAAAATCTAAATTGTCACAAATTAGCTTTTTTCTTTCCCTTTTTTAAGTGTTTAAAATGATCCAAATCAACCAACAACAAATTTCAAGCAAACTTTGAGGGTTTCATATTTGCTTTCTGTGACAAAAAAAAGTCATGGAATTTTGTATCGAGTATTTTTAAACTTTCATAACTGAGAATATTTTTTGACATCCAAAAAGCAATTCAGATTATTAAAAATGTTATTTCCATTTATTTTGTAATGATTAATTAAATTACACAAATGTTCTTCGAAATCCATTTATCAATGGAAAATTTTTTATAGATCAAACTTTTGATACTGACTGAAAGTGTTTTAATTTATTTATTACAATAAAAAAACTACAACATGATTATCTATCCAAAAATGTTCTTATATATATATATATTATGGAAAGATATCATAGATTCATAGATCATTCTTCCTTTTCCATTTCAATTTAAAAAGTTTTATCATCTTCGAAGTATTGAATTGGATCCGCTTAAATTGGTTGTAATTTTTCGGTGTTCAATTCATGTGTAAAGAGTCTATAAAAGTGAAATAAATATAAATATATTCAAAAAATTATTGACATTATTCATTATAGATTTTGTAGGTGACAAGTGAAATTAATAGGTATCTGGACATCAATTGAATAAAATTGTTATATCATGAATTGAAATACCTAGCATTACTATATATATATATATATATTGAAATATTATAATAGTTTGGGGATATAAGGAGGAGAAGACACTCAAACCCACAATCGGATGATACGATTGTGAAAAGCATACCACTATACCAATATCATCTTATCTATTTATTGACATATTGTATCCAAATTTCCGGCACCACATGAGTAACTACAAACTTAAATCATGTGCACTTTGTTTTCAACATTTGTAAGGTTTATTTTCACTATACACATTTAATAATAAATTAATAATATAACATATATGGAGAAACCCCGAGGAGATCTAGAGCCCGTCCTGTAAACGTTTTTCAGTTGCTGTTTTTCGAAAATAAAAATAAAAATGAAAACAATGTTTTGGTTTCAGTTTCGAATTCCGAAAACACGTCCGGTAGCATATACTGAAAGTTGTATTTTGAAAATGAAAACAGAAAAAACGTGTCTAGTAGGTTAACTGAAAATTATCAAAAATTGATTACATAATTAACCAATATAATTTTTGTATTGTAATTTTTAAATTAAACAAAAGTAACACATAAAAAATTAATTCAAAAATACATATCAAAAAATGAATTAATCAAAACTAATCTCTTAAATTATAAATAAATAATTACAATATATATATATATATATATTTATTACTATATAATAAAAATATAATTGTATATATTATATTAATATATATACATATTATAATAATATATTTTAATATTATAGAATTTATATTATAATTAATATGTTAAATATTATTATATTTTTTATATATAATATTTGATATTATATATATATATAACATTATAAATATATATATCATAATATATATATATATATATAATATTATATGTAATATAGTAATATATATTATAATATATATGAATATATATATTATTGAATGAATACTTTCAGTTCTAATTGGAAATAAATTATTATAGAATATATATATGGGCACTTTGGTCATTTAAAAATCATATTCCGTCTTATCCTAGCCATATGAAACGCATAATAGAACTAAATGAAACAAAATGATTTTATATATATAAAAAGGTAAAAAACAAAATGAAAAACAAAAACGAAAACGAAAAACAAGTATTTTATGTTTTTCAAATATTTTACTTTTAACATTGATTTTTTTTTTTCGTTTTTCGAAAACAAAATGAAAAACGGTTAACATACACGTTTTCGAAATCGTTTTTAAAAAATAAAAATAAAAACGGACTGAAAAACAGCTATAATACGAGATCCTACATTCTACAAGTGATGCGTACACAATTTGATCTTAATAAGACTTAACCGACTAGTAAATCGGTAACCTCTTAATTTAAAAAAAAAAAACTATTTTTTTTTAAACTAGTCTCACTCTCCGTCGAAACACAATGAATCTCCATCACACGAAATCACTCGAAACCCTTTTAAAAAAAACAACGAACCAATTAAATCCCAATATAAAGAACCAAATCCCAAACACATTTCATTCATGCAAAACAAATGGCAAATAAAATCTGCCATAACTTCAAAAACAGCTGAGACCCACCAAATCCAAAAAGTCACATTAAAAAAATCAAAAGACCCACAAAACACTCCATTTATTGAAGTTCACAGTCAAACAAAATCTTTAGAGGCAAAAACCACCCCCAAAGACTCACAGTAAATTAATAAAAAACAAAAAAGGCCCAATTTTGGGAAAACGACACTACGTGTTTAGTGTTGTTGTTCATGGGAAAAAGTTGGCAGCCTATAAAACAGAGACCCCAAACCCCTCTCCAGACTCCAGAGTCCAGAGAACGTATATTGAACAATTTCTTTGTGTTTTCTGACAGTCTCTTTTCATCAAGTGTTCTGTGAATGAGTCAGTGAGTGAGTGTGAGACGCAAAATGGGTGTGTCGTTTAAGGTTGCGAGGGCTGGTACGAGGTACAGGCCGAAGCCTGGTCTGTCTGATGACAACCCAGAGGGCGACAATGGTGGTGACTCGGTTCAGGGGCTTCACGAGGTATATGATATATATTTGTGTGTGCGTGTTTGATTAATGAGGGTTTTAAAGGGTTGTTGTGGTGCAAGTTTGCAGCAAGGGTTTTGGTTTTTTCGTTGTGTTTTTGTTGTTTTGGCTGATGGGTTTTTGCTTGTGTGAAAGATTGTTTATTGTTTATTGTGAGTGTTTGGATGCTGGAATTGCAGCGGTCTATTGGGGGATTTTTAATTTTTAATTTTTTTTTATCATGGCCAAAATATGCTTTTAGAATTCATATTCGTGTGTATGATCAATGGGGTTTTGGTGTTTTGGAGGTTTGTTTTGGTGCAAGTTTGTAACTGGGGTTTTGGTTTTTGGTTGCATTTTTGTTGTTTTGGCTGCCGATGGGTTTTTGTTTTTGTGTTGTTATTATTAGTGTTTGGTTGGTGGAATTTTAATGGTCTATTTCATGACCAAAATGTAGTATCAGTAATTCAGTATATACATTTTCAGGAGGGAAATGCTATTTGTTTTGGGAAAAATAGGTGATTGGCTGCTAATCTGAGCTTGAATGGATAAAATAGATTAACAAGGCAAATTCCTCTCTTGGGTTTTCTTGTTTTTGTGGAATTTTTGTTTTGTTTGATGAACGATTTGTTAAGTTGATTACTGCTGTTTTATACTGGATTTAATCAAGTTGGAAAATGACCTTTATTCCGATCTTAAGTGTTCTTTTTAAAAGGATGATGCTCTAGAATGGCATTCATGTCTTGACTATCAATCTTCTCAATGTCCTCCCACATGGTCCTCATTCTCACGATTACACTCTGTATATTTGCAGATCCTACAATTATGGTGTATGCATTCATTAGGTTTGTAGTTGAATTGGCCTTAAAATCTGGTTCCATCAACTGAAAAGTTAGATATCATTGTTTCTGTGACTGAAATCTCACTATATGAGCCATTCCTGAATTTTGCCTGTTTGTTCTTAACTGATGAAAATGGATATTGGCTCATTATGAGTTATTAATATAAACTTATTGTGGTTAAAAATTCTCATTTAATTGCTCCGATGCTATTATTCTATTTCATGTGAATCTACTGATGGATTCATTTTTTGTAATTTGAAATCCATTTGTTCTCTATAATCTATGACATTGTCTCATATGCTTTTCTTTAAGTTGATGCTGACCATGTAAAGACTTTTCTTATTCTTCAATATTCTTTTATCAATTATTGAAAAATAAATCTTCCATGTCCCTTCCTTATTCTCGATATAATTTTTTGAAGGTATTAATTTTGTGGTTCCTTAAGAACTCTATTATGAGTATATGGTTTGTACATTATGGTGTGCAGCAGATTCTTGTCTACCATAGCCGCATTTTATCCCATTAGTCTTAAGTTTGATTGCGGTGATAATTGCATATTTTTTCCTTTTTTTTTTCTAAATCTTTCTTAAACGAACATTGTACCATTCATTAATCTATAATAATAATAAAAAAAAAATAAAAAAAAATGAGAGAACTTTATGGCTCCAGAAGTGAATTTTAAGTGTAGCGGTTGTGATGAAGGGTAATTACGGCAGGAAAGGAGATAAGGTTGCTGATCAAACAAATGAGTCGGTCAAGTCTGGAGTACAAGGTAATGTGTTCCACTTCTATGGTATAATGATGTGCTGAGAAACCCTTCATGTTTGACAGTTTGCTTTATTGCAGATCTGGAGGTCTCATTTTCACTAAATTTATTCCCAAATGGATTTTCTGTTGGGAAAGCCACTGAGGTTAGCATTTAAATGAAAGATGCGTCAATCCTTTTTTTCCCCTCTTTTTATTTATTTTATTCTTCTAAATACAATTATGTTTTCAAATTCAATAGCAGCTGTTCACTGATGTACCAAAGCAGTTGCGTCCTTATGATAGAGCATCAGAGACAATTTTCACTGTAAGTTTGTTCATCGAACTCGGTGATTTTCACATGTGTGTTGGTAATCAGTAATCTGGAATTCAACCTTTTTTTTCCTCTTCATGTTTCACACAGTCATTTACATATATTTAAAGAAATAACAAATGATGTACGGCTATTTATATGCTGTTACTGTACTTTCCATTGTATGTAAATGTGTAAGGTACTAAGGTCATATATTGCACTGACCGACTTCATATGCTGTAACCTTTTGATTTACCCAGTTGCTTATGTTTTAATTGCTGATTGACTGGTTGCCTACAAGCACTAAGCATATAGTATGTATGTTTAAGCATTTTGGTGTCAAATATTACATATATTAGTTGCTTATCACACTATAACGAATGATCTGTTAAAATAGTATGGAAGCAAATTGTAATAAAAATATAATTGCTTCAAACAAAGTATTTGGTGAAGAGGTATAATGGTTTGTTGTCACTGCCAAGAACTCACCCTAGAAGTGTTTTTCAATTCTTTTAATGCTAAAAATTCTGATGCAGTGGAAATGTGGAAGGTAAGATCTTATGTATATATGAACTTAATTTCATCATCTCTGGCTGTGTATTTGAGTTAATTTTGTAATATTTTCTGTAATATAGGACAAGCTGTAGAATATTTACTTATTTGTTTTGTCTTTTTCTTTTTCCATATAGGCAATTGAGTATGGGTGGTTGCCTGGAGATGTTTTTGATGGCTTATCTTGCAAATACGTTAATGGAGCTCTTCTATGTGAGGTGAGTTGAAAACTATATATTTCCTAGGTGGAAGTGTTGCATTTTTTTTCCCTAGCTTTCTTATGTCTCTGTTCCATTGTTAGATGTTGGTTGTGATATGTTTATTGTAATCCAATCGCCTTACAATTTGACAACAACTTCATATAGGTTAGTTCTGAATATTGTTACTATATTAATGTCTTGATGATTCTTTGCAGATTAGAGATTATCGAAACTGTTTGTTCAATAGAGCAGGTAGTGCTTCTGCAGTAAATTCTCCAATTGTCCATAAGGTGTCCCTACAGATGTGCATGGAAAATGTCATCAAGGACATCACATCAGTATCAAATGATTCTTGGACCTACAAAGATTTACTGGTCAGAGAGCTTGTTGTAATTTAAGCACGTCACCAATCACCATGATCCTATATTCATTAATTTTTTGCGATTTCAGGAAGTTGAGTCCCGCATTTTGAAGGCTTTGCAGCCTGTTCTTTATCTGAAGCCGGAACCATTGCTAGACAGATTTTGTAGGGAGCCCTTGACAAAGAAGGTACTAAAGCATGCTGAATCTAATTTTGTGATTAAATGCTCAGGGGAATCATGTTATCATGTGTATTGTACTTGCAATTGTTGTTTTTTTTTTTGGAAGCATGCAATTGTTATAAATATAACCCAGAACTGACAAAGCTATTTGCTGAGTTTTAAGTTCCTTTTAACTTTTCCAGCATGACAAAGTTTAATTGCAGTATTGAACTTATAATGTCTATTTACTAATTTATAAACAGTGTGTTTCAGTTTTTAGAATTCTTTATTTTCTTGCTAATATCCAATTCTGAATTACTTCTAATATGAAATGATTTGGGATGTAAATTGTTAGCTAAAGTTTTCTACATAAAGATAGTTTCTTACTTTAAGCTTAGTACATGATATGACATCCCTTAGGGTGCTTTCTACATTTTTGCACCTGTTGCAGCTTGATTTGGGTATCACCTGGAGCTGGAAAAGGAGAAATTCAAATGATGCAAAAGCTAGCAACCCAAGGTTCAGCAACCAATGTAGCAAAGGTGTTCCAAGTTCACAGTTGACGATTTCAAGCTCTGTTCCCAATTTACAAAAGAATAATATTGTTCCGGAATCCATACCACAGCCCAATCTTTTGGCAGCAGAACCAAGCTATCAATTAGCAGAAAGGTGCAGCCAATCTGTTCCGACATATCCGAGGTTGTCCAATCTTACCTCTGTTCCTAAACAACGGTCTAATGAACGTAATCATGATCCAGGAGAACCCAGTTCATTGGTTTTTCCTGAGCAGGGCACATGTCAAATACAAGCCAATAAAAGGCCTCTTCTCAAGTTGCCCAAGGAGGAACCATTGGACTTCTCTCAGCAGCATCCTGCTGTGAGTCAACCTGACAACACTCTTGCAGCTGAACTTCTGAAGAAGAACACTCTATTACATGATGAAGCAGAAAAAAATCAAAATGAAAGATTTTATGACAAAAGAAGCCTCTCACTGTTCAGAAACAATGATCAACAGGCAATTTCTGAAGTTAACCGAAAGATGCAGGCTGGAATGCTTGCTTCAGCTGTGAAACAAGAACCTGTTGAAACAAGTGACTACCTCAGCTTAAATGTTAGAAATATCAAGGATAAATACTCAGCTATACATATGAGAAGTAATCGATCTAATCTTCAGCAATTACAACTGCAGCAATCATCTTCAATGTTAGGAACAAGTATCCCTCCTGCCAACACACTGCGAGATCAGATGGTATATGACAAAAATGCAAGAAAGGAAGCTGGTTCTCAGAAGAGGAAAGCTTCGCAGAATCCTCAGGTTACTGCTGGCGCGAGAATTGCTCCCGTAAGTTCTTATCAGAATGAGTCTTTGCCAATTGAAGTCTCTCTAGTACCTGCAAAGCGCAAAAAGAGTTCTCACCCTAAAGTCTCAAGTACTAAATTAGGTGATTCACTTGCTGTAACCAGCAATAGAAATACAACCAGCCACCTTCAATTGCAGAATCGTACCTTACCCCAGACTTCAGAAGTTAAAGCTGACCTCTTACTAGAGAGGTTTCTGAAGGTTAAGGCGGTGGCTCAAAGGTGCAATCCAAACTATAGTTGCATTTATTATGCAGAAATTTTTCATTCTGTCTTTTTCGTGGTTTGATGAATTGAAACTGACATTTTGTGCATTCAGGCATGGCCTGAATAATAGGAAGTGCAAATCGGATAAGATTTTGCCAAAGAAATTAGATTTTTTTAACACTGCACGGATTGAACACCATCTCCTGGATCCCGAAGAGAATTGGAAGTCAAAAGATGCTACTACAGCTAGGATTTCCTTGTCAGAGTGCTTCCTAGACAAGAGGCTTAATGAAGCAAAGACAAGGACATCGATATATGTTCACCAATCTCATGTCAACCAAGGTAAGGAAATGTTTCCTGTTTAGCTTGTTTACTTTTAATTAATTCCAATAATGCTACCTTCATGAGTAATTTTCTGCCATTTCAGGAGTTCAGATTCCTAAGGTTGAT
Source organism: Dipteronia dyeriana (assembly GCA_032871835.1). Lineage (NCBI taxonomy): Eukaryota > Viridiplantae > Streptophyta > Magnoliopsida > Sapindales > Sapindaceae > Dipteronia > Dipteronia dyeriana. The sequence goes on along the minus strand of CM065303.1, from coordinate 50,487,895 downwards.
GGCAATACTCATGTGAAACTGGTCATGTCAGAGATATTCAACGGCGGATTTGTGGAAGCAAGTGCACTCTATGGACATAAAGCAGGGATTGATTCCACTAGATTTCATTTCCTACCCAATTTAAAAAGCACTGTGCGTATGGCATTTCCAATCACTAAAAAAATTACTTTTTCTGATAATTTGGTCATTCTGTTTTCCTATTGAGTAATTGAGAATCCAAGTTCCAGCTCCTATCTTTAAATATATTCTCAATAATATGAAATAGACTATATATAAGATTGTGATCATTCTGTGTTTTCCCCATTCTCATCTAAATCATATTGTAACTCAGTTTAGTTCACAGTTCTCTTATGAGTTACATATTTTTTAAGTTTCATTTGTCATCCTGTAATCACATGAGTAATGCTAGGCTTCCCAAATGTGTGTGGTACGTGAGGTGTCAACATCACATCACTCATGACTCACCACTTAATCTCATCATTTACAAGATGCTGACACCTCACGTGCTACACACATTTGGAAAAGAATTTGGGAAGATTAGCATTACTCAATCACATATATATCATTGGAAAAATAAATATAAGAAAGGCCTAAAGGATGCCGATTGATGTTTGTTTGTGGTTCATTTCACTGTTGGAATGCTTTGTTATTGATTAGAGTAGTTCCATAATATGGGATGATATATGTTTTTTGGTTGCTGATTATCTACGCCAATTTTAACCTGCAGTAGTCATTGAGGCGGTACATTTCTAATTTAAAATAGTACCACTACATAATTTTCTGTTGCATTTAAGTTAGAAATATAAGACTTTTCTTGTAGGATTTTTCTTTTTCATGGTATCATGCTGACATTTTTGCACCTTCATTTGCAGTATTCTGCGGATCGCTTTGCTGCTCAGTTCACTTCACTGGTAGGTTTATTACATTGGGAGTTCAGTGTGATTCTGCTTGCTTACTGCATTTAATGACATTTCGTTTGTATAGATGGTGCGTGAAGGATACTGCTTAATACGTGATAGGATAGAATCCACACCTCTACATGACGATGGTTGTTCAAGCACTCAACAGGTTACTGTTATGTGTGGAGTTACTCCAGCAGCTGAAGCATTTAAGCTGCCTTTCTCCACTTTAACACCAGGGCCATCAACTTCCATGGTTACTCCAATTACTAAAAGCATTCAAGCCGTTAACTGCAGACCATTACCTTCGCTGAAACTTCTCTCTGAAGGCCATTCGCTCCCCTCTGGAAATATTCAGACAACTCAACACCTTTCCGGAAGTAATTTATCGAAAATGGAACTTGACATCGCTACCCAAGTGAGTCCTCAGCAGCAGCAGCACTGGCAGCAGAATTTGAATAAAAATGCTCATTTACAGTTCCAGATGATGCAAAGACACAGACAGGCACAGCAAAACCAACTTATACAGAGGATGGCAATGGCAGGGGGCTTAGGTGCAGCTGCAGGTGGTCCAGGTATGGTTCATTATGGTGAAGGAATCCGGGGCCATGCAAATATTGGTCCTGGTTCCTTAAGTAATGTTATGAGCACTGGGGGATCCATTGAAGTTCCAAGGGGAGGACAAATCCCTTGGAATTGCAATGGGAGTCAATTTAACAATATTGGCAGCAATGTACCAAGTTCAAGTGATAGTAGGCAGTTCTTTAGCGGTACATCTGATAATGAAGTCCAAGTATTGGCAACAATGACGACAGCAGACAGCCAAGGGAGAGCCTTGATGGGTGGATATTCATTTCAGAGAAATGCCAGCAATATGCCATTGCCAATGCAGACACCAAGTATTCAAGACATGGGATATCTCTTGTCTAACCAGCAGATTTTGCCACAGAATCAGCAAATGCCGGGAACACCACAATTGCTCCAGCCGAAAGTCGAAACCAGCTTACTAGACGACTACATTGGCAATACCAGTATAGTGCCAATGAACCATTCTCTAAGTCAAGTTAGCTCTCAACTATTTGATCAATTTCCTCAAATGAACCACCTGCAAGCAAGCTCTGGATCTGGATCAGTCATTCTGCGGATGAACAATAGGAATGTTGTCTTTAGTCCCGGAAGCCCTGTGCAGAGTTCACGTACTCGTGGGTCAGTAGCTAGCCACAGTTTGAGCTCCTCAAGGACTTTGTCTGGTTTATCAAAGAAGATGGGTGTCGTTAAAATAGAAAAAGAGTAATGGAAATGAAGTTTTTGAATCAACCAGGTTGCTATAACCTTGTAATTAGCAGGTGTTGCACTGTAAATACCCATAGATAGGGGGGAGGTGGTATACACAGAAGAAATCAGTTTCAAAGTTCCTAGCCTTAGTTTTTGTTGTTGGTTGAATCTGGTCCTTTTGATTTAATACAAATTAAACTAAACAGCTCTGGTATGTTCTCGCCACCTTGTTTCTTTAATCCAAAGGAAATGGCTTTCTTTTAATGTGTTTTGAGACTACTTTGCCATCATCAAAAATCGCATTCAAATAATCAAACACATTTTTGTGTTTTCCTGTTTATTTTATTTTCATGTTTGAAGACGTTAAATATTTTTGTTAAATCGATTATTTGTATAAAAGCTAAGATAGCGAAAAATAAGTATATCTCAAAATAATGGGTTTACTAAATAAAATTTCAATGATGAGAATAGCCTCGGATTGAACCATCACCATTGTAATTATTTAATCCCTTGAGCTTTGGGATTGAAACAACAATTGTTAACAGACTGGGTAACCAACTGAGCTATTCAAACTTATTGTTAATAGATTGTTGATTTAAATGTATATATATATTTTAAGGATTAATTGATAAAATAATTCAAATCTTTTCTTTCCATAATTTTAACATATTTAAAATAATTATTTTCATTTTGTTTTCTTATTTTTTTTCATAAATATGTTTATATATTATTATTATTATTATTATTAAATATAAATTTATTTAAAATATTATATGAGTTTATTTTAAATTATATAAATAGATTTACATTATTTTTAAGGCTTAATGGAACAAACTAATATAAATATGTTTCTTTCCATTATTTTAACATGTTTAAAATAATTATTTTTCATTATTTTTCATTTTTTCTTTTTCTTTTTTCATAAATATGTTTTTATATATTATTATTATTAAATATGAATTTATCTAAAATATATATATTATATATGAGTTAATTTTAAATTATATAAATAGATTTAAATTGTTTTCAAGGCTTAATGACACAAAATAATTTAAATCCGTTTCTATCCATAATTTAACAGATTTAAAATAACTATTTTCCTTTTATTTTTTTATTTTCTTAGTTTTTTATCATAAATCTGTTTATATGTATTATTATTAAATGTGATTTTATTTTAAATATTATATATATATATATATGAGTTCACAAAATAATTTAAGTGGAAATTGCTAAAACTAACCACATATAACATAGAAAATTCGTTTTTAACCACAAATGAAAATTTATTCATTCATAACCATTTTTTTTTTAGAAACTACTTGAATGCCCTCATATAAAAACCATCTCCAAACACACTCTCTCTTTTTCTCTTTTTGTCTTTTTCTTTCTCTCTCCTCTCCTCTCCTCTCCTCTCTCTCTCCCCGTCGGTGATGCACAGACGAATCATCACCAGTGTCATCGCGCTAGCGAATCGTCGTTGCCCTCCTCTCTCTCTTTGAACCTCTCTTTCTCTCTCCCTACACCTCTATCTCTTCTATTTCTCTCTCTCTCTTGCACCTCTCTTTCTTTCTCCTCTCCTCTCTCTCACGCGACATCGTCGGCTTGCCGGTGTACCGTCGACTGTCCAACAACGCCATCAAGCTCTCCATCCGTCGGTGATGTGATCTGCAGAAAAAAGGAGAAGAAAACGAAAAACCTAGAAACCCAAAACATTTCAAGTTTTAACTTTTCAATTTAGTCAAGATTTCAAGTTTCAACACTTTAATTTAGTCAGAATTTCAAGTTTCAAGATTTCATGTTTTTAGGCAAGATTTCAAGTTTCAAGTTTCAAGTTTTTAGTCGTGCGTTCAAGTTTGGTTCCAGATTTTAATCATGATTTCAAGTTTGTTTCCAGTTTTTATGAAAAAAAATAATTTAGGGGTATTTGTAGTTTATACACTGATTTTATTTTATTTTTATTTAAAAAAAATGGTTATTAACGATTTAATTTTGAAAAGTGATTACTAACGAAAGTTTAATGTTTCCAATGACTAATTTTAGTTTTCTCTCGTAATTTAAATATATGGCTTCATTGTACAAAATAATTTAAATCTGTAAAATTATGGAAAAAAATAGATTTAAATTTTTTACAATTAAGCCTTAAAATATTTATATAACTCTATAACTATATACATATATACATTGTATAACTACATATATACATTTAAATCAACAATATTTAATAATAAGCTTGAATAGCTCAGTTGGCTAGGGCTTGTGGCTTCTAACCATTAGGTTGATGATTTAATCCTTGATGAAATTATTTTTTAAATAGAGATCAAAGGTTTTCAGGGGTTGACTTGCTACTAAAGGGAGTAGAGAGACCCCTTTTATCTACGGGCACAACTTGGGGGGGGGGGGGGGGGGGGGGGGTGGCGGGTGGCGGATTTAGTGTAAGGGTATTTTTTCATTCCATTTTTAGGGGGGGGGGGTGGCGGGTGGCGGATTTAGTGTAAGGGTATTTTTTCATTCCATTTTTATCAATGTTTGGTCCACGTTTTACGGGGGATGTTTGTGTAATAAATAGAAAAGTTGCATATGAATGCAATTTTATCTAAATTTAGGGGTGTTTGTGCAATTAAGCCTATATGAAACTATAATTAAAAATGAAAGTTTTGGGAAAAATAAAATATTGTTTCGGTCTGATGGTCAAGTATTATTTAAATGGATTACTGTCCATCAATCAACTGGTATTAAAAAGATTTTGAAAAGATTTTGAAAATATTTAATATGGATAAGAGATTGTTTGTTTTTTAGTGGTGCTATTGACACACAGACTACTACACTTTTTAGACCCCACTTTTAATATATATATATATATATATATATATATATTTCAATATCAAATTATTGAAAGAGAGATATACTTTTTATTAAAAAAATACCGTACAAAGTAAAATTAATAAAACACTACTTTCCTTATTTCAAAACCTTAATGATATAGATTAATTCAAATTTCATATTCATGTTTGTAATTTTTTTCCTCTCGGTTTATCTTTTTTCATATCTTCCAGGCATACTATGATTTGCATAAATTCTTTTGTATAATTTATTTTGGATATTCTAAAGTTAGTTTAATGTTAATTACAAAAAAAAAAACAATGAAATCGCACCAAGAATTGCAACCAATAAAACATAATCTCTAACGAAAAGAAACTACATCAAAACTCTAACTCAATTGCTCAAAAAAAATAAAAAATCACCAGACAATCAATATCACACTCAAAATCCACCATCAACAATCCAATCAATTAAAGAAAAAAAAATGCATGTAATAAGGATGATTTCACCATGAAATAAGAAGAAAAAACAAGTCATATAAATTGATGTGAGAAATCTGCATATGAAGATTAGAGATAAGGTGTATTTTTTATTTTATTTTAAAATATATGGGGTGTATTAAGTAGGGATAATAATGAAGCGGGTTCGGGGTGGGGTGACTTTCCCCACAACTCACCCCTTTTATTTTTTGAAAACCCATCCCCCTGTAAACCCCCACCATAGATAGAGCGGGTTAAGGCGAGGTGTGGTACAACGGGAAGTGTTTTTCCCATCCTCATCAATTTACCCAATTTATAATTTTTATTTATTTATTAAATTACAAATATATAACCATTGAATATGATAGAATATGATAAAATATATAAAATAGTAAATAATTCGATGAAACTATTAAAAAAAATCTCGTAAACATAATTCTCACAAGTAAATTCAATCATTCTTAAACATAAACATAAAGTATGAAGTCAAAATGTTCGAAATTCGTAACGCTAATCATCTAATAGCTGCATACATTTCTCTTATTCTCTCTTCGTAATATCAACTTCATGTGGCATCTCCTCAAGATGTTGACACACACTCACATGGTTCCTGCAACATTCCGAATCAACAAAAAAAATTATATTCAATCTGATTTGAATATCAATAACTTAATTTGATTTAATATGCATGATTTATTTTACCTCATTAAAATATGGTTCTTCAAGACATGTGGAACGCTCTATTGTAGTAGAAGAACAATAATCTAATCATAAGATAAAAAACTTACTGTATTTGAGGTTGAAGCTTGAATGGTGATCTTTGAGTTGTTTGAGGAATAAAGACTTAGAGTTGCAGTTAGCGGTTAAGGTTTTTTAAATAGTATTTTGTATTGTCACTTTATGTTAAATAACGACAAAGAGATGTAAAGTTAGGGTTAATGTATTTATACATATTTCCTTTTTTTAGATATATTTATTTTCTTTAAAACTACGTAGTTTAACTAAATATTATTTTAAACGGGGCGGGGCGGGGCGGGGAGTAGTAGGGAGTATAAAACTTGTCACTGCCTCATACCCATTACGAGTTAGACTATCTATCCCCATCTTTGACATATATAAACTAAATTGAAATTCATCCCCACCCCAAAAGTGTAGGTTCCCGCGGGTAATTTTGTCATCCCTAGTATTAAGTTTGAAACATAAATAAAAGGGTAATCCTGTAAATAAATAACAAATTAATAAAACCATTTAATTTTATACAATAAAATCAAAATTTTAAAAAGTGGGGTATAAATAGTTCAGTTGTGAGGGTACCACTATTTTTTTTTTGTATAAAGACTGAACAATTTTGAATTTTCTTGAAGACTGAATGGTAACTAAAATCTGAAACTGAATGACATGGTTTTTTTTTATCACCACTGAATAAAGTGCCAATTTGAATTTTTTTAAAAGATAAAATGGTTTAAAAATAAGTAACTTAACATTTATACCATTGTTACTATTAATTGTTATATATTTTAATTTTATATGATACAAACAACTTTATATATAACAATTAATATTTAATTTTGAGATAAAATAAGGAATATAAATGATTTTAACTTGATTTTATAAGAATAATAATGATATTTAAAAAATGTATTAAATATTGAAATAGATTATTTCATAATCACTTTAAAAAAGTAACCATTCACCTAATTCTCAAAATCACCGTCAAAACTTGTCAGATTATCAATTAATTACTTTTGAAAGTTTTACCAAACTTCATTTTATGTCAAAATTATAAAATAATCTGATTTTAACTTTTCAAAAGCAATATTAAAATTGCACTAAGGACAATCTAATGATTTGAAATTAAGTTAAAAGTCATGATTTTTTAATTTTTATTTTAAGTTTTTTCTTCTTCAGTATTTTAAAGTTATTTGACTATTAAAAAATATAAAAAACACTTAATAAATTTAATTTAAATCTATTAAATTTTTATTGGAAAAAACAAACTGGTCCTAAATCTCATCCTTTGAGCACTCGATTGGTCGTCCGATCTTAAGATCATGAGAAAGATTCATTTCTACGTAAATATAACAATGGAATGATAATTAGTTCAGGTCTTGTACAGGGCAAGAGGCCATGGACCCCTTGCCTACATGAAGAATATTAATATAATTGAACATTTTACAATTTACCCCTTCAATTTTAAGTTTTTATAATTTAGCTCTCAGCTTTTCTAGACGGATAGTATCTTATTGGTGTTTTATTATATTTAACACAATGTAAATGAAATATCACTAAAGTTCTTCTACATTCCAAGAAAGTATGTGTATGTATATGGCAAATCTCTATTTGTATATGGCATTGGTATATGTCTTCTTTGCCAACTACAAGACTGATAGCGTAGTTTTTTCGGGAGAGAGTTCTTTACTTTAACATATATGCACCGTGCTCTTTTTCCCTTGATTAGGTTTTATCTTGGTTTTCATGTCGAGGATTTAAGCATGTCTAATATCTTTTTGAAAAATCTCAAAGATCATCGTATATATTAAATATTTATCCTGACTATTCGGTTTGGTTCGATTTTTGGTATGACAGAACCATCTATTACTCATTTAAGCTAAATTTTAACTTTTTCGAATCAGATTGATTTGTCCAAACAAAATCACTCGACTTGAACATATATTTTCGGTTCAACTCGGTTTATTTTGAATCGAAAAACCGTGCCCATACCTACATGTTTAATCATATTCATAATTTAAATGGAGCGGGACATTAGCGTCCTTGCCTCCTTGGATCCCACCCAATCTCCAATTAAGCCCAAAAACATTTCTCTCTTACAATTCACAAATGGCTCTAGAAGCTTCCATGGGCAGAAGGCAGCACCAGAGGCCGCCGCCACCGCCATCGTATTCGTCTGCTGGAAATGGCGTCATCTTCATGCCTACGAACGGTATGCCGGCGGCGACGGCGCACCACCGGCTGAGACTGAACCCGAGCGCCGACCACAATCCGGATAGCTACGACGACCTGGAATTAGAGTTCAGTCCTCTGCTCTACAGCTCTCTGGAGAGGTACCTGCCTCCCGCCATGCTGTCTATGTCACGTGACACCAAGCTCCTGTACATGCGCAGTATCTTGCTCCGCTACTCGCCTGACGGTGAACGGAATCGTGTATGAATCCTATGCCATCCCTCTTCCTATATATGTAACGTTCGCGTCGACTTTTCATCAAAATAATATATTTATAGATTGTGTTTGTGATTGTATATATGCTGCTCGAATTGAGTTGTATGAGAGATGAGACGTGTTTTGCGTCGTGAATGTTTTTGTTGTTGTTCTGTTTGTGAGATGGAGAATTGGAGATGTGTTGAGGTTTTTTGGTTGGTTAGGGTTTGTTTGGTTCCGAGAAAATTTGGATAGAGAAGAGTTTGAAGTGTTTGGATTCTGGGTTTGGCGATGGAATCCTCAACATTGGATTAAAAATAAGTTTTTCTTTGAGAATTTTCGAAGTCCTCAGGCTGACAAGAATAATCACTTGCTAAAATTTAAGATTTTACGAATGTGGAATGTTGATTTTGGTGTGTGAGGTATAGTTGAATTAGGTTAAGAATTCTTGATTCTGAAGAGAAGAGTTACATGAATGTAAATCATTGCTTTCATGTAACACGCAAAGACTACCTATTATTGCATTTATGGTGTTTCTTTTGTTTGGTCAAACTATCATTAATTGTTTCTTGTTTCTGTGAATAGCTTCAGATGCTTAGGGAGTATAAGCAGAAAATCATATCAAACTATCAGGTATGGTAAATTTTATGGTGAATGTTTGAATTGGAGGAGGTCTTGTACTCAGAGCTAATGTATTAAACTGTCATTGAAAACTGGTGTGCCTTTCATTGATACTTGTATTTTGGTATGGTTCGCCAATTTAGGATGAGTTCCCGTGAAACTTATAATAGCATATAAATGTAAATTACCTGCAGTTTCTGTAATGTCGTCTTCATGTTTCCTCCCTTGACTGTTCCTCCTCTTTGCAGCCTCTTAATAGGGAGCTGTATACAATGCATGCTACAAACTTCTTTGTCCCCTCTTTTCTTAAAGCAATTAATGATAATACAGTGGAGAGTTTTAAGAGTATAATGACCGAATCCTCTCCAGGGATTTATACATTTGAAATGCTTCAGCCACATTTCTGTGAAATGTTGTTATCTGAGGTATTTTCTCTTGTTATTTGGCATGTAATATTATATCCTTTTCCTTGTATTTTAGTTTTTATATTGTCTTATCAGGTTCTGATTGCTTAGGTAGATAACTTTGAAAGATGGGTTCATAAGAAAAAAGTCAGAATCATGCGACCAAACACAATGAATAATTATGGAGCTGTTCTTGATGACTTTGGACTAGAAGATATGCTTGACAAGTTGATGAATGACTTTATACGTCCTATATCCAGAGGTAAATATCTCTTTCATATTGAAATGGTAATAAGACGTTAAAACATTCGGTGGAAGAATGAAATTAGCAGTTATTACATTGACTCATTTTTGTGCTTTCCACTACTTTATAGTTTTCTTTCCTGACGTTGGTGGATCCACGCTGGATTCTCATCATGGTTTTGTTGTTGAATATGGAGCTCATAGGGATGTCGAACTTGGTATGTGCTTTACCACTTCAATTGCATTATTTTCTATGAATTATAATATTGTTATTTATCCTGATTCATCTTTTCAGAGAGATTGCATGAAATACTTTTCTTTTGTTCTTCAAACTCCTGTAATCCTCATCGCACTTTCTTTTTTGTGCAATGAATCATGACTTCTTGTAACCATCATCTGCTTTTTCACAATAGATTCATTTTCTGGATTTGCTCCTATCTGGTGTGCTTTCTCCTTCTTAATGCTTTTTTGAACGCCCTTTGATTTTTAATGCTAAGTGTTATTGATAATAACCGTTTACCTTGCTTTATTATTCCTATTAATGTGTTTACCGAATATCTCTTACCATGTCTGCTTCCTCTTAAAACTCTGTGCACTGCATTTTCACCTTCAGAAGCTTTTGTGAAATCTCAACTACTTTACCTTTGCAGGGTTTCATGTGGATGACTCTGAAGTGACCTTAAACGTTTGCTTGGGTAAGGAATTTTCTGGTGGGGAATTGTTCTTTCGCGGTGTCAGATGTGACAATCACGTGAATTCAGAAACAAAATCAGATGTATGTTAATCTTTAATAAGAACAGTGCCTTTTGGCAGTATTAGACCATGTATTTTTTCGGTTTACAATCTCTTTGACTGCCCTATAATCAGTTTTAGTCTTTCTAGTTCCTCTGAACTCAAGGGTATTGAATATCTGTCGTGTCGACTGTTGTTTAGGCTAATAGTCTGAAGTGTAAGCTAGTCCATATCCTAATTGAGAACATTGAAGAACAGGTAGATCAGTAGATGAATTGATAAACCTTGGTGTCCAGTTTTTCCTGTTTTCTCCGTGATGTCAAGCTTTATTGACTTGATAATTACCTTGGAGCCAGTAATGAGAGAAGATTGTTGCACTGTCTTTTTTCTACATACTATCATTGTAAGTAGTTAAAGGTTTATCTGATAATGTTTTTTTCCCCTTGTAGGAAATTTTAGATTATTCCCATGTTCCAGGACATGCAGTTCTTCACCGTGGTCGCAATCGGCATGGGGCTAGAGCCACAACATCTGGGTGGCGGGCCAACTTACTGTTATGGTGCAAAAGGTATCTTGCTGCCACATTTTCCCCACCCATTTAAAAAATGCAAGGTCTCTACCTGAAGACATCACTTACTCTTGACAAAGAAACACCTTGTTCAAAATAATTTCTGATTTATTAAATTGCACAAGCCTATAATAGTTATCTAATGACTAATATTAGTTCTGACTTCTAAGAAGGTTAATGGAATAATCTAAAGGGATAATTACTCTAGTGGTCATCAAATTGATGACACACTATCAAAATTGCCACTAGATTGGAAAGTTGTTCCAAAATGATTATTTTTGACGAAAAGTGTGACACTAATGGCTATTCCATCTAATTCTATCCAATGAGTGACATTTTGATAAATAGGGTGATGCCATTAATTTATTTAAGATGCCTTTTTGGAAATCAATTTTTTGTTTTATTTTTTGAAAATAATAATTATATTTAGTGTGTATATATGTATAGCATATCTCAAATATATATATTCATTTTTTTTAGAAGATTAAGGCTACAAAATCTAAGAACTCTAAAAAACAAAAAGAGCCATGTGTATTAATCTAAACCATTTTTTTTGTATTTTGAAACGAATAATTATATTTAGTGTGTATATATACGTACAACATATCTTAAACACATATATATATATATATATACACTAAATATAATTATTCGTTTAAAAAAAAAAATTGATGTCTAAAAAGCATCTAAAATAAATTAATGACATCCCCTTATTTACCAAAATGGCAGTCATTGAAAAAATTGATTTCTAAAAAATATCTAAAATAAATTATTATCATCCCCTTATTTACGAAAATGTCACTCATTGGATAGAATGGACATTAGTGTTATAAAGTTTGCTAAAAATGGTCATTTTGGAACAACTTTTCTATCTAGTGGCCATTTTGATATTGTGTCATCAATTTGATGGCCACCGAGATAATTATCTCTAATCTAAATGCAATCCGGAAGAGGTTTGTTTTAGATATTTACGCTCAGTTTGGCATTGCTTCCCCAACTGCTTTCGGGGCCAAAAGTGATTTTGGACCTAAGACAGGGTGTTTGGTAAAATCGCGGGGAAGTGCTTTTGGTCACTTTTAGCTTCTCCCAACTTCTTCCAACTGAGTTTTTGAGAAGCTATAAATACATGCTTTTGGATTTTGGTTTCTGCTTTTAGAAAACGTGCTACAGTGATATTAAATGAAATTTTACTAACTTTCCAACTTTGTCCTTGGCTTTAACGAAATTTAACAAAAAAAAATTGGATTTATATTTCTGTAAAAAAAAAAATGTTGGCATAACTGTATAAAAAAATTTGGGATAATTAATTCAATAAAGTAGAATAAAAATGAAATAAAAAAATAAAATAGAATAAAATAAAGAAATAAAGAAATAAAGAAATGAGGTTAATTAATTAAATAAAGTAGAATAAAAAATGGGGCTAATTAATTCAATAAAGTACCATAATTATATAACACTTAACACTAAACACAAATAAACAAGAAAAATGTAAAGTATAGCACATTAGTACCATTTAGATGTCTATATCCTTTGAGTAATTTTACACACTCACAACACTTTTTATTTCAGTTTACCAAACACATTGAAATTGCTTTTAGTTCTCACATCACTTTTGAAAATCAGTTTACCAAACACTCAGCTGATTCTTCCCACAACAATTCCAAAAGCAATTCCCCCCATAACAATTTCAAAAACACTTCTCCTCACAGCACAACAATGCCAAACTGAGCCTTAGTTAATCTGAGGCTCTATGAAATTGGAAGTGCTTTTAATGTGAAGTAAAAACAATCAATTAAAGAAATGAAGACACTTTCAATTTACTTTGGATTTCTGTCAATGTATAAGGGTTAGCCACACCGTTTTATTTTTGTTTTTTTAGTCAAGCAAGCGATTGGACACTATGAGCATGTTTCGTCGCATTGTATCGCACCAAATAAAAAGTAGTTTACTTTACCAAATTATCTGAAATTGTGTTTGCTCTGTTGGTATACTGTGATATTGTAAGTTAAAAAAACAAATTATGAACTTTGGTACAGTTAATTTTTTTAAAAATTAACTAAAATTATTTTATATAAAATAATACAATGTTTAAAAGTTTGGGCTTGTCCTTTTCATTTTCTTCTTTCATTTCCTCTGAACTAATTTTCATAGATTGGCCGTTTAGTTATTCTCATTATAGTATCCCCTCTGCATTTTTATGGAATCTTGTTCTTCTTGGTTTGGAACTTCTGGGGAGTCTTAAGTGATGCAGTTCCTCATCGTCCAATGCATTGTTATTGAACTCTTTCCTTGTACAACAAAAGAAAAGAATGAAAATTTAGTGATTGGTCGCCCTTGATATATCTGACTTTAAAATGAGCATATATATATAATCCCGTTCTTATCAGTGCGCACTGATATAATTTACATCAATGCGTTGCATGTGAACCATTGATTATGGAGAAGCACTGACCAGTGCATGCATAATAAGTCAAATCATGTAAATCTAATAGTTTACATGCAATGCAGTGATGTAAGTTATATTAGTGTCCACTGACTTGAATTATATATATATACAAGTGATTCTGCTTTCGGGATATAAAGTTGTTTAGCTGGTACTATGCTGTAGTAAACCTGTATTTTACAATAAAATCCTGTCCAATCATTGAGAGTATAAAATGTGGATGAAGATATATATTGGCACTGATATGAAATATATGGTCATGTTGGTGATGCTTTCCTATATCCTGTAATAAAGGATGGTAATGTTGACTTGAATAGCTTGCCCATTTCTTTTGTACTTATTTTGATGTGCATTTCTTGGTTTAATAACTAGGATTAAAATTAATTATTTAATGCTGTTTTGGTTTGCTCAAAATGCATTCACAATTTTCTCAGTTCGGCCTTTCGGGAGCTGAAAAAATATCAGAGAGATTTCTCAAGCTGGTGTGCGGAATGTAAACGTGAGAAGAAAGAAAAGCTGCGTCTGTCAGTTGCTGCTACCAAAGAGGTATAGTATGAGTTTCATGAAAAGGAGAAAAATTGACAATTTTGTACTTTTCGTTCTTATATATAATATGATTTTGTTGGCACCTTCAGGAGCTACTAAAGAGGGAAGTAAATTCGGCTTCTTGAACTGTTTTACCTACAAATTTATCGTGTGAAGCTGTAAAATAGTTGTTATCCTCAACATATAGAAAGTAAAATAGTTCCTAACCTTCTTAGCTAGGGCTTTGTAGTACCGGATCAAAATGTTGTACATTAAAATATTGTCAAGTGAAGTGTTGCCCTGTTTATCAGCTATAGTTGGATCAAATATGGTTATGATATTATGTAACACATGCCTTGGTGTAATGAAAGTGATTCTATTGCGCTCTAGTATTTCATATTTTTGAAGGCAATCAAAATGTGTTTCGATTGGCTCTCTTTTTGTTTAATTGATTGTTTTTAGTTGGCATTTTGAGCTTTATGAATATATACCCATATCTGGTATGCATCATCTTAAGAGACATATTTCATGCATCTGTTTTCTTTGAAGACAAAATTAGAATCACAACAGTGAAACATGAACGAATTTTAATTACAATCTTAAACAATGCTTATTTCGCACTCTACTATTCTCTCTTTATGTATTTTGTGATCCTGATTTTAATTACATCTGGACCTAGGTTATGGAAACTATTTTGGTCTAGGTTGAAAGTATGGTTATCAAGGCTGTTAGAATAGGTTGTTCAAGTAGTAAAAAAATGAATGAAATTCTAACGTCCTCAGTTCAATTTAACTATTTAAGACTTTAAAAAATCCTAGGTTTAACAGTAATAATGAATAATTATATTCGGGGGGACTATTTTAAAATACGAATTCTCAAGTGTAATCAGCCAAAAGAATGCATTAAAAGAATGAATAGGTCGGGTTAGCAGAATTTGTCAGGTCTATGGATTGCCCGCGCGGCCGCGCAAGCTCTAAATGTAATAATTTCCCTCTTTTCCAAAAGTTGTAAAGTCCTCCACAAGTTTTGGGTTCGAACAATAATGACTATCTACATAGCCCTATGTAATAGTTTATTGTTCAAACTACAATCTAGATTGTAGGGATCGGTAGGGATCTGAGTTTCAAACCTAGGCTTGGGAGATTTATGGGTTATTAAAGAAAGAAAGGGCAAGGGCAAGGGCAAAGGCTTGCTCTTCATGATGATTTTTTTATTTTTTATTATTGCTTTATGATTCAATATTATTATAAAGTAGTTATTAATTATGAGGAAATTATAAGAAATAATTAAAAAATTTATTGGTTTATTGTTTTTAACTATAAATTTATATTTTATTATATTTATCACTCAAGACAAGATTATCATCCATGTTATCTCTTTGTTCATTAAAAAATTGTAAATCAACTGACATGTAATTTGAAAATCATTAACATATAAATTGAAAGTCAATTGACATGTAATTTAAAACTTAATTTATATGTAACTTACAAAATCAACTCGTATGCAATTAGAATCAAATGACTTGTAACTAAGTTACATGTTAGGTGAAATAAAATTTAGGGGTAATTTTATTCAAAAGTGGTAAATAATGATAAAAACAAGAAAATATAAATCGGTTGTTAAAAACAGTGAATCAATAATTTTTTGGCTGTTTATGAATTCGAATTTGAATCCTTTACTGATCTGATCTTTTTTGATATGATCTTTTTTGATATGATCTTTTTTCTGACATTTTTAAAACATATGATTGGTTGTAGTTGTAGAAATCAATTACATTTTAACCACATATTCATTGTAATATTTATGTGTCATGAGATTATATAAATTTTAAAAAAAGATATCAATAGAGGATCCAAATTCTTATGAATTCACCGCTGCCATCATTCTTGTATGAAACCTGAAGAAAACATAACCATCATAATGGTCCTAAAGGTTAGGTGATTTGAGTGCATGAACCTGTCAATTATGCTTCCGAAATTTCCATTCTCTCTCTCATTCATTTGCTTTCTTGTGTGTTGTGTGCAAATGATCCAATGACCCATCACGAACATGAGGACCAATAAGGCCTTTTTCAGGCCAATTTTAAACTTGTTTTTTCAGTGCCAAAGAGATAACCCTACAAATGTGACGACGAAAAATAGTACTACTGTCTTCATATAGGTGGTCACCTAGAGGATGATAAGGGTCCTCTTGTTAACCTTATATAATGCTAACTCAAAAAAAATCTGAATTAGATTTATGATTTTTACTTCAGTAACTGTCCTTTGTCTCGAGAATATATTTTTCCGAAGAAAGTAGTGATATGTAAAACATAGTTTATGGTTGCTTAACGATAAACCTTTTATACGCATATTAATGAGGTTGGAGGTTTCAGTCATTTTCTTCTCTCTTAAACTCTCAAATTTGGAATAGGTAAAAAATAACATAAAAAATGATTAGTCTTAGGTAGTTGTGTTGAATGTCAAAGTTTTTTTTGTTGTTGTTTTTGTTGTTTTTTTTGTATGATGTGTTATGTTGAATGCCAAAGTTATTGTCAAAATAAATAGTGACAAGTGATTTATAAGTGTTATGTGGATCATACAATAACATGAAATATGTTAAGATAATTACAAATCACCTTGATTATAATTTGACAATTTAACTCTTAAAAATCATTGTTTGATAGATCAAACTAGTTAGTATACTTAGAAATCTATCCCTTTGTTTAATTTATTTTAAATCTTTTAGTATTCCAAAATCAAACATTGATTTTGAAAGTATCATATATTCTAATGCTTTTAGAATTGTTGTAACCTAGGCACCTACCCACTGGTTTTGGTTTACTTCTTCTTCATGTAGCTGACGGGGACATAGGGGCTATCCCCCAAAGAAAATAAAAATCGTAAGTTTAAATTTGTGAAGTTTAAAATTCAATAAAAAAAAAAAAAGTTTAGAGAGTTATAGATCTAAGGCATAATATAATATACTGTATATTAAACAGATAGTGAGCCGGCCGTCACTTCTTTTAAAAAAATATTCTTTATAAATATATTTTTGAAAAATGTGATTACTTATTTACTTATTTAAAGAGGTTAGTTTTAAATCGGAAAAATATTATAATTATAATGTATTATGGAAATTCCAATTTTATATATATTTCAATTTTATGTATTTTTTTTAGAAGAGAAAATATAAACCTCTTAAGATTTGGTTTCTTAGACAAAGTAATTTCATTACTATTGCAATTAAATTTTTCGTATTCTTCCGTTCGTCTATCAGAATAATTTCAGGTATATGATTATAAATCAATAAATATTTTAGGTTTTTTTATATATATATTACGTTCTTAGGTTATTAATACGATTTCTTTAATGAATTCTTCTTTAATATATATATGATTTTGCTACATTTATTATACTAATTTTTTATTTAAAAATTTATTAATTTAAAGTAATTCGATTTTTTTTTATTTGATCTTCAGATGAGAAAGCCATCAACAATTGATGGATTTTTCTAAAGAATTAAAACCTCAGAAGCCGGTTCATCTTCCTCAACATCTAATATCAATAATCCAATTTTTGAAAATCAATCCACGGAACCTCCAACAAATGATATTAACCAAGATAATAAATCTTTGGTCATGTATATTGAAAGGGAAACAACAGAGATACTTAGTATAGATTCAATTATAGATGATTTTAGAGATTTTAAAGAACGGTAAGTTCCATTTTGATTTTTAAAACCAGTGTCTATTTTGTTTATTAGTTTATCTATTTTAGCATTATATATGAAACTAGACGCTATTATATTTGTTTTTTTTTAATAAATTAGGTTTTATATATTAACATATTTATCTAGCGTTAATTTGATTTTTTTTTTGGCTTGACCATCCTAAAGTCGAAATCCTGGCCC
Organism: Dipteronia dyeriana; assembly: GCA_032871835.1. Taxonomy (NCBI): domain Eukaryota; kingdom Viridiplantae; phylum Streptophyta; class Magnoliopsida; order Sapindales; family Sapindaceae; genus Dipteronia; species Dipteronia dyeriana. Next base: position 50,469,839 of record CM065303.1, on the reverse strand, counting down.
TGTAGCTGACTGTTGTAATCAATTGTTAGATGTTCAAGGAAGCAACACTTGAGATATGTGCATATCTTATCTTTAATTGGTGGTCAAGTTACATTTGTGCAAATAAAATGAAAGCAAAATTATCATCTTTACTTGAGTTTAGCAATTTATTCGTTTCTTTTTCCTCTTTTTCGAGTTGTCAAAGAATAATTGATCATTATCAGAAAAAGTATAAAATAGTTGATGTTGAGATTATTACTTCAAGAGAGATTCCATATCTTCACTAACATTCACATCACAAAGTTGGTGAATTTATGACTTGAATTTTAGTAGGGACAAAACCATGAAATTTAGCTCAACTGGATTGGATAAGATTGGTCTCTGTTAATGTCAATATTGGTAGTTTAGGTGTCAAAAGAAAAAGATCTTTTATGGGGATTTTTTTGTTCTTGAAAACTTAGAAAGTTGAGGCAATTTTAAGAGTGAATTTCATCTATCCCCTTTAGGTATGATCTAAATACAATTAAATTCCAACAATTTCAAAACTTTTTAAAGATATCATGGATTTCACCCATTCTCCTTCAAAGGCCACAATCTTTCTTCTAGTTAAAATTTTAACAAATATCTTTATCAATTATCAATGTTCAGTTATGTTTTATTCCCATAAGTAAAGCTATACAACACAAAATATTAGCTCAAAAATCAATATGATAAATGATTTGTCTTTATCTTGTAATTCTATAGTATTATTGATTTTTTTTTTTTAAGTATTACAAATTATAACTATTGGTTCCTCACATATGCTTATAAAATGTATATGATGAGATTCGAACCCTTCATCACAACTATGGAAGGAAGTTGTACTACGATCTCTATAAACTACCTAATAGTTAATAGTGGAAATGGTGAGAAATGTCACCTTTTTTTTTTGATGAGTTGTAGTGATATTACCGGTTTAATAAGTTAAGTTTAAAAGACATATTATGGTTAACTACCCATATTGCCCTTAAATAATCAATTTTTAATTCTCTTTGTACTTCCATCTCCACACTTTGATCACTGAAAGTAATAACTTCTCTCTCTCAAAAACTTGTCTAAAAATCGATCTACAAATTGTCTGAACATGATCCAGTTTTTTTAATAAGTTTACGAGCTATTGTATATTTTTGTTACATTGGTTCAAGCTTTTTTTGATATGTTTACGAGCTATTTTGTAATTGGTCTAATATATATTTTTTTTGTCTAAGTTTTTTTACATTGGTACAAGCGTTTTTAAACTGCTGCAAACAAGTTATAATCTTGGGTAAAAAAGCTCAAACCTCTAAGAAAACTCGATTTCTTTAAAAAAAAGCTCGACCCCTTTAAAAAAAGCTCGATCATGTTAAAAAAAAAGACTCGATCCTTAACAAAAAAATTCGATCCGTTACAAAAAAACTCGATCATGTTAAAAAAAAAGCTCGATTATGTACAAAAAAACTCGATCTCTTACAAAAAAAAAATCAATCATATAAAAAAAATCTCAATTCTTAACAAAAAAAGCTCGATCCTTTACAGAAAAAGCTCGATCATGTACAAAAAAACTAGATCCCTTTAAAAAGAGCTCGATTCCTCACAAAAAAGCTCGATCCCTTACAAAAAAAGCTCGATCCGATCCTCAACAAAAAAAGTTCGACCCTTTACAAAAAAGCTCGATCATGTATAAAAAAAGCTTGATCATATACAAAAAAGCTCGATCCCCTTAACAAAAAAGCTTGATTATGTAAAAAAAAAAAGCTCGATCCTGAAAAAAAAAGCTCGATCCTTAACAAAAAAAGCTCGACCCCTTACAAAAAAGCTCGATCATGTACAAAAAAAGTTCGATCATATACACAAAAGCTCGATCCCTTTAAAAAAAGCTCGATCCATTATAAAAAAACTCGATCACTTATAAAAAAAACTCAATTATTTAAAAAAAAAAAGCTCGATCCTGAAAAAAAAAAACTCGATCCTTAACAAAAAAAGCTCGATCCCTTACAAAAAAAGCTTGGTCATGTACAAAAAAAGCTCGATCCCTTACAAAAAAAAACTCGATCCCTTACAAAAAAAACTCGATCCCTTACAAAAAAAAACTCGATCCCTTTAACAAAAACAACTCGAAAATGTTTCAAAAGTCTCAAAAACCAAGATATTCATCTTCGTTAATAAACAACAGATCAAATAAAAAAAAAAGCTCTGGGGGCGCTGCCCCCTGCCCCCCGCGAGCTGATCGGGCAGCTCGACCATCGCGAGCTCGACCCCCGAATGCGTCTGCGTAGCGACACTCCGTCGTCGTTCTAGTGATTGTCTAAGTTTCAACGAGATTTTCTCTCTCTACTTCAAAACTATCACTGTAAAAGTGAATGAAAGAAATCTGATGTGGAACAACTATTGAGGGTATTTTTGTCTGTTCACCATAATAGGTGTCTTTAAAACATAAGTTATTAAAGCAATGGCAGTATTGAAATGCTACCTCCAAAAAGTGCTATTTATTTTTTGACCCCATAGTTAATACAATATCAATTATATATATATAAGAAAATTTTCACCTCGGTATGCATTGATAAATATTTATTAATGCATTGCATGCGGATATTTAGATTCAATTATTTTGACTGAGTCTATATACACTTGTCAGTGTTTATCCATAATCTATGATCCACATGTAATATACTGATGTATTTTATATCGGTGCACATTGAGGAGAAAATGACTATATATATATATATATATATATATATAATATCAAAATCATGTATGAATCTAGCAGTAGATTTTACTTAAATAGTATTTTTTTTGTGTAAATTGTAATTAATATTTTCTTGATCCTAGAAGAGGCAAGAATGGTGTCACTATTAAGATCGCTTTTAGGTACACAAATCTTAAAATCTTAATATATATAGCAACTCTTTCCTCTTTCGTGGCCTCCTCCTAGTTCAATGAATGTGCTTAATATTTTTTTAATTAATAAGTCTTCTTTTTCTAATTGTTTAAGAATCTTCTGGACACACACACATAAATAAAATAATGATTTCAATTCTTTAACCACACACACCTAAGGAAGGGTGGTTTGCAAATTTAAGCCTACACCTAAACCCTACCTATATATATATATAGGTGTAACATATGATTTTTCTAATTTTAATATAAATTATTTATCAATCTATAATCAATCGAATCACGACAATTTATTATTAACGAAGGATTATGATATTATAAATGATTTGTATAGGTTTACGAAAAGTTCATCAATTTTTTTTTTTATGTTATTTTTTTGAAAAGGTTATGTTTTAATTAAACATCACCCATCAAACAAACCTCTAACCTATATGGATTTATGTAGCTTAAAAACTTGTAAAAGACCTCCTTTGTAAAGAAGGTTTTTGACAAATTTCGAAATGGATTTTGATGAATTTTAGGGGAAACTTTCTAATTAATTTTAGCAATTTAGAACATGTTTACTTTGAAATTCAAGATAATAACTTATAAATTTCAAAATTTACTATAGATGTGAATGACCATTTAAATCTCTCTATATCTAATTTACACATAGTAGAAGGGATGCTGATTTTTTTTTCTTCATCTTTCATCCTTGTTGTGGATGTGGTTGTCGTAGTCATTGTCTCAATTATAATGGACCAAAAATCTTTCTACACTCTTCCAAGATTTTTTCTTCTTCACATTTCTATTATGTTTTATTGGTATCTTGGAAAGCAAATCAAATGTGAAATGGTGAAGATAGTGACTTAAAACCGATATACAGAAGAAATAAAAATACATAGAGTGAAGGGTTGGACCACTTGCTTCAACATTTTCTCACAATATTCTTATCTTTCTTTGTTGGATGTGTGTGAGCTTGCCTTTTTGAGTATTTTTGTAATTTTATAATCTTTCGTATGCTTATCTTTCAAGAAGCCTACCTTGCTATATACAATATATAGTTTCTACTTTCTAGAGTTTTTAGTCAAGCTAAGAGAAAAATAATAATTAAGAACTTGATATATAAAAGTAATGGGTTTTTGTACCTAATTAGGATTTGTTGTTCCTATACTGTGATTATTAATTTTTTCGATGGATGATCTTGAATCTTGATGTTTTTTGAATGAATAAGAATAACTCACAAAAAAAAGAAGTTGTTAAAAGTATTGTGTTTTGTTTGTAGAACGCATTCCAATTTTATAAAGAACAATAAAATTTAAACGTTTTTTCTATGATGATTAAAGTGTGTGTTTTCTAAGAATTAAATGAAACTTTTGTGATTTTGTCCAATTGCAACCAAATAAAATGGGGTTTGATGCTTAATTTTTTTTTCTTGATTATTTCAAAAGCCATACCAAATATGTGGTTGGTAGACACTTGAGAAAGAGCTTTGAGAGAAAAAAAAATAGCTTTAACTATTACTCTATTAGTAATTAAAACATTTTGTTGTGGGTGTCTGTTTTTCATCATTTTAAAATAGAGTTTTTAAAATTGATAACATTTTTTTTTACAGTTTTTTATGGTTGTGATAGTAGACACCACCTCTTAGACATAAGACACGTGGTTTTTTTTTTTGAAGGAAAGAGAACCGTAGGAAGAGAAAATAAAATAAAAAAACACAAGAAAGAATTAGAAGAAAGAGAAATCAAATCTTAAAACTAAAATAAGGAGAGGAGAGTAAAATATATCTCAAACCAAAAAAATAAAATAGTAATGGGCTGTTTTTTTTTTTAAAACTTAAAACTTATTTCACCTTATATCTTAAATTAAGATAAATTAATTAATTAATTTTTCAATTTATATCTTATTTTAAAATATATAAATATCTTTTAAAAAAAGTTAATTTTTTTAAACTTTTATCTTATTAAAAAAGTGTTATAGTAGAATTTTTTTAGTAAATTTCTACAAATATCCCATAACAATTCATACATTTACAATTTTATCCGTATATAATAAAACTTTAAAAATCAATTTTCTAAAAAATTTCAATTTGGAAGAAACCCTAACACAACTTAATCAATTTTACATTTGTAATAAGTCATTCAAAATAAAAAAAATAAACATATCACGATGTCTTTATACATATATCTAAAAAAAATTAAAATCTTATAAGATTTTAGATATAAAAAAAATATCTCCCAAGTCTCATCACAATTGTCATAACTGTTCCTGGTTAATTAAGGCTCAGTTTTGTATTGTTGTGCTGTGGGGAGAAGTATTTTTGAAATTGTTGTGGGGGGGAATTGCTTTTGGAATTGCTGTGGGAAGAATCAGCTGAGTGCTTGGTAAACTGATTTTCAAAAGTCATGTGAGAACTAAAAGCAATTTCAATGTGTTTGGTAAATTGAAATAAAAAGTGTTGTGAGTGTGTAAAATTACTAAAAGGACATAGACATCTAAATGATACTAATGTGCTATACTTTATATTTTTCTTGTTTATTTGTGTTTAGTGTTATATAATTATGGTATTTTATTGAATTAATTAACCCTATTTTTTATTCTACTTTATTTAATTAATTAACCTTATTTCTTTATTTCTTTATTTCTTTATTTCTTTATTTATTTTATTCTACTTTATTTTTTTATTTCATTTTTATTCTACTTTATTGAATTAATTATCCCAATTTTTTTATACAGTTATGACAACATTTTTTTTACAGAAATATAAGTCCATTTTTTTTGTTAAATTTTGTTAAAGGCAAGGACAAAGTTGGAAAGTTAGTAAAATTTCATTTAATATCACTGTAGTACGTTTTCTAAAAGCAGAAGCCAAAATCCAAAAGCATGTATTTGTAGCTTCTAAAAAACTCAGTTGGGAGAAGCTAAAAGTGACCAAAAGCACTTCCCCATGATTTTATCAAACACCTTGTCTTAGGTCCAGAATTACTTTTGGCCCCAAAAGCAGCTGTGGAAGCAATGCTAAACTAAGGCTAAGTCTTGGCACAATTGGGTCTCTTTTTCCAGAAGACTCGGTAAATCTCGCCAATTGTCCGAGACTTATTTTTAACTTGGTCAAATCTGATTTGTTTTTCAAGAAATATTGTGATACGTGACAATTCATGTGAGTCAAGTCCATCGAAGTCATGCATTGTTAGGCATGTATACAGTTCCGGTCGGTTTCGGTTTGGGTTCTAGCTGAAGGAACCGGAACTGGAACTGGAACCGGAACCGGAACCGGAAACCAAACCGGAACCGTAGACAGACAGTTCCGGTTCCTTTTTTTTTTTACATTTTAGCATAAGAAAAAAAAATTGGAACCGGCGGTTCCAGAACGAAATCGAACCGCCGGTTCCAGGGCGATTTTTTTCGGAGGAGAACCGAAATCGAACCTTCAGCCCTACGGTTCCGGTTACGGTTACGGTTACGGTTACAGTTCATTTCACACGGTTACGGTTAGGTTTCACGGTTCGAACCGAATCGTGATCATGTCTATGCATTGTGCCATGCAAGTGATCGGTTGGATTTGGATCACTGGATTACCTATTTTGAATTTGAATTAGCTAGAAGAGGAATAAATTAGGAGTCTTCTTAAAACTTATTAATTGTTGCACATATGATGCTTATCTCTTTTTTTTATTTAAATGTAATGGGAGTCCTATTTTATAAGGATAATTGTTATGAATCCTATTTAAGGATTCAACTGATTAAATAAAAGGTATCGAATATATTAAACTAAAATATCCTTCCTCATTTCTCTCTACGTAATTCTCTTTCCTCTTCTCCAAATTCTTCTATGTAATTTCCTAGATCGAAAATATACATAACATATTGATATGAGATTTTACTTTCATTTAATGAATAAGTTTTTGTTATGACTTTTAGCCTAAACCAATAATATAGAATAAAACACTGAACAAAAGAAATAAATATTAGAGGGAGAAAAAACTTCAGTGAATCTTATTGATTCTCAGGAATGATCAAATAATAGGCCTATGTATAGTCATATGTAGAATTATCTCTACAATTGATATCTATTAAATTACATGATAATAATATATAATTATATAGGTGGTGATAAGTCCATATTGTTAGAATTATGATATATTTCCTAGTTTTGTTAGGATTATATTTCTAGTAATATTTTCTAGTTATGGTATTTTTCTTGTTTCTAGTTAAATTAGGATTTATACTCCTATTAGGAGTTAGATTAGTCTTTTATGGTTTTACCTATATAAGTTCTCTTTATTAGTTATTTTTGTTATAACTTAGGATTCACGATGTAACATTATATTTTGCATTATGCAATAATAACAAACCTTAGTTTTCTTATTAGCTTCTTCTCGATCTCTTCCGTTCTTTGTTTTGCATGAGATTATTTAGAATGGTATCAGAGTTTAAGATTCTTTAACATAGTATCAGAGCCTGATTTCATTGGAAACCTACAGAAGTAAGAATGGGAAGAGGAAAAGGAAATCCTACGGGTTGGATTGCTCAAAGTTTCATTCGTGTGTCTACAAGAGTCTAGTTTCATAAAAAAAAAGTTGTATTCATGTGTTCATTAGAGCCTAGTTTGCCCGGTGAGTGTTCATACTATTCTGACGAGTCTCGTTTGCATATTGTTTTTCTTCTACTTGATATTTGATTTCTCTCTCCTTTGTTCCTAGTTGGTATTTGGCTCTTTCTTCTTTGTTTCTGGTTGGTATTGACTTTCTCTCTCCTTTATTTTCTGTTGATATTGGCATTCTCTCTCCTTTATTTTCCATTGGTATTTGGCTTTCTCTCTCCTTTGTTCCTGTTGGTATTTGGCTTCCTCTCTCTTTCTTTTCTGGTGTTGCTGAGTGAGCACGCTGCGCGTGAGGAAGGGTGTGAATCATAGTTCAAGATCACTTGGGCACTAAGTGGACGTGAAATTGGGTTTGGCATGATTTGTATGGTTTCACAGTTTGGTATGATTTGCATGCACGAGTTCGAGTTGCAAGATTTTACAGGGTCTGGCACAATTCACAGGGTTTGACACGATTTGCATAGTTTCATAGGGTTTGGAGAAAATTGAACGGTTTGCAGGGTTTCACACGGTTTGCATGATATGCGTGGTTTTGGAACAATTTTCACGGTTTGGGGAGACTCAATTTGCATGGCTTTGCAAGTTTGCAAATTTGTTACCAAGTCGAGGGTTTCTACGTTTTTAGTTTTCGATTGGTAAACTCTCGATGCTTCTTACAACCGCATTGCGAGTTTTGAGAGGGGGTGTTAGAATTATGATATATTTCCTAGTTTTGTTAGGATTATATTTCTAATAATATTTCCTAGTTGCCTGAAGAATTTAAGTTCAAGACGATTTTTTATTATATTGTTCTTATGATCATAAGATAGACTCAACTGAAAGAATGAGATTATATGCTTTTGACATGAGACGGTATAAAATAATACAATATTTATTTATGATGCATATTTTATAATTAAATAGATTCTTCAAGATCTATTAAAATGAAAAAAAGTGTCACACATGTTTATTTGTGTTTCACTTTGTAACATACAATCAGCTCTTCCGAACCTTTTATATATACTTGGTACAACGTGATATTTATGTTTATTTCAGATATACCACTATTTTCATTTAATATCCCACATAGTAAGCATTTTTCTTTGTTGTTTATATGATTCCACTAATGGTGATTAGGTTTTCTTATGATCACCAATACCATAATAATTTTTATAGACCAAAAACACCACCAATACTATTAGATAACTTAACATTCACTTCAAGGAATGATACCAGTTAATTAATTAGGTAAGATAAATGGATTTTGTTAAAACACAGAAGATATATTATCCACACTTAATCATTTTCAATTAAGTGTTATTGATCTTGTTTCTTTAAGAACAAATTATGGATTGAAACCATATAAAATTGCTACTCCAGGAACAAATGGATTGTCAAAAAATTCTTCAACATGTCGTTTCATTTATTCAATGATCTAACATGACAAATATTATATATATATATATATATATATTAATTATTCTAATAAATAACGAGGAAGCATTTGACTTTTATGTGTTAAGAACAGACATATAATTTAAATTAATTAATAGTACTAAATATTTGATAGTTAAGCAATGTGATATGTATAAAATTAAATACATATAAGGTACCCAGTTTCCATATCTTGCAAGGAGGAAGGAAGAAAGATAAAAGTTTCATATCATTCGTTTGCGTCTAGTCTGATTATGCGAAATAAGCAATTGAAAGTTTAAAGAATAAAAAGAGAGGAAAGGTAAGAACATTTTACCTTTTCATTTTAAGAACTTCACGTTCGTATGTAACGAGAATTATGAATTCTTTACATAACTTATGTCACTTTAAGAAGTTAGATGCATCTGTGAACTGCTAGTTCATCTGGGAATTCGAAATGCGGAAGGGAAATCACATACGGGTATCATCGGTTGGAAGTCAAACATGAACTCGGAAAGTCTTTTTAGTTCACAAATACAAATCCCTAAAATACTTTGATAAAAATGTTTTTTTTTTCACCTTTACCCCTCCCTTATTTTATGGATTTTGGATTTTATGTGTTTATATCACACACAACACACATATTCATTGTGTGTTTTTATTAGCATCAAACATCCTGCCATCGGCACAACCAAATGCACTGTTTTTTTATTGTTGTCATGCAAGTCATGCACACACTTTTCCTCAAAAGCATACACACAATTTGAATGCTTATGGTGTTTTCTGATGAAAATATGCTCATAAAGTTGTGATTTTAATTCAAGTTATAATTAGCCCATAAAGAGCGCCGTATGCCAACTTACGTTTTAGAAATCAAAACTTCAGGTTTTGATATAATTGAGATTTAAATCTCTATCGATTAGATACATAACTTCAAGTTCTGATTATATTGAAAGCTTATGTTTAATTCTAAACTTTGGGTTCAGATTTAAATTTATTTCAAAAATATTAGATCATTGCCCATGCTTGATTCATAGCTTATAATCAAATTAAATTGGAGTCGAGAACTTCAAGTTCGGATTAATTAAATTGGAATTGAGAACTTCAGGTTCTGATTAATTATATGAGAATTCATAACTTAAGATTCTAATTAATTATATTAGAATCGAAAACTTCGGATTCTGATTAACTGTATTTGGAAATATTTGGAATATCGAACCTCGGGTTATGATTAATTAAATTGGAATACATAACTTCAAATTCCGATTAATTAATTTGGAATACAGAACTTCGGGTTTTGATCAATTAACTTGAATTCTAGAACTCCGGGTTCTGACTGATTAAATTGAAATACAAAACTTCAGGTTCTGATTCAATTAATTTTTAAAACATTGGATTAATAACTATGTTTACAGAACTTTGAGATCTGATTAAAATTGGGATCCATATGTATTTAAAACTTTAGGTTCTAATTGAATTGAAATACAGAACTTCAGGTTCTGATGGAATTGGAATTCAGAACTTCAAGTTATGCGTAATTATAATAAAATAAAAAACATTAGCTTCTGATTAATGAAATTGGAATCCATAACTTTAGGTTCTTTTTAAATTAGATTACGAAACTTTGGGTCCTAATTAAATTGGAATGTAAAACTTTTGGTTTTGCTTTTCAATCAGGAATTCAGGTTCTATTTGTTTTTTTTCGAATCAAGAACTTCCAGTTCTTATTTTTTATTGAATCAAAAAATTCCGGTTTATTTTTTTTATCGAGTCAAGATCTTCCGGTTCTGATTTTTTTTTTTAATCAAAAACTTTCGGTTCTGATTTTTTTCGAATCGAAAACTTCCGGTTCTGATTTTTTTTCAAATTGAGAACCTTCGGTTCTGATTTTTTTTTTAATCAAGAACTTCCGGTTATGATTTATTTTCTAATCGAGAACTTTCGGTTATATTTTTTTTTGAATCGAGAACTTCCAGTTCTGATTTTTTTCGAATCGAGAACTTCTTGTTCTTATTGATTTTTTTTCGAATCAAGAACTTTTGGTTATGATTTTTTTCGAATCAAGAACTTCTGGTTCTGATTTTTTTTTTGAATAAAGAACTTTTGGTTCTAATTTTTTCGAATCAATAACTTGTGGTTCTGATATTTTTTTTTTCGAATCAAAAACTTATGATTCTGATTTTTTTTTTTGCGTTTGCAAACTTTTGGTTGCTAAATAAATGTATCATCCTTTTTCTTTGAAAAAAATTCAAGTATAACATAAATAGGAGAGTAGAAGGAGAGATTACATAAAACAATTATGGAATCTTAATTTCGGATGCGTAAGATCCAATTTAATGGTAAAATCCACATAGCATGCTCATAAGATCAATTGAATCAATATAATAGGGAAACGAGTAATATAAAAGAATTCTTCTCCTGACCGTACTAGTTTTGTGATGATATTGTGTTATGGATTAAAGCCTAAAAGTAAGAATATAAAATAAAACACTAAACAAGGGGAAAAACTCGGTCAATCTTATTGATTCTCATGAATGATCACATAATAGGTCTATACATAGCTATATATATATATATATATATATTTATTAAATTAACATATAATTTATCTAGGTGGTGATAAGTATATATTATTGCAACAGCTTTTTAGTTTTTATTCTATAAAACTTTGAACAATTCTAAAAGTACAATATCGAAATTAATCAAGCTTCAAAATAATACTTATGGAGTTTCATTACAAACAATGAACTAAATCATGGATTCGAATAATAAAGACGCCTTTTCTTCTTAAATGACATTTTAAGAGAGCTTGAAGAGAGATGGCGAGAGAAAGATGAAAGAGAAAAACGTTAGGTGAGGAGAAATCGGGTATTTTAAGTCATTGACTCGTTGCAATACTTTAGTGACATTAATTATTGTGGTAAGCCCATAAAATCAGACGGAATTTTTTTTTTTGTTATTTACACCCATTTTCACTTTAAAAATATTCATCAAAAGAGTTGATCTCATTTAATCTTCCAAAAATAAAGTAGGTGATGTGCAAGTTTGTAAAGCACAAAACTCAAGATGAAATATAGAGGTGTGAACTGTTACAATCATGAGATTGTGGTGTGAACTTTAAAAATTGACGACATATTGTTAATAATAAGCAATTATACATCTCAAAACTCGTTAGCGTTAAAGAACTACGTCTAATTTGTATTCAAATTTATAGATATAGTGTTGTATTTTACAGGTTGATGTGCAAGTTCATAGAGCACAAGACTCACGACCAACTACTACACCTTTTGTCTTTGGTATCACTTTTCAGGGTATAATTTCATAGATTTAATGTTACAACCTCAAGATCATTATGGTGTGAACTTGAACAAATGAAAATGAGTTGTTTATAAACAATTGTAAATCATAAAATTCGGGTTAGAGTATGTAAATTCTGTATTTAACTTCATAAATTTAATGTTATATTTGGTAGATTGATGTGCAAAATCATAAAAACAACACTCACATTGAATTATAGACTTTTTATATTCGATATTATATTTAACGGTTTAATTTCATTATTGAAAACTAACCCTTTTGGGAGCCCCAAGTTAATAACTAACATCTTTTTGAAAAATTTGTAATACTAACTCGTTTTTTGTGTGTAAATACTATTATACCCTTACTTACTTTTTTTTTTTCATTTCACTTATCCTACCAATTCTATACCTTATATCCCCTTCCTTTTATTTCCACCTCTCTCCACCACAACACCACATCTTCATTTCTCTCCCATTCTTCTCTCCGAATTTTTGTTTTCTTTTCCTTAGTTTTGTATTTTAGTTATTATTTACATTCTCCATCATTGAGGAACTCCAAAATATTCATCCACCACAAGGGTTCTTTTATATTCAAGGTTTGAGATGAGTTTGTTTTGAATTTTTTTTACTTGAATCTCGGATTTGTGTAATTTTTGTTGTGGAAATAGTTTATATTTACATAATAAAGCATGGATCTTATGTGTATTTGATGTAGTTGTGATCAATTTATAGTTTAAACATAAATCTAAAGTTTTTTTTTTTATCTCTTATTCACTTTCCTTTGTGCATTAAGATTGCTAATTTTTGTTAAAATAGCTTTCATCAATATAATAGAGCATGCGTCTTGGTTGAATTTGATGTTGATGTGATCAATTTTAATTTTATTCATAAATTTAAAGATTTTTTCTTGTTTGAATAATTTTTTTAGTTTAATTTGTGTATTATGGTTGCTTATTTTTGTCAAAATAGTTGATATTAATGTAATAGAGCATGGGTGTTGTGTGAATTTGATGTTGGTGTGGTTAATTTTCTATTATTGAATTGAATCCTTACAATTGGTAGATTTTTTTTAAAAAAGTGTCCAGCCGTTGGGAATTCCCAACGTGGTTAGGAATTCCTAACGCAGTTATGAAATTTCCAACTGCGTTAGGAATTCTCAACTCAGTTTGGATTTCCTATCGTTGTTGAGAATTCCTAACTGCGTTGGGAATTCCTAACTGCTTTGGGAATTCCCAACGCAGTTAGGAATTCTAGTGGCATCAAGATTTTAACTTAGTTTATATTTAGAATGTTTTATAAATTCACGGTACGATGAGTATAGAATATTTGTTTAGGAATTTAATCATGAATTTCTTATTCATTTGAAAGGTTTCATGGATAAAGTTTGGTTCGTTGTTTTATACGATGGGGAATGAAGTGAAAGTGGTGGGAAGTTCAAGTATCAATCTGGAAAGTCAAGACTAATTTCAGTTTCAAGGGAAACCTCGTATGAATCGTTAGAAGACAGCATATTTGGTCTTGTTAATGTCAATCCTAACGAGTTCTCCATCAAAATGAAGTATTCGTTAGAAGACATCATATGAAGTACTTGTTTAACAATACATCATATCTGGATTGTATGGATACACTATTACATTATTACATTTTGTGTGTAATGTTTAATGGATTCATCACAAAATTTATATAATGTTAATAGAGTTGTGTAATGTTAACATTTTGAAATTTATGGATTTTATGGACAAAATCTGCACATTATGTTACTTGGATGTATACAAAATACATGTTGTAACATCAACACCAAATCTGCACAGTTAGTACAAAATCAATGCTGCAGTATTTGAATATGAAAATCTGCACAGTTTATACAAATCATACAATAATGCATAGTATTTGAATTACAAAATCATACAATCTGCACATCCAAGTTGTAGTATAATCTGTTGACGAAGTGCTGTTAATCTTCGTCGGGAAATATTCTGGAACCTTGACTAACAAATCAACCTCTTATCCCATTCTATTTTCCTAAAATATAACATAAAACCATTAAAACAAAATTCAAATCATCTAACTGAATTCGCAACATTATTTGCAAGAAAATTCCTAACCTCGTTTGATTACATCACATCTTGAAGACCTAACATAACAAGTATAATAACATTCAAAATAATTCCACCACTACAACACTTGCCTGAAGACCTAAATATTGTCACCTACACAACCACAACAACAACCACTACAACCATAATAATCAGATTGAGAATTTCAAACTACACAACCACTACAAGACCCAAACATTGTCCTCACCGAATACCACATACAACCATAACAATCAGATTGAAAAAACACCAACCATAGAGTATCGATTACGCATAATATTCATATATCAAATTAAACTTATGTCAAACAAAAATACAATTGAATTGAATTAAGCTTATTCATATACCATTCACCTTTACAAACAAAAATACAAAAATTGAACAACCAATCAGTCGACTTCAGGCTTCTATCCATCAAGTGAATTGAATCAAAGTAGAAATAATAAGCAATTTTTTCGTAGGAAGAAAATAATGAATATCTTACCAAGACAAGCAACCAATGATAGGGTTTGAATTCCTAACGTTGTCGGGAATTCCTGACTTTATTGGAAATTCCCGACACAGTTTGGAAATTCTGAACACAGTTAGGAATTCTCAAAACAGTTAGGAATTCTCAAAACAGTTAGGAATTCTCAACACAGTTAGGAATTCAACACAGTTAGGAATTTCTAACGTTGTTGGGAACTCCCAACGCAGTTAGGAATTTTTCAACGCAGTTAGAAATTCTCAACACAGTTAGAAATTCTCAACGCTATTGGGAACTCCCAACGATGTTAGGAATTCCCAACATCGTTAGGAATTCCCAACATCGTTAGGAATTTCAAACTGAGTTTAATTTCAAAAGCACCTACTTAGTAAGCTGCATACTAACTTCATTACACGAACAATGAACCCAACAATTACCACACAAAGTCTAGAGTCACAATTTGCATATGCCGACCTCTATCTAAAGTATATAACAAAATTCATGGCAACATATTTCATAGATGCAAGAATCAAACGTAAAACACCAAACACCTATTGTAAACACCAAACACCTATTACACGAACTAGGAACTCAACAAAATCGAAAACTGAAACTCTATAGCACAAATTGCTTATGCTGGCCTCTATGGAGAATGAAAACACAATTCAATTCACAACAACATCATGACAACACAATTCAATTCATAACAACACAGCTACAGTAGCAAAAAGACCTCAAACACCACAAAACGAAACCTACAAAGCAAAACCAAAACAAATACAAAAAAGTCAAAACAAAAGCACAAAGCAATGACCAAGACAACCATTACCTTCAATCGTCAACTGCAACCTTCTGCCGCCGTCGTCGTCTTCAACCTTCAGCTCTAGACACCTAGTATTAAGAAAGGTTACAAATTTCAAATTAATAAGAAAATTCATAATTCTATAACAATAAGACATAATAACCACACTTAGACAGCCTGCTTGACCTGCAAAAGGAAAATTGCATACCTCTTTAATCATCTGGAATTGTTTCCGTGAATGGATAATGATTAGCTCCATATCATTTGTAATCATCAGAAATTGCATCAAATATTTTTAGAATTTTTTTTTTTGCTCTTTCACAAGACTTAAAGACAACAAAGACATTCTTCTCAACCTGTAATGTATATACTCAATAATTTTCTAAGATAAATATGTAAATGTATCAACTGACATTAAATAATTGCTTTTTTAGAAACAAAAAATAAATATACGGATAAGCAATAAAAGCAAATAGATCACACTCTACAGAGTGTATAGGGGCAACCCAATTGAAGGACAAAAAGAGCACTCATGTATACACAAACACACACACGGTTACATGCCACCAACAATTTGAGATCAACAAGGGAATTGAGAAATCATTACATGTAATCATTAAAACTCTACATCGTCAAACTTAAATGTATATGAAAAGCTAACCCAAAAACAAGCATATGAAAACTTGAATTACAATTTATAATCAATCTCACATTGAATCAAAATAAAATAAATTATTAGGGTTCTAATCAAATTATGAATTTTAAAACTACAAAAATTGAAGTATTCACCTTAAACACCACAAAACAAAAATTCATCTTCAAAAACAATAATTCAAAGATTCAAGAAGGATTCACCTTGATGACATGTTCAACCTTCAAAACCCAAACGGAATCGTCAATTTCAACCTTCCATCGCAAACCCAGTCGTCCTCTTCAGCCTTCGGTCGACGAGTTCAGCCTTCACCTTCACAGACGCCGACGTTCTCTTCAGCCTTCACTGACACCGTCGTCTTGAACCAGAAAGTCGTGTCTGTGTCGTCTTCAAACTTCAGTTGCGCCTGCGTCGTCTTCAAGCTTCAGAAGCACCGTCACCATCTTCACAACCCAGTGGCGTCGTCGTGTTGATGAGACACAAAGAGAGCTTTCTGAGAGAGATTTGGTGAAATTTGAAAGAAATTAGGGATTTTAGAATTTGGGTGAGGTTTGGTCGATTTGAAGAGAAAAAGAGGGATTTTGGGTGTATTGGTTGGAATGTAATTTTTATATTTTAAAAGGGTAATATTGTCTCAATTGAGTTAATTTTGCAAGTTTTTCAAAAAGAGATAAGTTGTTAACTTGAGGCTCCCAAAAGGGTTAGTTTTCAATAAAACCTTAAATTTAATTCAAAACTATTACAATATTGTCATATAAATTTGAATAAATGAATCATTATCAATATAATTTGGTCGTAAAAAACGTTCATTCAATTTAATAATATGCTATGAATGTCTTTAAATATAAAAGAAAAACTTAAATAAATAAAAAAGAAGATGAAATTGCTTAGTATAGATCGTCATATATAACAAAAACCACATTAAATTATATGGATTTTGGAATCGGTGCAAGAAATTCAGTGTCCAAGTTCCCAAGTTTAACATAGTTATCGGATCGTAGCTAAAATAAAACAATATTTGTCAAAGGCAAGACAGAGAGACCATCAAAACTCCAAAACAAACTAGTTAAACTGGAACTTAAAGCTGATCATTGTTGTTAGTATAATTATATAAATAAATATAATCACTCACAAGTCACAAGTTGTGTTTTATTTAGAATTGTCGGTGGATACGCGGATCTTCATGGACGGTTGAGATGGAATCAAAGTCATATAATTTCATGTTAAAATTTGTTTATTTTTTCAAATTAAAAACTTAATCAGAAGATAATTAGAATAAAAGTCACCGGAGATCGTGGAAAATCTCTGAGAAGACAGAGTTGGTCGCTTTCTAATTAATTAATTAATTTAATTGTGGTCTTAAATCTTAATTTAATTCTAAATTTCTAATCTTCCACCGCCCAAGCCCCCCAAACACATGTCTGCTGGACATTATGGTGACAATTTCATTTTTTTAGCACTCCCTTTCGATCATCGGTCCTCTTATCATCGTTAGTCTTAAGAGTTCCGATTTTCTACTGCTTTTTCCTAATCAACTGATACCTAAACATAAAAAAAAACCATTACATGATCAATATTTGTTAAATTTTTCTCTTGTTTATGGAGATATGTGTTCCATTCAAATTCAAGTTCCAAACTCCCAATTTTAAGGGTGTTATAAGCATTTAGGTTAAGATCCTAATAGTGAATAAAGACTTATATTAACTTGTAAGATCTCTCAATATTATACCAGAAGTTTTGAATTCATGAGCCCTATTTTAAATTTGTTCTAAGGATTAAGGTTAAGATGTGCAAAGTGAATATATACTTTTATTAACTTGTAAGATCTCATGTTGTGTTGTATATGAAATTTTGAATTCAAATTTTGCTCATTATCTATTGTATTAATGTCTAATATTTACTATATCAGGATATCAATGCATGCTATATAATTTCTTAGTCTAATGGTAAAATCTCTCACACCTGTATCATGAGATTGTGGGTTCACTTTGATCTCTAATTTATTTATATCTATAACCCACGTATAATTGACTAATGTATTTAATATTAGTCCGTATCGAAAAAGAATATAACAGTATAGAGTAAAATATATATATTTTTTTATGGATAGATAAGATAAATTAGTTGCCTAAATTATCTCATCATTATTATTATGTAAATAAAATAATAGATGCAACATGTAGAATAATTATACATGTTCATTAATTTTAAATTCATTACCACCTATGATGCAGCATCCCTAAGAAACATATTATGTTTTTTTTTAAAAGAAAATAATATATAACTAAATATCAGTACAAGCTGTTTAAACAAAGAATTGCAGTTGAAGTAATCAAACAAGTGGAACAAGACGAAGCACAAGACGAAGCTCTGTATCTTCTAATCTTCTATATATATATATCTGTTCAGCACCTCCTCACTATATTACAATCAACACCTTTTTATGAAAGTCATTGGATTAATTGAAGAATTGTTATTAAAACAATTATCCATTTCTTTTCTTGTTTAGCAAAAGAAAAAAGAAACCTATCCTTTTATTTTCTTATTTTATAAATACAAATTAAATAAAAAGAAACATACAACAGTAACAGTATAAAAACAAAAAACAAGAGTTACAATTGATTAAAGAATCATAAAAAGTTATTGTAACTCTCAAATAGTAGTATTGAAAAAAAACATTAAATAATAAGTTAGAATCAATCAAGGAAATCATAAGAGCCAGAAAGAAATGAAAAACAAAAAACAATATAAAGCTAGGTCAAATCATCACATTTCTCTTTCTCCCTCCTTGTCGTAGTTATCATATGATACTAGATTTTTGATGTCAAATTTATCAAAACAAAATTGATATCCTGAAAATCTGTTACCATTTACAAAGCATGCTTATTACTTCATCCATTTCAACCATTTTTTTCTTTCCGAATTATAATTTCAACATGTTCTAAACACTCATTATTATAATCTTCATAGCTTTTACATCTTTTTACTATATATATAGTTAATGTCCTTGAATTGCAAGTATTGATACACATTAAAATATATATATATGTCAATGGTAATTATAGCATTGATCATTTGGGTGTTTGTAAAAATACTACTTTCATATATATTTTTTCTTAAATGAAAAAAAAATCTAATTCTAATATGCCGAAAATTCAAGTGTAGAAAACCAGAATTCGATACTCAATTACTAATACCTTGTTTGCTCAATTTTCATTCTTCCGATAATGATTATTGGTTTATTGAGCCTTTTTTTTTTAAAAAAAAAAAACCTAAATATAGAGTTATGACTTTTAAAAGGAAGACGAAAAAGAGAAACATGGTGATTTTGATTCAACTATGCAATTTTTTTTTCATTACTGCTATTTGAGAGTTAACATGAGAGATGACTTCATATGATTCTTTGAACAATTATAACTCTTGTTTTTTTGTTTTTATATGGTTTGTATGTTTTTTTTATTTGTTTTTGTAAAATAACAAAATAAAAGGATAAGCTTTTTATTTTATTTTGTAAAATAAGAAAAGAGGAGGATAATTGTTTTAATAAAAATCCTTGGATTAATCTAAGGGCTTTCATTATAAGGTGCAGAATGTAATACAATGAGGGGGTGTTGAACGGAAATTTCTATATATGACTATATGAGTTAGTTTCGTATAAGGGATCCTTAATTTAATTTCTATGAGGACCATGATAAAAACACATTGATTTTAATGAGTTTTAATCAAAAAAATATGTCGATGAAGAGTTCAATGAAATCTACATATAAACAAAATTTGATAATTTTTCCAGTACTAAAACTATTTATCCAAGTTTTGTTAAATGTGAAAGCATTGAAAAATATACGAAATATAGAAAAATTCAAGAAAAATAGTTTTAGTATTCACAGATTCTCAAATTTTGTTTATATGTTCATTTCAATGAACTCATTATCCATAAAAAAAACATATCAAAATTCATTAAAATCGATATAATTTCATTAAAGTTATTACCGAAAATAAAATAAAGGATTCTTTACGAAAGACTCACTATATATATTAAAAAATATTATATATATATATATATATATATGTATATTTATTTAAAAAAAAAACATGGCTAAGGCTATAGCCTAGCCCAACCAGCCCTAGTTTCCTCATTGATAAGCGGCTCAAATATTTATTTTCATAAAGACTTTAATATTTACTTCTTCAAATGTAGAAGAGAAAATTAATTTTCAACACACAATAAGATTTGTTTGATTTTTCCATTTAACATTTAATGATACTTAATGTGTGTCATTAAGTTATTTGATTTGATTTTTTAAGTGATAAAATAACAGAATGTGCTTTTAAAATCATTGGTTATGAAAATTAGATTTTTTTAACTTTTCACTTAACAACATATCAACCGAATATATATTAATTTATAAATTCCAAATTTATCATCACAAATCTTATATAATTTTCTGTTTTATCTTCTCTCACACTCGTAGCCATATAATTTTTTTTCTTTTTATTATTTAAATAATTTTAGCTACCATAAAACCTAGTTTCTTTCTAGACTCCAAATCTCCATTTGAACCCACGTTTTTTTTTAATTATATTCAAACTTATTTCGACTTCTATTTATATTTTGGTATGGATTTTCTTTTTCTCATTTGATTAGTTTTATAATATGTGATTTGAGAAAATCTACACTTTCAAAATAAATAAATAATAATAACCGGTTTTATAAACAAACTTCAACCAACTTAACCGTAAACTACATAGTTAACATGCGTTTCAAACACCGCAATATCATATATATATATATGAGATACTCTCAAATTCGACACTAATTTTGTTAATTTACGTGTATATATAATTGAATTATTTCTGTTTGTGACATATTTATATAGTATGTTCACATTGATAGATCATATAGATTTTATTATAAATGTATAATTATATCATTATTATTTCACATCTAAACATTAAACACATTAAACACATTAAAATATTAAAATATAAATATATAACAAATAACAGTAGAAAGGGTATATATGTAAAAGTATTTATTTTCAGATATTTGTATCTTAAAAAATCAAACAACTTATCACTTATATTCAGTTTTCAGTGAAAAAATCAAAAATGTTATTCAGTTTTCAATCACTATTCAATCTTTAGTATAATTCATTACTATTCAGAAAAGTTGAAAAATCAAACGCAACCTAAATGTGAAAGAGGAGGTACACACTACCTGAGTTAAAATGAGGTTGTGCAACTCGGTAAGGTCTCTGGTCTTAGGTTTTCGGATTGAGTCTCACTCGTATTAAGATTTGAAAAGTTCAGTTTATATTTAATTTGTATAACATAAATGTCTTGAAAGAATTGGGAATTGCAAATGTAGAATATGATTTGATTTTTTTTCTTCACAAATTTGTAAGAATACTGTTTGAGTATTCAAAATATTGATCGTACCAATAAAAGTGTAACTCGTGATCCAATTTATAAAATAAATATAAAAAAGGAAAAAAAAAAAGGTCACATGCTCACTCATATTGATGTGGGATTAGTATATCAGTACCCAACAATTATTCAATTTGAAATGTAATTGATAGTAGGGTATGCTGACCAAATGTAAGTGAGGCCACCATCCCTCCACAGTAAAATGAATCGGTGAGTTTTGTCGTTTCAAGGAAGAAAAAAAAAACCCGACCTAAACCCTTTTTCTCATGAAAAAGATCGATATTGTTTTGCATTTTCGAATTATAAGCAACCAAACTCCACATGTTTGTCTATATATATATTGTGGGGTATATGTCCTACAAACCGTTCTTCAACTATGGCACTTATTAGTTGTTAATAAGATTCTGTCCAGCAACTGTTTTTCAGTCCGTTTTCGTTTTTATTTTTCAAAAACAATTTCGAAAACGCGTCCGTTAACCGTTTTTCATTTTATTTTGGAAAAAAAAAAACGAAAAACAAAACCAGTGTTAAAAGTGAAAGATTTGAAAAACACAAAAAACTTGTTTTTTGTTTTTCGTTTTTGTTTTCACTTTTTTTTATTAAAAAAAATCTTAAACTATTAATTGTATTGTTATGCGTTTGATATAACTAGGACAAGACGGAACAAGATTTTTAATTTACCAAAGTTCCCCTATTATATATATATATATTATAATTATTATATATATATATAATATAATGTATTTTATATAATAATAATATATTATATATATATGTATATTAATACTATATATATTATGATATATATGTATATATATATTTATTTATTTATTTATAAATATATAATATTATATTTATATATATATAATATCAAATATTATATATTTACATAGGATATAATGTCATATATTATGTATTATTATATATAAAAATATAATAATAATTTTTAATATATAAAATAATATATATATTATTAGAATATAAATTATAATATTTAATATATTATTATACAATTATATTTTTATTATATAATAATATATATATATATTATAATTATTTATTTATAATTTAAGAGTTTAGTTTTGATTAATTTATTTTTTTTGATATGTTTTTTTTGAATTAATTTATGATGTGTTACTTTTGTTCAATTTAAAAATTACAATACAAAAACTATATTGGTTAATTATTTAATCAATTTGTTTATAGTTGTAATAATATTAAACAAAATACTAAAATTGATATTCCAATTTTTGATAGTTTTCGGTTAACCTACCAGACGCGTTTTTTCCGTTTTCATTTTTTAAAATACAGCTTTTAGTATTTGTTACCAGACGCGTTTTCAGAAATCGAAAATGAAACCAAAAATACTGTTTTCATTTTCATTTTTATTTAAAAAAAAAAAACAACTGAAAAACGTTTACAGGACGGGCCCTTAATAGTGAACGTGAATTTCATGCTCCTTCTATGTGGTTTGATCTAATTACAGACAAATTCATTTAATAAGTCTTATGAAATTGAGGGAGATATTTGTTGTTTAGGGGTATGCAGATCTAATTCAATCCAATATGAACCATTTGATCCATTGGATCGGATCAGATTTAAGGATATGATTGGATCATAAATTCTAAAATCCATTAGATCATATTGGATTTCAGATTTCTATATGAAAATCCTTAAAATCCGCCAAAACCTTTAAAATATAAGGATTAATTTATATTAAGCTAATTTATTTTATCTTATACAGATGAACAATTAACAAATTTAGGGTGCTATTGTATTTTGTTATGATAAAGGGGTTATATTTCAAACTTTTTGGTGATTTTATTTATGTTTGTGTCTAGAATTTATGTTTAAAGTTTATAATTCGTTAGAATTTTTGAACTTTAAAAAATATAATTATGTATTGCATATATTTTAATTATTAGTTTGTTGATTGTATTTGAAGTACAATATAGATAATAATTGATTTTGTTAATTTTAGTAACGTTTTAACTTTTATATATTTAAAATTGCTTCATATGAATCCGATCCATTTGATTAGATCATATTGGATCTAAGTATTTAACATTGAATTGGATCGGATTGGATATAAATGTAATTTGATCAGATCAGATTCCACTCTAAGATTAGATCGGATCGGATCGGATCGGATCGGATTGTAATTTCTTCGATCGGACCGGATCCTGGATCATGAAAAATTCAATGGATTCGATCCACCGCACACCCTATAACGTTATTTATTAAAGGTTCTTTATGATGTATTTTTGTTTATAGTCTTATCCCAGTTGGGTTATGAAATTGTCGGGATTTATCGAGATTGCTATAAGCATGGCCTTGGAAAGCAACTCTCACAACAAGCAGGGAGTGTAGCTGGAAATAAAAATTCGGGTAGGCTAATCTAAAATCGATATCGACTATAGTTAAAATTATTATTAATTTAATAAAAAAAAGTAGGGCTATGATGCAACTGAGCCGAACCCTCAAGGAGCCACATCCCACTATTTTGTGGTTTTATACCTTAACAATCATTTGATTAATAATTTAAAAATTATTTATCACATAATCTAAACCGTTATGGCTTCATTACGATTTGTTATATGTTATTCACTTATAAATCATTTACCACCAGTCGTCAATGGCGTAGCTCAGCTGGTAGATGAACGAGTTTTAGGTTTAGACAACTCTCAAATCAGACCAATACTATAAACCTTAAAAAAAATACATGGTGTATAGATAGTTACTGTAAATAAAAAAAAATCATTTACCGACACTTTATAATACTATATCAAACACATTTATAATGGCAATAGAACTTAGCCAATTTAACAAGTTCGAGTCATATCTGTCTTCGCAAATCCCAATCGGTTGTAATAGTTCAAAAAAAAAATCCAACTCGAGTTGAGTAATTTTATACCACTATGAGTAAATTATACCAATCATACTAATTTTAATGAATGCAATAGACAAAGAGTTATGTAATATTTCAAAAACAAAATTTCCCTCCCTTTATAAATTTTTTATTTCAAAAACAAAATTCTCCTCCCTTTATAATTTTTTTAAAAAATATCATGTTACCTCTCTTTAAAAAAAATCATGTCACCTCTCTCTCATTTTTTTTTATTATGAAATTAACACAAACATCTACATTAGATCAAAAACCGATCGTATCAACACGAAATTAGAGTTTGGTTATGATCTATCTAGATCAAATAGTGCTACGGTAAACCAAATAACTACTCCAAAAAATACGGAGATAAATTTCTCCCATACTTGCTTTTCATGATTTCAGTGAGCCTCGAGCCCTATCACAAATAAAAAAAAATGGTGTATCATCACTTAATAAAGAGTGG
This sequence comes from Dipteronia dyeriana, assembly GCA_032871835.1. Lineage (NCBI taxonomy): Eukaryota > Viridiplantae > Streptophyta > Magnoliopsida > Sapindales > Sapindaceae > Dipteronia > Dipteronia dyeriana. The sequence goes on along the minus strand of CM065303.1, from coordinate 50,444,878 downwards.
ATCATGAGCTCAATTATTTTATTTTTGTACATTTATAGAAGGTGAAAATGTTCACAATATACTGCTAATAAATGTCGTGTCTTGTGTCATACGTAAAGTTTTAATTAATTAGGTGGCAAGGTACAAGGTACAATGACATAGACAATTCCATTATAAATTTATAATGTTTTAGATTACAATAAAACTATAAGAGTTATATTCATGTACCAATCTTTAGATTGATAAGTTCATGCCTTCCTCGAAATTTCCAACAAAATGATGCATATCAAAAACTCAAAAATAATAGGAGTAAGGAGTTTGAATTTAATCAATTTTTTTTTAATTATTACACTATTATATAAATTAGGGATTTTTAATTATATGAGAGATTTAACATCGGACCAATCTCATTTCGATTTTTTAATTAAATTTGAATATATATATATATATATATATATATATATGTAATTGTTTTAATTATAGGTTAATTCTAATTTTTATTGTACAATTATCGGAAACTATACAAAACAACTGCATAATTTTAACAAATATCATTCATTAAATACATTTAATGATTGAGATTTGAAATATATGTAAGAATGTTTGTAATTTTTTTTTCACTAATTTCAAGTTAAAAGGACAATAACCAAAATATCACACATGTTGTATTCTGTACTAGCTGAGGTCCAATTCTCATCACATGGATGAGTTTAATGTGATGAAATCAATTTCTAAATCTTTTACTATAGGCTATACAATAAAACTTGCTCATGTAAAAAACAAAAAATTACAAATAAAATTATTAAGATTTCTCATATATTGTCAATCATTTATTATTCTTAAGATCTCACGTACTCATGGGCAAACATTAAAACCATAAAATTTTGAAATAAAAATCTATAATATTGTTTTAATTGTGTTAAAATGTAATAAATAATTGAGATTTCATTTATATTGAGATGTTCAGATCTCACCGATAAGAATGTCATAGAACCTATGGCATAGTGAAATTGCATGGAGTTTTCAGTTTTTCATAAATTATATACATGCTAACTTCGTAAAATTTATGTTCAATATTACAACCTATCGCAACTTAAGATTTTAATATCTTAAATTTAACTTTCTAACTTATCACAACTTAAAATAGTAATTCATTCTTTGTTAAAATGTAAACATCTTGACCGAAGAAGCTTCATTTGAACCCAATCCATGTTAGTAAACACAAAAATGAATAAAATAAACCAAAGAGATTAGCAAAGAAACCATATTGATTAGATCATTAGATGCTATAATAAAAACAACAATAATAATAATCAATCATTGTAGTGTCAAAACCGTGTTGCCATAATTAACTTATATTAATTAATCATTTAAGTTTCAAGTGATATTTGTAATATCAGCTGCGTGGGGAGTTTTCGTCCTCATGTTTTAAATTATTTATATATTATTTAATCTCGATAGATTCCGTGTAACCGCCCCCAGTTAAAAACGCAGGTTAGCCAATTACAATATCATAATTTCAGTAATAAACAAATCATTTCCACTTGGACCCACCACACATGGCTTCCTCAGCCCAATCCCTTTTTAACCCCCAAAATCTCTCTTTCTCTCTAAAAATATTCACACACATCTTGGTATATAAATGGCCCAGAGAAACCCAAATTGAAGAAGAAAAATAAGAACACAAGCCTAAAAAAAAGCTAAATAAAACAGCACAATCACAACAACAAAGCACAGGATAAGATTTGATATTGATTAAGGTTTAGATGGGTTTACAAGGGCAGCTAAACGACGTGTCGTCCGACTCGATTCCGCTTCTGTTGGTGGCTCTCGTCGCCAACTGTATCGCGAACCTCCGCTCCTTCCTCCTAAGTTTCTTCCACTTCATGGGCCTGACCCGATTCGACCCGGAACATATCGACCCATCCGGTATAGTCGGCCACCAAGTCGGTTCGGGTCTCACCGGTCTAATCGTCCTCGCCGAGCAGCTCAACCTCAACCGCATGTTCTCCTACAGGTACTCCTCCTCCGCATGCGGCGCCGCCGATTGCGTGGTGTGCTTGTGTAGGCTGAGAGACGGGGACCAGGTGAGGAGGCTGGAGTGCCGCCACGTGTTCCACAAGGAGTGCTTCGACGGTTGGCTCGATCACCTCAACTTCAATTGCCCACTTTGCAGATCGTCGCTTTTATCCGACGAGCGCGTGCTTGGAACGCGGCGGCGCGTTGGTGGAGATTTGGTTGAGTGGTTCTCGTTGCATTGATGCGCGCGTGAAGTACACCAACTATTGGGATGATGACGGTCATGATGATGCATGCATGCTTGCCACCACATGATGATTGATGGTCGTGTGAGTTTTTTCTATTTTTTTTTTTAACCTTTTTATTTTTAGACGGTTGGTGGTATTTTTGACCTAGACTTTTTTTTTTCTTTCCTTTTTTAACATTTTTTTTATAGGAATTACACTTTTTCTTTACTTTTTTGGGGGTTTTTTAGGAGCTCTTTGGGGGTTCTTTTTACTGCTGTATTTTTTTGTTTTGTTTATAAAAGTAGATTCTCTTGTATAAACTCTATTTTTTGTTGTTGTGTCTCTTATAAAAAATAATGATTACATTAAACAATCAAGTCACCCCAAACTATATTGTGATTGCATGATCTTATCAACTAAAATCATGTTATTTATAGAAAAATACAAATATTTAATTATATGAGTAAGTTTTAAAACTACAATAAAATGAAAAAAGAAAAGAAAAATAATAACTTAACCAACGAAGTAAATATCGTTAATATTTTTTAATTTTGTTTAAAAAAAATTATCTTTAAATATTCACAATAATTTGGAGATACTGGTGATATTTTTCACCAAAATAAAAAGATTGGATCTCCAATATATTAATTGAAATCAATATTTAATTTCTTAATATTGAACAATAGATTAAATTTAGGGGCAATTTTCTTTTTTTAACCAAATCAAAATCAACAATTTCAAATTAACCTCTCCTCTGAAAAAATTCATAATTAACCAACTTTTGAGATAAAAAGACTCAAATACCTTTAATCAAACTTAAAATCCAAATACCCATAAATGTTCATTTAAATACCCAGAAATTTATTATATGACAAACACATATTACATTACGGACTAAAAACATATTGCACCATATCATATCATGTAGTGTTGATACAAAATTTATTATATGACAAACACATGTTATTCGATGAATTAAGAAAAATATTCCACGACATTATATCGTATGATGTTTATAAAAAAAAACTAGAAATCACATGGTAAACACGTATTACATGGTAAACTACATAATACTACATGCCATTATTTTGTATAATGCTCATAAGAAAATCTATAAATTTGAACAATTTCAATATCGTTGTTCATAATAATAAAATAATGTAAAATATTATCAAAACCCAATAATATATGCTATTAAAAACAATATCAAGGTATTTAAATGACATCGTTGTTTCATGGAAGACAAAAAATAAAGACAAGATGGAGAAGGGGAGAGAGAGAAGGTAAAAAATATCAAATAAAAGAGGAAATGAGATATGAATGGATGTTTGTGCGAGTTTAGTGATGTTAAATTAAAAGAAAAATCCATGGTAAAGCAAAATGGAAGAGAGAGAGAGAGAGAGAGAGGAGGGAGAAAGTGAATAAACAAAGAGATGAAAAATAACCTTAAAGGTATCTTGGTCAGTGGTTATATATTCTAGTTATTTTTTAATACTGTTGGTATATATGGGTATTAGAGACCCATTGTACACCCAAGTGAGCTAAACCCAAACCCATGCGTATGACATATATGCAAAGCCCAAACACATACCCAATGAGCAATTTTATGTTATATATACATCAGTGTTAGATACTGATCAAGAAACACATAGACAAGACATAACAAGACACACATAATATCGTGAATGTGTGTGCGGCTGTATCTAAGCATTATTGTATGTGCATGGGCAATGCAAAGGCATATGTGTGTGCAAGAGAGTATTGCATGAAATAATGCACGTGTGCATGTGTTCAATAGAGAATACAAAATACAGAGAATAAAAATACAAGTTAGAGATGTGGAGAAAATCTGTAGAATTTTCTCCCATCTATAATCTGAGTGTGGGTAACATGCATTGTGATCAGAGGGGACTTTCCGATGATGTGATCGTTCTCCGACCGGTGATTCAGTTCCAGGTGTTCGATCCCGCTTCCGCTGAAATTCAGATTTTCGATGGTGAACGGTAATCCGAATTCGTTTTGTTTATATCGAATATTATTCACATTGGTATCAGAGCATGATTGGGATTGTATTCTGGTAGAAATGTCATGCTTAGGAATTGTCTTTCACGTTTTGATTGCTTCACAATTCAATAATGACATAACACTACACACTTGTTATATTTCGTTTTAGATGGCAGGATTGTATACATATATATGTGATTATATGTTCTGGAGATTCTTGCCATGATTTAACTTCAAAATTAAGAGAATTTTGAAGAATTAAAAACGAAACCGTGATTGTTATGGGGTTCGAATTTTATTGTCATTTTTTTGTTTCTCTGCGATCATGGTACCATTAAATAGAGCCTTTCGATATCTTTCCAACGATAGGTCATTTGCATAATTTGGTTAAGAAACGAGGGAGAAAAACGATTTCGAATATTTACAATTGAAATCACAATTCTGGAAAATTGTTTATTCTTGAATATGGGTGAAGAACATGAAGAACATGTTCCACTCTCCTATGATCGGAGAGTGTGTTTCGCCCATAACCCAAACGTCATAATTAAGGGCATAAATGGAAATAAAATTAAATTAAGAGTCCGATGGTGGTAATCCCGTGATCGGGAAATTCTAGGAAGACGGCGCGTGCATCACACTCTCCACCGGCGAGAGTGGGCGTTGGGCACAAAAGGCTTGAGTGGTTCTGGGGTTGACACGCGGACACACCAGAAGATGACATGTGGCGGTTCTTTTGTCTTTTATGACAAGTGGTCCATTCTCATATTGACACGTGGCGTCGATGTGTTTGAAGGAAATCGTCGACAGTTTCCGACCACCGGGGAAGTTTCCGGTGACTGTTTCAGATGGCCGGAACAGATACTGGTGCCACGTCATCACCGATCGGACCGGTTCAGGTACTCCGGCCGGCACGTAAGCCGACGATGTTTCAGGCAGCTGGTGATTTTCCCGGCGATGTTGCCGGTGACCAATAAATGGTTTTCCGGTGACCAAAGGCGGTTTTCCGGCGACTATAAGTGGTTTCCCGGCGACCAATGACGGTTTTCCGACGATTAAAAAAATTACTTTTATTTTTTATTTTTTTAAAAATTCAATCTTTTTTATTAATTCCATCGATGTGTTTCACTCTAATGGGAGCTGAATTAATTCCCTATAAATTCCGAATGGGATTTTTAATAAGACGGATTCAAACACGAATTCAAGTGACAATTTTTGTTATGGATTCCACCGACAGTCTCTAGCATGTTTTTCAGTGACGGTTTCTGGTTAAGGTTTCTGGCACGGTTTTTGATGATAGTCTCCGGTGCGGTTTCTGGTAACAGTTTCCGATTCAGATGTCAAAGATGGTTTCCGGTGGCAATTTTGGCCACCGTGGATTTTTCCATTAGGACTTTTAGCATTGTTTTTTAACGGTCATGAAATTTTCCTGCGAAACATTTGGCCACCGAAATTTAGCTTCAATGGGAGCGATGGATATTGAAAGGCCTTCGTTTAAAATTCTTCGTCTAATTAATTATGCAATCGGGAAAAAGAAGTTTGATTAGAATATACATTGGAAATGTATATGATTATTAAAAGACAAATTTTTCTAAATGAGTTAGAAATTTTTTAGAATAAATCTGCATTGTCTCATATGTCTTAATGGAGAAGATTTCATGAATCTTATTAATGACATTTAGCCGCAGTCAATGACTCGTGCTTTTATGTGCAGAGGTACAGTAGATATTCTTTTAATGAAATTTCTCGGAGAGTTAATAGATCTATAAGGTTGAAAAAGCTAGAGTAAGGTACTACGATGTATTTTGGTCATATAGCGTGTGAACTAGAAATCGTAGAGAAGCGTTACATTATTGGGAATGTGAAGCGATCTAATACATCCGCAATGAATATTCATAGTGCTAGGTACATGAGTTATTGCACACGCGAAAGATGATCAAATATTTTGAGAAAATGACAATTGGATGAGTTGTGAAGACTCAGAGAGTCTTTCTCAGTGATGGTCGATATAAATATGAAACATATAGAATGAATAGCATGCAAAGTCACGTATTTTGAGAAAATATTGTGGTTTTAATAAACCGTTCTATAGTAAATAATTTTGGTTTATTTACTTTATAGTAAAAACGGTTTGACCCATAAAATATTTTGTTGGGACTTGTGCATTGTATTCTTCTGTTATTTATATGATCACTTGTTTTGGGAATTCTAAATTGTTGAGTACAATATTAGAATTAGAATTTTGCACAAAGTACTAAATTAATGATGATTAAATTTTTGGAAACGGATGGTAATTAGACGCTTTGACGACTTTTTCGATTCTGTTCCTTAAATTGTTTCATCATTGGTTCGGTCAGCGTTTGCAACAAAATTAAATGTGTGTATTTTTGAAAATTAATATGCTTGCATAGTAGATTGTATGTCTCTACATAGATTAGCATAAAATATAGATTATATATCTATAATATTGTGGCCAATTTGATTGCGATAAACTAAGTCTTGTAATTTAGGGAATATATACGAAAAGATTTAGTGTATTTTAAGAGTATGAAACTCTTGAGACTATAACATGGATCATGATTGAACTTCGGCATAGTACTTATTACTCGACATACAAGATGTGAAGGCTTATAAAGCCATAAGTTAAAATACTCGTATCATGTTGCGGAGTAAGTTAAATAGTATTTTCACATGTATGTTTTATAAGTACAATATGATTTAAGTAAAGTGGTTCCCTTTCAGAGTTTTGTCTTGAAGGGAAATTTTTAGTAGTATTTTGAGTACTAAAATTTAGTATGTACGGTATCAAGTTTTAGAGTACTTATAAGAAGCGCCATAATTAGTGGCAGCCTTCAATAAGAATATAAAACATGATACACCGACTAAATGATCTGATCTCTTTTGATAGTTGGAATATACAAAATTAATATGACACGTTTCGATCGCGTCATTTCGGTAGTAGAAGATGAGCATTTAAAGGTGGCTTAGGCTTCTAGCTAATTTTATATGAAAGATTCCAACCTGTATAAAACTTTTAGTTTGGAGCATATTAGTGGAAATAGTTATTTCCAAAAGGAGAAGAGAATAGTCTTAACCACTTAATCTTAGATCAGAATATGCAAGAAGTTGAGGGATAACGAATTGAGGAAGGGCTAAACTGAAATAACTTGTTGCAGTTGTGACAAGTTGGGACATTTTCACTCATAAATGCGTTGACTCAAAAAGAGAAAAACTCAAACTCAAGAATTTGTTAAGTTATGCTTAAGTTTCTGGCTAGGTATTTTCTTTTTGAATATTGTCCATTGTGGACGGTGGATAAGTGAAGACATACCATCCAACAAGAAACTGTTAAGCACACTTTGAGTATAGTTAGATTATTAGAGACAAGATGTATATGTGTTAGAACATTTTTTCCGGAGTTTTGTACCAACAAACTGGGTTTGCATGGTAGCCTAAAGTTAGACTACATGATGTTCTAATATACACTTGAGATCTAACTGGGTTTTAATGTTCGTGGTTATCCTCATTGATTCGGGTTATCATTAATGATCATGATGGTTATATGAATATTATTTTAGCAAATTATATTCATATGGTACTTGATAGTTTAATGATTTTATAGAATTATACGTCAGTAAAGATGATTATAATTTGGTTTGTTTTTCAATCATTACAATGGTAATGGTACTGATATTTTTGCATGCTAGATTAAGTCATGTTGACTAGATAGAATGAGTTTATTAGTCAGAGAGGACTAATTGAACTTATTCATCTTAAAGGTCATGCAAATTATCTAGTAAGAACAACAACTAGAAAACCATTTAATAAAGAACTAGATCAGAAATTTCATTACAACTAATTCATTATTACATTTGTGATTGAATGAGTGTAAAGACTAGATTGAAATTTCATATCTAGTTACATTCATTAATATCTTTAGACGTCTCGGTCATATCTATTTGATCTTTCATAAATCGAAAGCATTGGATTGTATTTAGATTGTTTGGTTGAGGGTCATATTAGATGATAAAATTTTGAGTTTAAAGAATAAACCGAGTAAGTAAATATCTTTATGAACAGTTCAAGGAATTGTTTAGTAAGAAAGATATAAAAAGATATAAAAAGATATTTATTTATTCCTAGGATTTCTCAACAAATTGTGTAGCAGAAATAAGGAATTAAATACTGTTGGAAATGGTTAAGTCTGTGATGTTGCATGTGAATTATTTACTATCTTACTAGAAGATATGATAATTGCTACCTACTTTCTTAATCATGTTCTATTTAATCAAACACTTCTACATCATATGAATTCTGGACAGGTAGGTAGCTTGGTCTGACTAATCTACAGCCCTAGGGGTATGCAGATTATGTTTATAATCCATCTTGTAGAAATGAGAAATTGGATGCAAGAAGAGAAGTTGTATCTTTGTTTGATACTTTGTGCATTCCAAATGATTAAATAAACGATGGTGTATAATTAGATAGAAGTGTGACTGAATTTGAATCACAAAATGTCATTATTAGAGAATGAATTTCTTAGAAGAAGTGAATTTAATGTAGATATCTAATTTTAGAATTAGATGATCTGTGTTAATATGCGAGTGGCGGTAAATTAAAACTTAACTTGATCCTCCATCCCTAGTGGGAGTGGAATTCTAAATGAATCTTTCATCCCTAGTGGAAGTGGAAGTGGAAGTGGAAATCTACACCCTAGTAGGAGTAGAAATCCTCATGGATCTTTCATCTTTAGTGGGAGTGAAACAGCTGTTAAATCAGCCACTATAATAATTTACCAACTCATGGACATAATCACCAAATTATTCCATTTCATCTTTCAGAGATTGAAAGGGGATTTTTTTGATGATTACTTCACTTGACAGTGATGAGCCAAAGATTTTAGAATTGAGCTATCACTTATATCTACTAAGTGAATATATGAATGAAAGCAATGGAAGGGGAGATGGAGTATAGAAAAGTGATCATGTCGGGACTTGATTCACTTACCGCCTGATCATTAGACCGTTATGAACGTATGGATTCCATATATATCATATGTAAGGCGAAAAGTACTAATGAGAGGTATAAGGCGCGATTAATTGCAAATGAAGAAACTTATTCTTTGGAAGTAAAGTTTTATTCTATACGCCTTATTCTAGCACTAGTCACATATTTGAACCTGAAATTACATCAGATGGATGTAATGATTGTACTTCTTGATAGAGAACTAGAGGAAGAGATTTACATGGAGTTGCCTGTAAATTTTTCGTTTCAAAAGATCAAGAGCGCATAAGTGTGTTTGATTGATTAATGTATGGTTTGAAACAATCCTCTAGAAAGTGGTATCTTTTATTTCATCAAGCTGTAATGTCTTACAAATTATTGATGACTAAAGATAGCCATGGTAAGTACACTAAACAGGTTAAGGATAATTCTTATATTATCTATATATGTGGACTATATGTCTTGGTTAGAAATAATGAAGAGTTTGTAAAACCGTAATAAAATGGTAATTCTCAAATTTCTTTGAGATTTTATATAAGCAATGTGACTTATATATATTAGGAGTAATAGTTGATTGGAAATGAGCAATTATAGGCTCATAAATACTCCTATTGTGAAATTACAAACTCTTATCCTCAATGTGTACATTGAAACTCCATAAGATCAAGTTATTAATTACAAGTTCCTCATGTTAGTACCATACAGAGTCTCATGTACTTTGTTATATGTACAAAGTCTATCATTAGTTACGTCGTAAGATTGGTGAGTGGACACCAATATAATCCTTGATTACAACATTGAGATGTTGTCAAGAGGATATTGACATACCTTTAAAGTACGACTAACTAATAAGTGTACATTGTGATATGTACAAGGCCCAATATAAATTATGCTACAAGATTGGTAAATGTATATCAATATAATCATAGATTGAGAGGATTATGATATAACTTTAATAGTAAGGAAATGTACCCTTATTGCTAGCATAATTACACACATAATGTAATAGAAATATGTCGTCAGGTTGAAACCAGCATTCTTACACGTGTGGTCGCCTCAGTTACCGAGATAGCAAGCTGAGATGAGACACATATATATTAGAGAATATATAGGATATATTCTCGCGGAGCTAGTATATATGAATATGTCGCCTTGATTTTGTCAAGATGAGGTTCACATTAAATATACTAATATATTTTAGAACCGATCATGATAGACCCCACTATCATTGATACCCGATTCAAGTCAGATGTGAGATCTTAATGTGACGCTAGAGAGAGGCGAGCTTTTAAGAACTCAAGTTAGTTACGAGAGTTGTGGCTAGACTAAGATCTGTACAGTGAATAATATAAAGACATATGTCTTCTTATTTAGAATGAAATTTACTGTAACACGTGTTTCATACCACGTGTGCTATTTGTGACCGATGTGGAAAATAAGAAAATGAATCCCTGCTTCCTCATTGTGTAAGTTCCATTGAAGTTTTACGTTAACTTCAAACAGTGTCCTTATGACCATTCACTTTATCTTGAAGTGACAGGATAATGTTAGCACATTTAGCGTGCTATTTCTATGGCTATGATAATTCAGCCTATGTGGCACGTCTAGGGTAGCAGTTATTCTGGAGACGGAGAGATAAAGATGAAATGGGAAGATTTAATGAATTTTTTATCTGATTTATGTATTCACCGGTCGACCAATTGTATTTGTTACAATTGTGAATACATGAAATGTGATAAAGTCAAGCATAGCTTTTGAGGGATCAAGTATGCTTTACACTGATAAAAAATTATAAATTAAATATAGGATACAATAATGAACAAAATTATCTCTTGTAAATAGAGAATTTACATTTGAGATTGTTAGCTCCCTTTATATATATATTGATTGTTCATAGGTCATACGATGCACTTACCCGTATGAACACTTTTGATAATGATGATAATACTTGTGTTTAAAATGTTTTAAAGGCTCCTATGTATATATCACATCTTACGCCATTTGGGGAGTGTCAGATGTTGATTAATAAGGTTGCACCTATGATGGGCTTGTGGTAACTTAACTGTGTTGGCCCCACTTGTACGAGTGAGAGATGTTGGTATATTTGGATATTAGAGACCCATTGTACACCCAAGTGGGTCAAGCCCAAGCCCATGCCTATGACATATATGCAAAGCCCAAACACAAGCCCAATGAGCAGTTTTATGCTATATATACATCAGTGTTAGATACTGATCAAGAAACATATAGACAAGACATAACAAGACACACATAATAACGTAAATGTGTGTGTGGCTGTGTCTAAGCATTATTGTATGTGCATGGGCAATGCAAAGGCATATGTGTGTGCAAGAGAGTATTGCATTAAATAATGCATGTGTGCATGTGTTCAACAGAGAATACAAAATACAGAGAATAAAAATACAAGTTAGAGATGTGGAGAAAATCTGTAGAATTTTCTCCCATCTATAATTTGAGTGTGGGTAACATGCATTGTGATCTGAGGGGATTTTCCGATGATGTGATCGTCCTCCGACCGGTGATTCAGTTCCAGGTGTTCGATCCCGTTTCCGTTGGAATTCGAATTTTCGATGGTGAACGGTAATCCGAATTCGTTTTGTTTATATCGAATATTATTCATAAATACTTTATGGAAGATTTGGTTAAATATGATTTTATTTTCAAGATAAGATTAAAAGTGAATTTTGATTTTAAAAATAGTTACATTTGATAAATATGTATTTCTTAAATTTAATTTTTTCAATTTTATTTTTATTTTCGTATTAGTGAGAAACATATGATAAATAATTGTTGATTATTTTAAAATGATTAAGAATAAACAAGATTACAATAAAGAACATAAACTCAAAATAAGAGAAAAGAAGAGAAGGGAGCAAATTGTAGCCTAAGAGAGAATGTAATCCTTCATTCCTCAAGTATTCTTTTACATATCTGAAATATAATGTATAGAGGTCTTTATAAAGCCTCTCAACCACAAAATACATTTAGTTCGGGGTGAACGTTTAATGGATCGGTTTATTTTTTAATAGAATCGATAAAGTTCGGTTTTTAAAAATATGACAAATCCAATAAAATTTACAAATGTCAAAACCCGACCGAATTAGACCGGTTCTATTCGGTTCGATTTTTTTTTGTTTTGGTCATATTGGGCCAAATTCTTGAGCTTTAATTATTACACATATTTTTATATTTAATTCCTATTGGGTCTTCGACCAAATTATATTATGGGTTTAAACATATCGAAAATACTAGTTTAAAATAATATTTATAAAAAAAACAAAGTAAAAAATATATGTTGTGACAGACTTTCATAGTTTTATAGTTTTGATGGACTATTAAACATTAAACTAAGGTTTTTTTTTATATATTTATGTTGGATCTCAGTTCGATTTTCCGGTTTTGGATAACGAACCGGAAAAAAACCAATCTAATCGGTTTTCAAAAAAATAAACCGAACTAAACCAGTCAATATAAGAAAACCTGAAAAAAACCGATTGGATGAGTTCGGTTTACCGTTCTGTTTGGTTTATTGTTTTTTTGCCCACCCTTACATTTAGTGTATATGAATTAAAACTTTATAAAGGATAGAGTGTATCATGATGATAAATCTGTTGGGAAGATATATGAATGAAAGTTACTTCTACGATCGATGGACATTCATTCATAGATGAATCTGTACAAGATATAAAAAGAGTGGGCTTTTTATTTATTGAGCATTTATTTTGATTTTATGAAAGATAAAATTAAAGATATATATTATTATTATTATTATGATGGTGGGAGTCCATTGCATAAATTGACCTCAGGAGTCAAGACGAGATCACGTTGCTATAGAAATGTTAAAACCATTTATCTAGACAAGAAACTTTATCAAAATTTCTTGAGATTTGACTTAATTATAAGCAATCTATTTCCGTTTGAAAGCCGTTAAAATTGATTTCTTTTTACAAAAGGTTTTTGATAAATGTTATGAAGTTTCACATGGTATATTTTTTTAAAACCACATATATGATATATACCATGTGAAACTTGTTTGATATACGATGTGAATTTGTCAAAAATAACAACATATATTATATTAAATTTGTTTTAAATTATATACGAAATTTTAATTTTTAATAACTAGAATGATATGAGGTTGGTTCGGTGGTAAACCCCTTACATATGTATTATGAGATTGTGGGTTTGAATCCTCCGTTTCTCTGCAAAAAAAAACCTAAGTTTGTGTGTAATATTTTTATAAGAAAAATCCTTAATAACCGGTGTATTTCTTTTTTCAGGCCATAAATACAAATTACAAAAATACCCTTACAATAGAATATTACTAAAAAAACCCTCGAAAACCTTATTTCTAACTTTTTATACGATACAATTACTGCAACATCCCTCGAAAGAGTGTTTCGTTAAAACAACATATTTTACGTTTTTTTTTTCCTTAAAAGTCAACAGTGCTACTAAGAAGTGCATGCCTTGGCGGTGCAGTTGCCGAAAGGACGCCCAGGCGGCTGCGTCTAGGTGTGCACAGTCTAGGTGAAATCGCTTGAGACTTGGGATCAGGTAGCAAACCGCCGCACCAAAATTGTGAGAGGAGAGGGATGGCTGGCCGAAGGTGGGAGAAGAGAGAGAGAGTTTGAGGAATGTTTTTATATGGATGTAAATGGGTAAATTCTAAAAAAAAATGTTATTATTAATAGTTAAACTTCCATACGTGGATATAAATGAAAATCTAATGTTTTAAGAGATTTTTTATTTTATTCTTTATTTTTTTAAAAGAAGAATCATGCTATATCTATTTAACAAATATTAATAAATAAACCCTAAGAGAATAATGTAATTCAGTTGAGCTAGTGCCTTTATTTTTTTTATTTGAAGCCCAAAAATTCAAAGGTACTAGGATTTGCAGATAATTTTTTTTTTTCTCAATATATCACCTCTCACGACGTTCGCTAATATGAAAATTCCAGATATAAAACTTGAAATTTTCTCACATCTTTGAGTCGAGAGATGTTTAGTGCACTTGCCGACAAAAATGTGTGCACTTACGTGTGTGTATTAGTGTATATAACATTATAACCAAACCGGAACATGGTGTGTGAAAAAGAAAAATTTCTACTTTAATAATATAAGAAGACGAAGGACTTGTCATCATCCCCATCACTATCTTTAATTACAATTATTCTCTGTTGTGTCGTGTGCAATCATAGACTGTATTTCAATTTAATACTTCTACTGTTTTCACTTTCTTCTTCTCCTTTTTCTTATTTTATTATTTCTTCTTCTAGATGTAACTAATATTTAATATTACTTGGTCTAGTATTGTGTATTGATTCCCTACTTGCTCATGTTGTTGAGAGAGTGTATGGACTAGGCTTGCTCTTCTATCTGCCCTTTAATTTAATTTAATTTATTTTTAATGTCACTGTCACAACTTGTGGTAAATTTTTTTTTTTTTTAGTTTATTTTCATGACAGTTTTTGAATATTAATATCTAGCCGTTGCACATATTTAATATTTGTAATTAATTATTAAAAAACTATTAAAATATAAATTAATAGTAATGCCAGACTTTCATTCCAAATTCTGTTTCAATTTATGAGATGTTAAATCATATCGATTACAGTATAATTTCATGATTTATAAGATATTAACATCCCGTGTATCGTAACATTTAAACATAATTTGAGAAAAAAATTGAGAGAATTAACATTACCCATAAGTTAATTAAAACAGGCCATCCTATGAGAATAATCATAATTATGTAAGAGCATAAGAACAATTAATTTTAAAGAGTTTATACTTCACAAATTATCATTTTATATTTTATTTTATTTATTTTTATTATTATCAATATTAACCTGAATTAAAATGATCAAACGAGACCAACAAATTCTAAATACACTCAAGATTAATTTTATTTTAAAAAGCAACGTTTTGTTTTTTCCATCTTTTGTGTTTTTTTTTCTCTTCACTATTTTATAAGCCCTAATATATATTTTTCTTTTCCAATATTTTAAAATTCTTCACTGAAATATGACAATCTCAAATCTTTAGCTAAAAATCCAATATATTTGAATGCCAACAAGGTTGTTAGGGTACCAAGGCAATGGGTCTAATAGCCTCTACTTCACCTCTTTCGACGACCTAACGAATATTGATAAAGCAAAAGACAATAAGTTTTCAGGGATAATAAATAAGAAACAACAACCATAGATTTTATGGTAAAAGAGTAAATGTCGTACCTCAACATGAAGGGATTTTATGAAGTCATTCTCTGCATAACTAAAATAAAAAGATTGAATTGAAATAAACTTTTAATCCCTTTTTGAAAAGTTATTGTCTAAAGCTCAAGATTTATAATATTGAGATGAGAAAATTTAAGCACAATAAAATAAAAAGGAATGATATGAAGCCTTAACCATACAACAATAAGATATAGTCATAAGATACTTAATTGAGACTTCTATCTTCAATAGGAACATAAGAATGGTGATGTATTCATAAGTTATCTTATTCTTTACAATGGGATCAAAATTACTGTTTTTTGTTTTTGTTTTTCTATATATTAAAATTAAAATTAAAATTCAAAAATAATAATGGGTAAAATTAAAATAAAATGGAGTTTCGTTAGAAATTTTATTTTAAAAAATATAGTGTCTTTAGAGTAGAAGTGTTAAAAGATAAATTGGATAATTTTGGAACAAAAGGAAGTGTTTTTAATTTTTTTTAATTTAAAATTTTAGAAAATAATGTTTTTAGAAAAGAAGTATAAATATAAAAAATTGAATAGTCAAAGGAATTTTTTTTTTTTTAAAAAAAGATTATTTTATGTGAGCACTCTGCACATATTTTCAAATGTACCGTTTATTTAAATTTAGAAAATATATTATGAAATACTCTTGTTTTTATTATTATTAAAAAAAAAGCGCCCTAACTCCACCTAGATTTGGGAGGAGGCCGTGGCCTACTTTTCAATTCCATATTTTTCCATCTAGAATGGAGGAGGTAACAATGGTTGCCGTAAAAAAATCAAAGAAGACTCATGAGTCGTGAGAGCATCAACAACATGTTGGCCCTTGTGATGATGAAGTACACAAGGGCCAACAACTGCCCTCCTCTTCCCAAGTCCGAATGTTGGCAAAGGTTGGAGTTCATCACTACAATTGAAATAATGTGGATTTGGGAATTGCCTGTGGTAACTATTTCAGGGTTTGCTCAGTATTATTGATGCTGGTGACCACCGATGAGTGAGCCTTAGCTTCTCCCACTTTTCGATTTTTATTTTTATTTTTATTTATTATTTTATTTTGTCTTTAATTTTTTTAGTCAGTAAAATTTGAAAAAAAAAAGGTCTTAAAATATAGTATCTTTTGAATAAATGTTAATAATTATTTAAGGGTAACGTTAAAATTATAAAAATATATATTTAAAATGTAAATACAGTTTTAAAGGGTGTAAATATCGTCCATTTTGAAATAAACTTTTTTTTTTCCTCAAAATCTATAGCCCAATCCTGCAAGGGCAAATCAGTCCCTTCAGCAATTGATGTTCATTGGATTGAAATTGGTTTCCATATTCGATATTTAAGGAATAAAATATAAGAAAATTGGAAAAATTGACTTAGTTCTCTACTTCTGTAATAACGATCCAATAACTAATAGATGTAGTATGTATGGTAGCAAAATGCTAAAATACATGATCCATTGAAATTCTAAATTGTAGTGAATGGGTGAGTTTCTGAAGACTTAAATATTGATTACTGAACGAGCTTGTGTGCATTCTGCTTCAGTTTTCCAAACCTATTTGGCCATATTTTATTGGGCTGGGTTAATTGGAAAGCCAACCTGCAACACAATCGAGCATAGGCCTACCTTCTGTTTAACTATTTTCAAAATTCATGAAAAATCTCTCTTCATACTTTGAAATTTGAAAAGAATAAAACTTCTTTGAAATGCAATAGAGGTCATGATAACAAGCCAAATTTTTCTTAATTTTTTTGTGTATGCGGTGGCAGTCTTTGTTAAATGGAAACATTGCAAATCGAGTCAAACTCTACACGTGCGGTCCAGATATTTACTCCTACAATTGTGAGACCCAAAGTCTGCCCTGACCTTTTAGAGGTCTGTCCAACAAGAAAAAAAAACAACATGGTAGAGAGTATTAAAACATCATTCAAAATGTCTTTCCTAATATTTTGAAAAGTAAATTCATAAATAATATTTTTAAATTCAATATTTTCCAAAATGAGGATGTAACATGCAGAGAATAAGAAAAATGAGAATGTACATAGTCTTGAGTCGGAGAGAGATAGAGATAGAGAGAGAGAGAGAGAGGAAAATTAGAAAAAAAGATGAAAGGATGGAACCCTAAATTGTAATGTTTAGATCTTTGAAATTTTATTTATCTGAACTCTTAAACACATTTGAGTTCTGGCCCAATTTTAATTTTTATGTTTCTAAGGTCCCGTCCTGCAGCTGTTTTTCAGTCCATTTTCATTTTTATTTTTCAAAAACGATTTTGAAAATACGTTCGTTAATCGTTTTTTATTTTATTTTCGAAAAAAAAAACAAAACCTGTGTAAAAAGTAAAATATTTGAAAAATACCAAATACTTGTTTTTTGTTAGTGTTTTTATTTTTCACTTTTATTTTTATATAAAAAAAATCATTTTTTAAACTATTAATTGTATTGTTATGCGTTTGATATGACTAAGACAAGACGAGATAAGATTTTTAAATGACCAAAGTACCCCTCTTATATATATATATATTCCAAAATAATTTATTTCCAACTATAACTAAAAGCATTAATGCAATAATATATATATATATATACATTATAATTATTATATATATATATATTATAATATTATATATTATAAAATAATATATTATACATATTATATATAATATATATTTATATAATATATATATATATATTAATACTATATATTGTTGTCGTCGATTTCTGGATTATGTCAGAAAAGTCAACAAGGATTGGATTTCGGCTATTGACTCAAAGAGAAAGAGATTCACAGAGAGTAACGAAGACAAGTTTTACGTGGTAAAACTCCGACGACCAGAGAAACGTCCACGGGTGGTTGAAGGATCAACCAAGCCAAAATCCACTATGAAAATATGATGTTTACAAGCTCTCGATCTCTCTTTCTTCTCTCTGTATTTTTCTGTTGTTTGTTGTGTACTATATTGTCTATATCTTTTTTGGACGAGATTATGGGTCTATTTATATGTTTATAGAACCCTAATCTGCCTTGTACAAGTAATACTGGATCTTTGTATTTAATTGTGATTCGGTTACTTGCTTGAGGTTGATTAGTCTTCTTTCCTGTTTCGGAGTCTCTTATGGAAATCGAGTGGGATTCTAGTAGTGTAGTTCAATTTGGACTTGTTTCCTTATAAGAATGTAGTTTTCGTAAGGAAATCAAGTTATTTCCTGATTGGGGAGTCTTCTAACTTAATGTTCCATTTTATTTGGGATTCCTTCCTGATGGATATCTTCGCGTATTTAATGACTTAATCCGTGTGAAATAAGCACCAAGTTCTTACTCGAGTCGTATTTATTCCCGAGTAAGAGTAATACCTGATGGTCCCGAGTAGCGCCGTTTGAGCCCGAGTGGAAGTGTTGTTTAACCAGTCCCGAGTGTTGTTAACTGATCTCGAGTAGGTTTTATTCTATATATGCTTACTCGGGCTTTTCTTCTCTTTAATGATGCCTCGTAGGATATTTCCCGAGTGTCCATTTGGGTGTCCACCTGGCTATTGTCTCCTTCCTGTTAATGACGTGTATGCTTGGTAAAATTCACATACGACAATACCCCCTTAAAATATTTTTGCCGAGTAAATTTCATTTCGGGCAAGAGTATTTTAATCGTCTTAATTTTCACTTGTCAGAATAGCCGTCTTGTCATAATGGCGTGTCTTAATGGTGACCCTGTAATTTCGATTCGCTTCATCACGCGAGATCTTAAATGATGGCTATGTTTTGAAGTTCTGACGGTCGAGGGCTACTTCCTGTTTTGACACGCGTCCCTCGTCTCTTCGTTTTTCAATATCATTTATGAGAAATGATTTTTGCGTTTCCCCAAACGCCGCCTACGTCATCGAGTTTCGTCATAAGTTTTTTCCCGCTTTGAAATCCTAGGGTTTTGTGCCGTCTCGTCTTTAAATTCTTCGCTGAGAGACATTGTTGGTTTATTCTCAAAAAATTTCAGCCAAAATTTCTTTAAACCCTGATTTCTTTATCCAGTAGTTCGTGATTCTCCGTTTGAAGATCTTGCATCAATCTCAATTCAAGGTTAGTTTTAATGGGGCCATCTTCCCGCCATCGTCTCTTTAAAATCGCTTTTGATGCATTAGAACGTGGGGATTTCCAGTTAGTTTCTTGTATTAAACGATTACTGAGGGATATCCCAATAGACGAACCTCTATTCTTAGAGGTTGATGTTTCTGGGCTTCTCTCTGACGTCACTTTCAGCCCTGTATCGAGTTCTCCATCTAGTTCTGATTCTGAAATTTCTGATCACAGGGTATCTTTTTGAAGGATGGGTAAACATCAGATCAGAAGTAAGGTATACAAGCACGGCTCGAGCAGCGTTCAGACCAGGGAACAGACTGTTAACGAGGGTGACGTTGATGAAGTGTACAAGGCGTCTCGCCTTTCGTTTTCTGATACTCGCCCGAGTGGCTTTGATACTGAGCTGAATGTGGTCGGGCCAGCTGAGATAGAAAAATACTGCTCCCGATTTGACTTGCCCGACTCAGTCACTTTGGTTCCTGCGGTGGATAGAGCCGTATGGAATCCTCCTGAGGGCATGGTCGCGATTTATGGATCCATGCTTTGCTGCAGCGTCACACTTCCCTTTCAACCATTTATTGCCTGGTTTTTGGCTGAAGTAGGGATAGCCCCAACTCAATTGGCCCCGAATAGTTACGAAGTCTTGATGTGCATGTTCAGTCGAATGAACCTTTCGCCGCCTTCCCCGAATTAAATCAGGCATTTCTTTACGCTAAGACAGGTTAGAAAAATGGGGACCTATTTTCTTACATCTACTCCCTCGGACGGTTGGGTCCCCAAAGAAGCAAAGGTGAATCGGAAGGTCGATGCTTCTGATGACCCAAAAAAGAAGGGTTTTATATGGGGATTCCGCACATCCAACAAGTTCTGGAAGAACAGTTGGTTTTTTGCTGGAGGGACTCTCGGGCTCGACTTCACTGTTCGATCTGGGGATTCCCGAACGGTGTTGAGTGTTTCCCGTTTCTTCTGTTTCCCCGAAGTATGGAACAAGAAAATAATTGATTATAGTGATTCTGAGCTGAAGAGGCTGACTCGGGCAGCTGTTCGTACTCTGGAGAAGAGGAGCAAGAGCTATCTTTTCAAAGAGGATGACTTGATAAAGCTCGGCTTCTTCAGACAGATTTCGGGCCATCGCAGGCGATGTAAGTAACCGGCGCCTTTTCTGTTGTATTTCTCTGCTTTTCATTTTCTTTTCTAACATGTTTTTTTTTTACTAGTGTTCGATACGGAGGTCATCAGCGATCTTCAGGCTCGCCAGGTGAAGGCGATTCTACAAGCGAGTAGAAAGGAAGTTTCCCGTCAGGGCAATGAGGGTATTGCTCCACCCGAGCCTGATGAGGAAACCGACACTTCTGAGGAACGAATTCCCGAGTGCATTGTTCAGGGTGATCAGCCTCCTGCTCAGGATTCTGCTGGTCCAAGTGGCCAGAGTGAAGGCCCCTGTGAAGAGCCTGTTAGACGGTTTGAAGCCGGCAATGGTGGTAACGTCTTGACAGATCAAGTGCTTGCAGGTGCCGAATTCTTTGAGTCTTTTTGGGACGATCTGCAGAAAGATCCTGCTGCTGATCTTAACTTCCACCGTTCTCAGGGTGAGAAGCGAAAGACAGTTAGTTCACCGTCTCGTCCTCTCAAAGTTCCTCGGGTAGTCTCATTTATTGACTTCAGTGACAAAGATGTTGCGAATGAGATTGCCCGGAGTGTTGGTGCTGGAGCATCAGTAGATGCAGCCGCTTCAGAGCGGAGTAAGGCTTCTTCTACCCCCGAAGTTGGAGATATGGGGGTTGAACCTTCGGGGGTTCCTTCTCCGTCCTTAGAACCGAACAAGGCTTCTCCTGCCCCCGAGTTTGGAAATCTGGGAGTTGAACCCTCGGGGGTTCCTTTATTCCTTTCTCCCCAGGATATGCTACAGGAGATGTCCTCCGATCGGGCTTTTATCGGGGAAGACCGTTGGAGCAGCTTTCGGGATGGTTCCCTGACCAATCGTCTCCAAAATATTTTAAACGGTGCATCTTATGTAAGTTGAATCCGACTCCTTTATTGTTTTGCTTATGTCAGATTTCTAAGTATATTCCTTTGTAGATGGTGGCCGAATTCGCTGAGCTTATTCAGACGCAGAAACATCAAGCCGATCGAATAAGGCGTCTAGAGGCTCAGCTGAAGGCGAGTGAGAAGGGCCGTGCTCGAGCCGAGAAAGCTTACCAGCAGGAGGTCGGTTCTGTACAAATATTTTCCGACCATTTTTTGGCAAAGTAGGTTGAAGCCGAGGACAAGGCATCTCTGGCAGAGGAGAAGGTTACATCACTTCAAAATCTTCTATCTTCTGCTGAAGAATCCATGCTCAAGGTCGAGCAGGAGGCGGAGCAAGCGAAGTCGGCGTATGACCAAAATATCGAAGATCTGGAGCACCAAGTGCTGACAGTTTAATCCCTTTTCCCGAGAGACCAGGTTGGAACTTGAAGTCCAAGGGGTGAATTGTTTTAAAAGATCCTCTGCTTACGATGCCCTACTTCTTCAGGAATTTCAACGTGGGCTAGTTTCAGCCGGCGAGTTCTTCAAAGTTAATAATATGGCAACTGAGAAGGCCCGAGCTAATTGGGAGCTGTCAATCAAACATCACGTGGACCGGTCCTTGGAATCTCCTTGGATTCAGATGAAGGAATGGAGAGCCTACTGCCGTAGTCAAGACAAAGAGCCTCATCCCATGCATTTAGAGATTCCGTCCGAGCATTCTCTCTCGACTTTTTATGCAAGTCAAGAGTCGGTTGAGGGTGTAGTCCCGGATGTCGGGCCAGTCCCGGGTGAAGATTGCAGCCAGTGGAGGGATGATATTGTCGACAATATCGCTTGGCCGTCTAATGAGAGCCTGTTTCGTGAGTACGAGATGGTGCCAGATCCGAGTATTGGCAAAGGCTCGAAATCCTCGCAACCTTAATTTTGTAGAACTGTAGAAAATTCTGATTCTTTATTTATATTTTTTTTGTACAGAACCATTCTTTGAACTGTAACCATTCTTTTAGGAGCAATAAAATTATATTTTATTTTCAATTGAATGGTCTTGATCTGTTTATTGTTGATTGTTGCCGAGTACTGTATTAAACTGACTGATGTTCGGGTAACTTAACCGAGTATCTTATTAAACCGGTTGTTACCCGAATGACTTCAATTGCAAAGTATCTTATTAAACTGGCTTTTTCATGTTCGGGTAACTTAACCGAGTATCTTATTAAACCAGTTGTTACTCGAATGACTTCAATTGCCAAGTATCTTATTAAACTGGCTCTTTATTATTAACCGAGTCATCTTGAAACAGGTAAGTTTACACTTGTGTTTCATACCCGGTTGCTACTTGAAAATTACATCAAGGCTCACCGTGATCATATGTTCGAGTCCTTAGGCAATACCAAGGACGTCTCCCCAGTTTTTATGCGCAAGGGTTTGCCGAATCATTGAGCTCTTTTTTTTTTAAAATTGCATCAACACAACTACGCATTTCACCAGAATTTCTCCCGATAGCGTCCCGAGCATTTTTCCAGAGTCTGGTGCATCGGGTTTACCTTTTTGCGAAGGTAATTTTGACCATGCTCGGCTGACATGCTCCTACGAGCTTCTCCGCCCATTCGGGATTTGATAGTCCCGAGAATTCTATTTGCATGTTCTTATTATCATGCTCTTCTTCCATATGTTCTTATTATCATATGCTTTCTTTTGGAAATCCCGAGATAGATGCTTTCCTTTCGGAAATTCCGAGTAATTTTATTTATTACTGTAAAAAATCAATAAAGATTTAAATTCCATAGCTAACATTTATCACAACTAATATTGTCCTGACTAGAAAAAGAATAAAATATTTTAATATAAATATATATATTTTAAGGATAGAAAATCTTCAGATATTGGGCATTGCATGGTCGGGGTAACACCCCTCCATTGGGTCGAGCAATCCAATAAGCTCCATGGCTAGCTATCCCCTCGATCTTGTATGGACCTTCCTATTTGTCAGCCAGGGATCCTGCGGCTCTATTTTTTGTGTTCAATGACACATTCCTTAGCACCAGGTCTCATAGCTGGAATTTCCTGATTCGAACACGAGAGTTGTAGTGGCGAGCCACTCTTTGTTGATATGTTGTATTTCTTATTCGGGGCTTTTCCATTTTTTCTTCTAGCTCATCCAAACTTTGTAGTAGTGTATCAACATTCTGTTCTTCATCGTATAGCCTAACCCGGGGGGATGCATACGATGTTTCTACGGGGATGACAACTTCTGTTCCGAACGCTAGGGTGAACGGAGTTTCTCCTGTTGAAGTCCTTGCTGTCGTCCGATATGCCCATAATACTTCAAGAAGCTTTTCAACCCAGCTTCTTTTTTTGTCATCTAACTTTGCTTTAATGGTGTGCTTGATAATTTTATTTACTGCTTCTACTTGCCCATTTGTTTGAGGATAAGCTGGTGTCGCATAGTAGTTAGCAATCTGATACTTTTCGCACAACTGTCTGAACTTTTGGTTATCAAACTGAGTGCCACTGTCGGTGATTATAGTTTCCGGAACTCCAAACTTATAAAGTATGTTTTTCTTTACAGAATTTTTGGTGTTGGCTTCTGTGATATGAACCAGTGCTTCAGCTTCTGCCCATTTTGTAAAATAATCGATAGCTACTATGGCGTGCTTTGCTCCACCCCTTGTCCTAGCTGGCATTGGCCCGATCAGGTCTAGACCCCACATGGCGAATGACCATGGGGCAGTGAGGTTTCTGAGCTTTTCTGGGGGTTGTCGGATATCGTTGGCAATCATTTGACAGGTATTGAAACTTTCCGACCACTACTGTGCATCTGAGAAAAGCGTATGCCAGTAATAGCCTTGCCTGAGTACCTTATGCACCAGACTTCTACCCCTAGTGTGGTTCCCGCAAACTCCTCCGTGGATCTCTTGAAGTATTCGATGTGCATCTTCTTCCGGTACATATCTCTGGAGAGCTCGGGAAAACCCCCTTCTGTATAATTCTCCTCCGATCATGGTATACCTAGCCGATCTATACTTGATGCGTTTTGCTAATACCGGATCTTCCGGGAGCACGCCTTCTTCCAGGAACCTTCTCAGCTGGACCATCCAACCTTCTTGCGGTGTTCTGATTTCTGAAATTTCCAAATGCTTAGGTTCAGCTGTACTCGGTTTAAGGAGGTGTGCAACTGGAATGGTCTTTGGTCTGATTGAGGTTGTTGCTGACGCTAATTTAGACAATGCGTCAGCCTTTTCAATTTCTTCCCTAGGGATCTGAGCGATCTTGTATTCTTTAAATTTTTGGAGGAGCTGTTTCGCGATGTCACGGTAGGCTATCATACCTTCATCTTTGGCCTGGTACTCGTCCATAACCTGGTTGAAAACTACCTATGAATCACTGAATATCTCAACTTCATCTGCCCCGAGAGCTATGCAGACTCTGATTCCAGCTAACAATGCCTCGTACTCGGCTTGATTATTGGTTGCTTTAAAATCAAATCTCATGGAACATTCAACATCATCTTCTTCTGGGGTGCGAACTACGATCCCTGCCCCGCTGCCATGAGTATTTGAAAAGCCATCAACATACAGTTTCCATGGGAAACTCTTTTCCAAGAGTTTTTTTGCTTCCTGATTTGGTTCTGTGAACTCGGCTATGAAGTCTGCCACAGCTTGTCCTTTGAGGGAGGTTCTGGGGACATAATGAATATCTAATTCACTTAGCTCAATTGCCCATTTGGTAAGTCTTCCTGATATTTCTGGTTTTTGTAAAATTTGTCTTAATGAGCAATTGGTGAGAACCTGGATTGTATGTGCCTGAAAATATGGTCTCAGGTTTTTTGCTACTGAAACCAATGCTAAGGCCATCTTCTCTGCCTGTGAGTACCTGATCTCGGCCGGTACGAGTGCCTTGTTGGTATAATTCACTGGTTTCTGCACTCCATCTTCTGTTCTGGCTAAGACTGAACTTGCTGCAAGCTCGGTTATTGACAGATACAGCTGAAGTATTTCCCCTTTTTACGGTTTTGAGAGAACGGGAGCTTGTCCCAAATGCTCTTTTATTTTTAAGAATGCCTGTTCGCACTCTGTATTCCACTCGAGTCCTTTCCCTTTTTTGATTATCTTGAAGAAAGGTGCGCACCTGTCTGTAGCCCTTGAGATGAATCTTTCCAAGGAGGCTAAACACCTTATTAAGCGTTGTACCTCTTTCAATGTTTTAGGTGAGGTCATTTCTTGCAAAGCCTGGATCTTCTCGGGATTAACTTCGATTCCTCTTTGATGGACTTGAAAACCCAAGAATCTCCCCGAATGGACTCCAAATAAACATTTGTTAGGGTTTAATTTCATCAGGTATCTTCTCAAAACATCAAATGTCTCTCGGAGGTCCCGGGCATGCTCATATGCCGAGACGCTTTTAGTAAACATGTCATCAGTGTACACTTCCATGTTTCTTCCTATTTGCCGAGTGAAGATTTTGTTGATCAACCTTTGATATGTAGTACCTGTATTTTTTAAACCGAAGGGCATTACTGTGTAGCAATATAAACCCTGATCAGTTGTGAAAGCTATTTTTTCTTCATCAGCTTTGTTCATCCGGATCTGATTGTATCCCGAGTAAGCGTCCATGAAGCTGAGCAATTCGTGACCTGCTATGGCATCCACCAGCTGGTCTATCCTTGGAAGTGAGAAGCTATCCTTTGGACATGCCTTATTTAGATCCGTGAAATCTACGCACATCCTCCATTGTCCATTTTTCTTCTGGACGAGGACTACATTCGCGACCCACTGAGGGTAGCTGACTTCTCTGATTGATCCAGTTGCCAGTAGATTTTCCACCTCTTGTTTGATTGCTTGACTTCTTTCAGGGTTGAACGATCTTCTCTTTTGTATTACAGGTTTTGCATTCGGGCTAATTGCGAGGTGGTGAGATATTACTCGGGCATCTATTCCGATCATATCTTCGTGACTCCAAGCGAATACATCTTTGTACTTTCTAAGCAGATTGGTTAAGTCTTGCTTGACTTTTCCATCCAAGTTGGCCCCGATCTTGATTTTCTTGTCCGGTTTGTCTTCTTCAAGTACTACTTCAACCAATTCTGTTTTGTATTCATTTGAGCCCTCCATTGGATCCAGTTCGAATGACAATGATTCTTCACACTGATTTGGCTGCATTATGGTGCACACTTGTTCAGCATCATGCTTGTCTATGTATACTGACAGGTTTGCTCTTCGGGCCATCTCTTGGGATCCCTTGACTATCCCAACTCCTTTTTCTGTTGGGAACTTGATCATTAATGCATAAGTGGCCGTCACGGCCCTTGTTTTATTCAGGAATGGCCGGCCCAATAATGCATTATACGGTCAATTATCCAAGTCAACTACTACGAATTCGAGCAGGACAGTCCTCTGGCATGGTGCCGTTCCGATCTTCACGGGTAGTTTTACCGTCCCGAGTGACCTGATCTCTATCCCCCCAAACCCTCTTAATGGAGTATGGAAATGCTGTAAATCTTTTCGGTCTAGTCTTAGCTGGTCGTATATGGCCACGTTTAGGATTTCTGCTGAACTCCCATTATCTATTAAAATTCTCCGGACTTCCCTATGGCCAATCCGGGCACTTATAACCAAAGCGTCATTAGGTCGAACATCGACGTCATGAGAATCTGCCTGTAAAGACTATTGGGTCCCATCCCTCCTTTACCCTTTTCTGGTCTGGCTCAACCGAGTTAACGTCGAAGTTATTCCTTGCTTCTATTGCTTCTCTGATTTCCTGAGTTCGTTCTCAGTTGCTTCTCCCAGTAGAGGGTCCTCCGAAAATTGTATGTATTATTTGATTGGCTTCGGGGCTGGTTTTTTGATTTTGGGTTGTGATCAACCTTGACTTCTTTCTTAGTTTCTGATCTCTCATATTTTTTTAAGATTACATCCCGCAGGTGCCCTTCCCGAATAAGAGTCTCTATGTAATATCTGAGCTGAAAACACTTTGAAGTCTCATGCCGGTTTCTTTGTGTAACCAACAATACTTGATTGTATCTCTCCGGGCGAACTGTGATTGTCGTCGCGGCTCTTGCACCATATTCTTCTCTTCCAAGATGGCTAAAATTTCTTCTTGTTTTTTCCGAAGAGGGGTGTAATTGGTATATCTGCCTCGGTATTTCTCTGTGGACCGTTCGACGTTGAGCAATTACCCCCATCCTTGTTTTTCTCTTTTCCGTTCGTTTTCCATTTTTCCTTTTGATTCTGCCCCTTGGATTCGGTATTCTTCTGTTCGGGCTTTCCTCCATGCAGATAGCTTCCTCATGTAGCTAACTCTTCTTCCTCAGCCAGAGCGTATCCTC
Source organism: Dipteronia dyeriana (assembly GCA_032871835.1). NCBI lineage: Eukaryota > Viridiplantae > Streptophyta > Magnoliopsida > Sapindales > Sapindaceae > Dipteronia > Dipteronia dyeriana. The sequence continues at coordinate 50,416,982 of CM065303.1, read as the reverse complement.
CTGCCATATCCATCATGTCTGCATACATAGTCAGCCGTGCTCTTCTCAAATCAAAGGATAGTCGTCCATTCTGAAAGTTATTGGTGAAGGCAGCAATAATTGCTTCATCATTAGCACTGCCAATTTCTGACACTGCTTGGCCGAACTGGCCCAAGTACTTTTTTAATGACTCGTCTTTCCCCTGCTTTATTTGAGAGAGGTAGGCCAACGAATTCTTCCTGTGAATATTGCTCAGGAATTGCCTTGAGAAGCTTCTGCTCAGCTCGCTGAAATTTTTGATGCTCGCCGGGAGTAGTCTTCCGAACTATCTTGACCTTGTGTCCCCCAGTGTTTGCTGAAAGTTGAGACACAATAGGGGGTCACTGCGGGCATATTGAGCCATGGCACTTTTATAGCGTCTAACGTGCTCTTTTGGATCTATATCGTTTTTGAATTTCTCCACATACTACATCCTGAATCTTTCTGGGAAAGAGGTCCGCAAAATCTCCCTGGTGAATGGACTGTCAGAGTCATCGTCGGATAGATCGTTACAACCATAACGTCTTACCAGTGCCTCCATCTGTCGCTTGTTATTCTCAACTTCTCGACTTACGCTCTGAATCGTGACATCTCTGTCCCCCATCGGACTTCCCCGACCGTTAAACGGTTGGGTTATCGTCAGTCTTTCCTCAGACTCTTCACTCTGATGCCGGTCATCTCGTGTGACTCCATGATGACGTTTGCGATGGTGTTGATCACTGTCTTCTGATGATGACCGACCTCTGCGCCAGTCGTATTTATGATGTCTGGCATGTACTTTTTGATATTGGTCCAGCCTCTGGTGATGTTCCTCTTCAAGTGTTTTCTTTCCAGCCGGGTTGATTGGGAAAGAGTTCCTTCTGGTTTCTGGTATAGTTATTCCTGGCCCAACGACCATCGAACGGAGCCTTACGGGTGGAGGATTGGGAGTATGTGCTCTTGCAGCTAGTAGATCAATCCCTTCCCTTGCTGCGTTCATCACCAATTGCTGTAAGGCCTCTTGGAAACGCAACATAAGATCTCTGTTGGTTGGAGAAACTTGCTGGATCCCCGCCAGGTGCGCGGGCTGGTTTTCTGTGTTTGCTGCAGGATCTTGTGACGTATTGCCAACATGAAAATCGTCTGGTGATTTTTGGCCATTCCCTGAACTACTTCTGCTTCCTGCAATCGCTTTTAACAAGTTCGAAGGTTCAGCCCCTCCTTCTAGCGCCAATTGTTGACGTCGATTTCTGGATTATATCAGAAAAGCCAACAAGGATTGGATTTCGGCTACTAACTCAAAGAGAAAGAGATTCAGATAGAGTAACGGAGACAAGTTTTACGTGGTAAAACTCCGACGACCGGAGAAACGTCCACGGGTGGTTAAAGGATCAACCAAGCCAAAATCCACTATGAAAATATGATGTTTACAAGCTTTCGATCTCTCTTTTTTCTCTCTGTATTTTTCTGTTGTTTGTTGTGTACTATATTGTCTATATCTTTTTTGGACGAGATTATGGGTCTATTTATATGTTTATAGAACCCTAATCTGCCTTGTACAAGTAATACTGGATCTTTGTATTTAATTGTGATTCGGTTACTTGCTTGAGGTTGATTAGTCTTCTTTCCTGTTTCGGAGTCTCTTATGGAAATCGAGTGGGATTCTAGTAGTGTAGTTCAATTTAGACTTGTTTCCTTATAAGAATGTAGTCTTCGTAAGGAAATCAAGTTATTTTCTGATTGGGGACTCTTCTAACTTAATGTTCCATTTTATTTGGGATTCCTTCCTGATAGATATCTTCGCGTATTTAATGACTTAATCCGTGTGAAATAAGCACCAAGTTCTTACTCGAGTCGTATTTATTCCCGAGTAAGAGTAATACCTGATGGTCCCGAGTAGCGCCGTTTGAGCCCGAGTGGAAGTGTTGTTTAACCAATCCCGAGTGTTGTTAACTGATCCCGAGTAGGTTTCATTCTATATATGCTTACTCGGGCTTTTCTTCTCTTTAATGATGCCTCGTAGGATATTTCCCGAGTGCCCATTTGGGTGTCCACCTGGCTATTTTCTCCTTCCTGTCAATGACGTGTATGCTTGGTAAAATTCACATACGACATATATAATAATAATAATATATATATATATACTGTAATTATTTATTTATAATTTAAGAATTTAGTTTTGATCAATTCATTTTTTGATATGTTTTTTTGAATTAATTTTTGATGTGTTAATTTTATTTAATTTAAAAATTACAATACAAAAATTATATTGGTTAGTTATGTAATCAATTTGTTTATAGTTGTAATAATATTAAACAAAATGTCAAAATTGATATTTCAATTTTTGATAGTTTTCGAATAATCTACCAGACGAGTTTTTTCCGTTTTTATTTTCAAAATACAGCTTTCAATATATACTACTAGATGCATTTTCAGAATTCGAAACTAAAATAAAAAACACTATTTTTATTTTCATTTTCATTTTTGAAAAACAACAACTGAAAAATGCTTACATGACGGACCCTAAGTTTTTTATCTTTTTTCATAACCAACTATTGGGCCGGTTTGAAATATAAAAAAGGACCCATCATTTAATACTAAAAACAAGAAACTCTAGGCCTTATTTTTTCTAATCATATGATTTGATCTTTTTTTATTATCTAAATAAATATAAATGGACCACCCTTATTAAAGAGAAGTAGGATGACACAAATATTGATCTTGGAGTTGACTAGTTGAGAGGCCAAAGATGACGACAGAACAAGGATTAAAATGCATATTTTACTTCATAGCATTTTATCTATCTACTCTTTCTTTTGTCAGCAAGTTTACGTATCCAGTCCAGTCCATATATAAAAAATTCATAGTAATTCGAAGGCTCAGTTTTATATTGTTGTGCTGTAGGAGGAATTACGTTTGGATCTACCGTAGGGAGAAGCAATTGAGTATTTGATAAACTGATTTTTAAAAGCACTTTCGATATCTTTAGTAAAATGGAAGTAAAAAGTGTTGTGAGTGTGTAAAATTATTAGAAAGGATATAAATGAATATCGAAGATTTTTTGAAAATAAAAAATTTGTTCTATTTTTATGTTACTATAAACATGTTAGAAAATATTAACTTATATTTTAGTGTGACTATAAACATGTAAGAAAATAAATATCAACTAATATTTTGGTGTGATCATAAACATATCATAAAATAAATATCAGTTAATATTTTTATAGTCAATATTTTTATGTGACTATAAATATATGTTGGAAAAGTGGATTCGAATTCTCCTCCATGAGAACTTCGAAATGGTATACTCAAATTCACAAAATAGATAATGGGTGAATGAGAAATTGAGTCTCAAAATGGACCAATTGTGTAGGGATTAAAATGAATCACACATTGCTTAGGGAAATCATTTATATGTAGTTTATAAGTGAATGTGTGATATGAGCTATCAACATGTGTGGTATAGAGGCTCTCTCTCGCACGCGCAGGGGGGGTGCAAATCATAGACCTCGAACCTTCGAATGCACGACTCGTGTGTGGGCGCGCTCCGATTGGACCGTGAGAGTCCAGTTAACTTTTTGTCACTTCCTTAGATCAACGTTTTTTTATTGTGATGAATAAGGAAAGTTTAATTATTTGGATTATGATTTCTTACTTGATCACTAAGAATACAAAATCGGTTTTAATTGGAAGTAAATCTCTTGGAGAATATTATCTACTTAAATTATTTCCTTATTTAAATCAAAAAAGTAATTTTCCAAAATAATCCCGAATTAATCCCAAAACCCTAGTGTTTCAATTTGGGTATATAATAGCTATAATATTCTATTCAGACGACAAAAAAAAATAAAAATTGAACAGCCGAATTCCTATTATTCTTCTCTGTTTTCTTGGTAAGTTTATACTCGGTTTGAGTTCGCTGGTAGTGGTGTGCTTAGGCCTACCACTGTTGAACCGTTGTATCCTGGGAGACAATCGCCTAATACACATACGGTGTTATCTGGTGAAATTGTCTTAAGGACACCGTGTGAAACACGGGCCTCGGTTCTAAAATTATTTATGACGTGATTTTCTTGTATTGTTGCTTTCTGTTTCCAGATACCGGCCAAGTTTGTTATGGAATTACGATTTACAATCTTAAGACAATTATTTTATAAAACGTTTTCTTCTTCAAACTTTCTGGTGTCAGAATTCTGGTTAAGATCGTAACAGACTTGATTAATCATTGGTTCGGTTTTTATCTGTGGAAATCGGGTTCTTTGGAACACTGATTTCAATTTTTATAAACAACATTAATTTGTGGAAATCGAGTTCTTTGAAACACTGATTTCAATTTTTATAAATAACATTAATCTGTGGAAATTGGGTCTATTATTAGACACTGATTTCGAAATCAATTGCGATTTCAGTTGGGTAATTTGGTATGTAATATCAGACATTGATTGTGATTTCCATCGTGAAATTAAGATTTGATATCAACTGATATCCGTGCTATTAATTCTGTGATACTAAAACGATTTTGTTTTTGTTTCAGATATTATGGCAAACAAATCTAATGTGAACTCTAGTGTTCCACTAGAGACTCCGGAAGTTAATCCAATTCTTTGCTTGTGGGTGAAGTACCTGTAGTATTGCCTACTGTGGCCACAACGACTTCGATCATCAACCCCTTTGTGAGATACATGTCTGATTCGGTGATGAGCCAGTATATGAGTCAAGGGAATGGTCCCATGGAAAATCCCTACATAAATTCGGTATCTTTACCGATGAATCCTATGGAGAAGCCTGATAAGTTCAGTGGACCGAATTTTAACCGATGGCAACAAAAGATACTGTTTTATCTGACCACACTGAACCTTGACAGGTTCTTGACTGAAGATGCTCCTTAACCTAATAGTGGTGAAGAGCGAGATGTTCAGGTATGGAATGCTATTGATGCATGGAATCACTTGGATTTCCTGTGCCACAATTACATACTGAATGGGCTGTCAGATTCACTATATTGTATTTATTTTTCAAAGAAAACAACCAAAGAACTGTGGGAATCATTAGACCGGAAATACAAAACTGAGGATGCTGGTTCCAAGAAGTTTATTATGGGCCGGTTTCTTGATTACAAGATGGGGGATTCCAAGACAGTTATGAGTCAAGTCCAAGAGCTACAAGTGATTCTGCATGAGACACATGCCCAAGGGATGACCCTGAGTGAAACTTTTCGGGTGGCTGCAATCATTGAGAAGCTTTCTCCTTCATCGAAAGAGTTCAAAAACTATCTCAAACACAAGCGAAAAGGGGATAAAGATCGAGATCTGATTCTCAAGCTTCGTATTCAGGAAGATCACATGAAGTATGACAAGAAAGATGTTAATGCGCCCGAAGTGAAGATCAATGTGGTTGAACATGGGCAAAGTTCTAAACTAAAGAAGAATAAGCCTGTGAAAGGATCCAAATTAGGACCTAAGGGAGGAGTCTCTAAGAAGCCAAAATTCCAAGGGAAGTGCTTTAACTGTGACAAGTTGGGTCACAAATCTTCTGAGTGTAGGTTGCCAAAGAAGAAGAAGAACCACGAGGCAAACATGGTTGCTGGGATCTCGAAAGATATATCCGAGATCAATCTCTCTGCAGTTGTGATAGAAGCAAACCTTGTTGGGTCAAACCCAAGGGAGTGGTGGTTGGATACTGGGGGCCACTCGTCATATATGCTCTGACATGGAGATGTTCAATACATTTTAAGAACTGAAGAATGAAGAAAAGTTGTATATGGGCAACTCAACCACATCTGACTTGAAAGGACGTGGTCAAGTCATTCTCAAGATGACCTCTGGTATAACCCTAAGCTTGAACAATGTGTTGTATGTACCTGATATCCGTAAGAACTTGGTGTCCGGTTCGTTGCTCAATCAGCATGGGTTCAAGATGATGATTGAATCAGACAAAGTGGTTTTAACCAAGCAGAGAACTTATGTGGGTAGGGGATATGTAACTGAAGGGCTTTTTAAGCTTAATGTATATGTTGTAAAAAGAACAATCAATAAAGATAATTCTTCGGTTTATTTGCTTGAGTCTTCCAATTTATGGCATGGTAGACTTGGACAAGTTAATTATGATACTTTGCGTAGATTAATTAACTTAAATCATATTCCCGCATTCAATATTGATCCTAAACATAAGTGTGAAGTTTGCGTTGAAGCAAAACTAACAAAGTCATCATTTCAAACCATTGAAAGGAAATATGAACCTCTTGATTTAATTCACACAGATATATGTGACTTAAAATTTGTTTAAACAAGAGGTGACAACAAATATTTCATCACTTTTATAGATGATAGCACAAAATACTGTTATGTATATTTGTTGAAAAACAAGGATGAATCTATAGAGAAGTTTAGTCTCTATAAAACTGAAGTTGAGAATCAACTCAACAAGAAAATCAAGGTACTGAGAAGTGACCGAGGTGGTGAATACGTAGCACCGTTTGGTGAATTCTGTGCACAACACGGAATCATACATCAAACCACTGCACCATATTCCTCTCAGCAAAACGGTATTGCAGAATGTAAAAATCGTACATTGAAAGAGATGATGAATGCAATGCTGATAAGTTCTGAAGTGCCTCAGAACATGTGGGGCGACGCTATATAGTCTAGCAATTACCTTTTAAACAAGGTACCCTTAAAGAAAGAAGACAATACACCATATGAACTATGGAAAGGAAGAAATTCTTCCTATAAATTCTTACGAATGTGAGGGTGTCTTGCCAAAGTAGTCGTACCTATACCTAAGAAGGTGAAAATATGTATGAAAACTATTGACCGCATTTTCATTAGATATGCACAAAACAGTAGTGCTCATCGATTATTGGTCTATAAATCTGACATATCAGATATACATAAAAACATGATAATGGAATCTAGAAATGCAATGTTCTTTGAACATGTATTTCCATGTAGATTCAATGATGAAGCAAGTTCGTCAAAACGAACACATGCTGATAGTTGTGAGGACCATGAATAAGGAAATGAACTAGCTGATGAACCTAGACGTAGCAAAAGAGCAAGGACGAAAATGTCTTTTGGTCTAGATTTTATGACCTATTTGCTAGAAGGTGAACCTCGAACTTTCAAAGAAGCAGTAAGCTCTTCAGAAGGACTCTTGTGGAAAGAGAAAATTAAGAGTGAAATTAAGAGTGAAATTGATTCCATCATTCAAAATCATAATTGGGAATTAATGAATCTTCCTCCGGGATGTAAACCGTTAGGATCCAAATGGATTTTTAAAAGAAAGATGAAAGTAGATGGATCAATTGATAAGTATACGGCCAGACTTGTAATTAAAGGTTACAATCAATGAGAAGACCTAGACTACTCTGATACATATTCTTCTGTGACGAAAATAACCTCCATTAGGATGATACTTGCAATCGCAACTTTACGAAATCTTGAAGTACATCAAATGGATGTGAAAACTGCTTTTTTTAAAATGGAGATTTAGATGAAGAAATTTACATGGAACAACCTGAGGGTTTTTCTTCTCTAGGACAAGGAAAGAAAGTCTGTAAATTGGTGAAGTCTTTATATGGTTTAAAGTAAGCACAAAAACAATGGCATGAGAAATTTGACAATTCTATGATGTTAAATGGATTTAAGATCAACGGATGTGACAGATGTGTTTATGTCAAGGACACAAAAAAGCTATGTCATTGTGTGCCTTTATGTTGATGACATGCTCATTGTTGATAGTGATGATATAATGATCAAATCTACCAAGGATATGTTGAAATCAAGATTTGATATGGAAGATATGGAAGATATGGGTCCGACTGATGTAATGCTGGGAATGAAAATCTCAAAGACATCTAACGAACTTATACTAAGTCAATCACACTATATTGACATGATTTTTAAGAAATTCAACAAAAATGATTCTGGAATTTTCAGAACACCAGTAGATACAAATCTACATTTATCCAAGAATAAGGGTGAGAGCATCTCTCAACTAGAATATTCTCGAGTGATAGGAAATCTGATGTACTTAACAAGTTGTACAATACCAGACATATCGAATGCAGTCAGCAAATTAAGCAGATATACGAGTAATTCAGGAACCGATCACTGGAAAGGAATAGTAAGAGTACTTAAGTACTTATGATTCACTCGTAATCATGGACTGCATTATACCAGATATCCAGCTGTCCTAGAAGGATACACTGATGCTAACTGGATATCTGATATGAAGGATTCAAAATCCACTAGTGTTCACACTATGTGGTGCGACGATATCTTGGAAATCCTCAAAACAAACATGTATAGCCAGATCCACCATGGAATATGAGTTTATATCATTAGATAAATGTGGTGAAGAGGCTGAATGGCTACACCAATTCTTAGAAGATATTCCAAGGTGGCCAAAGCCTGTGTCGATGATTTGCATTCACTGTGATAGTCAATCTGCAATAGGAAGAGCATAGAGCAACATGTATAATGGGAAGTCTAGACATATACGTTGAAGACATAATACCATTAGACAACTAATCTCAATTGAGGTTATCACTATTGACTATGTAAAATCAAAAGATAACATTGCGGATCCGCTAATTAAAGGCTCATCGAGAGGAATGTGAATAAAACCCATTAGATAAAAAGTCGATACAATGGACACCCAACCTAGTTGATTGGAGATCCCAAGATCTAAGTTCAATGGGATAACCAAGTTGTAAGACTCAGTTGGATCACTGTGGAGGTTACCCTCAAGTCCATTCCTATGATGAAACAGTGATGCCCGTAGGGAAGAGGTTAAACTATGTTTTTAATGATTCTAATGCGTCGAAATTCCTAGCTATGGAAATCCAAGCAGAGTAAAACGAGTTACTCTTAATTAAGAAATCACTAATGTGAGAGAGAAGTGAGGCCACTTCTAAAAGAGAATAGTGAATGACTATATTCTCAAAAGACTCTCACAGAACTAGGCGCATGTTCATGGCCAAAACGAACATAAAAATGAAAACCAAATCGGGTCTGGAAGATACCTGTGTAAGGTGTGTGACCGTTTACACAAAACTACAGAACAGTTCAAGGATATCACATCTACTGATCAGCCAGTAAAGTAAGCATACCTTTACAAGGGAAGGTTCAAAGGGTAACACCTACCTATCCTATGCAGGTTTCGACAGTTTGAACTTACCAAACATCTTTTATGTGGGGGATTGTTGGAAAATTTTGTGATAAACTCTCATTTTGAGAGCACAAATTGAGTATGATAAATTTCATAAAAATGGAAGATTAAAGTGGATTCGAATTCTCCTCCATGAGAACTTCAAAATGGTATACTTAAATTCACAAAAAAGTTAATGGGTGGATGAGAAATTGAGTCTCAAAGTGGACCCATTGTGTAGAGATTAAAATGAATCTCACATTGCTTAGGGAAATCATTTATATGTAGTTTATACGTGAATATGTGGTTTATAAGTGAATATGTGATATGAGCTATCAACATGTGTGGTATAAAGATTCTCTCTCGCGCGCGCAGGGAGAGTTGTGCAAATCATGGACCCCGAACCTTAGAATGCACGACCTGTGGACACGAATGCTGCTCCGATTGGACCGTGAGAGTCCAATTGACCTTTTGCCACTTCCCTAAGTCAACGTTTTTTGATTGTGATGAATAAGGAAATCTTTAATTGTTTAGATTCTGATTTTTACTTGATCACTAAGAATACAGAATCGGTTTTAATTAAAAGTAAATCTCTTTGGAGAATATTATCTAATTAAATTATTTCCTTATTAAATCAAAAACGTAATTTTCCAAAATAATCCCGAATTAATCCCAAAACTCTAGTGTTTCGGTTTGGGTATATAATAACTCTAATATTCTGTTCAGACGAGAAAAAAAAATACAAAAATTGAGCAGCCGAATTCCTATTATTCTTCTCTGTTTTCTTGGTAAGTTTATACTCGATTTAAGTTCGCTGGTAGTGGTATGCTTAGGCCTACCACTGTTGAACCATTGTATTCTCGTCTAATACACATACGGTGTTGTCCGACGAAATTGTCTTAAGGACACCGTGTGAAACACGAGCCTCGGTTCTAAAATGATTTCTAACGTGATTTTCTTGTATTGTTGTTTTCTATTTCCAAATACCAGTCATATTTTTTTTGGAATTACGATTTATAATATATTATAAAATAAATATCAACTAATATTTTTACGTGATCGTAAATATATTATAAAATAATTAAATAATTTATTTTATTTTAACGTGACCATCACCCATTAATAATTCATTTATGAGAAACCGTAAGATTATCAATTAAATTTTTTTAAAAAGAAATGAACCAGTTTCAACAGTCCAAAAAGCAACCATTATGCTCTTCAATCTTCCACGCTGATAACACACAAAAACAAAAAGCGACCCTGTTTTCCAATTGATTCCTCTTTTCTTCTCTTGACCGACCTAACACAGTTGCTCTTCTCATTTCATAAACAAATAAAACCCAAATTCAATACCATTCAAATTGGTAATGAATTGATTCTAACTCTTTCTCTCTCTAATGGCAGATCACTTTTCGAGTCTCTGCCAATCTCTCTTTGATGACAAACCCTTGTCTTCTCTCCATCTCTCCCACCTCCTCCGCTCTAACGATTCCATCAAACTTGGCCTCCACCACTTTTACTATTTACTCAAAACCTCCCTCCGCCGGATTGGAAACGATGATTCCTCTCCATTAGGCTTGCAATCTTGGATTGACCAACAGATTCAATCCCTTCTTTCCATTGGATACGCGATAGCATCCGTTTCTCGATCTCTTACTGCTTTGATTTTTCAATTTGCGAGAGATAGGGGAAATTGAAGCTTGAATCAGATTCTCCAAAGCTCAGTCGGAAGAAGCTAAAAGCATTTTCCCGTAATTTTACCAAACACCTTATTATTGGTTCAGAATCGCTTTTAGTCCTAAAAGCAATTGAAAACTGACCATAATACTCAATTTGACATTATTTCTAAGGTGCTTTTTGAAGAAGCTGCAAAATATAGCTTCTCATTTTTTGCTTTCAAAAATACTTCCAAAAGCTAAAATGAGATGCTACATTTTGTAGTTTCTCAAAAAAAAAAAAAAAACTTTAGAAAGCAGTAGCAAATTGAGCCAAATCTGATATGTGATAACGTACAATTAATTTCAGTTTTTCACCAATAAAGTTATCTCTATGCCAAAAGGCCCAAAACTTTTACTAGTATGGGCTTTGATTGCCCATGAGATATGGCTGCAGGGCTGAATCATTGTATATAAAGTGCTTTTCTTCGTATTATTTTTAAATAATATAATAATTAAAGGTTTGAACGAGGGAATACTATTTAAACTCATAATTTTATAGTGTAGGTGAGAGTATCAACCTCATTTTGATCCTTTTCTTCTTAACAAATGGATCAAAATATTGATCACATCAGTGAAAAGTAAGAGCATTAAACATGACAATAAAAAAATAATAGGGTTGAAATATATAAAGAAATTTTCACATGAATACGTAATCATGTGAAAAGCTATATATATAAAATTAATGCTTTGCTTGAAAATTTTCATGAAAATTACTTCAGTGTTGAAGATTTATGGTAGATTTAAAACTATGGGGTCATGGGCTGTTGTGAATTTTTCTAATTGTACTATGTTGGCTTGGACCGACTTAAAAATTCAATATCAATCAATTTGTGGATGGATTCTAAACAAAAAGCTTTATCATAAGGCCAGTTTTGTAGCTCAATTATTAGCTACCATTAATTTTTGTTTCTTTGTTTCTTCTATTGATCTTATCACTTCTTAGCACTTCTTAACACGGATGATTCAAGTATCAGTATACGTTCACTCTGATTTATAGGAGAGTAGGTATGTGGAAAACCCAAGTCTATGTCTTGGCATTCATTGACTCGGAAGTCAAGTCAACCCAGAGCTAATGGCCCCAGTAAGGCCCGTCTATGTCTTGGCATAAATGTGCTCTTGTGTGGAAAACATACCAAATTGATCAGTTGACTGACTTTGTCAAATTTTTATTTTTAAGGAGAAAAGTATTGTATATTGGCATCATCAAGAGGAACGAACTGCTTGCTAAATTGCAACTGAGGTCTTCTCTCCACGGATACGGCATGATGTAGGAGATGATTGGATATTGCAGGATGAAAAACGAGGAATCTTGCACTTGTGGAACTTCCATGTATCTCTCCCAACCGATAGTTTTTCCATGATAAATTGACAATGGTTCCATAAATGCTCTAAGGAGACTTGACTTACAAAGCTTGGAGATACCTTCAAAGCCTTTAAAACTGGAGATTTTAAGAAATTATTGATAGCAATTCTTTATTTGAAATACTAGTTGAAAAAATCACAAACCAGCAGAAAACAAGAATGAAAATATTATTATTATTATTATTATTTTGAAATAGAAAACAAAAAAGATTTTACTAATCAAAAGAATTCGATGATTACACTTGAAAGAAAGAAAGTACTAATAATTATATTAACCGAGCCTACCCAAAGCTCCTCAAAAAGTACTATTAAAGAACTCTATAAAAATATGCTTTTTATCATAGTCAAACCGCATATATTAGCTTCGAGACCATACTATATCGTTAAAAATTAGGAATCGGTCGCGAGACTCCTCTCATTTGCTTGGCAATAGCTTATTGACCTGCAAACAAATTTTCAAACTTAACAAGCGATGGTTGTGTTGGCCATCCTTGTACGGCGGCAACAGGTCTTAAACCATGGATAATTATTCTCTTTATTCTGGTTTCCCCAATAGGAGTTGTCATATCTGACTCTGAAATTTCACGGCATATCGACTTCACCTTGTGAAAATATTGGGCAATCGTCATGTCACGTTGCACTATCGATAGCAGTTCGTTCTCAAGAAGTTACAGTCTTATATCATTCTTCTTTGAAAAGAGTGCAACAAAAGTGTCATATGCTTCTTTTGGTGTTTTGGCATCACGAATGTGCTCCAACATTTCTTCTTCAATGGTCTTTAAAGCAAACATTGCTTAGCATGCTTTAATTTTTCACTTTCTCAAGATGCCATTGGCATCTTCTGCCGCCGGTTGTGTAACTTCACCACCATCGATAACCTCCCAAAGGTTCTGACCTTGTAAGTAAGACTCCATAGATGTTGCCCACATGTTGTAGTTTTTGTTGTTGAGTTTCTTGATTCCTCCAACTACTTGAAGGTCACGCATCGTGCCGGCAAGACTTCGACTATACCGAACAAGCTTGACTATCAAACTTTTAGAGTACCAGACTCCTCACGACTCAAGATAGCTCCACGAAGAACGATTCCTGACGGTCCCACTCTGATATCAATTGTTAACTAAAAAATAGGGTACATAACTCTAAACTTACTAATATTGAACCCAAATAAGTAAACAAATTACTTGTATTATATCCACAATAAAAGACACTACAACACTTTTCAAAGATCACTCACAAATTGAAGAGAAATATAAACACTCAAAAGAAAGCTCACAACTCACATTCAAGACACAACACTTATACTAGGAGTACAAAGACTTATTTTTTGGAGAATGTCTAACCCAAATTTAAGGGAGGGTATTTATAGCCATCAACATTTAATCTACACCACATAAATATAAAATTAAGAAATAATCATAACCACACATTATTACCGCATTCTACACACTTCTCCTAAAAAAATTTCATTCTACATTCTTCTACAATTTTCTCATAAAATTATATTTCTTCCACATTTGTTGAGAAGCTTCCATTGTCTTGGGCTTAGATAAAATGGATTGAGCTTTTATTTTCCTTGGGCTGAAATAAAAAAAAAGTAGGTTGGGCTTTGCAATGGGCTGGGGTTGGTTGATTTCAAGAAATTTCGGCATAGTTTCTTGCAAGTAAGATGTTTACGGTTTTGGAATGTTATTGTTGGAAATGGCAGGAGGAAGACGGAATTCTTATGCAAAACAACGCGTACTTTCCTTCATATACCAATGGGTATATGATCAAATGATTAAAGGAATATATTTAGAACTCCAGAATGTCAGTGAAATTGAAGGAGTGATAGCAAGAAAACTCTGCATAATTGGGTTATGGTACATTCAAGTGAAGGCAACAGACCGTCCCTCAATAACCAAAGTTGTAGAAATGTTGGAAGGAAGCATTGATGATCTTCAAATGCCTCAACAGAGTTCTCTATAGGAGATCCAATCAGGTTCTTCAACAGAATTGCTGGAGTCCGAATCAATTCACGAATGCTCATATTCTGATAATCATACCTATGATGTTTAGTTTCACCATAATCACTTCTGTAACCATCAAGCTTACATATGTAATTTAACTTTATTAATAATCTAAATTCGAACTTGCAGTATTACATATTTGTTGAATTGAGTTTATAGCTCGAGCAAAAGCTGAAAACCAGCATCAATAACATTTAAGTATATACAATTGATCATATCTTTTGTTCCCAATCAGGAGCTAAGAATCCATTAATGTCACTAATAAATTAAATTTAAGAAAGAAAAAAAAATCCCCTGTTCCTATATATAGAAATGCAAAGATTGAAGCGTTTTATTGAGGATCAGATATTTTCCCATTTCACTTGAACTGCATTGGATAAGATAAAGTCCTAAGTCGGTCTTACCAAACTTTTCGCTTTTCAGCAACAACAATTTTTATCAGAAAAGTGTTGTAATAATAAATGGATTTCCACCGATTGATGCCACTTGATAAGCCAATTCCAAATTCCACCGCTTGAAGTGCAGTCACATGCGCGGAAGAGTGTTCTTCAATTACTTCATCCTTAAGTTAGAATAGGTGGCAATTTAGATAGGTATCCCTTCGATTGTTTGCCTATATATATGGCTTTCAATTGTAGTTCTTTTGATCAGCTGATACTTGATAAAAACAGCACATTCATATCTCCCTTATATCTCTCATCTCTCGCCTCTGTTTTCTTTCTTTGTTATTTGCATTATATCAATCTCAGTATCTCTTCTTTATTTGTTATCATCTCAATTTATTCACAACACGTTATCAACACGAGTATAGATTAGGCATTACTAAGCATTAATTTTGTTCCAGAGAGAGTTCTTAAGAGGTTTAATTTGATTTTTGATTGAGTCTAGAATTTTTCAAAGTGCTCGAATCGTTTTTTGAAGGATACCTTTGTGTTCCTCTCGGAAATACGATTCCAACGCCACTGACCGCGTCTCAAACGGAGCTCTAACGAGCTCTCTAGAGTCGGTCAAAGTTCGGTCAACACTGAAAAAAAATTCCAGATTTTTCTGCAACTTCCCAAGGAAGAAGATGACCACGGCATCATCCAGTCAGCACCACGTCCGCGACTAGCAGTGCCATGTGAGCGCCCAGTCGTGCCACATCATCGTTCAGTCTTGCCACGTCAGTGACACGTCATCGTCATGTCAGCATGTGCCATGTTGCCGGTTGGAGAATATTCTGTTACTGTCCAAACATATTCCGTTACTATCAGGGGATATTCCGTTAACCGAGTCAACTCAGTCTAGAAATGTTTTGTGCCCAATTCAGTGCAATTTTCACCATTTTTCAACCGAGTCGGACCTATTTCCAGCTATTTCGACCGTTCCAGATGCAACTGTGCCATCAGTTTTAGCTAATTTTACTTGTAAGCATTGTTTTGACATATTCAAGCTTTATTAACTCTATTTTCAAGCACGATGGAAGATCCAGATCTCTAGCAATATTGCGTATAAGATCCCCTGATTGGTAATTTACTTATATCTCAACATTCTGGATATGTATATATAGTTTCGTATAACAAGATGACTTATGTCGTCAACGGAACTCATATATATCATTATGGATTTGTTTAACTGAAATGTTTTAAATTTATGCTTTTATCAAGAGAACTCATGTTCCTGAAATATTTTAATTTTATGCTCATATCGAGAGAACTTATGTTATCGATATATAAGACTGGCTTCGGCTGTGTCTTGGGTCTGGCTTATGTTGTGTCTTCAAATAAATTGTTTAAATATTCAACATTTATTTGTATACAATATATGAGACTGGCTTCGACCGTGTCGTAGGACTGGCTTCGACCGTATCTCCAGATAATTGTATAATTATTATGTTCTTTAAATATTCATATTATTTACTTATATATAATATATGAGATCGGTTAAACCAACTAACCAGAACTTAAAGTTTCTGGATTTATGACATTTAAGTTGGTACGGTTTTAAAAACCAATGAGAACTTGGAGTTCTGGATCCAGTGTTATATACATGAATGTCATATGATATGGTTTTGATAACCGATAAGAACCTGGAGTTTTGGGATCCAGTGTTATATTCATGAAAGCAATACTTTATTTATTTGGAAACCTGGGGTTTAAACTCGTTCAGAATCTGAAGTCATCTCATGAAGTGATATGTTTACATGTAATTCATTTGAGAAAAATGATCTATACATTCAATATGATGTTGTGAGTATCATAAAAAGGATTTAATATCCTAACGAATAAATGAATTTGAAAATAATATTTTATTCCATTTCTACGCATCCATCAGGATGTTGTGAGTATCTTAAAAGAAATTTAAGATCTTAACGTATAATTTATTTGAGAATAAAGATTTATATATCCAGCAGGATCCTGTGATTATCATAAAAGGATTTAAAATCCTAATATAACGTATATTGTAAAATATATTTTATTCATTTTATACTTGCTATTGAAGGAGCAATATTAAGAATAAAATTGGATATATTTATATTCATGAGATATCAAACATACCCCAACAGTGTATGTTTGTAAATGATAAGAAAAAATGGTTTACAGAATAAACCTATATATATACATAAAAAATGAGGGGGAGAGATTATTATCATTTCAGATGAGATATAAAATGGCATTACACGTAATGTCCATAAAATTCCCAGAATGAAAATATATATCTTGCCGAGAGTACAATGACTCATACAGTTTCTACGGAGCCAGATATATTTTATGAATTTGATTTTGCTATAAGAAAATGTTAATACTGTTTCTAGGTCCAACGGATCTGATAGAAAGTTTCGGATGAGCCATGATATAGTTATCAAACAATACTAAATTATATATCAATGATATTTGATATTATTCAAATAGAACACAAAGAAATATGTTTATTTCAAGGGTATATAAGATTAAGACAATATCAGATCCATCAGATCTGATTAAAGACTCTTGAAGAGCCATAATATTATTACCAGATGGTATTAAATTGTGTATCGTTGATACTTTATATCATTTAAACAGAATATAACGGAATCTGTTTAATTTCAAAGATATACGGAGGAATGGATATCATATTGAAACTATGAGTAATGAAAATGTTGAATATATGTTCATTACTTCTCATGATTCGAACCATAAACTCATTATATAAATGCTGAGTGCTTTATCATATGGATTATATTACACTATTATTAAGAGTGTAGATGTTGATGCGGTTATGAATCAAAAGATCCTAGATCCACAATTGTTTATACTTTGGCGTGACCATATCGGTCACCAAGGATCTACAACGATGCGTTGAATCATTGAAAATTCTCATAGATATCTATTAAAGAATCAGAAGATTCTTTATCCAATAAGAACTTATGTACTGCATGTCCACAAGGGAAACTAGCAGTAAAACCATATAATTATAAAAGTTGGTTTTAAATCCCATTATTCTTACAAAGAATTCAAGGGATATATGTGGACATATTCATCCACCAATGATCCCTTTCATTATTATATGGTTCTAATTGATACATCTATGAGATGATTATATGTTTGTTTATTATAAAATATCTCCATATTATTAAATATTTGATGAATATGGTAAAGCAGCTGGAATTGATGTTCAACATCTAGTTTTCAGATATGCTCATAATCAAAATGGATCAGAGGAATCATTTGTTAAACGTTTCAAGGTATTTGCGAGAACTTTATTATTTCAGTACAGTTACTGATTTCTATATAGGGACTTACTCGGTCTTTAAGATATTTGATTGTGTTGTGTATCTCCTTATTTGCATCTCTTGCATGATCTAAGATAAGGTCTTTACATCATTATGAGATTAATGTTGATTTTGAATAATCTTCTATTAGATCATTTAAACTTCTGACAGTTTATATTTTTATGCACAATATGCATATTATCATATTGATTAATTTCCAAGTGGGAAAGTTTCTCTACAAGAGAAAAGTAAATGAAAAGTTGCTTATATACAAAATAGAGATACAAGTTCGGTTATCTATATATATGTGTGTCTCATTTCATTTTTCGTATCTCTCAAATACGAAAAATAATTGATCATCAGATGATTATTAATCTGTTACCTGGTATATTAAAGGTGAGCAAGATTTTATAACTTGCTAGCTCATAAACCCCGGCCGAGTAATTGTTCCTGCAGAACAATCAGAGCAAATTACAAAAAATAAATCATCTGATGCATATCATAAGCTTATCATATCTTATGAACCTTTTGAAAGATATTGTTATTGGGATCCCAAGAGTAAACAAAACTCGAGTTATGAATAAGTCCACTTTCTTTAAATCAACTCTTTAAGAGTCTGATATATCTAAAGAGACACAAGTCTATGTAATGACTAAATCCATTGAAATGAAAGAAATCTCATAAGAGATACAAGTATGTTGAAATTAAGAAAATTTCTATACAAGTCTATAAAGTGACTAAATCCATTAATATGGAAGAAATCTCAACAGAGATACACAAATATAGAAATTGAGAAAAATTTCTACATAAGAGAAATGTGAGATCACAAGGAAACAATCATTGATGATGTATTGTTATACACAGTAGCGCTATTGAAATTATAAATGAGAATAATGAGTTTCATGATATCAATGATTGTAGACAAAGGCATGATTGACCTAAAGGAAAAGAAACAATTCAAGAAGAATTGACTTCATAAGCTAAACATAAAGTATTTAGACCAATAGTACTCCAGACACCTGGAGATATCATACTAATTGAATACTGATGGGTTTTTATACGGAAACGTAATGAAAAAAAAAACGAGATTGTGAGATACAAGACATGACTTGTAGTACAAGATTTCTTACAGAAACTTGGTATTCAAAAGTATTGCATATGATTACGTTCCAGATTTTTGATAAATTTGGCTGCCTTTGAAAGGCTTGAAATACGTCTTGTAGACGTAGTAATCATTTATCTATATAATTTACTCAATGCAGATATTTATAATCCATGAAGGATTTAAGAATGCTAGAATCATATCAATCGAGATCTCGTAATCTGTATTTGATGAATATACAAAAATCCTTATATGGATTAAATAATAAAATGAACGGATTTAGTATAACTGTCTCAGTTAATATCCAATAAGATAAATATATAAATCATATTATATACTCATGTGTCTTCATAAAGAAATAAGAAAGTAAATATTGTCTCGACTTGAAGATCGAGTATAGATCAAATGGAATGTTTATCTATCAATCAAGATATGTTAAAAAGATTCTAAAAAGATTCTAAAAAGATTCCATATGGATATTACTCCATAAAGCAAATTTTTGCTTATATTTCCTCCAATCATTTATGATGTTATTTCATGAAATAAACATCGATATACTTCAGCTTGCAATCAAAAAGATTGCTTCAAAAGAATTTTATCAGGGGGAGCGTCCCATCAGGGGGGCATATCAAATGAAGTATATTATTTATATTGAGGCATTTGTGTATTGTACTTTTTTTCCTTCCAATCAGGTTTTTGTCCCATTGAGTTTTCCTGACAAGGTTTTAATGAGACAATCCTATAAGCACACCCAACAATTATTTGATCCATAAAGATCATCATACAAATTATATTGATCCAGTTGATCATCGTAATATATTGTTTTGATCAAGAAGATCATTGTAACTATTACTTTGATCTTGCTAATCCTCGTGTATATGTTACCTTGATCCAGAAGATCATCATAAATATTACTTTAATCTGACAGATCAATGAATATCGTTGCTCAAGTTTTTTGTCCCACCGGGGTTTTTCCTAGCAAAGTATAAATGTGAGAAATGTTTTGAAGAGAACAATAAATTTGGACATATGTATACTATACTCTTTTTCCTTTTGATCAGGTTTTATCCCACTGGGTTTTCCTGATAAGATTTTTAACGAGATAGTTTTGAGAACATTCAACACCATAAGATCTAGAAGATCATTGTATATATTGTTACCGTGGTTTTTATCCCATTAAGTTTTTCCTAACAAATTCAAATACAAATGGGTGAACTCCAAGGGGGAGTGTTGTAATAATAAATGGATTTCCACCTATCGATGCCACTTGATAAGCCAATTCCAAATTCCACAGCTTGAAGTGCAGTCACATGCGTGGAAGAGTGCTCTTCAATTACTTCATCCTTAAGTTATAATAGGTGGCAATTTAGATAGGTATTTACAATTAAACCCCTTCGATTGTTTGCCTATATATATGGCTTTCAATTGTAATTCTTTTGATCAGCTGATACTTAATAAAAACAGTACATTCATATCTCCTTTATATCTCTCATCTCTCGCCTCTGTTTTCTTTGTTTGTTATTAGCATTATATCAATCTCAGTTTCTCTTCTTTATTTGTTATCATCTCAATTTATTCACAAGAAGGAAATTATATAAACTTTACGTCCTTACTTTTACTGATATGATCAGGTATTTAATTAATTGCACGTCCATCTGTGAACAATAATTAGTCTCATTAAAAATTAAGACGGCTTCAGTTTAGGGGTATTTAAGACCTGTTTTGGGCTATAAATGATTTCTAAAAATTGAATTTGGTTATAAATGCATTTTTTTTAAAGGAGTATTATCAATTAAGTCTGTAACTTTTAGTGAAAGATCAACTTTTTAAATGACTTTGCTTTTTTAGGACCGATGCTTCCTTACTTTTAAACAATGTATTAAATTGGTATCTCTATTAGTCCAATTTAACGGTTCCATGAGTATTTTTATCTTTATACAAAGATAATGTCATATGAAACAAAAATAGAATATAAAATATCGATATTTTATTTATAATTTTATATTAATTTTAAATTAAAAAGAAAGGAAGAAATGTAAAAATTTACCTACCCTAAATGTCAACAAAAAAAATTGAAAAAAATTAAATATTTATATTTATAATTAGAAATTTTAAAAATTTACAAAAATGAATGTGAGAATTTGGATCTCCATTAGATGGACATTTTCCTTATGGGCTCCCACCCCCACGGGGCCCTACTCCTATTTGATCGTAAATTTTGCCCCTAAATGGGTTTTGAGGGTGGGGATGAGGGCAAATTTTACCCCACCCTCATCTCATTCCCCCATTTCTTTTAATAGCGGGGGGGGGGGGGGGGGGGGGGGGGGGGGGGGGGCGAATGATCGAATTCTAAATTTTGGATTTAAAATTAAAAAAATATTAGGATTGAAAATGGGAGAAATGAGGGACGGGGTAGTGGAACCTCTGCCTAAACACCCCCATCCTCACTTCTCCCAAATGGGGTTTAAGGGCGGGGGTAGAGAGAGGTTTTAGGATTAGGGGTGGGGGTGAGGGGACCCTCCCCCGCCCCAATGAGCTCTCACACCCATCCCTAATCTCCATCATTCCAGATCAGAGCCTTTGTAACCATTGCCTTCCGTTTCTAAAATTCTAGACCATTGCCTTCCATCTCCATCATTCTAATCCACCGTTGTCAATCTCCTTCTCCCGTTGTTCATCCCCATCCCTGACTCTCTCTGCCGCCTCAAACACCATCACCATTGTTAAGCACCACTAGGTTCAAACATTACAACAGATATCAAAACCTCAAACCTCCACATGCTTGCCCTCGCCACACCAAACCGCATCACCATCGTCAAACCACCAAGATCAAACAAATACCAAAATCATTTCAAAAATGAATAAATAAATAAATAGACAAACAAACAAATGAAAACCAAAATTGTTAAACATCACTGCCCCATCGTCAAACAAAACCACAAACCTTCACATTCTAGAAGGAGGTAGAGCCATGGTGGAGGCTCTGCTCCACTTGAAAATCCGGGGAGGAGACCGCAACCTCCTCTCTAAATTTTCCGGAAGGAGACCACAACATTCTCCCATTAATCATGGTGGAGACTCCATCATCATTGATAGTGGAGGCAACAACCTCTACCTCTTCTTTACTTTTTCTTTTAATATTTTTTTATTGATTTTAATTAGAGTGATGCTATTGGTACCTATTGACCGACCTATTTATGCCGTACTTTATAAATTATTTAGGGGTTGTTTATTTTTTTTTAAATGGCCAAACAACTTAAAAATACTAAAATACAACTTAAAATAAAAAAAAAAATCCTACTTTTAACTTAATTCCAAATTAATGTATTGCATTTAAAATATTTTCTTCTAAGATTATCCTTCCAAAAATAATATATTTCTAATTTTTTTTATACAATTTGTTTTTTTACCTATTACTTACAATAAGCAACTTAAAAGAAAAAAACATTAATCGTATTGTCACTTTCAAAGCCATCGTTGAACTTTATTAATATTTTTTTTTGTAAAATCAAAACCATTTCTAAACCATTATTTAAAAAAAAACAGTATTTAGCATATCTTAATCATGAATAACATATTATTATTATTACATAAAAATGATTTGGGTTTGTTAATTTTTTTAACAAAATTTGTTAAATAATTTTTATTCAGTTGTTTGTACATATAAAATGAAAATACAAAACAATTAATAATTATAAGGATATAAATGTCAAATCATTTTTTTTAAAAACAAACAAACTGACACTCTATTCAAAGGTGATAAAAATAAAAGACAAACATGTCATTCAGTTTCAAGTTTTAATCAATATTCAGTTTTCAGTAAAATCTAGGATTGTTCTATTTTCAAGTAAAAAAAATAAACTGCCTCTTAGTATTATTTTTTTCTTTTATCAAAATTACTTAAAGAGATATACATTTTTTTAAAAAAAAAAATATTTTACAAAGTAAATCTAATAAAACCTCGCTTTCTTCTTTAAAAAAAATTATAAAACCCACGTTCACTTTTCACTAGTAATTTGTTTTCATGATTTTTTTTTCAACTCTTAATCCTAAAATGTGTTTCTTACACACATACAAATTATTATGGTAGAGTCTGAGAATGATATCAAAATTATAGAAGAATTGTCTAAGAATGATATCAAGCATCTAAAAGAATTGTTTGAGAATGATATCAAACATCATGAAAAAATGTCTGAGAATGATATCAAGAGTTTATGAGAATTTTTTGAGAATGATATAAACATCTGTAACAACCAGACGAAAATGACACCACACACACACACAAAACAATCAAAACAACAAAATCGCACCAATAATCGTAACCAACCTAATCTCTAACAAAACGAAATCACACAAAAACCTTAACGCAATTGCTTAAAAAAAACCATGATCAATACCACACTCTCAATCTATCACCAACAATCCAGTCAACTACAAAAACAAAAAAATAAGTTTGAAAAATAAGTTCAAGGGGTGGTTGACGCAGTGAAAACACAAAAAGAAATAGACCGACCTCTATATTCTATGAAACTAGAATCCACTAGAAATTACGAGAACACTCTGAAAATTTATTCAATAAAAAGTTACAAAGCCTTCGGCTTACAAGGATATTTAAAGAGAGTAAACCCTAACTCGAATCCTTGTTAGACAAGAAACGAGATTACATAACAAAAGTTACAAAAAATAGCAAAAACTGTCAAAATAGCAAAATCACGAATATTAAGGAAATAAAATATACTAACGACCATAAACAAGCTAGAATTGACGGCAGACGATTCTTACTTGTCAAATTCAACTTATGACTATAAAAAAAAAGTTTCCTAAAATGAAAAAAACTACAATTTCGAGGCCTAAACGATGAAATTTGACCGAAAAATGATGTGCCTCACCGCCGAAGGCCGTGACTTGAAAAGATCTCGCCGATTCGCATCACGTGAAGTCACTTAGCCTTGAATTTAGGATGGTCCCTCAAATCCATGTATGAGTCAGCTACCTGTTTTACATTAGTTGTTCTAGAAATAAGTTAAAAATAATAATAAAACCATTTAATTTCATATAATTAAATCAAAATTTTAAAAAGTAAGGCATAAATTGGTAGAGGGGTGCCAATAGTACCATTCTTTTCATTATTTAACTTTTTTTTAAAATTATTTTATTTTATTTTTATAAAAGTTGTTTTCCATTATTTTTTAAAATATTTAATTACAATTTATAATTGTAATTTTATTTTCATTTGTAGAATTATATTTTTGTAAAGTTATATTTTGATATTTTTTATATGTTATTTTAAGTGTTTTGGTACCTTTGCAAGTGTTTTTATTTTAAAAAAACAATTTGTAATATTTTTATGGTATCATTTTTTTAATGTATTACATTATTTTATTTATTTATTTATTTTAAATACATCTGTAAAAAAATACATTGATTTCTTTATTGTACTTTTAATCTATTTTGTTAATACTTTATGAGTGTAAAATCAGTCACTAGTAAGACCAAACATGTATTATTCGTCGTCCTAGTCTTTGACATTAGAAAGAAATTTTTTCACATCCCTTTTTGGTGTCAAAATCATAATAGTTCTTGATTCCATTCGTTAAAGATTTCTATTCTGCTTTTTGATTTTTCCAAGTTTATCAGAACTTTTTAGATTTCTTATGTATACTTATAATTAAGTAATGCAACAAAAATGAACTTTTTTGAACAACGGAAAAAGTTATCTATTTTCTCATTTATACGAACAAAACAAAATATTATGATTATTAAGAACTCGAATTGAACCTGTGTCTTCTCTTGGTAAAGAGAAATTTTACCATTCGGCTATATCCACATTTTTTTTAAATGCCCGGATAATGTTTATCCAGAGTTAGACCGGATACTCTATTCATGAGGATTCCATCAAATGCCACTACCAACCCTACCAATTAAAACAATTCAAAACCCATTCTATTTAATAAAAGTGAATAGCTATTTCAAATTCAATATTTTTAAATATTGAAATAATATTTTTGATTAATTAATTATTGATTTTTTTTATTAATAAACCCCAGCAAAATTATCATTCTTAAAAAGCTTAAAGGGCAAAACAGTCATTTGAACCGATCAAACTGCATGTAAGTGCAAAAGTGATAATATATTTTTCATGTGACGTTTGACCATTAAAAAATTGTCGAAATGACCAATTTGATACATTTTTAAAAAGTAAGAAACCATGGATTCTTAAGAAGCAAACTCATTTAAAAAGTTTGATCTTCCATCAAAATTAAACTCTAAGATAATACCCTTAAAAATGGCCGAAAATGCATGTCTACAATCTATCTAATATTTTTATATTTAACTATCGACTTCACACCTTGATACATCTTCTTCCACAAAAGTATTGTATTTTAATATTTTTATCATGTTAGTGATGGCTTGACTCGTTTGAACTTAAGTCTTCAAAGGATATATCTCCTTCCACGAAAGAACTCATCTCTATCCATGTGTTCTTTAACGGGGACTTCTACATTTTGTCAAAAATCATTAATGTCGTGGCTAGTGGGTCGACTTTTACTTTGACATAAGACTTGGTTTTGTGAATGTTTGTAAAGTGTTTGATAAAGGATACAAACAAAGTAGAAGAAAAATGAAGAAGAAAACAAAGCTTTTGATACTATTTTAATGGAAACTAATAGAGAGAGAATTTTTCATTTTTGTTCTTGTTTCTTAATTTGACCAATTTACAGAGACTCTAATTATATCATAATTCATTACACACAATTCTTATTTACGTGATTTTAGAGAATCGTAACTAAGTTGTCCAGCTGGACTTCCACATCAGCATTCTGTTATTGACTTTGATTAAACTAACCAAAGCTGGTAATTAACTAACTCTTAAGCTAACCATCTATCTTGGTGAATTACATCATGATCACCAGATGAGAGATGTTGCTGATCAAGCATGATTGCAGAATGATGCTCTGTGGATGACTCCAGACAATCATTTCTGTTTGTAGTTGTTTGATGCACATCATACTAGTTGGCATTTTACTTAAGCCAATCGGTTTCTTGTTCGAGTCTTCTGAACATGTATTCATATCATTCTCCCTCGAACTGAGCTGAAGAGAATCCATAAGTTTCAGTTTGGACCATAGAAATTGGAATCGATCGCGAGAGAAGCTATTGATAAAAATGTCAGCAATTTGATGCTCAGTTGGAATGTATCTTGTATCAATTTCATCGGACATAACTTTTTCACGGATGAAAATGTGTTAATATCAATGTGTTTCGTTCGTTGATGAAACACATGATTCTGAGCCAAGGATTTTGTTCCTATATTATCACACCATACTACTGCGCTCATGGTGACAGGAATTCGAAGTTCACTGAGAAGAGATCGAAACCATAAAACATTAACAGTCACCTGAGCCATGGACCTATATTTGGCCTTTGACCTTGAATGAGCAACAACCCTCTGCTTGCGAGAGCTTTAAAAAATAAGATTGCCACCCAAAAGCACACAGTTACCACCCGTTGATAGACGATCGTCTATGCAGCTAGCCTAGTCTGCATCAGCAAAAGCCTCTAGAGATAAAGAGGTCGTTGGCTGAAAATGAATACCACGATGAGGTGTGCCTTTCAAATATCGAAGAACACGTTTACAAACTTACCAATGTACCATTGTTGAAGCCACCATAAACTGACTCAACTTATTCACAATAAATGAGATATCTGGTCAAGTGTTGGTGAGGTATTGGAGAACACCAATGGTATTGCGATACAAAGTAACATCATTGAAGCCAACACCATTATGCCGATAAAGTTTTATCCCAACAGAAATTGGATTGTCACAAGGTTTGGAATCAATCATGTTGGTCTTCCTGAGCAAGTCCTATATGTATTTCGCCTGTGTGATATAAAGACCAGTGGAGTCTCTAAAGGCTTCAAATCCAAGAAAGTAGTTCACCGAACCAAGTGTTTTTAAAGCAAATGTGTTGTAGAGAGTAGCTATAAATCCTTTGATAAGTAATGGATTGTTGCCTGTGACAAGAATGTCATCCACATATACTAACAAGAACTAGGAATCAGACCCTGAAAACATGATGAAGAGTGAGGTATCTGATGTAGAGTTAGCGAATCCCAAGATATTAAGGCAGTTCTCAGCTTATAAAACCAACTTCTAGGTGAAGTCGTACAAGCTCTTATTAAGCTTACAGACATGCTGAGGACAATACTGATCAACAAAGCCCTTAAGTTGGGACATGTAAACTCGGCGTGGCCACGGTTTTGTTAAACCGGCGATTAAAAACCGAAATAGGAATTCAAAAATCAAAACCGAAACCGGTGGTTTGAAAATCGGTTGGAAATCGGTTTGAGTCGGTTCGGTTACGATTTGACTCTCTCTAAAACCGACCAAAATCGACGGTTTAACCGAAACTGCCAAACCGACGGTTTCAAAATCGGTTCAAACTGGTTTGGAAGGTTTCGGTTACTGTTTCTTCCCTCAACCAAACCGAAACCGTTGGTTTCTAATCGAAACTGAAATCGAACTGAACCGTGGTCACCCCTAAACTAGCTTAGAGAGATCATTATTTAAGAATGCATTATTTATGTCTACTTGCTTTATTGGCCAACCCTTTGAAACTGAAATGGAAAAGATCACTCTAATGGTAAAAACTTTTACAACTGGACTAAAAGTGTTCACAAAATCAAGGCCAGGGGTTTGATGAAACCTTTTGGCAACCAACCGTGCCTTATGCTTCAATATGCTACCATCTTGTCTGTATTTTGTACGAAAATTCTATTTACACCCAACCACATTCATAGTGGACTGATATGGAACTAATGTACATGTGTTGTTGGCTTGAAGAGCATGGAATTCTTCTTGCATAGCTCGAATCCACTTTGGATCCTTTAGTGCAACTTTAGCAGATGTAGGTTCAGTCCCTGCTAAGTAGCAACTAGAATGAAAAACTTTGGGTTTGAAGATCCCATTTTTTGATCTTGTAGTCATGGGATGTAAAGAGACAGTTGTAGGTTTTGTGTGATGGTGTAAGGTAATATAGGTGAGGTATCTAATTTAGGTGACGAAATAGGTGAGCTACCTAAAATATTGGTTGGGGATATGGATTGTCGATTAAAAGTAGTAATTAGAGAGGATGACAGAGATGGTTGATTGGAATTGGTAGATGTATTGTTATTAGAGACAACTACTTTTCTTGGAGTTGTGTTCAAAATATTTTGTACAACATGTAAATGAATGCTTGTAGAATGTGAAGAAGACAGTTGAGGTGAATTTCCTAGAAAAAGACATTGATAAGGAAATTCCAACTCATTGAACTCCACATGTCTAGACAAATAGACTTTTCCTGAAGGGTGTAAACCTCTATACCCTTTGTGTAAGGAACTGTAGCCTATGAAGATGCATTTCATGGTTTGAAAGTTAAACTTTTGTTTACTATAATATCTAAGATAGAGAAAGCAGCTGCAACCAAAGGTTTTAAAGAAACTATAGTTGGAATTTTTATGGTAAAGTTTTCCAAAGGGCGAGATGAACTTAAAAACAGCTAAAGGCATATCATTTATTAGAAAAGTTACAGTGCTAAAAGCTTCATACCAGAATTTGAGAGGAAGATTCGCATGAGCAAGGAGTGTCAATCCGGTTTCCACCACATGACGATACTTTCTTTCAGCCACCCTATTCTGCTGATGGGTATGTGGACAAGAAAGCCTAACTTGGATGCCATGTTGAGCAAGATAGTTTGCAAAAGCTATATACTCACCAGCCATGTCAGTTTGCAAACGCTTGATTTTTCTATCAAGTTGGAGTTCAACATTTGGTTTAAATTTGATGAAGACTGCCAACGGTTCTGACTTGAGTTTCTATGGAAAAGTCCATGTATATCTAGTGAAGGCATCAGTAAAGGAGATATAGTAACAATAACCTTCATCAGAGTAAATGAGTGCTAATGGTGCCTTAGCAGTAATCTCAACTTTGGAAAAAAAGTAATTTATGAGGCTTTCCTAGCTTACACGAGTCACAGAAATCAGGAACATGAAACTTATTATTGAAATGAACTTTATTTAACATTTTCTACAATATTAATGAAGCAGGGTGCCCCAATATGGCATGCTAAACAGATGCATTAACAGTAACAATGTGAGTAGAATGTGTCTTGAATTTATACATATTACTAAGACCTGCTTTATTTGTAGAAGGTAACCAAATTGAACTTGGATTTGAGCCTTTTTCTTGGATCAGACTTGAACTATGTATAGTGCCTTCCAGGAGCTTTGACCAAATTCAAACAATAGAGACCATCCTTAAGAGCTCCTCGAAGCAAAACCTTCCCGGTTTTAAGATCCTTGATCACACATCGGTCAACACAGAATTCAACAACAGCTTGCTTATCATAAGTAAACTTTGAAATACTAAGCAAGCTCTTAGTTATTCGAGATACATGTAAAATATTTTTGAGATTAAGTTACTAAAATGGTTGTGTGTGTGACTTAACAAAGGTGTCACCAATGTGTGAAATTGATAGTATATTCCCATTACCTACTACAATTTTATCGTTACCTATGTAATTAGAATGAAGTGAGAGGTTGCTGAGATCAGAAGTGATATGGTTAGTCACCCCACTATCCATGTACCAATCTGATCAACGACTGATTCTAGTATGGATAGATATGCAGATGTTTGATTGAAGTGTGCTTGTGGTTCGATGATATGTGAGCTCATATTATCTTGTGATATCATCTGTCCATTGTAACTCTGACCATCGAAACCAGTAACTCCTTGAGATTGATTGTACATCTGATGTTGATTGTAAAAGGCTTGGCTTTGTTGTTTTTGAGGAGGACTATGAAAACCTTTATTGAAACGATGGTAGCACTTCAAGGCTCCATGACCAGGTTTATTGCAAACCTGACAATAGATTCTGCTATCTGTTCTTCCACCATTTCCATAGTTTATGCCTCTACCATGTTGACTTCCTCTATAATTATGTGAATTACCATCTCTTTGGCCTCTTTTATCTTGAAAAGTGTTAGACACATAATGAGCAGTGATTTGACTACCTTGACCAACATCAATAACACTAGGACTATTTAAATGTTCAATTCTTTATTCATTCATCATCAAGAGGACTTGAGTATCTTCAAGATTGATGTACCTTTGAGTAGTAATAACAACTACTATTGTGTCAAAGTCATGTCCAACACCATTTATAAGACTAAGTACCAAGTCTTGATCTGTGACCTCTTCATCTGCCACTATCAGTGCATCACCGATGGACTTGATCTTGAGAACAAAATCATTCACTGAATCTGAGCCTTTCTTGATAGATTGCAATTGTTGTCTGAGATGATGAGTCTTGGCCATTGACTGTTGTGAATACAGCCTTTCAAGCCTATTCCAGACTTCAAATGAGGTTTGACAACCGATTACTTGACCAATAACATTTTCACTAATTGTTGAACAAATCCAACTCACGAGTAATTTGTCTACTCTTTTCCAATTGTTGAACTCTTGAGTCATTCGTTTTTCAACAAGATTTCTCCAAATTCATTAGTAATTTCAACATTAACATATTTGATTGCAGGTTGAATCAAGCCACATACAAAATCATCCAAATCAAGAGCTTGTATAGCAGATAATATCTGAGCTTTCCAGTAAATATAGTTAGCTTTACCGAGTTTAATCGGAAGATTGTAGTTCATGCTTTTTGTTAAAGTAGAGAACTCCATTGCTGTAGCGATTCCAGTTGAGCTTTAACTTTGGTTTGCATTTGAAAATTACTTTGTTGTATTGATTTCACCAGAGCTTTGTCTCTGATTTGTATTTGAAGGATTCGTTGTCATGACGTTAGTCTTGTAGCTCTGATACCATGTGAATGTTTGTAAAGTGTTTGATAAAAGGATACAAACAAAGTAGAAGAAAAATGACGAAGAAAACAGAGCTTTTGATACTCTGTTAATGGTGACTGATATAGAGAGAATTTTTCACTTTTGTTCTTGTTTCTTAATTTGACCAATTTACAGAGACTCTAATTATATCAGAATTCATTACACACAATTCTTATTCAGTGATTTTAGAGGGTCCAGCTGGACTTTCACCTCAGCATTCTGTTATTGACTTTGATTAAACTAACCAAAGCTGGTAATTAACTAACTCTTAAGCTAACCATCTATCTTGGTGAATTACATCATGATCACCAGATGAGAGATGTTGCTGATCAAGCATGATTGCAGAATGATGCTCTGTGGATGACTCCAGACAATCAGTTCTATTTGTAGCTTGTTTGATGCACATCAGTCTAGTTGGCTTTTTACTTGAGCCATTCGGTTTCTTATTTGAGTCTCCTGAACATATATTCATTTCAGGTTTAACTTTAAGAGAAACAAAGAAACAAAAATTAATTTGAGATGCTGGACGGGAAGGATCTCCACCAAAAATTTTTTAAAAAAATGATAGGTATTCTATTTCTTTTTCTATCTTGAGCGTGTTTGTTTGTCTGTATAGTATTGTATCAGGGTGTACTCTAATACAATACAAGTGTTTGGATGATTCCATTGTATTGGACCAGCTAATGTGAACAGTACCACCTAATACACCTCCAACTGTATTAGATAATACATAGTTGAGAGGTAGGTTTGAGTTGATTAGCATTTGACTGGATGTTTTTTTTTTCATTTTCTTTCCAGAAAAATTCTTAAACCCAAGTTATAAACAAAATTTCATCTTCCAGAAAGCCAGAAACATCCACACCACATCCATGCCCAAACCAAATCACCACCCAAACAACTACCACCACCACATCCACGCCCAAACCACCACCACATCCACCCAAACCCAGAAAAATCCACACCAAACCACCACCAAATCCACACCCAAATCACTACCAAATCACACCCAAACCATTTTAGTCCACACACATCAGAAGAGAGGAAGAGAGAGAGAGAGAGAGAAAAAAAATGAAGGCCATAGCAGTGGAAGGAGAAGAAGACGAAGGCCATGGCGGTGAAAGGAGAAGAAGATGAATGCCGGTGTGGCGGCGGTGAGAGAAGAGAAAAAGAGGTGATGGTGGGTTTGGTGAAGTGGTGGTGAGAGGAGAAAATGAGATCTGATGAATTGGAGAGAAAAGGGGAAAATGAATTTGTTATCTGATAAAGTGATAATATATATATATATATATATATATATATTATTCATAAATCAATTAATTTTAATTTTAATAATGTAATTTTTAATAATTTAAAATTTAATACAATCTAATACAATACATCATCAAACACAATAATAATATAATCCAATCCAGTCAAGTCCAATACAAACCAACCACAATAATAATACAATCCAATACAGTACAGTCTGATACTATCCAATACAATACGGTGTGCCAAACGAGCTCTAGAAAGGTAAAATCGTACTTACGTTCAAATTTTAATGGAAGTTAACAGAAGGATTAAAAGAGAAATTACTGAAACTAGGGGTACCAAGAGGGTTAATGCCTCAAACTAGAAGGACGTTTTTAATATTATCCCAACTAATAATGACTGATCTTGAATCAAATAAAAATACTGGTAAAGTGACATGGAAAACTGATCTGTCCCGAATCCTGATCAAATGCTCCAACCTCTCATAGTTATTTCTCTGAAATTGGGAAAAAAAGGATTTCTTTGGCCAATTTTATTAGATTAGTAATACAAATGAGTTGCATAGGGTCTAGCTATATCTTAAGCCTAGATTTTATTACGTTCAATCAAATTGGATTTTGAGATTGTACTTGATTTGAATTCTAACTAGAAAAGTATTTCACGTCAATTTGAGAAACGTTCTACCAGTTTAAGCTTTATTACAATTGTTGGAAAATGAAATTGTTCATGAAGTTCCAGTAAATCTAAGCTTAATCATTACACATTAAATTCAAAGCGAAACTAAGCATCATTGATGTGGTCAATATACGAATTCCTCGATTGATTGAGAGTAGTCTAGCAACTCCGAGGAGGAATCTAATTGAATCTCTCTAATGGAGCTACATCCAGGAGAAGAAGAAAAGAAAGGCTTAGGAGGCATTTGCAGATCATCTATGCTTCCGTCTAACATTTCTACTACTTTGGTTATTGATGGACGATCTGACGCCTTAACTTGAATGCACCATAACCCAATTATGCACAATTTTCTTGCTATTACTGCTGCAATTTCATTCACGTTTTGGAGCTCCAAATCTCTACCTTCAATTATTTGATCATATACCCATGATGGGAAATATGCTTTGCTTGAACGACTTGCCTTTGCAAAAGAATTCCTTCTTCCTCCAGCCATTTCCAATAATAACATCCCGAAACTGTAAACATCTGACTTGGAAGAAACTTCTCCGAAATTCCGTGAAATCAACTCTGGAGCTATGTACCCAATTGTTCCTCTCGTGGTACTAACACATATGACATCATTTTCCTTCGGATAAAGCTTTGCAAGACCGAAATCAGCAACTTTTGGGATGAAATTGCGATCTAGCAGAATATTGTGAGGCTTAATGTCGAAATGAAGAATGCATACATCACATCCATTGTGGAGGTACTCGATACCCCGAGCAGTTCCTAAAGCAATTTCGTGAAGTTTCTCCCAGCTGAATGCTTCACCGTTCCCTTTCTTTGAGAAGATATGTCTGTCGAGAGATCCATTACACATGTACTCGTAAACAAGTGCACGTTTTGATCCTTCGGAACAGAATCCCACTAACCGTACAACATTGACATGGTGAATTCTACCGATTGTAGAGACTTCATTGGTGAATTCTTCCCCACTGAACTTGGAGTTTTCAAGCACCTTAATGGCAACTAAGCTGCCGTTATGAAGTTGTCCTTTATAAACTGAGCCAAAGCCACCTTGTCCTAGTTTGTCTCTGAAATTGTTTGTTATTGCGATGATTTCAATATAAGAGTGTCTTTTAGGCATCCAGGATTGTTGATTGTATAGAAACTTCTCTACTTTATCAACCGTCTTCTTGGTTTTCTTATATTTGTGTATAACAAACACAACTAAACCAACAAGAAGAACAAATCTTGAAATAAGAACCACACCAAACTCGCAATAGAAAAAGTAAATGAGATAGGGATCATGTAGATAGGAATGCAGATGGTTATATAAATAGTTATTCCTGAGAAATTGTAGATACTCAGTTATATTAAGATAGAGATATACTCCGTAATAGAGATACTGATATAGCCAGCACAACAAGAGCAAGAATTCCATCAGCGATGAAATGATACCCAATAGAAAACTGGCTAGGATTGATAATATCACCGAGAAGATAACGTGAATGGATGTATCTGCAATTTATAGAGAGAAAATCAAAAGTAACCACAACTATTATAAAAATTTTGTTTTTAACCACATACAAAAATTTATTTGTTAATAGCACTTTTTTTAAAAAAATTCAGTGTATGTCCGTAAATTACAAAAATACCCCTAGATTTGATTTTTTTAAAAAAACTGAAAGAAAACTTGAAATCATGACTAAAATCTGGAATCAAACTTGAAATCATGACAAGGAACTTGAAACTTGAATTCTTGTTTAAAAAAATAAAATTTTGAAACTTGAAATCTTGACTAAATTGAAAGTTGAAACTTGAAACTTGAAATGTTCTGAGTTTTTAAGTTCTTCATTTTCAATTTTTTAAACTTGAAATGTTGTCTAAATTGAAACGTTGAAACTTGAAATGTTGACTATATTGAAATGTTCAAACTTGAAATGTTCTGGGTTTCTAATATTTCATTTTCTTTCCTTTTTTTCAGTAGATCTAATCGCCGGCGGAGGGGGAGCTCGACGGTGTTGCTGTGCGGTCGTGAAGCCCAGGCGACGGCACTCCGGCAAGCCGTCAACGACATGTGAGAGAGAAAGGAAAGGAGAGAGAAAGAAGAGAGAGAGCTGTGGGGAGAGAGAATAGAGGTTGGGTGAGAGAAAGATGAGGCCGGCGACAGTTCGCCTGCCTTCGCAAGGATGCCGGCGACGGTTCGCCGGCGAGAGAGAGATCAGAGAGAGAGAGATAGGAAAGGAGAGAGAGGAAGCGAGGAGAGAGAGGAAAGGAGAGAGAAAAAAAATGAGAGAGGAGAGAGAAAGTGATTGGGGATGATTTTTACATGGGGGTATTTAAGTAATTTTTTAAAAAAGTGGTTATTAACAAATAAATTTTCGTATGTGGTTAAAAATAAAATTTTTATAATATTTATAGTTATTTTTAGCAATTTCCACGAAGGTAGAGATGATCAGGAAAAATATAATTTTAAACTTGATATATAGTTATGCAGAAGAAGAGAAATGCTTCGGTGCACCTGGTGTATACGCCCAAACCATGCCACTCAATTCATACACGTGATATGAATAAAAGAATCACATGTATTGAAACATTTCTCACAGAAATATAAGCTGCTTGTTTACCTTTTTTTAAGCAATAATAATTGTATTGTTCTTTAGACATCTCCACGTAACATTCACCACCAGCTGATTCACAATCCCTGCACTCAACTGACCAAATAAGATCGAAACCTGAATGCAGCAACTTCTGGATGTCTTGGTAAGAAGGATACTCGACAGATGCATCACGTATAGGAACTGTTGAAATGAACGAGCACGACACTGGAAGATCGGATATCCTGTGGCCACCATAATTATTGGCCGCATAATTAACATAAATGTAGGACT
Organism: Dipteronia dyeriana; assembly: GCA_032871835.1. Taxonomy (NCBI): domain Eukaryota; kingdom Viridiplantae; phylum Streptophyta; class Magnoliopsida; order Sapindales; family Sapindaceae; genus Dipteronia; species Dipteronia dyeriana. Next base: position 50,381,235 of record CM065303.1, on the reverse strand, counting down.
GATTTCCAATATTCAAACAAGGAAGTCTTACAAAAGTGGGATCACTGATATTACTAGAGCACATCACAAAACTTGCATCCTTAAAGTTACCACTGTCTATAGCATAAATTTTGTCACCACCTATTCCATCCAGTGATAGAGAATTGTGCGGAAGGCTGCATCTTCCATTGGCTAAGTTGATATCAACAATCGTGATTATATGATTTTCATACGAAATTCTCTTAACATAGTACTGCCCGGAATGGAGTTCCAGGATGGTTTTGTTGCTCTGGCAAGAAAGCTGATAGTCAGGATCCCCACATCCAGCTGGATCTTCCTTTAGCCGAAAAGGGTAGCTTATGTTTTTGATGTCTCCACATGAAGAAGAAGAACAGACCACTTGTTGAAGTTTTCTTGCTTGTATTCCTCTGGTGAACAGGAAGATCAACAGAGATAAAAGGAAATATGAGAAATTTGATGTTGTTTCCCTTGTCATGGTTCCTTCTTAATTTCATATGATATCATGAATTTTAGATATAGTGTAAACTGTCTCTTTTATTTATTTATTTAATTGTGTTATTTGCTTTGGACCACCACGGTTCTGTAGCATTCTGACTGAGTGACTGCAAAATTAAATGGAAATACAGGTTGTCTATCATGTCGGTCATTGGCCTGAAATTTCTTCAAAAGATAAAAATAAATGATAATATGTCCAATGGCCCACATAGAGGTGTCCACGGTTCGGTTTCGAACGGTTTAACCGAACCGAAACCGGTCTTTGGAAACCGAAATCGAAACCGAAACCGTAACAGAAACCGTCGGTTACAAAATAGGTTGGAAACCGGATTCCGACGGTTCGGTTACAGTTATGAGATCTTAAAAACCAACCAAAAACCGCCGGTTTCAAAAAAAAAAACCAATGAAATGCTGACACGTGGCAGCATTTCAGAAAAAAAACCGACCGAACCGAAACCGAACCGAAACCGAACCGAACCGTTCGGTTTCGGAAAACCGAAACCGAAACCGAACCGAAAACCGTCGGTTCCGAAACCGTCCAAAACCGTCCAAAACCGTCCTATTCCGGTTACGGTTACGGTTACGGTTACGGTTCGACCTTTCCACTGAACCGAAACTGACTGTTCGAAACCGAAACCGAAACCGAACCGTAGACACTATTAGGCCCACATAGTTTTCCTCAATGTAATAAGAAGCTGGTCTAATTCCGAAAATGGAAGAGAAGAACTCACGTGCAAGATATATTACAGGCCATGCAATATAATCTAGTCACTTGTGGAAATCTGGTCTATAAAATTGTAGATAATAATAAAATATTCTGTAGGGTGGTGCTATTGTAACTTATAAAATATCTTCCTTTTTATACATATATTAAAAAATTAAAATTATTAATTTTACTCTCCACATTCTTTAAAAATATCAAAAATTATTCTTTTAATATTTGTTTTTTAATTTTAAACATTTATTTTTTCTTATTACACCAATTTTTCTCATTTTATCCAATTTTCTCATTACACCCTTAATTTCCGAATTTATAAACATTTTTCGATTTTGTAGGTTGTTCTTACTGTTACTTTTAAACATTTAATCCAATATTAAAAAAATCATACAATCAAACGATAAAAAAAAAGTGTTTTAATTTTTTAAGAGAATTGGAGAGGCCTAGTAATTTTTAAGTTGTAGAAGCAAGTTTATTACAACAAAATCTTATTAGCTTGGTTCTGCACAAACTCTTCTAAATACATTAGTAATTGAGGTTAATCGGTTATATTGGCTATACTATTTCTTTTCATTTGATTCCATCTATGGGAAAAAAAATCTTGTTCCTTTCTACATATGCTTATTTTGTCTTAAAAAAAATTAACTTGTCAATCATCAAACAAATCAATTTTTTTTTAATTTTTTTTTTAAATTAATCCACCAAGTTTTTAGATTTACAAACCAATTAAATTAATAAGAATTTGTAGTTGAATTAAAGTAAATTGAACGAGTGAGTTGTATTTGAGATACTTGTAGTCTTGATCAAGTTCTACAACTTCTTATAAAAAGAGTTTTTTTTTTTAAAAATAAAAACTAAAAAAAAAGTTCTACGAGAGTCCAGCTGTAATTTTTTTTTATTCCATCACAAATCAATAATATATATTAAAGAAAACATACATGAATGCATTCAAAATCCTAAAATCAATTATTTGTTCATATATTCATTGATTATATGTGAAAAAAATATTTTCTTATTGATGTTGAGTTTGATTAAGTATATATTATTATGGTTTATGATAGATTGAGTGTCCAACTTATGGGTGTCGGAAGAAAATTCAATTTCCAGTTATAAATCATGTATTTTAAGTAAAAAAGTAAGTGTATTTTAAAAGAGTTTTATTAAAACATAGGTGTATGAAGATATTTTATGGGTGGCAATTGAACCACCTTAAGAGCATTATGTTAATGTCAATGCTAAATTTAACATAAAAAGTAGTTAAATATTATATTTGACATATCATTTTAGTATTATTTTAGTATTGTACTTCTATGGAAAATTCTATTTGAAATGTCATTTTTTAAAAACTATTTAAAATTATAAAAGTCAATAAATACAATCATTGTATTCAATGTCATTGAATATCTTTTTGGAATTATTTCAATCTCAATTTTCCTTACCAAATTTATTAAATTTTTATTTGAAATTTAAAAAGTCACAAACCACGATTGTATTTATTGTTATGTCAAATTTGACATATTGTATAGACTATGTTAAATTTGATACAAACTCACAAAGTATAACATATGTTAAATTTAGCACAACTGTTGATACTTCATTGGATTATGTTTTTTTTTACTTTGCACTAAATCATAACATTGCATTGGAGATGTTCTAAGAGCATCTCTAATGTAAAATTGATTTGTATATGATAACAATATCAAGAAACTTACTTTCTATTTTGTACTAGATCAAAACATTGCATTGAAGATGTCCTAAGAGTATTTCCAAAACAAAAGTGACTTGCATATCAATAATCATTGATACGATAACAATGTCAAGAAATTTGATTTCTATTTGGCATAAAAATAGAATTGATAGGCAATCAATTCAAAATTTGGTCTCCAATATTTCTATCTAAAACACAATTTTTTTTAATGACTTGTCCATTATTTTTCTTGTATTATTTTTTATTTTATTTTCTTATCAAAAATAGATGAAAAAATAATGTTTGTTTTAAAATATTTACTGGATCAACCGAAAAAATAATTATATAACAGACCGTCTGAACGTAGACGGTTATATTGATAATATCTAGTATTTTTTTTTATTATGTTAGTTTGATATTGAATATATACAACTGCAAAATGCCTATTAATTTTATGTGATTTTTTTTTATAACTCAATCTTAAATCGGAGATGCTCTAATTTATGACAGTATAGTTTTATTTTATTTTATTTAAAAAAGAAAAGAAAAAGAATTGGCATTCTCGTGATGTAATATGTAACGGAGCAGATGGTCGATTGCAGGTATCTTCCATTTCTTTTTCAACCAACTAACATGTTTGTCAACGCTTTTTTTCTTGACTCAAAACATTAATAATATCGGGTGTGTCCAATTGACTTCGGAGTCAATGTGTTCAGGGAGTCCTTCGGAGTCAGTGTATTCAGGTAGTCCACAAAAGAAAACACATGCGTGGAACCGGAAGGAGTGAAGGATATACAGGCGCCTTCTACTTTTTGACAAATCTGAAAAATGTAGTGGTTTGACTTGACTAGCTACCAAACAAAAAAACTGTAATTAATCATAATCGAATAATTGAGCTTCCATTAAATTCTAGAAAAATTACCCTATCAAAATGATTTTGTCCAATATTCAAAAAAAAAAAAAAAATTGCCCCGAATCCATATACAAATGAATCGATATTATATATACTTCTTAGAAATTATCAAAATTCTCCTTAAGGTTTGCATTATTTTCCATTTCCTCCCTTGTTTCATTAGGGTGCGTTTGGTATGGGATGAGACTGTACATGGTAGGACGATACAGGATAGGGTAGGACGGGACGGGACATGACAGTACATAGGGCTCGAAAAATAAATGGTACTATTTCAGAGGGCTGTTATGCAAATATCACAAGTTTAGTAATGTAAGTTTAAAAGACACCATTTAAGATAAAGAGATGAGAATATCCCTACAAAATTGAAAAAGAGAGAAAGTTATCGTTTTGTGAGTTTGAGAAAAGCAACAGTGAGAAAGAAACCGATGAGAACGAAATCGACAACTTATTGACCGGAAAAGGAATACAGTACATTTCGCAGCGATTGACAAAGGTAAGTTCAGTTTGTTTTATTTATCGATTTGTTGTTCATAACTTATAATTGCATATTAGACTTGTTCTGTTGATTGAAATTGTAGATTATGGTTGACACTGGTTGTGGTTTTGGTTTGGGTTTGAAATGAGGTTCAATATTCTGGTATCGAGCATTTTTTTTTTAAAATAAAAATAAATCGAGATCATTTCAAGCTAGATCGAGGAAATTTTTTAGAAAGATTCGAGGAATTTTACCATACGATCGAGCTTATTTCTCAAAGGGTCGAGAACATTTTAAAAGAATCGAGAATATTTTTAAAAAATCGAGAACATGTTTGGAACGATCGAGAATATTTTTCTAACGATCGATAATGTTTTTCAAAGTGATCGAGCTTTTGTTAAATGATCGAGAATATTTTTCAAAGAATCGAGAGGTTTTTAAAAGTATCGAGATTATTTTCAAATGATCGAGAATTTTTTGAAACGATCGAGAACAATTTTATAACGATCGAGAATGTTTTTGAAAGGGTCAAGATTTTTTAAAATGATCTAGAATATTTTTCAAAGAATCGAGAGGTTTGTCAAAGGATCGAGACTATTTTCAAATGATCGGGAATTTTTTCTAACGATCGAGAATGTTTTTGAAAGGGTCGAGATTTTTTAAAATGATCGAGAAGATTTTTCAAAGACTCGAGAGGTATTTCAAAGGATCGAGATTTTTTTTAAATGATCGAGAATGTTTTCAAAGGGTCGAGATTTTTTAAAATGATCGAGAAGATTTTTCAATGAATCGAGAGGTTTTTTAAAGGATCGAGACTATTTTCAAAGGATCGAGAGGTTTTTCAAAGGATCGAGAATTTTTTTAAACGATCGAGAATGTTTTTCAAAGGGTCAATATTTTTTAAAATGATCGAGAAGAATTTTCAATGAATCGAGATGTTTTTATTTCCAAAGGATCGAGACTATTTCCAAAGGATCTAGAACTTTTTCAAAGGATCGATAACTTTTTCAAAGGATCGAGAATATTTTCAAAGTATCGAAAATTTGTTTCAAACGATCGAGAATATTTTCTAATTTTTTTACAGTTTACTGATGTATTGTTTCTGTGACATTGTAGATGACGAGCAGGATGAAGGAATTGCTTAAAATTCCAGAGGGAGAGTGGTTCAAGGGAAAATTGACCCGACACGACCATTTTGAAGCCCTCTCCCGTATAGACGATGCACTTAACCGGGTCCCTTAAGAGTTTGCTGTTGAGGATCGATGTCGGTTCATGGCCTCCTGTTTCGGGCATTTCATATCGATGCACCGGGAGCTAAAGTTTTTGGGTGGTGTTATTCATCATCTGCTGTTGTGGGAGTTGGACCATGACGGGCCGACATATGAGATTCGGTTCTTGTTAGGGAACCATGTGGTCAGGTTTTTTAAGGTGGAATTTAGCATCATCACCGGATTATGTTTTGGAGTCGTACCGGACACGAGTATGTATGTTGCAGTTGAGAATGACATACATCAATGGTACTTTCCTAGACATGATGAGGTATCGTTGGATGACTTGAGGGTTGTTCTTACCCGCAGAGAGTTTCAACAGGCGTACGATGCTGTGAAGTTGTGACTCGTTTACATGTTGAACTGGATATTGATGGGGGTGGACGAGAGATTGAAGATTCCAGTTTAGCAGTTTCGGTTGGTAGAAGACCTCAATGCCTTCGATGCGTTCCCATGGGGTGCCCATGTCTATAGGCATTATATATTTTCATTCAAGCATGCGTTACCACGACTTCATGAGGAGAGACGCCAGCAGTCACAGGGCGATGTTGGACATTCCGTGGAGGGGTACAATATCTACGGTCTATCACACGCCCTTTTGGTAAGAAATTTGATTTCCAACATGTATATTAAATTTCTAATCCAAAATTGTTTTTGATTATAACTGTACTTATCTTTGATGCAGATATTTGCTTTCGAGGTGATCCCCCAACTGGGCGTCGATTTCGGGACTCGAAGGGTTACAGACCTTTCTCCTCGAATGTTGAAGTGAGAGTTGACCAAACAACCTAAAGGGAAGAAGCTGGACAAGATTTTTAGTGCTAGGGTAATTATTTTATTTGTTAATCGTATCGTTATATTACTTACTATAAGTAACAATGACATTCATCTAACTACGCTTTCAGATGTCTGCGAGGACGAAAATCGTGTCCACAACAGCTGAGGCTGTGGCACCGTACTTCACAGGCCTAAGTGAGAGGGGGAGCCCGTATGTGCAGGACGATAGGGTTCACCCCTACTACTGTCCTTGATCCGACTACAAGTGCAGTTCGTCCTGAGGAGGAGGGTGGGCGTCTGACTACAAGTGCAGGTCCAGTTATATGTACTGCAGTGGAACTACATCTGTGTACACGTCTTGCACTTCTTTCCATTTTGAATGGTTCTTCATCTTCCTCATTGTTCGATACATTATATACCGGATGCAAATTTGGCTCATTAGCCACCTCATGGATTGCTAAGTTGTGAGGTTCATTGTTCCACTCATTGTTCATGTAATTGTACATCTCATTGTATTGGTGGTTGTACTGCCCAGCATTCATTTCAATTTGACAACCAAAAACATCGTCCAATTGAGCTCAAACTATATCACCATGGTCAGCTACTTCCGGTGGGACACCACATAGGTTTTTCCTACCGTCAATCCCACTTCTTTCAGTGAACAACTCGTTGCTTCCGCCTGGAGATCGAAAATGTTAGGTGTTATCATGAGGAGGGATTTCTTCACCGATAACACCTCCTACAACCCTCTCAATTAAACTGAGACATACTTGAAGGATTACCCTATCTTCCCCTAGCATAAAAAAAATATCGTCGTCATTTCTTATAAATGTGCGACATGTTGTCCCGGGAACGATTGATATAGATTGTAGATCAGCAATGTATTTGTTCACATCGTACTTTACAACGGTTTGTACTATCGACACCAGCTCTTCGTAAGTCATATTTCTGGACACATACATTCCTTGGTTATCGGAACCAAGAAACCTCTGACTTCCATTAGGTAATTGCTCTCATCGACTGTTATACGATATTACTAATTTAATCTGATCCATTGTCCTGTGAAAATCATCATCACAAACAATTATTAACAAATAAAAAAATTACTTTTACAATTACTAAGAATTACAAAAATTTCTCAAAAGTAACGGATCGAGAACATGTTCTTCGGAATCGAGCTTTTTTGTAATGGATCGAGAACATTTGCAAACGAATCGAACTTTTTGGAAAGTGATCGATAACATTTTCTAAGTGATCGAGCTTTTTTCAAATGGATCGAGTACTTTTAATAAGGGATCGAGAACTTTTTCAAGGGTTAGAGAATAATTTACAACGGATCGAGAACTTATATAACGGTTTGATTCGAGAACTTTTATCGAGAATATTTGTCAAATTATCGAGAACTTTTATCAAGGGATCGAGAACTTTTAACAAGGGAACGAGAACTTTTTCTAAGGGATCGAGAACATTTCTAACAGTTTGAGAACTTTTTTAAGGGGTCGAGAATATTTATCAAATTATCGATAACTTTTATCAAGGGATCGAGAACTTTTGTCGAGGGATCGAGAACATTCTCTAAGGGACCTAGAACTTTTTCTAAGGGACAGAAAACTTTTTCTATGGGATCGAAAATTTTTTTAAGGGATCGAGAACTTTTTTAAAGGATCGAGATTATTTATCAAATTATCGAGAACTTTTATAACGGTTTGAGAACTTTTATCCAGGGATTGATAACTTTTCCTAAGGGATCGATAACTTTTCCTAAGGGATCGAGCATTGTTTTCAAATAATCGAGCTTTTTTCAAAATAAACAAAACCTCGTTTCAATACAAAATAAGCTCGATTCATCTTTAAATATTCTTGGTCACACAAGAAAAAAGCACGGATGTTTTCCATTTTCATACATTCAAGTGCAAAATCTGAACTGGATACATTGTTATCGAGGAATGGATATATTGTTAACCCACACATAAATGAATGCAAAATATCTGAAATGTATAAAAGAAATTTAATTGAAGATCATAAATATTTGTTACCTTCTACTGCATAATCTAGAGAGAGACAACTTTTTTAGAAACAGAGTCAAGTTTTTCAGACAAGTTTTTTAGGGAGATACCAACGAGTTCATAAAGTTGCTTTTTAAAAATTAAAGTTTAGGGACAATTTGGGTAGTTCACCATAATAGGTGCCTTTTAAACTTAAGTTATTAAAAGGGTGACATCAACACAACACACCTTAAAAAATGTGACATATCTCACCATTTCCACCAGTATATAACGGTTGTTTTGTATTGTGTTTGGAATGTCTATGACAAAATTATCAACTGTACGGTTATACGTTTGGTATGGCTGAGAAAGAAAGAGACAAGAGGTTTAAATGACCATAGTGCCCATATTAATTACTTTAAAGATTAAAAAACCGGAAAGCAAAAATAGTTGAACTACAATATTTGAGCTTAGTACATCATCAAGTTTATCTTCTGATCTAATTGTTCTATCTCTATCTTCTGACCTGGCGCAGAGATAGACAAACACACAATACAAAAGCAAAACAAGAAACTACAACTTGATGCTTAGATACTCGCGACAATGGGATTTTAGAGTTAAAGATGCAATCTTGGTTGTTTCTCTCTCAAGAAAATCTAATCTCTCTCTAAGAAGTCAAAATGCAAGAGTTCGTAGTGAATAAGAAAGTAAATGGGCTATGAATAGGGGACATCAAAACTACATCGTTTTGAGCAAAACGGACTGTCACGGCTATGACCGGCATAGTCAACCAATACGGTAGTCGGTCACGGTAAAGGCAAACGAAACGTCGCCAACATGTCGCTCTACTGTTTTTCTCCGTGGTCTAAGATGACACTTTAACCGTAACCACTCCTAGAAAGCTTGTTGCGGTCGATTTGTCGTAATCAACCAAGACATCACTTGGACCGCGGAAATTGCTATCGCTACCTCGTTGCTGTCTCCTACGACAATGATATTACCACATAAATGACTGTTGCTAGTTCATTGTTGTCTATCAAGATGACTCTCAGATTGCGACAATGAGAGGAAAGACATTCTCATGCAATCTAAAAAACTAACGTGTATGCAATGTGTACAAGTGTGTGAGTGGTGACAATGCACACATAAAGAGGCAATACGAAACACAAATGAATGTCATGTAAGTGTGTGTGTGTGTGTAACTATTCTCTTCAAGAGTTAATTCAAGTAATATACCTTACGCTTTTGCTCTTGAAGTCATGGAGATACTTGAAAGCTTGTCATCGAGAACCTAAGCTACATATTACAAAATTATCCCCAATGTGATTTGTCATGTATTAAGTCAATCATAAATTAGAGATCCTTACAGTATTGAAGGGGTGTTTTGATGCAAATTGGGCTAGTAGTCCAACCATAAGAAGATCGATTACAGGATATTGCATATTTCTTGGTGATTTTCTTATATCTTGGAAAACAAAGAAATAGGCAACATTTTCTCACTCATCCGCAGAAGCAAAATATAGAGCTATGACGTTCATCACTTATGAATTAACTTGGTTAAGATATCTTCTACAAGATCTGTAACTTAGTCATTCAGTTCCAACAATGTTACATTGTGATAACCAAGCTGCTTTACATAAAGCAGCAAATCTCGTTTTTCATGAACTTACAAAGCATATAGATTTGGATTGTCATATAATGAGTGAAAAAAATTAATCAAGAAAAATGCAAACTTCTTTGACACCTTTTACTCTTCAAGTTGCAGACATGTTTACTAAGGGTGCGTTTGGCACAGAGATGGGACATGACAAGGTGAGACTAGACTTGACAGGACAAGACTGGACATGCTATTCTATGTTGTGTTTGGAAGGTCTGGATAGAACTATAAACTGTACTGTTATGCGTTAGGTATGGCTGGGACATGACGGAACAAGAGATTCAAATGACCTGAGTACCTCTATTATATATATATATATATATATATAATATTATAGTATAAGGATTATGATATTATTATATATTAATATAGAATATTACATGTATTATATATAATAATATGATATATAATATTAAATATTAGTATATATATATATATATTATATAATGTATAATATATATATATATATATATATATGTATATGTATATATGATATAATAAACATTATTATAATATCATATATATATATATTATATTATTATATATAATAATAAAATATAATATATTATATGTAATATAATATAATATGTTATATAAATAAGTAACACTTAAATAATATATATATATATATATATATATATATATATATATATATATATAAAAATCATAATAAATAATAATAATAATAATAATAATAATAATAATAATAATAATAATAATGTTTAAAATATCATATATATATATATATATATAATATTATATTATTATATTTAGTAATATAATATTTGAGCTCCACTACCATCTCATAGAGAGAACCAAGGCTTTGTTTTCCCCACAGACGGCATTTCCACAATGGCCTTAACAGGGTACTTACTATCTAGATACTATCAGAGATGGATGGAGATCATAAGCCAAACTAGTCAGTACGTGGCTTTGTTAAACCTGAGTTCATCCTAGCCAGCACCATTATGGTTCCGGATGTGTCTAGGGTATCCAGCCGATATACTAGACCAGTATACAAAATCTGTTCTGATATGCAGGATCCTCATACGAGGCAAGCATAGAGCATACTAGGACCTTGAAGAATCATAGTTTCAGACATAGAACCGTCTGAAGATCAGGAAGAGAAAACTATTTAGAAAGCCATTAAAACACAAACACGCAAAGCTTTATTGATCTTCTGATTGATTTACACAGAGGAGATGAGGTTCCTTTTATAGAGAAGGAAGACCTCCAACGAGCCCAAGGCTTGCAAGCCTATTTTACAAGAGATAAGGCCAAAAGCGGTGGCCGACACAACAAGATAATTATAACAAAACAACAAAGAAAGCAGAAAGCTGGTCGGAAAGCTGGAAGACACAATAATAATTATACAGCAAAGATATGTGATACAGCCACGGACTGCTAATAGTACAGGTGGAGTGATATTCATCATCAGAGTTGATGGCCCCACAGATTGAATAGGGCCACCTGTCAGCCTGGTCTTGGGAGTCCTGAAGATAGGAATTCAGGAAAGGATGCCAACTCCTTGTTGGGTCTCTCGGGACGTCAGGAAGGATAAAAAGGACATTTGTATTGTCATTATTGACATCACAAAATAAATTATGGAGGGGTATCTGGATACTGGTATGATACAATCTTTCATAGTCATACGATGTATCCCATTCGTAGCAGACGTTAGAGGTCCAGATAAGCTGATTATGTGGGTTATATCTGTAGGGCCTGTTAAAGATCCAAATGCAGCATACTTTGGAAGCCTGTTCTGGGTCCATCTTCCAGAGATGGTAATGGCCCATAAGCCTGGTAAGCTCGGTCAGACAGATAGAGGATTGAACCACTGTAGGAAGGTTTGGAGGTTAACAGAGGTTGGATCCTGGATGAAACCATATAGCGCCTGGAGAGGAAAAACTATGGCATGGTGATGGAGAACAGATAAGCACCACAGGAACCACAATACCTGGTCTGAATAGTAGTAAAAATGTGGTGATATAAAAGGGTCGAGGAAAGGTTTGCTGGGGTTGGCTAACTGGTGGTGGCAACCTTGATTGTTGATCTGAGAGAGATATCTTGAAAGATACAATGTTGCAAAATCTTGAACCTGTTGGATAGTGGGAAGTTGACCTGGTGGAAAGGTGGCCATGAACTCTGGAGGGAAAACAGGTGGCAATGGGGGAGTAGGCAGAGTAGTACAAGATGAGGCTTGGGAAGATATCATGTAGATCAAGGGGACAGGGCCGGTACGAGAAAGCATGGTGATAGGGTGAGGTCGTGAGAGCATATCTGGAATGATGTTATGGTGACCTTTAATATGTTTGACCGAAAAGTCGTATCTGGAGAACCAATCTTTGAGTCTCAGGAGCTGGGGATTTGGCAGGAGCTTTTTATGGAATTCAAGCACCTTAGGAAAGGATGAGTTGTCCATTTCAATGGTAAAGTTTCTGGTCCTGAGATGGAAGTCAAACTTGGAAATTCCATTTTTGACACCAAGGATCTTCTTATAGATAGTGTGATAGTGTTTCTGGGCATCTTTGAATTGTCCGCTGGCATGACCACAGTAGTGGCGTTTCCCATTGATTTCTTCAATGAGGATGGCTCCCCAGAAATGATCACTGGCATCAGTCTGTAGGAAGAGGTGTCCTGATGAAGGAATATGTAAGGGTGGAGGCTTTCGTGCAACACTTTTGAGGTGGGATATTGCCTCAGAGTGAGAGGTGTTCCACTGAGGGGGATCCTTCTTGAGAAGCTTGGAGAAGCAGGTGGTGTAGTGGCTGGCTTATGGAATGAAATCTCTGATGTAGTTGACAATGCCAAGAAACTGTTGAAGTTGTTCTTGTGAGAGATTCAAATCCGGGAAAGCAAAAAGTTGTCTTGCAAGGTGAGGTACAGGGGCATAAGATCCATCTTTGATTTTCATGCCAAGGCAATATCCCGGGGCATAAGATCCTCCTCTACTGAACAATATGTTGACTTAGAAATTGGTCAACCACTTATTGATCAGTGGATCAAAGAAGGATACTCATATCTACACATCGGAGCCATCAAGATAATCCTTACTTTACATGGCAGAAAAGGGTTACCAGTAACGGCCAGGATTTCCCTTCTCAACACCATTTACAAGCAGTATGAACACGCAATCATTGGAACGTGTCTTTCCACTTTACATGCAGGAAGCATCTCACTTACTTATTATCCAAACTTCAACATCCCACTCCGGGATCTGAATCTTCACAACTGTCTCAAAATTCAACTCCAACTCGTGGGAGCCCCTATGATGCCAAATTTCTATATGGCAACCCTGCACCACCAGATTGCGTACAGACTCCAAGATCATGCTCTTGATCTTCCTATCCCTGGACATACTGAAGATACCATCTTCATCAAAGCTGAAAGAGAAGATGAAGTTCGTACTATCATCCAAATTCCCAAGCAATTACCCAGAGAAAAGCTCACAGAAATTATGCCTCTCAAGTGGATCACCAACTATGAGAAGGCTTTTCAAAACATCACTCCGGTTGTAGCTACTGATACCAAGTTCACTAAGTTAGCTGATGGTTCCATACAGACTACTTATGTTATTGCTACTCCAGAGACCAACACCACTAGCATAGAGGCATCACCAAGTGCTCCTCCGGTGTTCCAGGTCCTCATGATCCGACCTGTCACAACTGAAAAGGAAATTCCTATTCATCACTTTGAAGCCGATGGGACTCCTATCTACACAGACAAGATTAACGGATATTTCATCTGGGACGTTGACCCAGAAATGTGTGATGCAGATCGTGATTGCAGAGATTGTCACAAACCGGTGAAATCACCCTGTAAAACAATTCGCCCACTTAGAGATCCTAAGGACCCTCACAGTCATTGGATTGGTTTACACCCAATAAAGAACAGACCTCTCCCTATCTATGATAGGGCACTTCAAATCCTGAAAGATGAAGGATTGCTTTTGGAGGAGCCACCAGTAAGAGTCCTGCCTCCCGCTCCAGTTCCTATTCCTATTCCATGCTACATGGCCTCCAGCTATGATAAGGATTTTCCTCCCCTGGAATCCTCTTCAAATCCTGAAAGAAACTTATTTTCTAGGCCATTCATCCAATCGATAGAGGTCTCACCTGACAGATCTATTAAACAGCCCTCTCAGACTGAACAGGTCCTCAATTGGAATACTCGTAATGCCACTGCCCAAAATAGAGTTCTTCACTCTATTGACTAGAAGATAGACAAAGTCTCTCATAATGTTTCTCAACATGACAATCAGCTTCAACATCTAGATTCTACATTACACAATATGTACACAGATTTGCAATCCAGAGTTTCTAGATTGGATGTTGATCTCCATCAGTATATCAGTCAAGGATATTTTGGCCCTGAATTTGATAGCAAAGAGAGAGAAATCAGGCAACTCAAGGACCAGTTAGACCAGATAACAAGAGACCATTTTACCAGTACTCCTTATGTCCCAAGGCCACATCCTTATTCACTGTCCTTGATATTCCCGACTCAATCACCACCACCTCCTTCCCGGCCTCCCGATCATTCCCAGTTCTTCAAATCAACTGGTGATCTTTTCATAAAATATCCTCATTTACCTACTGAACAACCATCCTCAAGTAAAGCCAAGAAAACCTCTTCTCAGAAAAAGATGACACATGCACCTCACAAACGCTCACCACCAGATCATCGAAAACATGCCTTCTATACATATTCCCGCTAATTTACCTCTTCAGAAACCTCTAATAATTCTACAGAAACAGAACCCACAGAATCCTCTTCCATTTCATCATGGGAAACATATTACACCGATGAAACACCAACCTCAGATTCTTCAAACTATTCAGACCCGGATGCCTTACCTTATCTTTCTCAGATCTACCTGGCCACTAGAGCTGACCCACAACCTTCTACTCAGACAGTTGACACGTCTGAATCCTCAGGTGAAACTTCTAAGTAACCAGCTCCTATGGTAGACAAACCACCAGACCAAAGAGATAGAACACAGGCTCCTCCACTGAAACCTACAAATGGCCCCTGGTTCAATTTTGACGACGTTGCTCCCAGGAAATGGAGAAAAAGAATGTCTTAAATGAGTGCATGGCTAGACCTTCAAATAGCTAAAGGAGGTGACAATACAGAATCCATTCTGAGAGAATTTGTCTCTAGATTCACCGGATCCCTCAGAGATTGGTACAAAGCACTTGGAGAATACATATAGTTACAACTGGTCAGATGTGGATCTGTTTCTATAGCAACATGA
Organism: Dipteronia dyeriana; assembly: GCA_032871835.1. Classification (NCBI taxonomy): domain Eukaryota; kingdom Viridiplantae; phylum Streptophyta; class Magnoliopsida; order Sapindales; family Sapindaceae; genus Dipteronia; species Dipteronia dyeriana. The sequence goes on along the minus strand of CM065303.1, from coordinate 50,366,003 downwards.
ATAGTCTTCAGAGAATTTCTCGGAGACGCTTCTCAGTTCTATAAACAGACCAGACAGGAATTCTTCGAAATGAGAGTTTGCTCATTAGACAAAGAAGATATCGATTACCACTACAGGCGCATGTCTTTCAGGTATCATGCACTCGGTGGAATCAATGATGAAACCTTAAGACAAGTATATTTGAATTCTCTCCCCACAGAACTCCAGGGGGAACTTCAAAGATTGATTGAATTCTCAGGAAGAAACCTCAGAGACATCACTCTAGGAGAAATTCACTTGTTTACCCCCAACGAGTTTTTTCGAAAATGATCAGAGAAGGAAAAAGATACGACAAACACTGTAAATTTCCTTCTAACTACCATCTCAAGTGCAACTCCAATGAGCATTGTAACTGCAAAGCAAATAGGCCTTCCAGGAGGCAGTCGTCCCAAAACCGGAAAGGTTCTTCAAATCCCAGAAAATACAAGTACTACAGAAAGAAGGCTAGAAGATCATGGAATAAGTCCAATAAATGCTTTGCCTGCGGTCAAGAAGGACATTATGCCAAGCAATGTCCCAATAAAAGAACAAAATCTGCCAAGCTCATTCAACAGCTTAGACAGGTTGCAGAGGAGATTCCTATAGATGCTGACATTGAATCTTTCTTCTCAGAACAGGAAGATGTCAACCAGTTGACCTCTTTTATGGTTCTGGATTCATAGGATCACGACTCTAGCTCCTCAGATCACCCAAGCTAACCAGATCCTGACTCCCCATCAGAAGCTTACCAGGCCACCAGCAATGAAAATTCTGGCCCACAGATCAAGATTCAGATCTTAGCTATAAAATATTCCAAACCAGTCCATGTCATTGCCTATTTTGATACGGGAGCCCATTCCTCTATGATGAATCCCAGCGTCCTCCCTGCAGATACCTAGAAAGAAGAAAATAACCAGTTCTTAGCAGCAGATGGACAACTTTTCAAAGCCTATTTGGTCTCCAAAAACAAGATCGACTTACAGTTTTCCCTTCGTTTACGCTTTGGACCCATGTCATCGGAACTCCTCTTCCCGACAAGGATATCCTCATTGGATGGGACATTTACAGCCAGTCAAAATCTATTAGGATTTTGCCTAAAGAGATTCGATTCAAAAGGGAATTCAAACCCTTCATTGACATTCCAAAAAATTTCCCCCTTTCGGTTATCAATCCAGACTTCCGACATATTCAAGAAAAGCTCTTACAATTCTGCACCAACAGCCATGCAGACTTTAAACATCCACACCCTCTGTGGAAAAATCCTGACTTCTTCATAAAGCTCCCTTTCAAACTCAATGAAGATATCAATCCCACAAAAGCAACTCATTCAGGAATGTTTCCCACTGACCTATCCCTAGCCACGAAAGAATGTGATGAACTTCTCAGACAAGGTTTAATAGAGTCCACCTCTTCTCCATGGGCCTGCCAAGCTTTTTACGTTGAAAAAAGATCTGAACAAATCAGGGGAAAGAAAAGGCTCGTAATTGATTATAAGCCTCTCAATCTCTTCCTCCAAGATGATAAGTTCCCGGTTCCTAGAGCTAATTCGTTATTTTTGCAAATTCCTGGAGCCACTGTTTTCTTCAAGTTTGACTTGAAGGGGGCTTTCTGGCAGATTGGGATCCATCCTTCAGATCGGCCCAAAACGGCTTTCTGCCTCCCAAATGCCCAGTATCAGTGGACTGTCCTTCCTTTTGGGCAAAAAACAGCCCCCTTCCCTGTTCCAAAAGGCCATCACCAGAATCTTTCGTCCAATACTCAACACAGCCCTGCTATATATCGATGACATTCTTCTGTTCTCACCAAACAAAGAATCACACAATGATCTCCAACAACATTTTCACCATATCATTGATAAATATGGAATCATGTTGTCAGATAAGAAAAGCTCAATTGGTGTCACAGAAATTGAGTTTCTTGGCATGAAAATCAAAGATGAATCTTATGCCCCTGTACCTCACCTTGCAAGACAACTTCTTGCTTTCCCGGATTCGAATCTCTCACAAGAATAACTTCAATAGTTTCTTGGCATTATCAACTACATCAGGGATTTCATTCCACAAGCCAGCCACTACACCACCTGCTTATCCAAGCTTCTCAAGAAGGATACCCCTCAGTGGAACACCTCTCACTCCGAGGCAATATCCCACCTCAAAAGTGTTGCACGAAAGCCTCCACCCTTACATATTCCTTCATCAGGACACCTCTTCCTACAGACTGATGCCAGTGATCATTTCTGGGGAGCCATCCTCATTGAAGAAATCAATGGGAAACGCCACTACTGTGGTCATGCCAGCGGACAATTCAAAGATGCCCAGAAACATTATCACACTATCTATAAGGAGATCCTTGTTGTCAAAAATGGAATTTCCAAGTTTGACTTCCATCTCAGGACCAGAAACTTTACCATTGAAATGGACAACTCATCCTTTCCTAAGGTGCTTGAATTCCATAACAAGCTCCCTCCAAATCCCCAGCTCCTGAGACTCAAAGATTGGTTCTCCAGATACGACTTTTCGGTCAAACATATTAAAGGTCACCATAACATCATTCCAGATATGCTCTCACAACCTCACCCTATCACCCTACTTTCTCGTACCGGCCCTGTCCCCTTGATCTACATGATATCTTCCCAAGCCTCATCTTCTACTGCTCCGCCTACTCCCCCATTGCCACATGTTTTCCCTCTATAGTTCATGGCCACCTTTCCACCAGGTCAACTTTCTACTATCCAACAGGTTCAAGATTTTGCAACATTGTATCTTTCAAGATATCTCTCTCAGATCAACAATCAAGGTTGCCACCACCAGTTAGCCAACCCCAGCAAAACTTTTCTCGACCCTTTTATATCACCACCTTTTTACTACTATTCAGACCAGGTATTGTGGTTCCTGTGGTGCTTATCTGTTCTCCATCACCATGCTATAGTTTTTCCTCTCCAGGCGCTATATGGTTTCATCCAGGATCCAACCTCTGTTAACCTCCAAACCTTCATACAGTGGTTCAATCCTCTATCTGTCTGGCAGACCGAGCTTACCAGGCTTATGGGCCATTACCATCTTTGGAAGATGGACCCAGAACAGGCTTCCAAAGTATGCTGCATTTGGATCTTTAACAGGCCCTACAGATATAACCCACATAATCAGCTTCTCTGGACCTCTAACGTCTGCTACGAATGGGATACATCGTATGACTACGAAAGATTGTATCATACCAGTATCCAGATACCCTTCTTTAATTTCCTTTGTGACGTCAATAATGACAATACAAATGTCTTTTTTATCCTTCCTGACGTCCCGAGGGACCCAACAAGGAGTTGGCATCCTTTCCTGAATTCCTATCTTCAGGACTCCCAAGACCAGGCTGACACGTGGCCCTGTTCAATCTGTGGGGCCCTCAACTCTGATGATGAATATCATTCCATCTATAATCTTAGCAGTCCGTGACTGTATCACTTATCTTTGCTGTATAATTATTATTGTGTCTTCCAGTTGTCCGACCAGCTTTCTGCTTTCTTTGTTGTTTTGTTATAATTATCTTTTTGTGTGGCCACCGCTTTTGGCCTTATCTCTTTTAAGATAGGCTTGCCAGCCTTGGGCTCGTTGGAGGTTTTCCTTCTCTATAAAAGGAACCTCATCTCCTCTGTGTAAATCAATCAGAAGATCAATAAAGCTTTGAGTGTTTGTGTTTTAATGGCTTTCTAAATAGTTTTCTCTTCCTGATCTTCAGACGGTTCTATGTCTGAAACTACGATTCTCCAAGGTCCTAGTATGCTTTATGCTTACCTCGTATGCTTTATGCTTACCTCGTATGAGGATCCTGCATATCAGAACAGATTTTGTATACTGGTCTAGTATATCTGCTGGACACCCTGGACACATCCGGAACCAGAATGGTGCTGGCTAGGATGAACTTAGGTTTAACAAAGCCACGTACTGACTAGTTTGGCTTATGATCTCCATCCATCTCTAATAGTATCTAGCTAGTAAGTACCCTGTTAAGGCCGTTATGGAAAGGCCGTTTGTGGGGAAAACAAAGCCTTGGTTCTCTCTGTGAGATGGTAGTGGAGCTCAAACCCTAAGTGGTATATCTATTATATATATAATTATAATATATGATTTATTGGATATGATTGTAATTGTTTAAAAATTTAAAGGGTAAATTGGTCATTTTGACACTTGTCCCATGTCATGGGACAAGTTGTTCTAGGGTCTTGGGTGGGACAAGCTTTTGTGATTTTTGTCTCATCTTTTCCCGTCTTGTCCCATGCTAAGGACATGCCAAACGGGAAACAAGAACAAACTGTCTCACATTGTCCCGTCCTATCCCGCGTACCAAACACACCCTAAAGCATTCTGAAAAGGAGTTTTTCATTAACATTTAAACAAGTTGGGCATTCTAGGCATTCATATTCTAACTTGAGGGTGAGTGTTGAATATCTTTGGAATTTATCACCATCAATCTTGGGATTTTATTCGGGCAATCAATCTTGACATTTTATTTAGACAATTAAAAGCATGATATTTTATTTCCTTACTTGGAAAATTACATGTAAAAAGTTTTAATTCTTTTAGTTATTTATATGTGTAATTATGTAATGGAAATACATAAGAAAAAATACAGAGACTTTCTCTACAAATCCTTCCTTTTTTTTATACAAGAAATGATGACCATTAATTCTAGAGGAATAAGGAAATTGCAAGAAAGTCTTGTTGTTTAGACATGACAATTCAAAACCTTTAAGGTTAGGGACGTAACTAGGATTCATCGCTATGGGGGTGCTAGAATAAATCTTCTTAATAAGTCTCTACGGATAGAAGAAATTTTAATAGTTGAAAAATAAAAATGCATCTAATAGTTAACAAGGTAAAATTGAAATAATAATGTATACATTTTAAAATATATTTTTTCGGTGTAAGACAACTAATAATGTAGCAAAGATTTTTTTTAAAAGTCTTAACTCAACTTTAACGATGTAAAATTGAAATGAATTTAAAGGTGATGAGGTTGGTTCGGTGGTATACTCTCCACACCTATATCATGAGGTCGAGCGTTCGAGTCCTCCCTCCTAAAATAAACCGAAATTTATGTAATACTTCAAAAAAAATAAAAAAAATTCCTCATTTGTTAGCTCATACCAAACCAAGACAACATCAACAAAGATTTTTACTAAACAATGTATTATATAGGTGTATTTTCATTTGATGTTGCACTCAATTTTTATAACAATACTTTATAATTATGAAAGTAGATTAACCCTAAGATTTACAAACAAAAAATTATAATAACCTTAAAATTTCAAAACAAAATAAAATATTTAAATTTATATATTTCACAAAACATAAATTGTTAGAAGACTATTTTTTTTTCTTGACAAAGAGATTAAGCCCGTATGATAATATAAAGTTACAAAACTATAAATTAGATAACTACTAAAATTTTAAAATAAAATAAAATAAAATAATAAAATATGTAGTTCATTAAAATATATCTAATTTGAAAACCAAACTTCTTTAGATAAATAGGTTTAGCCAAAAGAATGGGAAAGAGTAGTTAATAAAAAAGTCCAATTTATTTGAAGTGGTTGCCCTGATGGGAGTGAGTAAAAATCCAAAAAATAAAAGAAAAACATGTAAAAGGAAGTTGCAGTCTGCAGACAAATAACAAGGACATGTATGGTATTTGTTTATATAATTGATCTAAATAAATAATTAAAAAATTGTAAGGACTAGTCTGTAATTTACTCAATTTTAATTTTTATTAAGACGGGCCAGCCCACCCTAGCCTCTGCTATGGTATGTCTCTGTAATCAAGGGCCGAAGGACTGGCTGAGTTTTGAGTCTGAAGGGAAATATGATATCTGGGCCTTTTTTGCTGCATGTTGTCGGTGGACAAAATTCATTTGTGATATTTATGCTGGTGTTTGCACCATAGATGGTTTTGGCTTCTGTGTGTAAGGCAAGACAAGGAAGATGAGGATTATACTAGAAAAAAGGGAGATGGAGAATGAGAGAGAGTACATTTTTTATTGAAGATAATTGTTTGAATTCAAGTAACAAAACTAACTAGCTAGTTTATAAACTCTTTTTTATGTAATGAAATAAACAAATCTCTTCAATTTTGAATGGCTTGAAAATAAGTTGACCAAGGAAAATGTATAATTACACCTTCAAATTTGCAGTAGAAGTTAATTTGATTGATTCCTAGTATCATTGCTTCAATTTCACTCACGTTTTGAAGATCAATTACCAGCATGTATTGATTCATTTTCATAGGTGTGGACCTTCATGTCAGTGATGATTGGCTTGAAGTTAAGTCTGAAAAGGACACATCTTCTTCCATTTGTTTTTTTTTTCCACGAAAGAACACATCCCTTTCAATTCTACGCGTTTCTTCTTCTGCTTTTTTTCAAACATCAATAATGTAATGGGTCGACTTTGACTTTCCAGTTCAAATATATTCCAGCACATAAGTCATAGGACTGTCTGGTAAAGATAACCTTGTGAAAAAATGTTATGTGCTGAATCCATTTACAAATGTCTGGTATAGTGCCATGGGAAAATGATTTTCCCTGATTCAGCTGTTAATGAATCCCACATTAAAGAATAAAATAAAACCGAAGGCTAAGAGAATGTTATATATATATATATATATATATATAAATGGATATTGTCAAAAGCCAATACAATATTCCTTTTGGTTGCAAGTCTATCTACCACGTCTCATTAAAAACATATTAGTAAGCTAAATATGGTAATATAAAATAAATGTGTTGAGTAGAGTTTTGTTGGAAATTTTGTGATAATCTCTCATTTTGTGAGAGTAAAAATTGAGTATGATAAATTCCATAGAAATGGAAGATTAAAGTGGATTCGAATTCTCCTTCGTGAGAACTTCGAAATGGTATACTCAAATTTACAAAATGGTTAATGGGTAAATAAGAAATTGAGTCTCAAAGTGGACCCATTGTGTAGGGATTAAAAAGAATCACACATTACTTAGAGAAATCATTTATAAGTAGTTTATAAGTGAATGTGTGATATGAGCTTTCAACATGTGTGGCATAGAGGCTCTCTCTCGCGCGCACAGGGGGTGCAAATCATGGACCCTGAACCTTTGAATGCCGCTCCGATTAGACCGTGAGAGTCCAGTTGACATTTTGACACTTCCCTAAGTCAACGTTTTTGATTGTGATGAAAAAGGAAAGATTTAATTGTTTGGATTCTGATTTCTTACTTGATCACTAAGAATACAGAATCGGGTTTTAATTAGAAATAAATCTCTTTGGAGAATATTATATAATTAAATTATTTCCTTATTAAATCAAAAACGAATTTTTCAAAAATAATCTCGAATTAATCCCAAAACCCTAGTGTTTCGGTTGGGTATTTAATATCTCTAATATTCTGTTCAACAAAAAAAAAAATTCCAACGTTTTTGATTGTGATGAAAAATGAAAGCTTTAATTGTTTGGATTCTGATTTCTTACTTGATCACTAAGAATACAGAATCGGGTTTTAATTAGAAATAAATCTCTTTGGAGAATAATATCTAATTAAATTATTTCCTTATTAAATCAAAAACGAATTTTCCAAAAATAATCCCGAATTAATCCCAAAACCATAGTGTTTCGGTTTGGGTATTTAATATCTCTAATATTCTGTTCAACACACACAGAAAAACAATTCCAGTTTTCTTTTGAGCAGCCGAATTCGTTTCTTCTCTGTTTTCTTGGTAAGTTCAAAACTCGGTTTGAGTTCGCTGGTAGAGGATAGTGCTTGGGCCATTCAAACTTTCTGGTATCAGAGTTCTGGTTCAGATCGTAACAGACTTGAAAAATAAATCATTGCTTCAGTTTTCAACTGTGGTAATCGGGTTCCTCTGGAACACTGATTCAATTTGGAAATCGGGTTCTTTGGAACACTGATTTCAATTTTATATACATACGTTACCTGTGGAAATCGGGTTCTCTGGAACACTGATTTCAATTTGAAATATATATATATATATATATATATATATATATATATATATATATCATTAATCTGTGAAAATTAGGTCTATTATTAGACACTAATTTCGAAATCAATTGAGATTTCATTTGTGTTATCGGGTCTGCAATATCAGACACTGATTGTGATTTCCATCTTGAAATCTGATTTGATATCAACTGATATTCGTTTTATTATTTATGTGACACTAAAACGATTTTGTTTCTGTTTCAGATATTATGGCAAACAAATCGAATGTGAACTCCAGTGTTCCACTAGAGACTCCAGAAGTGAATCCAAGTGTGAGATTAGATACTTCAGCTGTGAACTATGTGCTTGTGGGCTAGGTACCAGTAGTAGTACCTACTGTGGCTACAACGACTCCGGTCATCAACTCATTTGTGAGAAACATGTCTGATCCGGTGATGAGCCAGTATATGAGTCAAGGGAATGTTCCCATGGCAAATCCCTACATGAATTCTGTACATTTACTGATGAAATCATATGGAGAAACTTGATAAGTTCAGTGGACCGAATTTTAAACGATGGCAGCAAAAGATACTGTTTTATCTGACCACACTGAACCTTGGCAGATTCTTGACTGAAGATGCTCCTAAACCTAATAATGGTGAAGAGCGAGATGTTCAGGTATGGAATGTTATTGATGCATGGAATCACTCGGATTTCCTGTGTCTTAATTACATACTGAACGGGCTGTCAAATTCGCTATATAGCATTTATTCTTCAAAGAAAACAACCAAAGAACTGTGGGAATCATTAGACTGTAAATACAAAACTGAGAACGCTGGTTCCAAGAAGTTTATTGTCGGCCAGTTTCTTGATTACAAGATGGGGGATTCTAAGACAGTTATGAGTCAAGTCCAAGAGCTATAGGTGATTTTGCATGAGATACATGCCGAAGGGATGACCCTGAGTGAAACTTTCCAGGTGGCTGCAATCATTGAGAAGCTTCCTCCTTCATGGAATGAGTTTAAAAACTATCTCAAACACAAGCGAAAGGAGATGAAGATCGAGGATCTGATTCTCAAGCTTCGTATTCATGAAGATCACATGAAGTATGACAAGAAAAATGTCAATGCGCTTGAAGCGAAGATCAATGTGGTTGAGCATGGGCAAAGTTCTAAACCAAAGAAGAACAAGCCTGGAAAGGATCCAAATTGGGTCCTAAGGGAGGAGTCTCTAAGAAGCCAAAATTCCAAGGGAAGTGCTCCAACTGTGACAAGCTGGGTCATAAATCTTCTGAGTGTAGGTTGCTAAAGAAGAAGAAGAACCACAAGGCAAACGTGGTTGTTGGGATCTCAAGAGATGTATCCGAGATCAATCTCTCTGCAGTTGTGATAGAAGCAAACCTTGTTGGGTCAAACCCAAAGGAGTGGTGGTTGGATACTGGGGTCACTCGTCATATATGCTCTGACAGGGAGATGTTTAATATATTTGAAGAAATGAAGAATGAAGAAAAGTTGTATATGGGAAACTCAGCCACATCTGACTTGAAAGGACGTGGTCAAGTCATTCTCAAGATGACCTCTGGTATAACCCTGAGCTTGAACAGTGTGCTGTATGTACCTGATATATGCAAGAACTTTGTTTCCGGTTCGTTGCTCAATCAGCATGGGTTCAAGATGGTGATTGAATCAGACAAAGTGGTTTTAACCAAGCAGGGAACTTATGTGGGTAGGGGATATGTAACTGAAGGGCTGTTTAAGCTTAATGTATCTGTTGTCAAAAGAACAATCAATAAAGATAATTCTTCAGTTTTTTTGCTTGAGTCTTTCAATTTATGGCATGGTAGACTAGAACACGTTAATTATGATACCCTACGTAGATTAATTAACTTAAATCATATTCCCACAGTCAATATTGATCCTAAACATAAGTGTGAAGTTTGCGTTGAAGCAAAACTAACAAGGTCATCATTTCAAACTATTGAAAGGAAATCTGAACCTCTTGATTTAATTCACACAGATATATGTGATTTAAAATTTGTTCAAACAAGAGGTGGGAACAAATATTTCATCACATTTATAGATGATAGCACCAAATACTGCTACGTATATTTGTTGAAAAACAAGGATGAAGCTATAAAGAAGTTTAGTCTCTATAAAACTGAAGTTGAGAATCAACTCAACAAGAAAATCAAGGTACAGAGAAGTGACCGAGGTGGTGAATATGTAGCACCGTTTCGTGAATTATGTGCTCAACACGGAATCATACATCAAACTACTGCACCATATTCCCCTCAGCAAAACGGTATTGCAGAACGTAAAAATCGTACCTTGAAAGAAATGGTGAATGCAATGCTGATAAGTTCTGGAGTGCCTCAGAACATGTGGGGTGAAGCTATATTGTCTAGCAATTACCTTTTAAACAAGGTACCCCGAAAGAAAGAAGACAAGACACCATATGAACTATGGAAAGGAAGAAAGTCTTTCTATAAATTCTTACGAATGTGGGGGTGTCTTGCCAAAGTAGCAGTCTCTATACCTAAGAAGGTGAAAATAGGTCCGAAAATCGTTGACTGCATTTTCATTGGATATGCATAAAACAGTAGTGCTCATCGATTCTTGGTCTATAAATCTGACATATCAGATATACACATAAACACGATAATAGAATCTAGAAATGCAATGTTCTTTGAACGTGTATTTCCATGTAAATCCAATGATGAAGCAAGTTCGTCAAAACGAACACATGCTGATAGTTGTGAGGACCAAGAATAAGAAAATGAAGTAGAGGATGAACCTAGACGTAGCAAAAGAGCAAGGACGAAAACGTCTTTTGGTCCAGATTTTATGACCTATTTGCTAGAAGGTGAACCTCAAACTTTCAAAGAAGCGGTAAGCTCTTTTGAAGGACTCTTGTGGAAAGAGATAATTAATAGCGGAATTGATTCCATCCTTCAAAATCATACTTGGGAATTAGTGGATCTTCCTCCGGGATGTAAATCGCTAGGATCCAAATGGATTTTCAAAAGAAAGATGAAAGCAAATGGATCAATTGATAAGTATAAGGTCAGACTTGTAATTAGAGGTTACAATCAACGAGAAGGCCTAGACTACTTTGATACATATTCTCCTGTGACGAGAATAACCTCCATTAGAATGATACTTGCAATCGCAGCTTTGCGAAATCTTAAAGTACATCAAATGGATGTGAAAACGGCTTTCTTAAATGGAGATTTAGATGAAGAAATTTACATGGAACAACCTGAGGGTTTTTCTGCTCCAGGACAAGGAAAGAAAGTCTGTAAATTGGTGAAGTCTTTATATGGTTTAAACCAAGCACCAAAACAATGTCATGAGAAATTTGACAATGCTATGATGTCAAACGGATTTAAGATCAATGAATGTGACAAATGTGTTTATGTCAAGGACACGGAAAATGACTATGTCATTGTGTGCCTTTACGTTGATGACATGCTCATTGTTGGTAGTGATGATAAAGTGGTCAAATATACCAAGGATATGTTGAAATCAAGATTTGATATGAAATATATGTGACCGACTGATGTAATATTGGGAATGAAAATCTCAAGGACATCTTAACGGACTCATACTAAGTCAATCACACTATATTGACATGATTCTTGAGAAATTCAACAAAAATGATTCTGGAATTTCTAGAACACCAGTAGATACAAATCTACATCTATCTAAGAATAATGGTGAGAGCATCTCTTAACTAGAATATTCTCGAGTGATAGGAAGTCTGATGTACTTAACCAGTTGTACAAGACCAGACATAGCGAATGCAGTTAGCAAATTAAGCAGATATACGAGTAATCCAGGAACCTATCACTGGAAAGGAATAGTAAGAGTACTGAAGTACTTACGATTCACTCGTAATCATGGACTGTATTATACCAAATATCCAGCTATCCTGGAAGGATACACTGATGCTAACTGGATATCTGATATGAAGGATTTAAAATCCATTAGTGGGTATGTGTTCACACTAGGTGGTACGGCGGTATCCTGGAAATCCTCCAAACAAACATGTATAGCCAGATTCACCATGGAATCCGAGTTTATAGCATCAGATAAATGTGGAGAGGAGGCTGAATGGTTACGCCAATTCTTAGAAGATATTCCAAGATGACCAAAGCTTGTGCCGGCAATTTGCATTCACTGTGATAGTCAATCAGCAATAGGAAGAGCACAGAGCAATATGTATAATGGGAAGTCTAGACATATACGTTGAAGACATAATACCATTAGACAACTAATCTCAACTGGGGTTATCACTATTGACTATGTAAGTCAAAAGATAACATTACGGATCCGCTAACTAAAGGGTTAAACAGAGAACTAGTTGAGACATCATCGAGAGGAATGAGACTAAAGCCCATTAGATAAAAGGTCGATACAATGGACACCCAACCTAGTTGATTGGAGATCCAAAGATCTAGGTTCAATAGGATAACCAAGTTGTAAGACTCAGTTGGATCACTGTGGGGGTTACCCTCAAGTCCATTCCTATGATGAAACAGTGATGCCCGTAGGGAAAATGTTAAACTGTGATTTTTAATGATTCTTATGCGTCGAAATTCCTAGCTATGGAAATCCGAGCAGAGTAAAGCGGATTACTCTTAATTAAGAAATCACCTATGTGATAGAGAAGTGGGGCCGCTTATAAAAGAGAATAGTGAAGGGCTATATTCTCCAAAGACTCTCACAGAACCAGGCGCATGTTCATGGCCAAAACGAACATAAAAATGAGAACCAAATCGGGTCTAGAAGATACCTGTGTAAGGTATGTGATCGTTTATACAAAACGGCAGAACAGTTCAAGGATATCACATCTACTGATCAGCCAGTAAAGTAAGCATACCTTTACAAGGGAAAGTTCAAAGGGTAACACCTATCTATCATATGCAGGCTTCGACCGTTTGAACTTATCAAACATCTTCTTTTTGTCTCCTAGGTCAATTTCATTCATGTGGGGGATTGTTGGAAATTTTGTGATAATCTCTCATTTTGATAGCAAAAATTGAGTATGATAAATTTCATAGAAATGGAAGATTAAAGTGGATTCGAATTCTCCTCCGTGAGAACTTCGAAATAGTATACTCAAATTCACAAAATGATTAATGGGTGAATGAGAAATTGAGTCTCAAAGTGGACCCATTGTGTAGGGATTAAAAAGAATCTCACATTGCTTAGGGAAATCATTTATAAGTAGTTTATAAGTGAATGTGTGATATGAGCTTTCAACATGTGTGGCATAGAGGCTCTCTCTCGCGTGCGCATGGGGGGTGCAAATCATGGACCTCGAACCTTCGAATGCACGACTCGTGTGTGGGCGCGACCTGCGGACACGAATGCCGCTACGATTGGACCGTGATAGTCCAGTTGACCTTTTGCAACTTCCCTAATTCAACTTTTTTGATTGTGATGAATAAGGAAAACTTTAATTGTTTGGATTCTGATTTCTTACTTGATCACTAAGAATACAGAATCTTTTTGGAGAATATTATCTAATTAAATTATTTCCTTATTAAATCAAAAACGAATTTTTCAAAAATAATCCCGAATTAATCCCAAAACCCTAGTGTTTCGGTTTGGGTATTTAATATCTCTAATATTATGTTCAACACACACAGAAAAACAATTCCAGTTTTCTTTTGAGCAGCCGAATTCGTTTCTTCTCTGTTTTCTTGGTAAGTTCAAAACTCGGTTTAAGTTCGCTGGTAGTGGATAGTGCTTAGACCTACTACTGTTGAACAGTTGTATCCTGGGAGACAATCGCCTAATACACATACGGTGTTGTCTGGCGAAATTGTCTTAAGGACACCGTGTGAAACACGGGCCTCGGATCAAACTCTTTTTCTAACGTTACTTTTTGTTTTCCTTGACACCAGTCAGATTTGATTGCAAATTACGTTTTACAAGTTTAGCACTAGATTTTAATACACCCTTAATGAAACTTGAGTAGATGAGATCTAACTAAAAGAAGCCAGTGTTTCATGTCTATTTTTTAGAAAAATTCTACCAGTTTAAGCTTTATTACAATTGTTCATGAAGTTCCGACAAATATAAACTTAATCATTACACATTTCAAAACAAAACTAGATGTCACTAATGTGATCAATATAAAAGCTTTCCTCGATTGATTCAGAGTATTCTAGCAACTCTGTGGAGGAATCTGACTGAATCTCTCTAATAGAGCTACATCGAGGAGAAGAAGAAAAGAAAGGCCTAGGAGGCATTTGCAAATCATCAATGCTTCCTTCTAACATTTCTATTACTTTGGTTATTAACGGACGATCTATTGCCTTCACTTGAATGCACCATAGCCCAATTATGCACAATTTTCTTGCTATCACTGCTTCAATTTCACTCACATTTTGGAGCTCCAAATCTCTACCTTCAATTATTTGATCATGTGCCCATGATGGGAAATACGCTTTGCTTGAACGAGTTGCATTAGCAAATGAATTCCTTCTTCCTCCAGCCATTTCTAACAATAACATCCCAAAACTATAAACATCAGACTTGCATGAAACTGTTCCAAAATTCCTTGAAATCAACTCCGGAGCTATGTAACCTATAGTTCCTCTTGTGGCACTAACACATATAAATTCATTTTCCTTTGTATAAAATTTTGCAAGCCCAAAATCTGCAACTTTGGGGATGAAATTGCGGTCTAGCAAAATATTGTGGGGCTTAATGTCAAAATGAAGAATGCACACATCACATCCATTGTGGAGGTACTCAATCCCGCGAGCTGTTCCTAAAGCAATTTCTTGTAGTTTCTCCCAACTGAATGATTGACTGCTAGTTTTCTTTGTAAATATATGCTTATCAAGTGATCCATTAGGCATATACTCGTAAACAAGTGCACGTTTCGATCCTTCGGAACAAAATCCCACTAACCGTACAACATTGGTGTGGTGAATTCGACCGATTGTAGAGACTTCGTTGATGAATTCTTCCCCACTGAACTTGGAGCTTTCAAGCACCTTAACAGCAACTAAGCTGCCATTAAGAAGTTGTCCTTTATAAACTGATCCAAAGCCACCCTGACCTAATTTGTCTCTGAAATGGGTTGTCATTGCAATGATCTCATGATAAATGTATCTTTTAGGCATCCACGAGTGTTGATTGTGCAGAAATGTCTCCACGTTATCCACTGTCTTCTTGGTTGTTTTATATTTGTGAATAAGAAACACAAATAAAACTATAACAAGAAAGAATCTTGTTAAAAGAATTTCCGCAAACCCGCCAATGAGAACATAAAATTGAGCGGGATGTAGATATGGATGCTGGTTGTTTCTGAGAAAGTAATATATATAGTTATCCTTATCTGTGAGATAATTATCACCCAGATAGAGATATATCATGTTGAGAAAAGGAATAAAGGAGCACAATAAGAACAGGAGTTCCAGCAGGGAGGAAATGATATGCAACACAAAACTTGCTAGGAGTGATAGTATTATTGATGCGAGTATGTAAGTGGACGAATCTGCCGGTGAGCCTATAATTAAGAAAAATAAATTAAACACACAAAAAAGCTATTAAAAGTTCAAGAAGCATTGCAGAAAACTTATAACTTACCCCGTTTGTGACATTGATATTGTTTATTATACGGATCCTTATAACAGGAACCACCCGCTGATTCACAATCCCTGCACTCTACCGTCCATGTAAGATCAAAACCTGACTGCAGCAACTTCTGGATGGCTTCGTACGAAGGATTGTCCACAGATGCTTTACGTATAGGAACCCTTGAAATGAACGAACATGACTCTGGAAGATCGTTAATCCTGAAGCCACCGTAATTAACATAAACGTTTGACTGATTTCCAATATTCAAACATGGAAGTCTTCTATAGGTGGGATCACTGATCTTACCTACAGAGCACCTAACAAAATTTGCATCCTTATAGTTGACATAGTTTGTAGTATAACGATTATCACGAATTAATTTTACTATCAATGATAGAGATTTTCGCGGAAGGCGGCAACTTCCACTGGCTATGTCAACATCAGCAACTGTGATTATATGATCTTCGTAGGAAATTCTCTGCACGTAGTACTGTCCTGAATGGAATTCGAGGATGGTTTTGTTGCTCTTGCAGGAAAGTTGATAGTCGGCATCACCACATCCAGCAGGATCGCCTTTTAGCCAAAAAGGGTACCTTATGCTTTTTATGTCTCCACATGAAGAAGAACACTGTGTTTGTTGAAGTTTTCTTGCCTGTATATTTCTGATGAATACAAACGTCAACATAGAAAAAATAAAACCTAAGAAATTTGATGCTTTTTCTCTTCTCATGGTTCCTTCTATGATTTTGGATGAAAATTTGGACTCTAAATTAAATAGGGAAATGTCTCTTATTATAACATTTCTTAGTTGCTTTACTTTTTAATATATGTGTTTAAATTAAACATACATCTGTTGACTACATCAACGTTTGACTACGTAAATATTCAAAAAGTAGAAAGATTTCAAAAAGGAAACATTTGTCTACGTAATTACATAAACATTTGAAAAGTAAAAAAAAAAAAAATCAAAAGGGAAACATTTGACTTGGTAAACGTTTGTTTCATAAAGGCCCGTCGAAAAACTATGCTCTTCGATGGAAAAATTTCAAGAGTTTGTTTTAAACATTTGTTGAATATTCAAATGAACGGCAAAATATTCTTTACATCAGTAATACCAATATTACATTGGTTTATTACATACTGTTCCTTTAACAATTTATTTACTAACAAGTGTATCTACGTATATATAGTATTTCTTAATTGTTACAATAGCTTTACTTGAGCAAAAGATAACACTGATTTACAAATTCTCACGGATATATAAAAGTCACTCTGAAAATATTATAGATTGAAGGAAGCGTTCCTTTCCATTGAAAGATTTTCCAGAATATATATAAGCAAGGAGTTGACTAATTACAAATAACTTCCAAGATCATTACAACATAAAAAAGGAAAAAATATCTCAAGAGATATTATGTGCAAGTTGTCTAATAAAATCAAAGAATTGATTTCTTGGCTTTTGAATGAAAAACACGTCCTTGATGCATGGGCGAAGGCAGAGGGGGGCCGATAAGGGCAATGGCCCCTCCAGCCAATCAAAATTTTATAAACTTTTACTTTTACTTATATTATGATAATATAATATGTAAATGATAATTTTAATTTGATCCCCTGCTTTATTGAAAAATTAATTTCTTCCCTATTTAGTTATTTATTTTGTCAAGACAAAATCAACCCCTTTTAGTATTTTAATTTTTTATGATTTCATACACTATTTCATAATCTAATCTATATATGGGTTCAACAACTACATATTTACAATATAGTTACAAGACTAATTTTCAATCATTAGATTTCGATCCTCGTAATTACTCCTACAACTTTACATAAACTATATAGTAGTTAACAAAGGTTGTTTAATCGTAGTTTTTCGATTTGATTGTTAAGATTATTTTTTGAACTTCCAAGATTTTAGTTTTGAGATTATAAATTAAAAAATATTTAAAATTTATTATTCAAGCTTGTGTTATTATATATCTATTATTTTGTTAGGTTGTTAATATAGTTTTGATAAATTTATTTCACTCATTTGCTACTTAAATTTGTTTACAAATATTTATAAGTTAATTTGGTTTCACATGAATATTATAAAGTTAAATTATAAGTGTATCAATAATTGTTTTTAAATGTAATAATAATACAATGATATTCATCTATACAACAAGATGAAAGATCATTTTTTACAAAATTTTTGATTATGTATATTTAAATAGAAATCGCAAAGAAATTTAAATAAATTTAATTATAGATAATTTTTTTAGAAACAAAATATAGTCAAGTTCCATTTTGATTCTCAAACGTAGTGTGATTATTATTATTATTATTATTATTTTGTATAATTATCTTAAAGACTAAACTATTATATATTTGTATATTAATATATTTTTCTTGGATGACCTTTAGTATTAGTTTCTATCTTGGTCCCCCTAAAATCAATATCTTGGCTTCTCCCATGCTGATGGCTGGAGTAATCTGTGCAATTATGATTGATTTTCCTTGATCATGGGAATTGATTTGAGATTTCCTTGACCGCAGGAGAATTGCAAAGAGCATCTCAAATACAAGCGTGACTTGTGAAAAAAAAAAAGATGCCACGTAGGATTAATATACATTTTTAAAAAAATCTTTCTCCAATGCAGCCGTGCATATTCAACCTCAAGCTGACGTGATAATTTTTTTTTAGACATTGTTAACACGACCTTATACTTTCAGACGGTCTGTTGCACAACCCTTTTTTAGGCTGACTCAACAAACATTTAAATTTGACATTAATTTTCATCTATTTTTGGTAAGGAGATAAAATAAAAAATAAAATAGGAAATAAAATTAGACACATCATTAAAACAAAATGTGTTTTAAACGGAAGCATCGGAGATAAAATTTTAAGTTGAACGTCTATCAAGTCCATATTTATACCACATAAGAAGCAAGCTCCTTGACATTGTTACCATATCAACAATTCATATGTAAACCATTTTTACATTGGAGATGCTCTAAGATCATGAAAATTAGTTTGATAATTGATTTAAGGTTCCTTGATTGCAGGAGAATTGCTAAGATCATGACAATGGATTTCTTTGCCTTCATTGTCATTTTACTTAACATGTGCCCCCTCAAGCTGGCGTGGTAACTTGGATGAACACCCAGCTTGGTTCGAAAAAGCACAAAAGCATCCTTTGGCAATGATTTGGTGAAGATATTTGTTGGTTGTGATGTAGAGGAGATGAACCGAGTGACAAAGTACCCATAACAACCTTTCCCGTACGAAATGATAATCTAGCTCGATCAGCTTGGTTCGAGTGTGAAACATTGGATTTATGGACATATGCAAAGCATTAATGTTATCACAAAATAACTGAGGAGGCTTGAATAAAGAAACTCTAATATCTCGTAGTAAAAATGTCACTTAGGAGCTTGCTCCAATACTCTGTCGTCACTTCTTCTTGTGACTTTCTGCTCATGGGCTTGCAATGATCCCACAAGTTCTTCGACATACATCGTTTTCAGATCTTTTGTCTCTTCCAAGGCCACAACTATGAAGTCAAACTTTGGATCTAATGATCGTAAAATTTTCTTTGAAATTCTCATGTCTGTGAGAGTTTCTCCATTTCTTCTTAGCTAATTCACAATGACCATAACTCGTGTATAGAACTCAACAATAGATTCATTAGATTTCATTCGTAGGGATTCGAACTCACCTCGTAGAGTTTGAAGACGGATCCTTTTCACTTTGTCAGCACCTTTGTAGGTTTTGAGAAGGGTGTTCCAGACTTCTTTTGACGACTTAGCGGATGCTATGATCTCGAACGTTGCTTCATCTAGCCCTTGATAGATTATGGACTTTGCTTTACAATCCCTCTTTCGATCGGCTTTTAAGAGTTGATATTTGAGCTTCTGTCATGATTCCTTCAACTTCTTTGGATTCAGCTTATGTATATCCATCTTCCACAATATCATAACATCTTGAGAGCCTAGTAGAGCTCTCATTTGTATGCACCAATTGTCATAGTTGTCTTTGGTGAGTTTCGGGATGACAACATGCACGTTACCGTTGGCTATCGAGACTTGAAGTGCGTAGATCACAAATCTGGAGTCCGAATTAACAAAAACGAAGAGCACGGTTGCGTTCGTAATGGTCCAAAACCTTAGAAACCAGTCCAAGTTTATCAAAAACCAAGTTTGGAAGCGTCCGAAACGAGCGGTCAAACTTTTTTAAAAAGTCAACCAAAGATAACGGAATATTCCCTTTGACTGGCGGAATATTCCAACCGTTATAACGACGTTAATGACGTCATCACCGTGAACGGTAATGGGTCTTGGGTCAGATTCCGGGTCGGGTCAAGATGTCTGGTATCGGGTCGGATCTGGTACCGGGTATCGAATCGGATCCTGTAAACGGGCGAGGAAGACGATCTGCTCGTGCTAGTGACGTGCCAACACGCGCCGGGGAAGGGGCTGCACGTGGACAGCTCGTGAGTTCACGCTCCAACTTCAGGCAGCGCGTTCGGCTTCTCCGTTGAACTCCTGACGATGAGTAGAACACTCTGGTGTGATCAAAAATGGATTTTGATCACTTTGATTTCTGGGCCAATTGGACTTTGTCCTCTATTCTTCGAGTTTCAGGTTCTCCTGAGCTCTGATACCACTGTTGGTGGAATGGTATTATTGAGGTCACTTGTGGTGCACCTCTGAGAGATAATTCCGAACACAAACAATGAAAGGGGAAAAACTTTTTATATCTCTCTAGATTTTTTACACCACTTCACACTTTTATAACACAAACTTCATCCCTTTATATAGGGAAATAAGATAAGCTACAAAACAAACAAAATAAATGCAAAACAATGAAGTCAAATTCGTTGTTTGGAGGTAGCTGGGAGTTGGAAGTGGTTTGAGCCATTTTAATGGCCGGCTTCTAGAAGCGATTAGAGTCAAAGTTTAATTTTCAACAATAAGATGGGGGATGTCTGTCCCTAATAGGTCGAGTACTTTGTATGGGCTCTACATCATTTTGCATGGAGTTTGTGTGAACTAACTGGGTAGACCCGTTTTATCATTGGAGTCGTTGAGATTATTGGCATGTGTGACATCTTGAATAACATCTCACAAGTTAACGATCATATTTGCATTTAAAATAGAAATCTCATGGTTGGCAGGATTTATAATTGGTGTGGATGATGTATGAGTTGGCATTGGCATAGAGAATAATGAGTCAGATTGCATAAAATTTGAAATCTGATATATATTTTTCAAATCCTGATTTTGTGTGATTGACACTTGACTTTGCATGATTGGCTCCGGTTTTCTACATTATTTCCTCGCTTCTGATTCTCTGCAATTTCTACACAACAATTTGCAATTGAATTGTTATCAGAAAAAATAATAAAATCATAATCAATTTGAGCTGCATTTTCCTTTGTAGAATTTGTCAAATGTGCACAATTCTGGACAGCTGCCAATGGGATCTTCATTACCATTTTATCAAGTCATTCATCCAAATATGGATATTCAGATAAAGATAATTGTGGTAATTCTATTTTGGAGACTGGTGGCTCAAAAGGAAAATTTTCTTCATTGAAGACCATATGCCGAGAAATGAAGACTCATTTCATATTTCTGTTCTAGACACCTATAGCCTTTGTGATTTGGGCTATAACGAAGGAATATACAAGGATAAGTCCTTAGAGAAAATTTAGACCAACATTGATACCTTAAAGAGGAAACCACCGACACCCAAGCACTCGCAAACCACTGTAATCCGGATGAGACGAGGCCAGAGTGTAGCACAATAATAAGTAAGTTCATTTCACAAAGATTGACCAAAATTGATTGATCTAACTACTATTTGAACAACGATTAAAAAGGATGCTAATTTTAAAAACTACAATTAATCTAAATTCACAACTCAAGCTAATTTAAACCAAATTTGTGAATTGACAACAAACAAAGAAATCGAATGTAACTATGCGATGAAATATGCTAAGACATAGAATCTATCTCACCTCTCCTATTTAAGCTCTCGACTCATCCAAATACAAGTTTTAGACTCATCCAAATACCCAATTAGCGCGAATGTGAATTGTTGACTCGTACCCAACTTTAATCCCTACTCTCCCTCGAGTAATAGGAATTACATCCAAATATATCCAAAGTCTATCTCTCAATGGCCCCAGATTATATGCTTCATTTCATTAAGAACTTTGGCACACACACAAGAACCCTATAAGTTAGCCTCACTTATCTCTACCTTACTAGTCATATATAAAAAACATTTCATCAAACACATGGAGTGTGCCACTTCTCCATTCATAGCACACAGCCAAATATCATTTACAAGTTCATCAACATAGTGAAAGGATTAATCATTCAAATATATCCTTACAAAACAAAAGCAACACATAGATAAAATAGGAGGTCTTTATCATTAAATTTAAATGTTAGCTAAAGAAAATTAGCTCATGTTATAAGATAAAGACGTACAACATATATAAGAAGTTAGACACATGGCTCTACAATAAGAATAAAAGAGAGAGGGGTTTAGAGAAAACTATATGGAGAGCTTCCTCTTCTTGGTTGAATCTTCATCTTTTTCAATCCTTCTTCAGCTCCCTTCCCAGAAAGTGTGAAATGATGATCGATATGATGGATAAGTGTGGTGGGTATCTTGGATCTTAGCTCTTAGGGAAAGGTGGTGTCTTGGTGGTTTTTGGTGAGTAAGTTAATGATGTATGTAAGAAAATCTGGGTAGAGAGTGGGGGTTAGATAGGTGGTCAGTTAATCAGTACTTATCTTATTAACGATATTGCATGTTTTTTGGTGCAAAAAAGCATCTGTCTATCATTAGATATACAGTTTCAAAGAAAAAAAAGTGCATGATTTTTTGCACCTGACAATTGAAGTAAAACGAAACGTCAATTTTAGATTCACTCTCAATAAGTTATGTAGCCCTGAAAACAGAACATAAAACGAAAAACGTATCTCAATTACGGTATTGGACAGGCGCTGATGTACCTTTTATGTTTCTCAATCCTATGTTCTGTTTTGTGTCGTGTACTACTGTTTTAGATTAATTTTGAAAAATGATCTGATTTTTTCGATGGAACAATACATAAATACTAGTAATACATTGCTTCGAATTGAAAGGTCATTTCAAATTATTGGCCAGCAAATAACAGGTGCATAGTTCGATTCAAGGGCCTTTATTATCAGAAGAACAAGTTTTTTGTTACACCTGTTTCTTTAAAGCTTTAAGAAATTTCATTCATTTCAACATCTGAAGAAACAAAGGGCTTAGGAGGCATCTCCAGGCTTTGTAATTGACCTTCAAGCATTTGCATCACCATTGTCATGGAAGGCCTATCTGTTGGATTCCATTGAATGCACCACAGTCCCACAATTGCTAGCTTCTTTGCAATTTCCTCATCTCCATCTTCCTCAATTTTTATGCTGATCTCTCTTCCTTGGCTCACTCTGTTGTATACCCACTCAGGAAAATAAACTTGGCTCTGATTTTCAATTGTAAAATCAATGTTCTTTCTGCATCCAACCATTTCTAACAACATCATTCCGTAGCTGAAAACATCCGACTTGTAAGAAACCTCTCCAAAATTTCTCGAGAACAACTCAGGTGCAATATAGCCAACGGTTCCTCTTGCAGCCGTCATCGATACAATACTTATCTCCTTTGAACATAGTTTGGCAAGCCCAAAATCTGAAATCTTTGGATGGAAATTATGGTCCAGTAAAATGTTGTGTGGCTTGATGTCGAAATGAAGGATTCTTTGTTTGCATCCTTGGTGCAAGTACTCTATTCCGCGGGCAACACCAAATGCAATCTTTAGTAACTTCTCCCAACTCAAAAGTCGATGATTTGATTCGTTCATCTTTGAGAAGATGAATTTTTCAAGAGATCCATTAAGCATGAACTCATAAATGATAGCATGCCGAGTCCCTTCAGAGCAAAATCCCAACAGGCGAACAATGTTAAAATGGTGTATTCTACCAATAATAGCCACTTCATTGATGAAATCTTCTCCATTTGCATTTGAATGTTCCAAAATCTTGACAGCAACAGGAATTCCATTGGGAAGTTCTCCTTTATAGACACTACCATAACCTCCTTGACCGAGTTTATGCTTAAATTTGCCAGTTATTTTCTTAAGATCACTGTAAGTGTATCTTGTTGGATTGTGGGTCTTGTAGTCTTCCAGGAACTTCTCTACTCTTTGTTGAACTTCTTTTTCCTTATCAGATTTTATTGATTTGTAAATAAGGAGCATTACTAATGAAAAAAAGGTTGCGCATCCAATACTTATGGCTATTATTACAGAAATTGGAAGTGGTTCTGCAAATCAGGAAAAAGACACAGTTAGTTCAAATATGCTTAATTAAATGGAGCACTAAGGATACGAAATCCAACCACGTTTTTCTACTCGCACACAAAAGATATAATTATATGCTTCATTAGTATGACGGTCTCTTCTTGGAGACTTGATATTTTAGCTTTGTACCACTCATTATTTCGCATATAAATTGATCATCAAAGGATGTTTTTGTTACCTTTTTTTTTTAGACAGATGGTTGAATTGGTTGTAAAGTTGAACCCACAAAACTTTCCTGACTTTTCGCAGCCATAGCATCCGTCAAGAGCTTCCCATGCCATCACCATCCTTCGTTTTTCCAAAAAATTCCTGACAGTGCTGTTAATATCTGATCCAGTTGGAATATAAGTTGTTTGAGATACGCTGCAATTTGATGGAAGCCTGTCCATTGACTCAATACCACTAATTACATAAACAAAAAATTTATCATCACTTATACAATCAATCGGCCCTACTTCTTCAATTTCGTTGCTGCTCTGTGCAATCTTTGCAGTGCAGTTCACTATAGCGATGTTCCAGTTTATATACC
The DNA here is from genome assembly GCA_032871835.1 of Dipteronia dyeriana. Lineage (NCBI taxonomy): Eukaryota > Viridiplantae > Streptophyta > Magnoliopsida > Sapindales > Sapindaceae > Dipteronia > Dipteronia dyeriana. Next base: position 50,341,516 of record CM065303.1, on the reverse strand, counting down.
AGATTTCTGAAAAGGCAAATTTGGAGCTTGTGAGGTTTAGAGAGAGAAGAATTTTTACTGGGCATGTGGTTTGTTCATTGGCATCAATGATGGTAATAGTACTATGAAGATAAGAAATTTCTTGCACATAGAAATCACCATTATTGCTTGAGGAAGAAGGAAGGTGCAAGAGTGTGTTGTTATTGGAGCATGATAATTCAAAACCATCAAGACCACAAAAGACTGGTTGAGTTTTGAGTCTGAAGGGAAATCTGATTTCTGGGCCGTTTCCGCCGCACGTTGTTGGTCGACAGAATTCATTAGTTGTGATATTAGTATTATTGTTTCCACCACTGTTGGTTTTGGCTTGTGTGTCAGGCAAGAGAAGGAAGAGGAAGATTATACTTGAAAAATGGGAGATGGAAATTAGGAGAGAGTACATTTTTAATTGAAGATGACTTTTGGAAGTAACACAAAACTAACAAGTTAATGAAAAACTCTTTTTTCTGTAAATTTTTCAGTTTTGAATGGCTTGAAATGATTGAACTTGTTGTATCCAAGATTAATAGCCACCACAAGGATTAATTGTACGCGTTAAAGTTTCCCTTTTGTGGGGCAGTTTTCTGCGACTTATTCAATTATGAATGAGATATTTCAAGGAAAATGTACACCTTCTCGACTTATGCATCCGACGACAAAGACAATGTAATAATTTCACTTCTCCCATTCAAAACCTACAGAGTTATTATTAAAAACAACCCTATAGTTTGTGTTATTGGCAAAAAACCACCATAAAATTTGGGCTATTGAACAGAAACTGCATTTTGTTGACATTTCTAACCAAGATATTGTTTTACCCCTTTATTTAAATATTGTGAAAATTAATTAAATATATTTTTTTAAATTTTTTTTTTTCAAAAAACATAAATAAAAATATATTTCCACAATTCATTTTTGAGATCGGACATAGACAGTGAAGATTAAAAAAAAAACATGATTCAAAAAGCTAAAAAGAATAGACCTATTCATAAAAAAAAAGTGGTTGTATCTCTACCCTCCATCGACATATTAAATATCTATATATCTGCCAACAAATAAATAATTAATTAAAATAAAAAAGGGGAAGTGTGGATCCACCCAAAAAGGATCCATACATCCGCTCTGATTATCTTTTTTAATAAAACAAAAAAAAATCCTGCAATGGACATCCAAGTCATGGAAGGGGAGGCTATAACCTCCACGTTCAGCAGCGAACGTTCTCATTTATACTATTTGAGCTTAAAATAGGGGTATTTTTACTAAAATCTCTAACTACAAACACATTTATACAATTCAAACAAATGTGCTCTCTCTTTTCTCTCTAAATCAATTCATTATTTTTCTTCTTTTATTATTAATAAATAAATCCTAATAATTAATGTCTCTCTCTATTCTATCCCAATAGCAGTAAATGCACATACTTCCCTGAAATTTGACATAAAAACATTTATTGAGAAAGTATGTGCATTTAGTAAAATTATCTTTAATTATTAAAATTTACAACTTTAGTCACCATTTCATGATTTCTTGAAAATTTAAGTTTGTAATTATTTTTATAGGTTTGGTAACCACTTTTACGGTTTTTTAACCATTTCATGCTTTTTTTTTATTATTTAAAAATTTAATTTGTAACCACTTTTACGATTTTGGTAACTAATTTTACGACTTTAGTTACCATTTTTAAGATTTTTATAACTATTTCACAGTGTTTGAAAATTTGAAAAAAAAATATATTTAATTTATCCTAATTAAATTTTATTTTTGTAGATTATTTAATTTAATTAATATTATTTTAATTCATTTCTTTTAAGTCTCTGTATAGTAGTCAGGCCCAATTTTTGACATAAATTATTAGATGAAATTCTGTAATAATTGAAGATATTGACACCATATGACCGTAAATGTTTATTATCCAGCCTTAATTGTTGTAGTGAATTATCTCTTGAGTAGTATTTGAATGTGTGATGACATGATAGATAGAACTTACATTTCCATTTAATTTCGTATTATTATTGTAGTTGGCCATTCTTTTTGTAGTATTTGAATGACTGATGATACGATGATAGATACAACTTATATTTCCATTCAGTTTCGTGTTATATATTATTGTAGTGGTCGTACTCATACAGTCATACCTTTTGTAGTATTTGAATGACGTACTAAGATATGATAGATACGGTTTGTATTTCCATCAAGTTTCTTGTTCTATATTGTGGTCCAAACTCCAAACCTATACAAGTACTGAAGCAATTGTTGATGTTATATACTAACAATTTTCTGATATCATATCAAATTTCCATCCAAATTCTTAGAACCCTGGGAGAAGAGGAACCATGAGGAGGGAAGCAACATCAAACTTCTTATCTTTTCTGTTTTCTCTGTTGTTCTTTCTATCCATAAATGAAAAATCACAGGCAAGAAAGCTTCAACAGGTAGTGATGTGTTCTTCTTCATGTGGGGATGTCAAAAACATAAGCTACCCTTTTCGTCTAAAGAGTGATCGAGCTGCATGTGGTGATCCTGACTTTGAACTTTCCTGCCAGAGCAACAAAACCATCCTGAAACTCGGTTCAGGAGAATTCTATGTCAAAAAAATTCTCTATGCTGAACAACTAATCAATGTTGTTGATGTTAATTTAGCCAATGGAAGCTGCGGCCTTCCCCACAAATCTCTATCACAAGCTGAACTACTTGATGGTAATAATTATAGGTTTCAATATTTCAATAACTATACTGAAGCCAATTTTGTGAGGTGCTCTAGTAATATCAGTAATCGCCCGGATTATAGAAGACTTCCTTGTTCGAACCAATATGTTAATTATGGTGGCCATAGGATATCCGAAATTCCGAAGTCATGCTCGTTCATTTCAGTGGTGCCTCTACGAAAAATCCCATATGTGAATCCTTCTTATGAAGCCATTATGAAGTCGATAGAGTCAGGTTTCTATCTTCTATGGTCAGTTGAATGCAGGGATTGTATATCCCATGGTGGTTCTTGTGTTTTTTCAAATACCTACGAAGAACAATATTATTACTTCTGCGGTAATATTAATTCTTGTTTCAGTATAAAATCCTTCAATTCGATTATCCAATGATAATGATTGTCCAATGAATCTAATTAGTTAATACTTACACTTCTTTTGCACGTGTAGGTACATATTTTACTTATGAATTGCTAAAAATCATCATCTCTATAAGAATCGTTGTACTCCTGGTAATATTTCTGTTGGGTATGTATAATTTCCTTTCCGAAAATTCCTGCTCTTGTTCTGCTGCTGGTGCTAAATATAGTTAATATTAACTTTCTCTTTTCATGGGCTTGCAGTGGTGCTTCTTCTGTCAAGATTTATCATTGCTATAGGTTTAATTGTGTTTCTTATCCACAAATACATGGCAACAAGAAAAAAAGTCGATCAAGTGGAGAAATTCCTGCACAATCAACAATCATGGATGCCTAAAAGATACTCTTTTATCGAGATCATGGCAACAACAAACCACTTCAGAGACAAATTAGGCCAAGGTGGTTTTGGAACAGTTTATAAGGGTCAACTTGTTAATGGTAGGTCAATTGCTGTTAAGGTGCTAGAGAACTCCAAGTTCAATGGGGAAGAATTCATCAATGAGGTCTCTACATTAGGTAGAATTCACCATTCCAATGTGGTAAGATTATTGGGATTCTGTTCGGAGGGATCAAAACGTGCACTCGTATACGAGTATATGCATAATGGATCTCTTGATAAGTATATTTTTGTAAAGAGAGGCATCGGTCAAACATTCAATTGGGAGAAGCTTTATGAAATTGCTTTAGGAATAGCACGTGGGATCAAGTATCTTCACGAGGGATGCGATGTGTGCATTCTTCATTTTGACATTAAGCCTCACAATATTTTGTTGGACCACAATTTCATTCCAAAAGTAGCAGATTTCGGCCTTGCAAAATTCTATCCGAAGGAAAATGATTTTGTTTCTGTTAGCGCCTTAAGAGGAACAATAGGGTACATAGCTCCTGAGTTGATTTCTAGGAATTTTGGAGAAGTTTCTAGCAAATCAGATGTATATAGTTTTGGAATGTTGTTACTGGAAATGGCCGGAAGAAGAAGGAATTCTTATGGAAAGGCAACTCGTTCAAGCAAAGCATATTTCCCTTCATGGGTATATGATCAAATAATTAAAGGAGGAGATTTAGAGCTTCATGATGCGAGTGAAATTGAATCCACAATGGCAAGACAAATGTGCATGATTGGGTTATGGTGCATTCAAGTGAAGGCAATAGATCGTCCCTCAATAACCAAAGTTGTGGAAATGTTAGAAGGAAGCATTGATGATTTGCAAATGCCTCCTAAGCCTTTCTTTTCTTCTTCTTCTTCTCAACATGACTCTATAAGGGAGATTCAATCAGATTCTTCAACAGAGTTACTGGAGTCTAAATCAATAGAGGAATGTTCTTATAATGATATGTAATGGTTATTAGTGTAAACTTAAATAATGTCACTGATGGTTATCATAGAATTTCGTATATTGAGTGATTAATTAAATGTATTTTTTTTTTCTATCTAGTCTCTAAAAATGTGTTTATTTTAATAAAATACAAAAAGCATTCGAATTTCTTATAATCTCATGATCCTGCAAACTTTGTAAGTGCTTAGGCAAATGAAGTGCTTTTAATGTTTTTTCTTAATAGAAAATTGTTTTCAATAACACATTTCTACTAATCTTAATTAGGAATTTAAGATCATCGCATGTCTTCGTAGTTGAATTAAAGATGAAATCTCTCAAGAACATTATTGTAAATTTTTTAATCAAGATGCTCAATTATTATCAAGTTGTGTTTAATTGATCCTGCAACTAAGGTCATCTTTTTTGTTGTAGACATTTTAAGCTCAATCCATTAAAGTTTATGATTCTCTGTTTTTTTTTTCAATTCTTACCAAAACCGTGTCTATGTCGACCGGACATACATTGACTCTAGAGTCAAGTTGACCGAAAAAACCAGAAGGCGCCAAAAAGGAGCCCATAGAAAATTTGTTTTCTTTGGTGGAAAAACAAGTAGAAAAATTTCATGGGTTCGTAATTTGTATAAAACATTTGTTGAATATTCAAATGAATGAACGACTAAATCAACAATCTGCAACTAAATTTCATGGGTTTTTTTAGGTGTAATTTTGAATTTAAATTTGGTAACCATTTCTTATTTTGTTTTCAAAAATTTAAAAAGAAATACTGAAAATAAAACTAGTGATAAAAAATGAAAAACACAGATATTATCTATATTTTTCATTTTGTTTTATTAAAAATAAATTATTATTATTTTTTTACACTTCGGATTGAATAGGCTTGTATAGGCTTGTACAGAAATAGATAAAACCCCTTTCAAGTTCAGGCCAGTCAAACCCTTTTAAAACCTCTAGCTTCAAGTCCGGATTCATCTTAATGTGCAATCAAAGCCTATGCTAGTTAAAATTTTATACGACCATTTACGGAAGAATTTACTATGAGAGCTGTCGTGAATTTTTATAATTTGACTAGATTGGATTGCAAAGATATAAAAATTTAATATCAATCTATTCGTAGATGGATAAGAACAAAATCTTTATTATATAATGTCAATTTTGTAGACTTTTTAAGTTCTATTATTCAGCTACAATTAATTTTTGTTTCTTTGTTCTTTCAAAAAAAAAAATTGTTTCTTTGTTTCTTAAACAATACTGAAAAAGGATATTCATATTCCATACTATTTTTTTTTTTGTTGACAAAATTCATACTACTTTAAAAGTTATTAAGAGTTTTAGATTAAAAAGTAACTCATTAAACGATTCTAACAACATATTAACTTTGTTTAATATTTTAAATCTAACTTCGTTTAACCACTGGAAAGACTTTCAAAAGTCTTTCCTATTTTAGTCTTTGATATCAGTCAGATGCGTAGCAATTTCTTCGAAAAAAGACTACTTCACATATTGAATATGTAATATCAAATTACTTATTTTTAATCGATTTAAAAAGAAAAAAGAAAATTAAGACCGGTTCAATCTTCCAACCGAAAAATAAATAACCTCTTGATGCCCGGAGCTTTTTAATTTGTAAACATCAAAATTTCAGTGCGACCAAACTCGCAATGGTCGCTCACATTTCTTTTGCTTGCTTTCTGTCAGTCTGTCACATTGCGATGTGTGGCTGACGCATTCAATACTGCATCGTGACGCAAGGAGAACACGTGTTTCCTTGGGCACTCTCCATCAATGAAGAAAAATAAACGGAAATAAATGAGAATAATAGCACTTCCGTTTATTTTTCTTCATTGAAGATTCTCATGGTCCACGTTGTTTCATTGGCATATAGAAAGTTAAAAACACGAAATTAAATGGAAACAAAAGTTCTCTATCATACATTGACTTGAAATTTCTTCTAAAATGCGAATCTACTTCGGAGAATATCTCCAACATGTTGTAAATAACCTCAATTATTCATTTCTTGGAATTATTTTTTTTTCAGAAATTGATACTAGCTTATACAGTGACCGTAGAATCAGAAAATCATACGGTCAAAATCGTAGAGTTCGTGGCACCGACAATCTGGAATAATGAATTGAGAGAGTGATAAATTATCAAATGAATTTCTTGAGTTGGGAATGATGGTCCAAATCCCCACTTTTCTTGAAGAGAATGGTTCTATTTATAGTGTTATTGTCTAAACCCTTATATAATACCCAAAATTGTCTTTGGAAAAAAAAAATTGAAAAAAAAATCTACAGAAATATAAAAGGCAATTAAAAATAATTATAAGGAGTTGACTTGTAATTAAAGATTTTATTAGTTTCCTGATTAATTGTTTTAGGGTTAGAATCTTATTAGTTTCCTGTTTAATTATTTTAGGGTTAGAAATTTATTGGACTCTATATATATATATATATATATATATCTCTCTCTCTCTCTCTCTCTATATATATATATATATATATATAAGTTATACTTACAGAAGAAAAAGAAAAAGAAAAAAAAAAGATTAAGTGGAGATATGACTATTTTTCCCTAGATACAAAAGAAGATCGGTTTGTAAGCTTCAACAGGGAGGTTAGTGAATTATGATTTACCTATATGATGGTTGATATTATTCTTAATATTATTAGGGATTCGATAGGTCATATGTGTATACAAATTTAGACATGGTAATGGAAACGAATTTGAAAAATATATATACATATATACATATAAATAAAATATATATATATATATATATATATATATATTTCACTGATGATTTTGTGTTTGGGTTTCAAATTATTAAAATAGATGTCTTTGCAAGTGTTTCAAATTTCATTCCACTCTAAAACGTTTAAAATACAATTTTTGCTATATTTTCAAGTTAACCGTACAAAGCTGAAATTCCACTATTTCAACCGTATAAGCTGATTTTGGAAATGATTTGGTATGTCTATACAATTCCAAAATTTATTAAATTTAAGACACTGAAAGTTTTATTTGTCTAGTTTTTATAGGTTAAATTTTGTGATTTTTAAATTGATGACACGTTGTTGCAGTGTGTCGTCAAATATGAACATTTAAGTTCGGCCTCGCAAGCGTGCGAGTCACAGAGACTAGCACAGCAGCAAGCAAGGATCGTTCCACAGGGAGGTGGAATTCACCGATCGTCTCTAGTTCTAGCTATTATTACAACACTCAGGCCGAACTGGTGTATTGCATATGCGAAAGAATAGGTTGAAAAGTAAATGCTAAACTAACCTAGCAAACTACAGAAATAAACAATATATACAATTATAGGATGGAATGGAGTGATATGGAATGTAAATGGTTACACTAAGCAAATGACTTCACCATAGCAATCACACAATTTCATACAACATGCGTCGTCCAGGATGAATGTCGTGCTCACTTAATCCTCGCCAATTGTCCTCACTCCAGCGACAATCGACTATATCGAAATGCACCAACAACCTATCTCTCGATGGTTGCCCGAACTGCACTCGGTTCATTAAGAACAATGAGACACAGGTAGCGACAATACGTGCAAAACCGCGCGCAGGCTCTACACGTAGTGGCCAATCTACTAAGTGCTTCACCTCTCGGTCCATCACACACAACCTAGGTTCAATTAAGGGGTGGCTAACCACTCAAAGCTGTAAGCATTTAGAAGGGCCACTCAACCAATAACCAACGTATGCAACGAAATAGGCAACAATACTAGGTTTATATCAAATTCCTAATGAATGAAAGTATACATAGAAAAAGAGACAAAGATACAAGGAAAGATATACAAAATAGATAGAAAGGAGACCCCTCATCCGTAATCGAAAATTGAACACCGGGTCTTCTCGGGTGTCAATCCAAGATGTCCTCACCACTGGACGACTACGACGTTCTCCAATCTCATGAATGCACAACCCCCTCAACAAGAGAGAGCTCTCTTCTAATCTCTCTAGACTCCCTAAGATGGATGAATACGAATGAAAAATATGTTCACCTAACACTAATGTGCATCAATGCAATTGCTAAGACGTTAAGTACATTCAATATGAATTAAGGGTTTATCTGCTTGATTTGGGGATTATCCCTAAACCAATTCACCACCCAATCCGGTCAAGGAAAGGCAATTGTGTCCTAAAAGGACCCATTAAGTGCAAGGAAATGAACCAAGCTAATTTAGCACCTAAATGCATGAACTAGCATTTTCCACTCTTTAGGGAAAAAATTCCCAATCACTCAAATCAATCAATACATGACATTTTGGTCATCCATTAACATACAAACAATCATGGGAAGCTAAATTAATCTACTCCTACATTAAATTACACTACTCCTAATCCCAATCATGCATACATATCAATTTCAAGTCATTCATACACATACATATCATAATAAGAGCATTAAAACATATAATTCTAAGAGCAAAACAAAACTCAAATGAATTTAAGTATAAAAATACATATATAGCACATGTGAAAGGTTTATAAATTCTCAAATTCGTGATACGCAATTAAGAAAACAAGAAATACAAAGAGAATGAGTAAATAGAAACAACCCTTGGAGAAAACTCCTCCTAAAGCTCTTTTCCATGCTTGGCTCGTTTTTGGTCAAAAACTTCTCCTATATCCTTGCAATCTACTCTCAGTTGGGTGGATGATATATATAAAGGGGTGGTGGAGGTGTATAGTGAGGGTGAAGAAGATGGAAGAGATGAAGAAGATGGATTAGAGTTTGTGTGGGTTGTGGGAGATGTGTGTGTGTTGTATGGGAGGTGAGAAATTGGGGTATTTATAGTGTTGGGAGGTTAGAGCTAGAATTGGGTGTGAAATGGCGAGATGCCCTCTCAAATTCTGGTTGGAAATGGCAAAACCGGGCAAAAATGCGACCTTGAGGTGACTTGGTGCTCAGGTCGCATCCAAGTCGCTATTCCCTCGGGTGAAGATTTTCTAGCTTCGCATACCATTACGAAAATGACCATAACTTCCTCCTGAAAGCTCAGAATTGTGATCTATAAAAAGCGTTGGAAACTAGACATCCGGGGCTTTCCAAAAATAGGTAATAGGAAACGTAGTTTGATTTGAGGAAGGAGATATGGCTCCCGAAAGTTGAATATTCTGCACAAGCAATTCCAATTTCAGCCTTTTAACCTCCAAACCTCTTCAATTTAGCTCAACCCCTTATTTTAAGGGATATAACCTACACAAAGCTCACAAAACACATTATATACCAAAAAAGCTCAAAAACAAGAACAAAAGCTAGGTAATGGGGGACCTCAAATAGGTGTATAAACCGGTACGATCATAAATTTGTTTATAAAATGTTACAGAATTTGAAAGTATATTGGGTCATTGATGGAGTCCCATGTTTTACTAAACCAGCCATATTCGTAAAAATGTTTTGAGTTGGTTGATTATCTTTAAAACTTATGAAACTTTATTTGTAAGTATATGTATATGTCTACAATCCTTTCGTAAATTTTTGTGATTTTTAAATGTATATATAAATTGTTATAATTTTTAGAGTGGACAGAGGTCAGTAAAAGAATTCCGCTGGACAGTTTTGGGAAACCATAAACGATCGATATCTTATATAAACTAATGACTTAGTAATGATCTGAAACTTTTACCGTAGATTACCTCATATATCTAGGTTAACTTTGTAAAGTTTCATACAATTTAGAGATGTGGATAATTAGTTAGAAATATTGGAGTAGGGAATGGTATGTTTAGAAATCCAGACTAAAGGAATATTAGAGGTCTTTTAAATTTGATTAGACTGTTTTGGGATGACAATATGATCGAATTTTAATTGTACTTGGTAGATGGTTCATGTGAATTTTGGAGTTTAGGAGTAAGCTACATTTTTTACATGGAGTCGAGGTATGTGAATTCCATACACAATGCCTATGTATCAAATATATTTTGGAATGCTTTACTTTCTAAAACTATTTGTTCATAAATTTTAGAGTTACTGTCTTATTATTTGCTGCTAGCTCTAAAAACATGTTGATCTACTTTGTTTACTCATGCAAAATCATTTGAAATGCACAAGTGATCTTTTTCATAAACTATTTGAACTTAATAGTAAAGAAATTATATGTATTGTATTTGATTAACTATTTTATATGATTTTCTTATTATTTTCATACATATCGAAAGTTAATTATATAATCGTGTTTATTTCATTATTGGAAAGGATCGTTTCTTATAATTGACTGAAAAGGTAACGAAAATGTTTTGGCTCCTATGTTCGTAGTTATTGAATTGTTCTAAAATGTCCTACTGGAATCATTATTGCGCAGCGGTAATGTTATTAATGGTCGGGTCACCGGGAATACATGTGTCATAACGAAATTTAATTAATGGTCGGGTCATAGGGAATACGGGTGTCATACTGAAACGTTATTAATGGCCGGGTCGCCGGAAATACGGGTGATATTATGTGACATGAGCCAATCCCATATTGTTCTTATTGTTATTGAAATGTTTTTCTTTTATATCTAGTATTATACGATATATATATATATATATATATATATATATATATATATATATATATATATATATATATATATATATATATATATATATATATATATATATATATATATATATATATATATATATATATATGAATGTAGGTTTATAATTCCAGTTTTATAGAAATGTGATTTGAAGTTGAGATAAGAATCTTACCTCATATTTGTTGCAAATTTACAATTGTTGTGTATGTTATTTACTTACCCAGTTGATGGCTCATCATCATCATCATCATCATCATCATCATTTTGCAGATTAGAACCAGTTTATGGGAGATGAGTTATTATTATTTTAGAGTTGCTTAAGTGAAGAAGTTGATCGTTAGAGCTTCATTTTTATTTTATTTTTATTAAGGAGACAGTCTAGTTCTATGTGTTTTGAGTCTTTAGTGTAAGGAATGAAAGCTTATTATGACAGAATTATTTTTTAAAAATTTCTGTCCATATATCATTTATAGAGTTTAATGCTTGATGTGCTAAAGTATATTATTTGGGGAAATTAAATCTTTTGAAGTATTAGCTTGAGGTTATATGTTTTCCATGATTTTTCAAGTATCATCCTAGTTCGATGTGTCCCGGATTTAGGGTTTTACACCTTAAGTGGAGCTTCTTTAGTCGTTTATATACAATTACTCTCCATGATTCTTTCTTGATTTTATAGGATTCCATAAATATCATTTATAGCCAATTTGAATTGACAGTTACAATTGCTTTATAACTGAAAGACTTGGTCAACTAGTAATCAAATTGACTGGTGACTTGAGTTAAGGTCATAGGTCAGACCCTTAGGCTTGGACTTAGGCTTTCGTATCGGATCTAGAGCCTATTTTTTATTGTTCTATTTTTGGACAAAAATAAAAATCTTTAAAATTATACTACAGGTATATTTTTGCTATAACATGACATTAATATATTCAATAAGCGTAACTATATCTAATATAGTGAAAATTCACTCGGGGTTTAGATATGTACCTTTTTTTCTCTCTTGGTTAACCAACACATAAACAGGTCATATTTTACACATAAACCTGATATAATTTTGTACCACACATCTTCAAAAAAAAAAAAAAAAATTGTACCACACTGCCTGATATAGAGGTGTAGTTATGTTGTGGATTTCAAATTTAGTGTAGTTATGTTTTGGATTGCAAAATCCTAAAACAAAACCAAGAAAATTAGAATTGGGACTTTTGGTAGAAAGCGAAGTGTCCTTGTTAACAAGAATGACCAAACCTATTCATTTTTTTCTTTCAACGGTACGTGAAATTATTGAAATATCATTAATAAAATAATTTAATGTAGCATGGCCGATCTCATTCATTATTGCCTTTTGGAAAAGACCAGCCTGAGGCTGAGCTGAGCTGATGTATACATGCATGTTAGGCAGAGTTGTGGTGCAGAAAGCCAGAAACAATAGCTAGATATTTTCATTCTGTGTTTGTTTTTATGGGTTACATGTTTAGCAGCATGTGTGCATGAGTGAGGGTTCATGTCCTAATCTTGAGAGAGGTTTGATATACTCTTGACCCGATTATTATCAGATTTTTACGAAATAATAATAATGATAATATAGGTTCTCTCTTTTATTTTCTCAATGTGAAATTTGACAGAAGATGACACATGTATTCCTTCCTATACTCAAATCGTAAGTTTCTTGAGATGGTATCTTATTATTAGACTCTGCAATGTCTCTGTTTCATTTGTAGAGACTAGAGAGTGTTGGCTTTTGAGCTTTAATTGATTCTTTGTAGCAGCGGAGTAGTTCAATTGCTGTTTCGGGAAAAAAAAAATACCCAACTAAGTTGTATTATTTTGTTTACAAGGATTGATGTTTAGTGAACAAATTTGACACGGTGAAATGTATCCAAGATCAATTCAAGAAATATTTGAGCAGTAAGTAGTTTAAGCTTTAAGATAAGTTTGAATATAAAATTGTTCAAGAAACTTAAACAAATCTAGCTTAATCATTACACATTTTGATGGTGATCCTGAGCATCATGAATATTATGATTGATGACTATACGAGCATTCCTCGATTGATTCAGACCGTAGCCACTCCGTTGAAGAATCTGATTGAATCTCTCTAATAGAGTTATGCTGAGGAGAAGAAGAAAAGAAAGGCGTAGGAGGCATTTGCAAATCATCAATGCTACCTTCCAGCATTTCCACAACTTTGGTTATTGAGGGACGATGTGCTGCCTTCACTTGAATGCACCATAACCCAATTATGCATAATTTTCTTGCTATCACAACTTCAATTTCACTCACATCAGGAAGCTCCAAGTCTTCTCCATTAGTTAACTGATCATATACCCATGAAGGGAAATATGCCTTGCTTGAACAAGTTGCCTTTGCATAAGAATTCCTTCTTCCTCCGGCCATTTCCAACAACAACATCCCAAAACTATATACATCTGACTTGCAAGAAACCGCACCGAAATTCTTAGAAGTCAACTCTGGAGCTATGTACCCTATTGTTCCTCTCAAGGCACTAACACATACGAAATCCTTTTCCTTTGGATAAAATTTCGCTAGACCAAAATCTGCCACTTTTGGAATGAAATTGCAGTCTAGCAGGATATTGTGAGGCTTAATGTCAAAATGAAGAATGCACATATCACATCCATTGTGGAGGTACTCGATCCCACGGGCGGTTCCTAAAGCAATTTCGTGAAGTTTCTCCCAACTAAATGATTCACCGGTACCTTTCTTTGAGAAGATATGCCTATCGAGAGATCCATTAGGCATATATTCGTATACAAGTGAACGTTTCGATCCTTCAGAACAGAATCCCAATAATCGTACTACATTGACATGGTGAATTCTACCTATTGTTGATACCTCATTGATGAATTCTTCCCCAGTGAAGCTGGAGTTCTCTAGCACCTTAACAGCAATTGAGCTACCATCGCTAAGCTGTCCTTTATAAACCGAGCCAAATCCACCTTGGCCTAATTTGTCTCTGAAGTGGTTTGTTATTGCAATAATCTCAATATAAGAAAATCTTTTAGGCATCCAGGATTGCTGTTTGTGCAGAAATTCCTCCACGTTATTGACTGTCTTCCTAGTTGCTCTATACTTGTGGATCAGAAACACAATCAAAACAATCGGAATAAAAATGAATCGAGAAATTAAACCCACCGCTGCAAGTCCAGAAAAAAGAGAGTTAATTCCAGGTACTTAATATTAGTCTGCACTCTGCAAAACATGTAAGAACAGAAATTACAGAGTGGGAAATCATACCCAGCAGAAATGTCACGAGGGATGAAAAGATAATTGATAATATGGAAGTAATGAAACTGTAACCTGTATAAGTGCACAAGAAAAATAATTTAAGGCATTTAAAGATAAATATCCTAGAGTGATTCAGCAGATAATTAAGCTTAGTTACTTACCAGTTTTATAGCAATTATAAGTATATGGTTTTGAATTTGTTGAAGGAAAACATAAATCACCAGCAGCAAAACAATCCCTGCACTGAACTGACCATCCGAGATCGAAACCTGATTTGAGCAAGTTCCAGGTTGTTTCATAAGAAGGATAGTCCACACCTGAATCAAGTGTAGGAACCATTGATATGAAAAAGCATGGTTCTGGAAGAAGAGATATCGCATAGCCTGCAGTAGAAACATAAACAACTGACTGATCTCCACTAAAACAAGGAACTTTTCTGTAATGCCTATCGCTGATATTCCTAGAGCAATTCACGAAACTGGCAGTTTTCATGGGTGTATCGACTTGTCCACCGTAACGAATATCGTTGAGCATTACATCCACTGACAGAGATTTGTATGGAAGGCCGCAGCTTCCACTGGCTAAGTTAACATCAACAATACGGATGATCTGTTCACTGTAAGAAATTTTCTCGACATAGTACTTTCCTGAATGGAATTCCATGATGGTTTTGTTGCTCTGGCAAGAAAGTTCGTAGTCTGGATCACCACATCCTGCTGGATCGCTCTTCAGGCGAAAAGGGTAGCTTATGTTTTTGATATCTCCACATGAAGAAGAACAGATTACTGG
The DNA here is from genome assembly GCA_032871835.1 of Dipteronia dyeriana. Classification (NCBI taxonomy): domain Eukaryota; kingdom Viridiplantae; phylum Streptophyta; class Magnoliopsida; order Sapindales; family Sapindaceae; genus Dipteronia; species Dipteronia dyeriana. The sequence goes on along the minus strand of CM065303.1, from coordinate 50,326,456 downwards.
TTGAAGATTTCTTGCTTGTGTTTCAGTGACAAATAGAAAGCTCAATAGAGAAAAAAGAAAGAAGGTTGAGAAATTTGATGATTCTTCCCTCCACATGGTTCCTTCTCTCCAGGATTGGAAAATATGCTCTAAATCAAAGTAATCATACAAAAAATCCCACATCGAGTAAAACACAGGTCATGAAGTCTTTTCCCACTTTATCGACTGTCTTCCTTGTTACAGCTGGCATGAGAGATTCATTGAATAGTAGAATTTTATAAATTTGATAACCATGCAATGTAAAACAGAGGTCATGAAGTCAGATCAAGTCCAAATCTTTGATGCTTCTTATGCACTTGTTTTCACACCAAAAAAAATACAACTTCTAATTTCTAACTTTGACTTGTCAACGTACCAAGGATTGATTGTATAAGTGTGGAAACTTCAAAATAAAACTCCACAAACTCTAATATTGTATATATATTAAGCATAATCTTATCCATTAAACTACAACATGTGAAAAAAATTTAAGTGGAAGTTATATTCTGGACAGTACTTGATCTTACCAGGTCTCCACGGACAGACCCCTCGCACATAATGGTGTCAGTTAAGAAAAAAAAAACTTTGACATGTGAACATGACAGTTCGTTATCAGCTTACCTCTTTTGACTTGCATTGATTGCAAAGACAGAAAAAAAAGGTGCAAACTCCAGGTTGGCTGGCCTATTGGTGTATGGTGTAAATGAGAGTTATTATCTTGTGGGATTGCAACTCTTATCCAAGCACCTGTAACTTGTAACTCATAAAACCTTCCAAACTCTCACTTTTTCTCTTTGAGAAAAAAAACGAACTTCTTTGTTTCCCTCTCCGATCACTCTCCATGTCCCATGTGCTGCTTATTGCAATCCTCTTCCTTCTGCTACCTTACACAGAAGCCAAAAGAACTTCTGATGGAAACACTACAAGTGAATTCTGTCCACTACCAACAAGATGCGCCCCAAAAGGTCCAAATATCAGATTTCCCTTCAGACTCGAAACACAACCTGCCTTTTGTGGCCTTGAAGGTTTTGAACTATCATGCTTCAACAACAATACTCTCTTACAACTTCCTTCTTCCACCAATAATAGTTACTATGTCCAAGAAATTTCATATGTTGACAATACTGTTACCATTATGGATGTTAATGACACCACATGCCCATTACAAAGCCTTCTTTCTCTCAATCTCACCAACTCTAAATCTTTCCTAGCTGGCAGCAATGACATCGCTGTAGTGAAGTGCACTGAGAAGATTAATACAACGACCCGTGAAACAGATCAATCAGTGAGACCGAGGACGTTTGATTATTGGAGTTATACAAAGCAAGTAGTGGGACCAATTGATTGTATGAGTGATGATAAAGTTTTTGTTTATGTAGTCTCTTCTATGGCCTCCATGGATATGATGCCTTCAACTTGTAGAACATCGCAGACAGCTTCGATTATTTCATTCTACGCAGATCAGATTCAGAACACTGTCATGACAATTTTGAGGACAAGAAGGATTGTTGTTGATTGGAAAGCTCCTGATGGATGCATTGACTGTGAAAATCATGGGAATTTTTGTGGGTTCAACTTTACAATCAATTCAACTGCCTGCTTTAAACAAAAAGGTATGTAACAAAGACACAGTTGAAATTTCATTTATCACATTGCTGTAGTTTCATGCAGACATCAAGCGATCTTATTCATATTTTGTATTGTGGGTTGTTTATTTGTTTCATCTAATCAGTTAACCAAATTAACGTTTTAGCATTTTCTTTTTGTTAATTCATTTGCAGATTCTCATGGTCCTAAAGTTCCAATTTTAGTAATCATAGGCACAAGTGTTGGAGGAACCATCTTCTTTACACTTGTCATGCTTGTTATCTACAAATCAAGGAAATCTGACAAGGGAAAAGAAACTCAACTAAAAGTGGAGAAGTTCCTAGAAGACTACAAGATTCTCAAGCCAGCAAGATATACTTACGGGGATCTTAAGAAAATAACCAGTAAATTTAAGCACAAACTGGGCCAAGGAGGCTATGGAAGCGTATATAAAGGAAAACTCTCCAATGGAATTCCTGTTGCCGTGAAGGTTTTCGAAGGTTCAGAAGGGAATGGACATGAATTCATCAATGAAGTGGCTACTATAGGTAGAATACACCATTTTAACATTGTTAGACTTCTAGGATTCTGCTCAGAAGGCACTCGGCGGGCTATCATTTATGAGTTCATGCTTAATGGATCGCTTGAGAAATTCATCTTTTGTGAGAAAAACATATCAACTCATCAGCCTTTGAGTTGGGAGAAGTTGCAAAAGATTTCAATTGGAGTTGCTCGTGGAATCGACTACTTGCACCGAGGATGCAAGCAGAGAATCCTTCATTTTGACATCAAACCTCACAACATATTACTTGATCATAATTTTCAGCCAAAGATTTCGGATTTCGGGATGGCCAAGCTCTGCTCAAAGGAGAAAAGTGTAGTATCTATGACAGCTGTAAGAGGAACTGATGGCTATATTGCACCTGAGTTATACTCCAGGAACTTTGGAGAGGTTTCTTACAAGTCAGATGTTTTTAGCTACGGAATGATGTTGTTAGAGATGGTTGGATGCAAAAAGAACACTCATGTTACGACTGAAAATCACAGCCAAGTTCATCTTCCTGAGTGGATTTATGACAGAATGAGTCTAGGAAGCGAGATAAGTTTAGGAATTGAGGAAGATGGAGATGAGGAAATTGCAAAGAAACTAGCAATTGTGGGACTGTGGTGCATTCAGTGGAATCCTGCAGATAGGCCTTCCATGACTATGGTGATGCAAATGCTTGAAGATGACTTACAAAGCCTGGAGATACCTCCCAAGCCCTTTGTTTCTTCAGATGTTGAAAATGGGTAAGGTTTCATAGATATCAAAGATAATAATTGAAAGGAACTCCTTGTATCAAATACTAGCTAAGTATATTTAAATACAGGTCATCATATGTTGCTTTTGACAATAGCACTTGAATCAAATTCTGTTTGCCCGAGTAATATGCCAATCTTTATCTCCATAACGCTTTATAAGTAGAAGCTAGCTAGGGAATGCTAGTAAGTAGTAATATTTCTGTTCAGCTAACAAATTTATTTGGTAATTATATTTAAAAAGTCATATCTAAAAGTATGCAAACTTCTAGGTTTTGGTTGTCCAATCCCAAAGGCTAATTTATTAGGTGCAGTAACTCATCCTGCTTATATATCTAAGATCAAAACTTTGCAATAAATTCACACCCTCAAAGTATTAGAAGAAATAGTATGAAAATCCCATGAAGACTCGTTGAGTGTAGAAGTAAATGCAGAGTACTAAGATAAATTGATTGTTATGTTAGTACTAAAACATACAAAACTGTTAATCAAGTAGGTTCTGTACCTAAATGGAAGGCTTCTCCTCCTTGATTCTGAGGACAATATTTTATGTACTTTGTTTTGCATCTTTTGATATCCAAGGGGATTGTCTTCACACCAACACGGTGGATTAACAGATCAGAGTGAGAAGCGATTTGACCGTGCAGTGTCATGTAAATCATGTAATCACTCAATATCACTCAAGGAAGTACCATAATGTTGTCCAACTACGTAAATGCACCTTTGCTGTTCAAGTCCAATTACATTGATGTTAGTCACGTTATACATTGGGCATGTCAATGTGAACTGATCAATGTTGACAAGTTACCATAAAATTCCAGCAGGGGTTTCTCAACAGAGATTAGGGCATCAAAGACCAAAATAAAAGAAACTGTTAGAGCTACATTTAAGTTTTTGAGCAGTAAACAATTGAGAATGTAGCACCAATATCGATCAGGGTTAAATGAGAATCGATTAAATTGTAAACTACAGCATTGAACCAGTTAAAATTGAGAGACTAACAAGGTGTTTGTTGAAAGTACTAAAAGAGAGAGAAGAAACCAAGCAACTTTAGCCATTTTGAGACTTCCATAAACGAGAGCTCAAGCTCAAACTTGATTGTATTTTTAATAATAGAAAAACTAAACAGTCATTACACGTGAGCTTGTTATTTATACAAAGTCTATTCAGATTCTAACAGAAAATCTGATGAGGTAAATAACTAACTGCCACCTCACTTAATTTGTTGACTTTCCTAACAAACTCTGATAACAGAATAGTTAGTTCTCTAACTTCCTAAGCTCACTTTGCACCTTGATAATCTATCATAATCATGATCTGATATTTGATCATGATTATTGTTGATCAACAGCCGTTGCTTTCCAGTTCTCAAGTAATTATGTAGGTAAGTCTCATGTATGCTTGTTTGTTGATCACCTGGTACTGTGTGAACAAGAGATGGACTCTCCAAATCTGTTCTGTGATAGGCCAAGTTGGTTTGTTTTCCAGTTTCCTTCACATAACCAAAAGAAAGTTCATTATAATTTGTACGATTTCTATAATGAATTCTTTTAAAAAGCATAGCATAATTGATTTCTGATCAGTCGCAGCCATCAGTTTCAGAAATGCACATAAAATTTGAAATCAAGTTCTAGCACTAGGATTAGAAATCTTATAAAGTACAAATTAGCAAGAAGAAACATAAATTTCCAACTATAATTTGTAGGAGCTTCTAAGCCCTCAAAATGTGGTATATATCATATCACTTAGAAATAAACAAAATGAAGTTCAAATACACAGCAATATATGAATGATAACATATCGAGTACCTTTTGAGCAGAATCCCAAAAGCCGTAAGATGTTAAAATTGTGAATTCTAACTGTAGTGGCAACTTCATTGATAAATTCATCTCTGCTATCTTCCGAAGGCTCCAAAATCTTGACAGCAACAAGAATTCCATTGGAGAATTTTCCTTTATAAGACACCTACATAACCCCCTTGGCCTAGTTTGTGCTTAAGTGTCTTGTAGTCTTCTAGGAACTTGTTTATTCTTAACTGAATTTCTTTTTCCTTGTCGGACCTCTTTAATTTGTAAATGAAAATTATTATCATCATAGAGAACATGGCTGCTCCAATACTTGATCCTATGTGAAAGTAAATAAATTCAATAATAAACAAACAAATTCAGATTATCGTTCACTATCGGAATCCGAATTTCTACGGCGGAAGCTGATCAAGCACGGATTGTATCACCAATAAGAAGACGATTACGAAATCGAAAAATCCCCTTTGATCACAATGCAAGTACCCACATACTCTAATCATGGTGGGAGAAAATTCTCAAATATTTTCTCCACATCTCTCTGTTTTTGTGTCTCTATTTTTGGCTTTCTGTAAAACACAAGCACATATTCACTTATTCGTTGTTTCTTGCCCACTAATCCCCATACACAGAAAAATACAAGTTTTTAATATGTTGTGTATTGCTCGAGTATTTTTTCATTCAATAACTACTCATGCTTGGGCTTGACCATGTATAGCTTTGTGTCTTGGCCCTTGAGAAAATTCTTTTAAATAGGTTTCCTAACTCAAACCCAATTATGTTAACATATTCCACTCAAACAAGTGGGGTCAACACTATTTGTCACAAGCCTATCATGAGTGCACCAATAATCCACATCTCCCACTTGTCCAAAATGGTATAAGATGTGATACATATAGAAGAGTCTTTAAACCTTTAAACACAAGTAGTATCATCAGAGTGTTTATATGGGTAAATACATTGTGTGACTTATGAACAATCAATGTATATAAAATGGAGCTAATAATCTCAAATCTCAATAGTAAATTCTCTATTTACAATAGATAATATTATTTATTATTACATCATAGATTTAATTTTATATTTTTTATCAATCCAAAACATACTTAATCCCTTAAAAGCTATGCTTGACTTTATCATATTTCACGTAGTCACATTTGTATCTCCAAATATAATTGGTTAGCCAGTGAATACATAAGTCAGATTAAGATGGAATGGGAGATAAAAATTCATTAAATTTTCTCATTCCATCTTTATCTCTTGGTTTGTAGAACAACTGCTACCTTAGACGTGCCTTATATAGGCTGAATTGAAATTCCTACAAGGTTATGAACTAAACAACCAAGAGGGAGGGGTGAATAAGTTGACACTCTATTTTAAAAACTTTTTCAATACTTTTGTCAAACAATTGATAAGCATAAAAATTAACCTTTAATATGATTTTTATGAGAAAACAATTATCACATATAGTCTCAATTCACCACCCTTAGTCAACAAAACATATAACGAGAGACAATGTATCTCATATGCAAATATGTTCAATGCAATACAAATTCCACAAGTTGTACTTTGAATATTACAACGTAAATTCATTAAGTAGAACTTTATAACTTGATATATAATTTTGCAAGATACAAAGTTCAAACATTACAAAGATACAAGAAACAAATATTGATTCAATAAATAATGTATGCATCTCTTTCTCTACAAGAATCTTGTTTACAAATATATCAAGCAATAAGAATCCAAAAAAGATTTAATCAAATAGATATACAAATTTGAAAGAGATAGGGATTTAGACACTTAACACATTAGGTTTACGTGCTAAAACCTCCGAAGAGAAAACATTCATGGGATGATATCACAACCACCGGCAAACCATATTCCACTATGACGAATATAAGTACACCCTCAAAAGTGACCAATCCAATGATACCCTCTCTAAGATATCTCTTCTATTCTACCATCAGGCCTAGTGAAACACTTTGCCTACTTTCTGTCCGAGATACTACTCTCACACCTCTAGAAAGCAACTTCTTATTTGAGATGCTACTCGCATACCTCTAGGAATATTTCATGCATAACTATTGATCGAAACGATTTATGTACCTATTTGAGGTCCATATTACCTAGCTTTTGTTCTTGTTTTCGAGTGCTTTTGTGAATATAATATATTTTGTGAGCCTTGTGTAGGTTATATCTCTTAAAATAGGGGGTTGAGCTAAATTGAAGAGTTTTAGAGGTTAGAAGGGTTGAAATTGGAATTGCTTACGTAGAACACTCAACTTCGGAAGGTCATATCTCCCTCGTCTGATCGAACTACATTTCCCATTACCACTTTTCAAAAATCCTCAGATGCCTACTTTCCAACGCAATTTATAGATAGCGATTATTTCAGGAAATTATGGTCATTTCTGTAACGGTGCGCAGAGCTATCATACCATTCTGTTGTTCGTTGTTCATTGTCAAAGCGTACCGCGTAAGACCAAATTGTGTATCGCGACCGTACCGTAAAAATGATCAGAGAGCTCCAAAAAATGATCCGCGGTAGGTCTGTTGATGTGTACCATAGAAATGAACCACGGAATGACCCAGAATTGCATTTTTCAACCATTTTTTAGGGGTATTCTTGTCTTTTCACTCTAATATTTTGCCCTAACTTCCAACCACTATAAGTACCCATATTTCTCACCTCTCTTGAGAGCTTTCTTCCCCCCTCTCACGCTCAAACACTTCTCTCTTCCATATTCTTCCATATTCTTCTATTTTCTTCATCTTCTCCATAAATAATGAATGATTCAAGCTTTCATCGAGGTTTTTCCTCCATGGGAGCTCACCATACACATCCACCACACCATTATACATTTTTTTCATCTATTTTAGGACTGATTTCAAGAAAATAAGAGTGGCCTTAGGACCAAAACCGAGCTAGGAAGGTTTTGGAGCATCTTTAAAGGGTTTATCTTCAAGGGTTTGCTCCCTTTTACTTATTTTCTTTGTATTTTTGTTTCTTTAATGTGTAGCCCTGAATTTGAGAATTTGTAAACCTTTCACATGTGCTACTTATGTATTTTTGTTCATAAATTCGTTTGTGTTTTGTTTTGCTCTTTGATTTATATGTTCTAAGCCCTTTTTATGATATGTATGTGTGTGAATGGTTAGAAATCAACGTGTGTCCATGAATTGATTTAGGAGTAGTTGTAATATAGAGTAGGAATTTAGTTACCCGTGATTGTTGAATGATTGATGGATGACTTTTGATTTGAGTGATTGTGGATTTTTGCCTCAAAGAGTAGAAAAGACTAGTTCTTGCATTTAGTTGCTAAATTGGCTTTGGTTCATTTTCTTGTGCTTTATGGGTATTTTTAAGACACAATTGCCCATCCTTGATCGGAATGGGTGATGAATTGATTTGGAAAAAATTCTCAAATCTAGAGGATGAACCTTTAACCTAAATTGGATGTTATTAATGTTTTACAATTGCATTGATGCACATTATTGTTAGGTGAACTTGTTTTCCATTCGTATTCATCCATCTTAGGGATTTTATAGAGATTATGAGAGATCTCTCTTTTGTTGAGGGGGTTGTGCATTCATGAGATTGAGAATGTTGTAGTCGTCCAGTGGTGAGGACAGCTCGGATTGAGACCCGAGAAAACCTGGTGTTCCATTCCCAGTTACGGATTAATGGTCTTCTTTATATCCATTTTGTATTTTTTTTCTTGTATCTTTATCTCTTATTCGATGAGTGCTTTTATTCATTAGGAATTTGATATAAGCCTAGTATTGTTGCTCTTTTTATTGTATTTGCTTGTCATTTGTTGATGAGGCCCTTTGAAATGCATAGAGCCTTTAAGTAGTTAGCCACCATTCGATTGAACCTAGGTTGTGAGTGAAGCACTCAACGTGCATTTAGTAGATTGGTCACTACGTGCAGAGTCTGTACGCAGTTTTACACATGTTGTCGCTATATGTGTCTCTTTGTTCTTAATGAACTCGAGTGCAGTTCGGGCAATAATCGAGAGATGTTGCTGGTGCGCACACTACAAGAAAATTGATATTCAGTGACTAACATTTTATGACCATTTAATAAATAGTCACCAAATGTCACTTTTCGCAACCATCATAAGATGTTAGTTGCAAAAATGCCATTCATAGATCCAATTCATTCTACTACCAATTTTCTAGGATTTGCGACAAAGAATTCAGTTACGAAAAAACTGTTTTGCCAACTATATCTGATTTAGGCCCAGTTTGGCATTGCTGTGCTGTGGAGAGAAGTGCTTTTAAAATTGCTGTGAGGGGGAATTGCTTTTGGAATTGCTTTTGGAATTGTTGTGGGAAGAATCAGCTGGGTGTTTGGTAAACTGATTTTCAAAAGTGCTGTGAGAACTAAAAGTAATTTCAATGTGTTTAGTTAACTGAAATAAAAAATGTTGTGAGTGTGTAAAATTACTAAAAGAACATAGACATCTAAATGATACTAATGTTCTATACTTTACATTTTTCTTGTTTATTTGTGTTTAGTGTTAAGTGTTATATAATTATGGTACTTTATTGAATTAATTAACCCTATTTTTTATTCTATTTTATTTAATTAATTAGTCCAATTTATTTATTTCTTTATTTCTTTATTTTATTCTACTTTATTTTTTAATTTCATTTTATTATACTTTATTGAATTAATTATCCCAATTTTTTTATACAGTTATGGCAACATTTTTTTTTTGTACAAAAATTTAAGTCCAATTTTTTTTGTTAAATTTCATTAAAGGTTAGGACAAAGATGAAAAGTTAGTAAAATTTCATTTAATATCACTGTAACGCGTTTTCTAAAAACAGAAGCTAAAATTCAAAAGCATGTATTTGTAGTTTCTCAAAAACTCAGTTGGGAGAAGCTAAAAGTGACCAAAAACACTTCCTAGCGATTTTACCAAACACCCTGTCTTAGGTCCAGAATCACTTTTGACCCCAAAAGCAGCTGGGGAAGCAATGCCAAACTGGGTCTTAGTTGCAGATTAGAAAATTTGTTTAGCACCTTATTTTCCCACCACAAGTACGTATTTTGAAACCAAAATGAATCATTGGCAACTGTAATATTGGTTGGGCAATGAGTATTTGTATGACTAATAGTTTCGGTCAAAATTAGAAAAAGAAAATTTTGGAGTCATTCTTTCCCTTTAAAATTAGATATTCTGGGACCAAATACATCAAAATTAACAACTATAATTTTAGTCAAGAAATTAATCTTTTTGTGTTCAATATGTTTAGTTGTTAAAAAGGAACAAAATAATTAGCATTATTCTTCCCACTAAAAGATAGTTTTAAGTTCTAAACTGGATGAAAAAAATAAATTAAAAAAATGGATACAAATTATAACAGGAAAATTAAGAATGAGAAATGAAAAAATAGAATTAAGGTAGAGAAATAAAAAAATATGAGAAATTTTGAAAAGAAAAAAATAAATAATTGAAAAGGGAAAAAAAGTGTAAAAATGAAAAAAGAAAATAAAAGGTAAATAGGAAATAATATAAAAAAGAAAGAAAAAAGAAAGAAAAATAAAAAAAGGAAAAAATTGAATGCAAACATTTTTCTTTTGAAAATAAATTGAATGCAAATGTGAGAGAGGGAAACAAATAAGGAAAAATAATATATTTTAATCTTTATCACTAGTATTTAGTAATTTTAAACTAATTGAAATATTAATATATTCTTTTATAAGGTAGAAGCCACACAAACCCTACCTCTAACTTTTTTTTTTCCTTTTGCACTTTCATTTGTTTTTGTGGAAAATGGTTGCACTACTCTTATTTTCTCAAATTTTCTACCTGTAAAACTCAAAACAATTCAATTTTCTTGTCATTTCTTTACATGAAACGCACACAATTTCTCAATATTATCTACTTATCTCATTGCACGCAAGTAAATTGAGCAATTTATGAGTTTTTTTTGTTAATTTTGTTATTCTATAATGGTTGATTTAAATCTTTTAATGTTTAATTTCTTATTACTTTTATATTATTTTAGGTTTATTTGTTTGGTTCAATTTTTTGTTTGGATGTGTTTTACATAATAATATGTTTATTATGTTTGTCCTCGTTTAATATGTTTTTTTTAATTTGAATTACAGATGATGGATTTTTTGGGGGGAATTCAACTTTTCAACTTTTGAGGATGGCGAAATTGAGCACATGAAGTAATTTTATTCTTTGAAGATATTTATTATATTCACAAGAGAAGTATCAATTTATCAATCTAGAGACGTCGACTTGTCAAATTCTCATAGCTTTTTTACAAATTGTTTCCATTGTATTTTATGTTATTTAGATGTTGTATATTTAAATTAAGATCTAATATTGTAAGAAATTTTAAGTGAAGTTAATAAATTGTAAGAAGTTCTTATTTATAAAATATGGGTCTGGAATAAATATATTATTAAATTTTACATAATTAGAATAAATTTACAAAATCTCAAAATTGTAATTGTATTGTCTTTTTGATAATTAAAATATTTGTTACGAAATGTATTTTCTCATTAAATTTTAACCATATGAGTGACTAATTAAATAACTTTGTACCATAAAAAAAGCATAAATAAAATTATATTTTTTTGGTTGCAACATATGCAACAAATAATTTTCATTGTAAAATATCATCTGCAACCATTATTTTTGTTACCCAACAATTGTTAGCGACAATGCCTTTAAACTTTTATGACTACATATTTAGATGTAGAATGCATAACTTTCTACAGCTAATTGACTTTTGGTTGCAAAATCATTTTACGTAACTAACATGCGACCAAGATAAATTATCTGCAGAAAATATTTGGTGACAAATTATGTACTTTTTATAACAAAACTTTTTGTTAGGAAATCCCCTTTTTCTTGTAGTATATATCAGTATAGTCGATTGTTGCTGGAGTGAGGACAATTGGCGAGGATTAAGTGAGCACGACATTCAACTTGACTATGCATGTTGTATGAAATTGTGTGATTACTATGGTGGACTCATTTGCTTAGTGTGACCATTTACATTCTACATCACTCCATTTCATCTTATCTTTGTAAATATTATTTATTTATGTAGTTTGTTAGGTTAGTTTAGCATTTACTTTTCCACAATTCTTTTGCATATGCAACACATGAGTCCGTTCGGAGTGTTATAATAATATTTAGAACTAGAGACGGTCGGTGAATCTCACCTCCCTATGGAACGATCTCTTGTTTGCTGCTATGCTAGTCTCTATGACTTGCGCCCTTGCGAGACCGAACTTAAATGTTCATAAGATCCTCCCAATCCTAGCCAAGACTTCTTGCTTAACTATTCAGATCCTCCCGATTCTAGCTAAGTCTTCCTTACTTGATTATCCGGATATTCCCGATCCGAACCAAGACTTCATGCCTTTTTCATGGGCATTCTAAGTGTGATTAATGAATGTAAAACATAAACAAGCACGCAACATATAACAAGATGATCAACATATTCAATGGAAACTAGAAATAGACAATGAGCACATAAAGTATCATATTTTAGTTTATAATCCTAATATCATGTCATCTCACAAATGATGCATGCACATATGAAATGCATGGATCAAGTACAATTCATGAAGAACTAGACATAGGCATAAAAGTACTCAAAACAATGTAGCCTAGTTCTTTAAACATGAACAAAAACCTAGAACGTGAAAAACACCAAATACATGTCTTAAGACCTAGATTTTATTCATGTTACTAAAGCTTGAAATAACACATATACATTAGGCTCATTTTCAAGAAGTTAGAACTAATACAAAAATGCTAGAATCAATAGATATTATCAACAAAGTTATCTAGCAATCATTTCACAAAGATATTTAATTAAATCCTAATAGACTCTAACTATACAATAAATTGTGTTAATCCTAAATAAGTTCAATTAAAGATACCTAGCATATATAGAGACTATTATTCATCAAAATCAATCAATTGCAGAACAAATAGTCCTAGATAAAAAGATAGCACAATACAACACACAAGCATGTGAAAACATACATTTTAAGAAAACCTAACTCAACACACATGTTTCTAATTAAGATCATCTAGCTTATAAAAATGAAGCTCTATCTCTCAATAGCTATTGATCAAGTAACATACACACATAGAATAAGAAAACTCAAGGTAATTGAAGACATTAAAGATCAAATCACAAATAATAAATCAATACCTTGTAAAAATGTGCAGTTTCGAATTTTTGTGTAGAACCACCACAAAACTTGAACTAAAGACTTCAAACTCTTTTGTAGATGATAGAAAATTCTAATACAAAGATTCTCCTACTTGAATCACTCAAATCAGACTTCAAATGAGTGAGATATGGTGTTTGAAAGTTAAGAAAAGTTGAGAGAAAATTTCTACACTTGATTTCTTCATTAAATGAAAAATGAGAGGGAAAAGAGTCTTAAAGGGAAGGAATATAATGTAGAGAGAAGGCAAGCTCAAGTGACAAGGGAGGACTCTCCACCTCATCAGCGTGAGAAAGTGCGTGGCCATCTCGGGGGTTTGAGGTCCCCCCCTAAGGTGGCCACGTGTCTTCTTAGGGAATGTGGCAAGAATGGCCTTTGGCCATTGACCACTTTCCTCGCGCTTCTTTCGTGTTTTTTTACTATTCTCCGACCTCCGAAACCCGAATTCGAATATATTTTTGGCTTTCAAACTGTAACTCTCTCATGGTTATGGACGTGTATGAAACCTTGACCAGAAATTAGGAATTCAAATTGATACACAAGAACAAGTACCATAGACGATAAACACACGAAAAGTTTCATAACTTCCAACTCGAAACTTAAAAATATATGAATTAGTAATCGAAATGACCGAGACTCAATATAGAACAATCTGAGAACATATTCAAGTCTGATATCATTAAAAAAAACACAAACAAACATACATACATATGAACACAAAAGTATGTTATTTCCTAGAGATTGTCCTAGAACATGCAATTTTACAAAAGTTATCAAATTAAATCTAATACATGAGCATACTTCAATATGTGTGTAAATGTGTTATACCAAATTCACAATGATGCGGGGACATAAATGTATGCAGTGTGTGTGTGTGTGTGTGTGTGTGTGTGTGTGTGTGTGTGTGTGTGTGTGTGTGTGTGTGTGTGTGTGTGTGAGAGAGCCTAAGCCATAGAATAAAGTCTAAATATACCTTTGATATGTAGTAAAGTTTGTTCCTCTTAAAGATTCTACTTTGCTTGATTTGTTGTCCAACTTCCTTGAAGCTTGATAAACTGTGAATCCTAGACAACTAATCAATACAAAGGAATGTTGTTTTGGTATGAAATTATGCCAATATGATTCAAAAACCTAATATGAATTGTCATAATCATATAAATAACACGTTAAGGGTGTGTTTGTTAAACCGGACAGGATTGGGATTGAACTATTTTTAGTCCAATCCTGTGTTTGGTGAATCTAATCAACTGGATTATTTTTTATCCCATTTTCAATTTTATCTTGTTAGAATAGGATAAAATAATCCTCTTCAAACCAACAAAATAATTTTTATCCCATATTCAACTCATTCACCAACCCCCCACACCTCTCATTGTCGTGCACCATCCGTCGTTGCTACCACCACAAGATCATATTGAAGAGTTCAGATCTGAGATGAAGATGATATTGCTACCACCACAAGAATAATTTTTTCACCGCCTTTTGTAACAGAGAGAGGAGAGAAAAAGAGCTAATAGGGGAGAGAAAGTACGAATCATTTTTTTTCCAAAGTAACAGAGGAATGAGAGAAAGAGAAGGACATAAAGATGTTGAAGAGTTCAGATCTGAGATGAAGAGAAAGGAGAGAGAGAGAGATGGGAGGAGAGAGAAAGGGAAGTTTCAAATTTTTAACAGAGAAAGAAGAGAAAAAGATAGGAGGAGAAGAAAGGTGAAGATTCAATTAATTTGTTTATACTACCATGGTAACAAACAAACGAGAGAAAAAGATGGGAAGAGAGAATGTGAAGATCTAATTTTTTGTTCCATGTATCAGAAAATAAAGGAGAGAAAGAGTTGAGAGGACCAGAGGAGAGAAGAGATTTTTATTTTTTTTGTACTTTTTACTTCAATATTTACATTGTTTTTATTCGATCCCATTACATACCAAACAAAGGATTTGATTATTTTTAGTGTCATCCCATGTTACACCAAACACGAGAAATACTATAATTAATCCATTCAAATCCAATCTAATCCAATCTCATCCCATCTCTTAAAAATAGTTCAATCATATTCCGCCACCAAACGCACCCTAAATGTGCTAACATTATCCTATCACTTTAAGATATAGTGAATGGTCACGAGAACACCATTTGAAGTTTATATAAAACTTCAATGAAACTTACACAATGAGAAAACATGGAATCATTCTCTTATTTTTCATATCAGTCACTTATAGCACACGTGGTATGAAACATGTGTTACAGTGAATTTCATTCTAAATAAGTCTTTATGCCTTGCATTTAGGCATTGTTGATTATGACTTATTGATTGCACTTGTTGATTGTATTTATTGTTCGTGGCATGTTTAATGACAACTCTTGTTGATTGGCTTTTGTTTGATAATTAGATTTTAAACTTGCATATCTATATCTAGTTTGGTCTTTATGAGCATTTATATAGACATTTATATCTATGATTGCTTTTATTGCCATCATTTAATCTCTAGATAAGCATTTAGTGTTGCCTAACATTAATTGCATGTAGATTATATTAATATATTCACGTAGGTTGTTGATCTCTTCCTTGAAAGTTAAGTCTTGTGATTACGGGTGTGTAATGCACAAGCAAAGTGGTCAAGAATCACTATAAAATGCCAGTTGGGTAATAGTGGTGGGTTAGTGACCGAGAATGGTGTGACTAGATGTCAATCTAGATTGTAAACATCATTACATATAGTGAATTTGATGACCGTATATGGCTAGATGAATAGTCTGTGAGTTTTGCACAGTTGGAGGGTTTCTCACATAAATCAATCTATGTATTATTTATTGTTTTCCGCAATTTAAATTGTCGATTGATTGTTTGTTTTATTTAGGTAATTTTGTTTTAATATTGACTAATAAATAAAAGTTAGTAATTAACTTTATTAAAATCTATTCACCCTCTCTAGATTGTTTGGATACACGTTTTAGTGTATTTTCAGATCTGATACTAAATTAAGTACTTTATGATTTGTGCCCCAAATGTTAATGATATATAACTACTGAATATTTCTGTTTTATTTTTCTCCCATTTTTCTCGTACTTGCACAAACTTGCACAAAATGTTATTTTTTTCTTTTTCTTTTAAAAGACAAAATGTTATTAATTGATCGTGAAAGTGGATTGATAAATAAAAAGTGCTTTGTTTATCTAGTATCCAAACACAATCACTTATAGTTGTTTAATGAGACCATATACAAGATGGGTATTGAAACTCCAAAACATCATTTTGGGCCCATTTCAGCCCTGGCTCTTGACAGTCAACTGACTCACTGTGTTACAAAGCAAAGAGAAACCCTGCTGTTCAGAAAGAAGAAGAAAAATAAAGGGAAAAAAAACAATAACAAAATTAAAATAAAACAAAACTATTAGGGGACTGAAAGAGAAACAATAAAATAATTCGAACGGATGATCCAATGATAAACTATTAATATGAGGTTAATTGTAAGCATTTGGATTTAACTGATATGTATGATTTACGAGCATGTATCTATGGAAAATTGAAGGATTCGAAAAAAAAAAAAAGAGACTAAAGTCATTTCTTTATCTTAAATTCATGACAAAAGAAAAGTACATGATAGGTGTAAGTGATGCATGCCCAGTAGCATTACAGACAAATCCAAAACCCTAAAATTTAACACCAATTCAAGACTTCCAACTAAAAAAAAAAACAAACCAAACCCCACATTAAAAGAGACTAGCTTAGCTACCTTGTATGCATCTCTTACATCACATGTTGATAACATAAATAACCCAATAAAAAAAATGAACTAAGGACAAATATGTAAAAAGCCAATAACAAAGCCAAGGTTAACATGGAAACTAGAAAGGAAATATTTGAACACTAACGTTCATGTAAATTGTAAATCGGACCGCTACCCTCAATTCCCCGCAATGCAATGCAATAATACCGCTATCCCAATTCTGCCCTTTTTTTCACTAGGCTAGAAACTCAGGAGAGCGAAATGGCAAAGCATGCATTTTTTTTCTTCTTTTTTTGTTTGTTTCTTTAGCCATTGGCTTTCAACCGGTAATTACGAAAAACCCCTTTTCGACATCTCTGTAGGCTGCTTCCTCCTCCATAGCTGCCACCCGGCTCCACAAACCCTTGTCGAAAACCCAACATCTTTAACATTTATAACAATATATACCTATGTAAGCTAAAATGTGTACCAAGTCCACAAATTAGCAAAGTATAGCAAGGTTAGTAGTAGCTAGCAAGCAAGAAAAAAGAAAAGAAAAAAGAGAGAGAGAGAGAGAGACTAGAAAGAATGAGGTGGATACAGGGGTAAGGAGACATGATGGGTGGTATATAAAGGCAAGAATGGTAGCTTTTTGGTTGAATGAAAGTGAGATTTTTTTTTTCCTGAATTTAAGTATTTTTTTTCTCTCCTTTGATAAAGTGAATGTTGAAATTTTTGGTCCAAGATGGGTTTTTAGGGCATGTTTGTGGGGAATGCAAAAAACTCCACTAACTCGATTTCCAAGGCTCTCGGAGTTTTCATAATATTCTCATATATGGAAGAGAAAAAGAGAGTGAAGAAAAGAGAAAGAGTGTGGGGTATTGTTTGTCTGAGTATGTGAACGTGGCCTTGTTTGATGTAATTTATAGATGGGGTCGTCACCATCTTCATCTGATTTATTTATAAAAAAATATCAACTAAATTTGTATGATCACTCAAGACAAAGGTCTTTTTTTTTTATGGCCAACTTTTTAGATTTATTACCTTATTATTGAGAGTCGGGGGAGGTGATAAACTGTTAATGGAGTAGTCATCACCTAGACTGGTGTGCATGCAATTTGGTTATTGACAAATTATTGGCCCATTAAAATGTATATAATATTTACTGTCCTCCGCTTCAGTTCTCGTGCATCTAGTAATAATATATACTATCTGGATGACTGAACAATGGAGGAGCTCCTGATAAAGCAAAGAAAGCAGCCTTTTGGGAATATTTTTGAAAATAAAACGGAAGTTTAGTAAATAATTTTGGGAATATTTTGTAATGTTTAGTAAAATGACAAATTGAGAAGTGTTATTTGGTAAAACTATACATTAAGTTTGTAATAATACATAATTAATTTATTTTATAACGTTACAAAACTGAAATTCTTAAAAATAAATAAAATATTATGATGGTCCTTAGCAAAAGAAGCAACTTTCAATCATATGTTTGAAATTCAAATGACAGATACGCTTACTGTACGTATGGCCAAGTTAACTAATTCAGCTGCCTTTCCTTTTTCTTTTTTTTTTTGTATATAAGAATCTATTATGATATATTTCTAAAAAATACTATACAATATTGAAGCAATAATAGAACATAATTGAAAAGCATTCTATTTTTTTTTCTTTCTTCTTTTTGGGTACTAAAAGCCACATAATTGAATATCAAGCTTGAAAAATATTAATTAGAAACTTTTTAGGACTATGATTATATCCCTCCCACGTACACACACGAGCATTATTTTTAAAATAATTAAATTATATTTTTAAATCAATTAGTAACTTTAAAAATCAAATCCTTCTTGTTAGGTGATTCGGGTATTGGCTTCAATTATGCTAGCATATTAAATCTTCTATACCATTGATATTGTCGTTTGATATGAGAGAAGAAAAAAAAGGGCAAAAAAAAAAGCCAAAAGGGATATGTTTCTTCGAATTGAAGTATAATTATTGCTTAACTGATTAAATCCTCCCAAAGCTAATTATTTAACGAGAATATTAGACCCATTTGATCATGACTCATGACTAGCTAACTAAATCAAATTACATTTATTACAAACGCAATAATATAACTATAATTTACAAGCTCAAAATCTTATAACTATAATTTTGTTTTTATCAAGTTTTGATAAGTGTATAAATTTTGAGTCAATAATTATATAAATCTAATGGTTCATATCCAACGCATTGATGAAGTTATATGAGGACATATTAATTTAAAATTTTTTATATATATATATATATATATAAAGAGAGAATACTTCAAAACGTATTATATCATTGAGATATAGTAGTCAATGCTCATACATAAACCTACAAACAAAATTACATTAATTCTCTGATCAAGAGAAAGCAGAGCTTGAATATTTTTAAGGTATATATATATATTAGAATTATATAAGCAGTCAATGTGATTTAATTAAATTACTCTTTGTTGTATTTCAAAAAAAAAAAAAACTCTGTTGTTTATATACCAAATTACCCATTTTGAAATACCAAAAGTATGTCTTTTTTTCTATAAGAAAGCTAATTAAAGAAAATGGTACAACACTTCAACATCCAAATTCGTCAAAATTGACTCATATATCCCTTGGAATTCAAGAAATAAATGATCAATTATTTTGCTAGGGCCAGCCAGCCTTTTTCTTGTAGCTAGCAAGGACATAGCTAGAGAGAGATCATGTGTTTAGCCATGAAAACACCCTTTTTGGAGATTCATGGAGAGAGGCTGAAGAAGAAGAAGATAGTGGGTGAATCAAAAAGATTAAAATACTGATGGTGCTAAATTCACTTTACTGACAAACACAAAAAAGCAAAGATCTAAAGCCTTACCGTAAGTCAGCGGTTAGATTCTCCTTTTTGAATTCATAGTCATGTGTATAATTGAGACTTAAATCGGTAATCTTTTATATATATATAATCTGAAACCGAATACACGTCAATGATATGTTATTTTGTATTATTATAAAAAAAAAAAAAAACTCATCCTACGAATTTATAAAATGATTATAATAAAACTTAAATCCCTTATTACAAACGTAAAAATAAATACATACCATTTATATTAAAAGTAGATATATCCATGTTCAAATGATATGAAAGATCATTCAAATTTCTTAATTTTTGCTATCATGTTTTCAAAAGGTCATTGGCTTTAAAATTTGGTAAAATCGATTATGTTCTCACAAAATTCAAATGAAATTAAAATTGTATAATGTCCCTTCTCTTTAAGATAAACATCTCTATTTTATTAACACTAAATTAGATCCTTTTAATATATTTACTCTTTCCATATTTAACATGTCTTAAAAGCACATGTTAATATATTTAATTTATGAAAGTTATATACAAATTCTAATGTATACAAAAGAAACCAATTATATGGTGCTAATCTTACTCTTCAATCAAGTGTTAATCCCAAACTTGGTTTAATTAAATTCAATGAAAAATTAATCTGAAAGAGAATCCAAGATCTTAGGGTATGTTTGGTAGGAAGGAAAGAAAATGGAAGAATAGAAAGATTTGAATGGATTGAAAAGATGAGGGAAAGAAAGTTGCTTAGTAAACAGAAAGGAAAGAAGATTGGATGGAAAATCTTTTTTATCAATTTTACTATTTTATCCTTACATTATAGTTTATATATTATATATTTTTATATTTATTAAATAAATATAATTTAAATAATATTGAATCCAACTTTTTTTTTTATAAAATGACTTCAAATTTTATAACATATTATTTATTTATATGTATATATATATATATATATATATATATATTATTCACAAATTTATTTTACAAAATAAATTTTAAATAAATAAAAAAATGGTGAATTTGAAATATAATGTAAGCGATAAATCTTCACACTTTTCTCTCCGTTTTTCTTCACATTTTTCTTCCACTTTTGAGAGGATTAAAATGAATGGGTTTCACCCATCAATTTTTCTTCCCATTTTTTCCTTCCTTCTATTTTTCCCTCCATATCAAATACGTACATTTTTTTTTGCTTCTTCCTTTTTCCTTCACCCTTTTCCTTTCTCTTTCTTTTTCTTCCTATGAAACGAACCTTAATGATGATCAACAGCTGTGAATTTTGATAGATAGAAATAGGTGATAAACAGACGATGAATCAATTCTGTTCAAAGTTGACTCTTGTAATCACACTTTCTCACCTATATATGATGGAGCAATAATATAAACAATGGGACCCAACTCACGACAATCAAGAATTGAAGACTACATGCACCATTACAATTATTAAACCGTTTTCATTCTTTGTGAGTGCTCCACTTCTGCTCTGCTATTGAATCTCGACCGTCAATTGTTTTGTTTGTTTATTTTCATTTTGATCAAGTGATAACACTGTGTTTACGTCACCAATGCACCACTCTTACATCAAAATATTATTTTGAAATTATTTTAAGTACAAATACACTAAGCAATCTTACAAGATGGTTTTAATCCATTTTACTTTTCTCCAGGGTTTTATATAATTTTAATGTTTTGTGTCCCAACTCCCAAGTATAATGTTAACTATATGTGTAGATGTATAATTCAATTCCATGGACACAATTCTCATTCAAAGTTTACAAACTCTATGATGAGTAACTACAAAAAATCTGAAGGTGCGTACCAATCTCCTGATTAGAAATAAAATAAAAATTGAACATTTGTAGGTCAGCAGGGAGCCACAATTGATCAAGTTTAGAGAACCATTTTATAAAAACAAAAATAATTAGAAAGGCAAAGTTTAAAAGTTTAAAATCCAGTAACAATTTTCTGTTTTTTTTTAAATGGATATTATAAAAATATTTTAGTACTAACAATCTTTGTTAAGGACGTTTTTGATCAATTTTACAGGAGGTCATGTCTCAAAAATACAATCAGGTGACATATTAAGAGGGTACCATACTTATTTCAGTAAAATTCACGTTAAATTACATATATATTGTCTTCAACGTAACAAATGTAAACATAGCTATACATGTCAAAGTTTACACATTTTTTTTTTGGCGAGAATAAAAATAACTCTTCAATATTTTGAGAACCATTTTTTTTAACCAATCATTTTTGTTTGAAAGCTTTCGTCATTGGTAGGTAGGATTCGAACCAATGATTCAGGAGTTATTTATAATCAAAGTCCCAAACTTGTCCGTGTAACAGCTAAATTCCGTCCCCGTCACCGGATAAAAATCATTGGATACTCGAGGGCCTAATCTAGAACCTCCAGAAATTAATCGACGTGGGAACCTGATAAATTGCCAAGTGTGCAGTCGCTGTCTAGTAATTGGCTGACAAAGAGCGGCGCATTGGCCTCGAAACATATATTAATATTAATTCAATTCCAACAAAATGAAAAAAGAAATGCAAACAACACATTAAACAACTATAGTACTATACACGAGCGTCGCGTTTTAGCCGTTTCAAGTCGTGAATCTGGAAACTGTACATACGGCGATTTTAGACCAAGAAACAGAAGAAAAATAAAAACACCAAAAAGAAGAGGGAGACAGCTGAACACGCACGCATGCCTCAACATTGGATCCCGTTTGGGTGGGTGATGTTTTCTTTTCTCTTCTTAATGCCTAAAAAAAAATATTTTTACACTCTGCATATGTGCTGGATCATGAGGGTAGGTGTGTAAAGGTCAGAAAAGGTCAATGGAGTGTGGAGAAATTACAGCCATATGATTGTGAAAATGTTTTACACGAATTCTTTTCTTTCTTTCTTTTCTTGGAGTGGGATTAGATAGCCAAACAAACATCAGAATAATACAGGGTTAGAGATTAAGATTTTCGTAATCGATCAACTCAGAGTTAAATGGTGTGCAATATCTATAAATTTTTATTTGTTAGGATATAAATGCACACTACAAGAAAAAATCCTATTCATTACCGATAAAAACCGTTATGAAATGGTTTTAACTACGGTTTTAAAGGTGTTATTAATTTACCACGGTTTTAAATTCATCACGATTTATAAAAACCGTCTCAAACCAATAACGGTTTTTATCTATGATACATTCTTGACGATTCTACGAGTGTTATTATGTCACGATAGCTAAAAACAAACATTAACATATGAAAGCATAAATAGTATTATCTAAAAATAAAAAAATATATACAAATTCTTATTATTTCCGATAAATTATTTATTATTCTGAGTTAAAGAAAGTCTACTAATACAAAAAAGTTATATAAACAATTTTATTGTCATAAAATAATTCAATATTAAGAAGGAAAAACAAACTTACAATAAGTGCAAGATTGAAAACCTTATATATCAAGTCTTATAAATAAAATAAAAAACCTATACATCAAGTATAAAAAGAAAAAATAAAAACCAAAACGTCCATTAAAATTAAGTGTTTAAATTATTTTACATATCTTAATAAACTATTGGAATGACCAAATAAAAAAAACTGTCTTCACTTTAATTAACATTCCAGTGTTTTTGCATCTCCATGCTTCTCCAACAGTGCTGCAACATGCAACTAAAATATTAAGTTGAAAAAAAATATATAATTAAAAATAAAAAAAAGGGCACATATGAAAAATAAAATATAAATAAATAAATTATAGAAAAACTAAACCGAAATTTCCTACAACATATATATAATTTAGTTGTATATTTGAATAATATGATATAAGATAGGCAATAATTCAACTGGAATTTGGTCCCAAAGAGGTAAAAATTTCAAACTCAACCCAGCATCCAAATTATTTGAGATTTCAAGGGATTAAATTCACGAATAAAAATCATCTTTTCGAACAAAAGGCAATATAAAATTCAAATCGCACAACAGGAATTTAATTTTAAAAAATCTGTAAAATTCAAAGGCAATTTAAAGAAAGAAAAAAGGCTACTACAATTTTTTTATTATTTTTTTCCTCTTGCAACACAAATTAAAATCACAACACAGGACTTTAAAAAAAAAAATTCACACCACAAGACCCTAATCCCAAGATCTAAAATGCAGTTTTCATTAAAATTAACAGGTAAAGGTGCAAGTTTCGTTAACAGGTCATCAAACAGAAGAAGGGACCCTCCAAATCAATAACTTCTATCATAAATATAAAAATAAAGAGAAATATTAATTTAATGGATCAGACATAATTTTAAAAAAAAATGACTTGTACATAAATTCGAGGTTATTTTAGAACGGGGGATTCGAACCGGTAACCTCGTAATAAGAATGTCTATTTTTAATTGAGTAGAGATTAATAGAGTTTAAACCTCTACTAGGTAAAAGCTCATAGGGAGGTACTTCTCCAAATAGCCATTTAAAAAAAAAAATCTACCAACCAAACAATTATATATATTAAAAAACTATATTTGTAGATCTTTTACCAATATATGTTTTTCAAAACCCCAACCAAACAAGCTCTAAGTCTCCCATCATTTTTACAATATAATCACTTCGACGAATATCTCATAATTGGGTAATCTATTATTTATTTTAACCAACATAATAGTTTGAATTTATATACAATTATTATACTTTTTTCTATCAAATTCTTAATCAAACCCTAAAAAAAATACATTTTAAAGTATAATTACGGATGTGCCAATTAATACAAAAGATGAAGACAACATAATTGTATGTTTTTAATAAATGTATTATATATTTATGGTATAAAATATTTAAAATTATGTATTTATATTTATCATTTATAATATTATAAATGGTGCATGAGTAATTTTTTTAAATATTTTAAGAAAATGAGATTTCATAATAGATATAAGAATTAATAAAATTATTTAATTTATTTTTTATTATTAATGTCGGACTGTCGGATTGGATTGGATTATGTTTTATCAACTCAACCCAACCCAATCTTAAAAACAACTCAACCCAATCTAATCGGATTGAATCGAGTTGGACGGATTGGGTTGGGTTAGGTTGGCGGGTCAGTGCCCACCCCTCAGTTTATCTTCCCTTTTAAGGGTTGTTTGTTTTTTTGTCTGAATACTGAACCGTCCTGGATTTTTCTAATAACTGAATAGGGACTGAAATCTAAACCTGGATGACATGTTTTTTTCTTCTCACATCTGAATGTATTGTCAACACGTTTGTTTTTTAACAGTAAAATTATCTGAATATAAGTAATTTTACATTTATACATATATTAAACAATTATACATATAATATGGAATAAAAACATTCCAATAATAATAATTATATATGAACACCTATGATCATGATCTTCATCTTTAATTACAAACAAACTTCATTTTTCTAAGAAAAGAAAAGGTTTTTTGTTTTTCAAAAAATAAAAAGACATCAGGAAAACTTGTACAAAACACTTTAATATATATATATATAAATACATCACCATAATATCATACTAAAGTATCGATATTAAACACCAATATAAACAGTGATTATGGTTCTTTTTTTATTTTTAAAGCTATTTAAAATAAGCAATATATTAAAATAAAGATTTCTATACCATATGTAATTTTGATAAAATTGGAAATATGTTATATATGGGGGATAGTATCGGAAGAAAATATTTTAGATTGCCTTTAATGCAATTCAGTGATTTGCAATTAAGTTAAAAGTCAGGTTTTTTTACTTTTTATTTTAAGTTGTTTTTTAGGATTTTTAATTTGTTTGACCACTTAAAAAGACAAACAAAATAACTTAATAATTATGACTCAGACCCATTAAGTTTTAAGTGAAAAAAACAAATGACCCCTTAGTTTCTCATAATGGCGGCACGGCCTGACCAGGCCCGTTTTCGTAAACGGGTCGGGCCTGGTCCAGCACGCACCGTTGTGCTTGCCGGACCAGGCCCGACCCGTTTATGAAAACGAAGGCACGGCACGGCCTGGTGGCCTGCTTCAGGCGGGCCGGTCCACGGGCCTGGTCCATAATCATTTTCGAAACCAATTTTTAAAAATTAAGTTTGTTTGGAATTTGGGTTTAGGTTTTACGAAAAATAAAGTAATATACAACAAAATTATTTATTATATCAATTTAACAATTCAATTATATAAATGTAATTTTGAAATTAATTTGTTTATCTCTTGAAATAATTAATATGAAAAATAATAATTCAGTAAAGATAAACTAATACAAAATAATAAAAATAGATGTAATTATGAAAGTATGAAATGAACAATTTTTTATTTATTTAATTATTTTTCACTTATGGACTTCAGTATTTAATATTTACATGATT
This sequence comes from Dipteronia dyeriana, assembly GCA_032871835.1. Taxonomy (NCBI): domain Eukaryota; kingdom Viridiplantae; phylum Streptophyta; class Magnoliopsida; order Sapindales; family Sapindaceae; genus Dipteronia; species Dipteronia dyeriana. Next base: position 50,300,584 of record CM065303.1, on the reverse strand, counting down.
GTCTCATTAAAAACCTTACCAAGAAAAACTCAGCGGGATAAAAACTTAGTAAGGGAAAAAAAGTGCAATTGTATTACAACTTACAAGTAAATACTAAATACATATGTAAAAGTATAATTTAGTTATGGCCCTGGCCACTACCTATAGGTTCATCAATATATAGATTGTTGAAATTTAGAATAAAGTTTTTATCTACAGTTAGATTTTGCAACCTTTGTTTACATTGCTCCCAATCCCAAAGGCATGTTAATACCTCCACCATCTCCGTTCAATTATCCGTCCACTGGTGTTGAAAGTTTGTTCTGAAGACACCGTTGACACGAGAATAACCAGTACGTCACGTGCTAAGTGTGATAGAACTGGATACCTGTACGTATAGGTCTTCCACCATAACAATAAATCAAACTCTTCATTGTCTTCAACATCATCGAATTGTGCTTACCTGCTTTAAACCAGCTTGTACAACTAAATTTATAATATGACATGCACACCGTTGATGGAAGAAATAACCTCCATCTTGCGGGATATTTATTGCAACAAACAATGCAATATAGCTAGTATTTACAGATGCATTATCTAATGTTATCGAAAGGATGCGATGCATGATTTCATAAGTTTCTAAAACAGAAATAGTGACATTAAAAATGTTTTCTATGGTATGTGCAAAATCCATAGAACGAAAAGCAATAATTCTTTTTGTTATCCTCCAGTCAGAATTTAAATAGTGTCCCGTGACACATAAATATTCCTATTTGGAATATGTATTCCAAATATCAGAAGTTAATGCCACAGAGACACTTAAATGTTGTATTTCAGCAATTAAGTCATCTCTTTGGGTTTCAAACAATCTTATCAAATCATTTCTAGTGGTGGTTCTAGAAACAGGTTCAAATTGGGAGTTATATGCAGATGTGATTAATTCTTTATAAAATGAACTCTCACCGACACTGATCGGCTGATCAGTTTGTGCAATGTATCGTGCCAAGCACTCTCTAGCGTGCATGACGTCGAACTGCCACGTAGTAACGGATCCGTCTAGGTGCCGTTGTAGTTGTGTCTGGGTTGTAATGTCTACCTGTCCATGAGCATGCATACATTTGTGCATATGCCTTCTCAAATGTCTGGTTCCCCTCCTACTTGTGGCATAATCCTTATGACAAAACTTACATTTAGCTCTGGGCCCGGACGTTCTGTCTGGGAGTGTCATTTGGACTATGTTGAAACATTGTCACACATCTGATGTTAATTTTCTGAGACGTGATGTTGGTGTAACGGTGGAACCAGAAGGTCCCGCTTGAGTATGGGTCTGCTCCGAAATATCAAATTCATCGTTGAGCATGTTCAAACCGTCCGAAAAATAAGGCTATTGGTTATGATCCATTTTCTGAAGTGAAAATATGAGCACTATAGTCATTAATAGTCAAATTAAAAATCAATATTTACTAACAAAATATTTTTAAATGAATAACTACCCTTAACAATCTTAATTTACTAACAATAATTAATAAAAATAATACGACACTTAAAAATATTATTTTACTTCAAAAATAATAATTAAATAAACAAAAAATTCATAATCTACTAATAAAAAATATTAAATTCACTACTACAAATTAAATTGATAAATTTACTAACAATAAATATTAAATGAAATACTACACATAAAAAACTTAATTTACTAATAAAACTTATTAAAATTAACCTCTACACTTAAAATTCATAATATACTCACAAAAAATATTAAAATAAACAACTACACTAAAAATTTATAATCTACTACCAAAAAATATTAAATTCACTACTACAAATTAAATTTATAAATTTACTAACAACAAATATTAAATTAAATACTACACAAAAAAATCTTAATTTACTAATAAAACTTATTCAAATTAACCACTACACTTAAAATTCATAATATATTCACCAAAAATATTAAAATAAACAATTACACTAAAAATTCATAATTTATGAACAAAAAATATTAAACTTAACTACTACACTTAACATTCATAATTTACTTATTAAAAAAATTAAATTCAATAATACAAATTAAATTTCTAAATTTACTAATAACAAATATTAAAATTACTACTAAACTTAAAAATCTTAATATACTAAACAAATAATATTACAATTAAAGCCCAAAAACTGATAAACTAACTAACTAAATAAAAATGTTTTCATTTAGTAACTACAATCTAAATATAAAAATATGAATTTACTATGAATTTTTTTTTGAGCAAAATTAATAAGAAAATTGTACCTTTAAAATTTGGTATGTTGGTGGAAAATTTAGAGATTTTTGTAGAGAGAAATAATAAAATTGAATGAAAAAGTGTAGAGAATTGAAAAATGTAGAGATTGAGATTTGAGAGAATGAGAGATTGAAAGAATGATAGAGAGAGTAAATGGAAAATGAAATGGATGGAAGTATTTATAGAAACAATTGATTTGTGGGTCAAATTTTAATTTGAAAGATTTCAGGTTTTTTTTTTGTAATTTTCAGAGGCTCCAACGGCTGGATTTTGAATTCCAACTGTTGGATGAAATATTTATTTTAAAAAAAAAAGGTTGAATTGACGGACCGACGGACCGGCGTACCGGTCCAGTGGCCTCGTACGCCGGCTAGGCGTGCCGTGACAGACCGGCCTGCCGAACCTGGTGCCAGCCTCCCCGCATACGGCACGTCACGGATCGGACCTCGACCTGACCTGACCTGACCTGACCTGACCTGCCTCCTTCAAACATAGCTCGTTTCGTTTCACGGATCAACCGGACCAATCTGTAACGGATCGGTCTATAATTACGGTACTAGTCTCTCGGATCCTCAATTATCGTAATGTTTCAAATATATTATTAAGTTTTTCAATTTTAATGATACGTGATAAAAAAATAAAAAAAATTAGGCATCCCAAGTTCAAAAATGATTGGCCAATCTTAGTTGGCTGGAGAGCTGCCTGATTGTGGGTCCCCTTGATTGTCTCCTTGTGTAAATCTGGGAGTGGCTTGTATCCATTGATATGCCCTACCGGCCTGCCTTAGTAAAAAGATAGCAGCCAATTCATCATTATTTTGTTAGGACTTAGGAGTAGCTTCTGAGTTGACTATACAAAAAAAGTCAGACGAGATATGAAAAATGTAGGTGATTAACTCAGATCCCATTTTGAATCATATCTTATTTCAACACATTTAAAACTTGTGATCGGTTATTAACAAAAAAAAAAAAAATCTTAATTCTTTACAAAAACTTTAAGAGAATTAATTAAATAAATGAAATATCTTAATTCTTCTTAAATTTTGGTGCAAATTCATTAAATAGTGTAAATAATATTGTCGTAACTTAATCATCTCTTTTTCTTTTAAGTTTGCCAAGCCTCCTTTTTTTCTCTTAACTTTGCCAAGCTACCTCCCTTAACTTTTTCTCTTAAGTTGCCGGATTTCATCATCATACTTATTCATACCAAACCATAGAACTTTGTCACTATGTTGTCCTACACCACGTTGTAATTCTCCAGGAGGAGTTGATGAAATTTTGAATGATTATTTTTAATTAACACATTAGTTTTTATATATACATTTTCAAGACTATATATACCGTGAATTATGTAAAAATAAATAAACTATCTTTAAAAAAAAATATTCGTGGGTAAGTAATATCATTTGATAATTGTACAACAAAACAATTTAGAAATTCAAATATTTTGTGTTTTGAACTTCTTTTGTTCTTGTTGATGTACTATTTTTTTATAAGAAAATAATAATTTTAGTTTAGTTGGGATTTTATATTCATTATAAAAATATTGAAATCGGAAAAATTCAATCCATCCAAATTAGTGTCTTGGGCTGCATCTATAAAGTAAAGAGAACATGAAGTAAATAAGATCTTGAATGGAAAACATCAAATAATTCGTCTATGTTAGTAGAATATTATGTAATATAATTTATGTTTAAGAATATATGTAGTGAAATTTTTGTTAAGTTTTAATGAAATATATTGTTTTGATGTTCAGATAGTTGTAGTCGATCGAATTTACAGCTAACCACTTACTATATCATTTGGATTGAAATTTAAATTATAATTTTAGGTTGTCTAGCATCAGTCATAAGACTTTAACAAATGTGACTAGCTTGCATTGAAGAGTGTTTTAGATATATCTTTTAATCTTATTTGTATTTAGCAATTTTTTACATTTTTTTCCTTCTTATGGTTGAGGATTGAGCAACTTGTAATCTTATTGTGGTTTTCACAATTTACTTTTTCTGGTTGTTTCTTATTAATTATTTTCTTAGATTTTATTCTATTATCAATTATGAGTTTTTAAATTTTATTTTATGATTTATTAAAAATTGGACAATTTCTTTTATTAAATTAACTATTTTCGTAAAATCATAAAAACAGTATTAACAAATACAAAAATTGGTGGAAAATAATTTCATTGGTCAGGATTTCGAAGCCCTCCCTATACCCGTCTCATCAACATCTTTAATACAAGTGACAAGTCTAAAGATTTTAAATTAAAAAAAAACTCATAAAAAGAAATAAATTTAGTGTGATGATTGTATACATTGTATTATAATATATAAAGTTAATTTTCATCCCTGTCAACAAAAGCTGGAATAGCTCAGTTGGTTAGAGCGTGTGGCTGTTAACCACAAGGTCGGAGGTTCAACCTCTCCTTCTAGCGATAATATTTTATGAAATTACAAAACAAGCATTGCTTCAATCCAACTCCAATTAAACCAAAAGTAATTGCTTATTTTTTTGAACAATTAGTAATATTTCAGATCATAGACATTAGAGTACAGAATTAGACAATACCCTATAGGCTTGTAGCCCATAGGACTTGTTGACTCCAACTTTGCATTTATTTGCATGTACACAAGATTACAAACCTATATTGAACATGGCGGAAATAAGGTGGAAACACGCCCCGCAAACCGCTTGAAAATGGCGGAGAAGGAGGGCTAATGTAATATTTTCTTTGTCGAAGCTCTGGCTTCCTCGCATTTGCATCTGGGGAAATTCAGGAACAAGAAAATTATTTTCAAGCAATTGGTAATAATTCTACAATTGAGTACCTGTATGGTAAACATAAATATACGTTCTAAGATAACCTCCATAATTCTGTAAGAAGTTAATTAGTTTGTTTATTTGATTATAGCGAAATGATCTATAAGAAAAGTATCGTTCAGTATATGATTTTGGATATTATAAACACAGATGAATATTTTTGTTGAGTTTTTAAAAGAACAGAAAAAACTACCTACATTTGTTGTAGCAACGAGTATATAGCTTCCAGCTTTTGAGCACCGGTCATCGTAACCAAGTCAAGTCATGCGCATGACAATAGCATTTAAATCATATTTATAATTCTTAATTTAGATTTGTTAGAACTTGAATTTAATAATTTTAAATTAAAAGTAGTTATTTTCGTTGTGCAAGTATGGGCAAAACATAAACTATTTTTTTTATGGACTGTTATAATTTATTTTTTTAAGGTCATACTATTTAAAATTAAATGACATTTTTCATTTTTTATTTTTCTTTTTATGAATTTTGACAGTATGATAAAATTTTCATGACGGTATGATAAAAAATTTCTTAAATTGACAATTTAATAATAAATCCTTCAAAAACAACACTAATTCAACTATTTTCCTTTAAATACAAAATTGAAAGACAAAAAAAATAAAGAAGTTATGAAATTGTAGCACTTGGAGAAAAAATAAGTGTTTGTTGTCATGATCTTCTCATCTCATTATTTAAATATTTTTAAAGACTAAATGAGATCTTAAGAACTTTTAATTATAAAAAAAAATTGGTATTTCAAATTTGTAATCCTAAGTTCCTAACAAAGATGGATATGTATTTCAAAAGAAAAAAAAAGATGGATTTGTTTTAATAGGTTGTTAAAGTTTCATCCATACTTTCTAAATTCTAGCTATTTTAGCTAAAAGGTTATTTTAACTAGCAATGTTTTATAGGATCACTCCAATCATCCTCTCTATTATAGTTAGTCATTAATATTTTAATATATTTTTAAATTTAAAATATAAATAAATTTATTTTGTTTTAAATTGTATTTAAACTTGATATCATTTTTTCAATAACAAAATTAGTTTAAAATAGGGTTAATAGCATCAATGTCCCCTGAACTTATAGCGCGGTAGCAAAGTGCCTTTTGGTTTTTTTTTTCTTAGTATTAAACCCCCTAAAATTTCATTTATTATCTCAGCAGTCTTATTATAATAGTTCTTGTAATAAAGTATTAAAATTATATATAAGAAAAAATAACTTCCTAAACAACCACATATTTGTATGTTTTGATCAATTTATCTCCTTAATGACATGTAATTTAAATACTTTTGTACTTAAAAATTTAGTACGAACTACATCACCTCCACACATGGTGGTTAAGGGTTCGAATCTCACCATGTGCATTTTACAAGCAAGTGTGGGGAGTTTTCATCAAATTGATTGAAGTAGTTATTCGTGCCACACATGTATTATGTGATCTTGGCAGGTTCTGGCGGTTTATACACGTGTCATACGTGTATATCAAATGATTTATCTATTATAGCTACCTCACAAATGCTCGAGTCAAAAGACTGGCATAACAAGAAGCAATAGTCATTCCCACAAAGAGGGGTTACCATCAACTATCTCTAGCTCTAGAGTTTATTTAAAAGTAATGCAAATAGAATGTGGAAGTGATGAGAATTTTGTGTGTGAAGTGTAATCATTATGCGACTATGTGTGAGGTGGTGAGTGAAATGAACGTAAAACTAAAGATAGAAATGTAACTGTATGATTGCCTTTTAAATTAAACTACTTCTAATTAAGTTATTCTACTCCTAAAGGCAAGACACCCTAAGTTACTGAAATTAGAGATGCAAGAATGTGATCGTACAAGGGAAGTGAGTTTACCAAAATAATATGCACATCATATTGATTGTAAAGCATTTGAATATTATTCAATTCAAGTAAAGGGTTTGTTCTCATGATTAAGAAATTACCAAAATCAATTCATTACTCTCTAATGTGTCTCAAAGTCAAAGGGACTCATTAAGCACAAGAACATGAACCAAAGCTATCTTAGCAAGGTTATGTATGAAACAAGCTTTTCCATTCAATAGAGCTAATAGTAAAGAAGCATCCAAGCACAACCCTAAATCTCATTCACTCAAATCGTTCCAGATATAGCATTTAAAATCATCTATCATCATTGATCTATCCAACGGAATCGTCGATCTATTTAAACCGTGATCATGAGCAAGTGCATAAATATACTCTCGAAAAAGAAATGGGTATAGGAAGTTGCGTTGCTGAGATCTATCTACTTCTAAATGGATTTGATATTCTTTCATTTGAAATTAGAGTATTTATTGGATTATCAAATGATACATTGGGTTATCAAATGATACATAGTGCGATACAGTCAAATAAAAGTATTGTAGTAAAAAAAAAATGGATACCTTGGAAACGAGTAAATCATTACCGGATTCTCAATTTTTTCATTTTTTAATTGGTTTATGTTTGTTATAGTATAAATTGGTGGTTAGAAATCCTTTATTTTTGCAATCCAACTGCTCTTTTGATTTTGGAAAACAAAATATCTTTATCAATATAATGCTTCTTCTACACATTCATATCCAACCTATAATAGGGACAAACTCCTAGTTAGGACTCATTAAAAAAATTGCTAATCGACTCATGGAAAACACCTCCACGCATTAGGAACTAATATCTTTTTAACGTTTAATTAGACTGGGGAATCATTCAAATTCAATTCAGAAGAGAAGCTCGTTCCTTTTTATTTCCTGAGAATTGGAACCATAAGGCTCTATCCATTTATTCACTCGACCTAACTTTGAATTCCATATTTTGTTCTGCGCCAACAATTCAAACCCTATTTTGAAGCCATTGAATCGGAATAAAATATTCTCAAAATTTTCCGTTGAAACGACATGCTGCTTTTTCCATTCATTCCTTTCAAGATCAGTTGTGGTCTTACAAACTCTCCTGATGGTATGGACGAATCCTTTGTTTCGTATAAATGTGAAAAAGATGCTAGCCACACTTAAAAGGCGAGTACTCTACCGTTGAGTTAGCAACCCGAATAATTCGAATGGGTGGATACAATCAGAATAAAAAATAAATAAAAGAAAAGAAATGAAATTGCACAACGGAATCTATAAAGTCCTCATTTAATTGATTGGCTTATTTCGTGAACAACCCACATATTGGGGTTTTTATGTAAGGGTAGCTTAGGCTTTCAAGACCTCAAGAGAAGAAGCACCAAAGGTAAAATTCTTGTGCTTACTTGCTTTGAAGATATAGTTGCACACACTCACAAATTCATGCATAACTCTTATTTATATATGTTGTGTGTTTGTGTGCATTCATGTTTTAATTAACTCTTCTTGATTTATTTGCATCATGTGATTAAAATACCATGTCATGTTAGACATTAGTATATGATGCATCTTCATCACTCTATTACTTGTGCAAAATGTGTGTTTGAGTGAGAAGAAAGTAGGTTGTGCCCTGGTGGTGCGCTACTCGACTAGTGTAACCTCACCAGGGCAACATATTAGTGGGTCGTCGCTTGTCATGCGCCACTGAGCTGCGCTACTTCACCAGTGCCTATTGGAAAAATTAGGTTGTGCGCTACTCGACTAGCGCAACCTCATCAGGGCAACATATCAGTGGGTCGTTGCTTGTCATGTGCCACTGAGCTGCACTACTTCACCAGCGCCCATTAAAAAAATTAGGCTTTGCGCTGATGATGCGCTACTCGACTAGCGCTACTCGACTAGCGCCACTCACCAACGCACATAGCTGGAGCTGGAGAGTTTTTTTTTTCAAAACAACCTCACTTTGGTTAAAACTCATATATATATGTCTCTTTGTATTCAGGTCGTGTATGAGTTCAAAATATCATATATTTTCCTTAGAACATATTTCAAAGGAAAAATCTTGCAAGAACTCACCTTTATACACTCAAAGCATCTCCTTGTGCATAAAAACATCATCTTGCATCATCTATGTTCATTTATAGTGCATCAATGGATAGTTTTGCATCATCACATCTCGTTTGGTAAGTTTTTCACTATCTTCATACAAGTTAAGTGTTTTACTTGCTAAGCCATCTCTTTTATCATTTGTATCCTCTTAGAATATATTATAGACACAAAATAGAGATTGTTGTGATGACATGATTGAGTGTTGTATTGTGATAGCTTCATAGGATCGTTTGATCTATGTTTAGCTAAGCTTTATGACATGTCATTTAGCTTTTGATATCTAGGATTGCATTAATTGTTATCTCATCATCCTAGATAAGCGTATAAGGTTCCCTAGCCTTGTTTGTTCATTGAATATCATCACATATTCACATAGGCTGTTTTATCTCTTCATTAAGAAGTAAGACTTGTGTTGCTTTCGGGATTAGGTAGCTTAAATCGCAAGCAAGATGGACTAGGTTCACTTATACCGGGATTAGGTTGTAATTCCTTTACCATTATTGGATTCGTGGTTCGAGTGTGGCGCACTTAACAGCCAGTGGTTTTTCCCATTTGGAGGGTTTCCACGTATATCTCAAGTGTCTTTATTATTTTCGCACTCATTACACTTGTGATATTATTGTAACTAGTTAGGGGTATTTTCGTCAACTTGACCATTAACAAAAATTGTGTAAAATTGATAAAAATCTACTCACCCCCTCTAGATTGTTATTATACACACCATAATATTTGTTTCAATTGGTATCAGAGCAGGTTCCTAGACATACATAGATGATCCTTGCTCATTGTAGTGTGTGTTGCATTTTGTGTGTTTGTGTTGATCATTCATACACTTGCATTCATATCATTCATTCATAAACACAATGAGTGGAAATGGTGGCAACGAGGGAACTTCTAGCACTAGACCTCCACTTCTCACCAGGTTGAATTATACCTCTTGGAAAGGCAAGATGGAGTCGTATATTTATCAAATTCATGATAGAGCATGGATGACGGTTGAAGACGGCTACACTCCACCCATGTTGACTCTTACGGATGGAGGAGATGATGTACTCAAGCCAAAGGCACAGTGGAATGCACAAGAGTTTGAGGCATCAAAGTAGAATATGAAGGCAATGCATGCCATCCTATGTGCAATGGATGAGAATCAGTACAAGTTGGTTCAAAACACTAGGATAGCTAAGGAGACATGGGATATCCTAGAAGTTGCACATGAGAGAACTAATGTGGTTAAGGAATCGAAGCTTCAAGTTCTCCAAACATAATTTGAATTGCTCAAGATGGATGAGAACGAGTGCTTTAATGACTTTGAAGTGAGGTTGATGGACATTGTGAACCAAAGTCATCAACTTGGTGATCCTCATTCGGATAGGAAGATCAAACAAAAGATTATGAGATCTCTACCCCGATAGATTTGAGTCCAAAGTAACTGATTTAGAAGAGAACAATGCTTACAAGGATATGAAGCTGAGTGAAATGATTGGGAGGCTTCTAGCTTATGAATCTAGGAAATGTCCTAACCTCACACCATAGAAAAAGAAAAAAGATATTGCTTTGAAAGCCTCCAAAGTTGAGAAGGAGGAAAGTGATGACTCGAATGAGGAAATAGCTTTGCTAATGAGGAAGTTCAACAAATTATACAAGTCCGAGAGGAAAGGTTTCGGATCCAAGGGTCAAGACTTGAAGAAAAAGGCTTCCTTCAAAAAGGTTGAGCCTAGGCAAGAAAAGACCGAAAAGGAAGGAGTCTGATGCTATGAATTTGGTGGGATAGGTCACTTTGCCCCTGAATGTGTGAATCACAAAGTCAAGAAAAAGGGAAAAGCGATGGCCGCCACATGGAGTGAAAGTAATAACTCCAATGAAGGAGATGAGTCTTTGAATGATGAAGAACTCATGGCTAACTTCATAGCCTTTACGTCCTCTCATAGGAGCAAAGATTCTAGTGAAGAAGAAAATGAGAGTTAAGAGGAAAACTACTCAAGTGATGATGGATCTTAATTACAATCCACAAATGGAAATGTGGATATGATGGATATCAAGGACTATATGGCTATGTTTGAGAGTTCAAAGTTAAAGAACAAGAATGAAATTAAGAGATTAAAGGAAGAAAACCTAGAGCTCTCAACTCAAGTGGACCAACTAAATAAAGAGTTGGTGAGAACCATGAATAGTGAAGATAAGCTAAGAAAGGAATTAGACTTATCTAAAAGGAGTGAAGAAGGGTCGAAGAAAGAGCTTGAAGATGCTAGAGAAATTGATGGCCAAGATGAACTCTAGCACTAAAAAACTTGACCACATGTTAGATGTTGGAAAGAGGCTGAGTGACAAGATGGGGCTTGGGTTTGAAGATGACAAAATGTCATTCACTCCAAGTAAGACCATTTTTATAAGAAGCATGAATCTCAATGGGTCCTCTTCTCATCAATCGCCTAGGAAGAAACTTGACTTATGAGAGTGTTCAAGTAGTGCTTAAGTAAAGGTGGCACCAAGAAGCCTACCTCAAGCTCATCCTACAAGGACTTCTCAAGTTAACTTCCCTCAACCGAAAGCTCATAAAGGGAAGAAACCTATCATGCAAGCTCAACCAAGGAAGCAATCAAGTCTTGTTCAACAACAAAGAAGGAAAGTTCCTCAACAACAATCAAGACAACCACAAAGACATGGGAAGGCTTCAATGCATCCACAAGGTTATGGTATGATTCCTAACTTCATTTCTACATGTCATTTTTATGGTATTGATGGTCATATTAGACCAAATTGCTTTAGATATATTAAATTGTGTAGAATTGAGAGCATGATAGAGAAGAAAAAGGCTGAAGTCGAGATGCATGTAACTAGGAAAAATGGAACACTTTTACATGATCCTAGGACATTTAGAGCTCATGTACCATTGACCACTAGGAATAAAAATGTTTCACCTACGTGGATTAGAAGAGATGAACACTTTTGCCATGTTGCACAAATTGCCTTGAAAGTTAATTCTTCTAATTTTTGGTATTTGGATAGTGGGTGCTCTAGGCATATGACGGGAGATGTGAGTTTCTTTGAGACCCTTGTCATGAAGAAGGGAGGAAATGTCACTTATGGTGATGGATCCAAGAAGAAAGTTAAAACAAAAGAACTATTTCCATTCCCGGATTACCCTCATTGTCCAATGCTTTGTATGTTGATGGCCTAAAAGAAAATTTGATAAGCATTTCACATCTTAGTGATGTAGAACTTTCCGTCTTGTTTAGGAAAAATGATTGCTCTATCCTATTGCCAAATGGACAAGCCTTGTTAAAAGGCATGAGATCTAGTGACAATTGCTATTGTCTTGAAGCTAGAGTTGTCTTTTGCAATGTGACCAAGGATGAGCAAATTAAGTTTTGGCACAAAAGACTTAGCCACATGAACTATCAGGATTTACGAATCTTAGATAAGTTCAATGTTGTGCGAGGCCTTCTCAAGCTTGGAAAAAAGGCAAATGGTGTTTGTGGATCTTGTCAACAAGGGAAGCAAACCAAACGCATGCACAAAAAGGGCAAGTATCTCTCCACCAAGGAGCCTCTAGAGCTTCTCCACATGGATCTTATGGGTCCCATGCAAACCGAGAGCTTAGGTGGAAAGAAATACATTTTTTTGTGTGTAGATGACTTCTCTAGGTACACTTGGACTTATTTTCTTTGAGAAAAATCTAAAACTTTTGACAAGTTTAAGATGCTTTGTACCAAAATTCAAAATGAAATGAACTCTAAGATTAAAAGCATTACACGGATTATGAGTGACCATGGGAAGGAGTTTGAAAATGCCCATTTTGAAAACTACTACAATAGTCTAGGCATTTCTCATGAGTTTTCGGCTCCTAGGACACCACAACAAAATGGAGTTGTTCAGAGGTAAAATAGGGTCCTTCAAGAGATGGCTGGTGTGATGTTGCTTAGCAACAATGTCCCTAGGAACCTATGTGCTGAAGCCGTCAATACGGCGTGCTATATAGGAAATAGAGGCCCAGTTTGGCATTGTTGTGCTGTGGGGAGAAGTGCTTTTGGAATTGCTGTAGGGGGGGGGGGGGAATTGCTGTAGGAATTGCTGTGGGAAGAATCAACTGAGTGTTGGTAAACTGATTTTTAAAAGTGTTGTGAGTACTAAAAGCATTTTCAATGTATTTGGTAAACTGAAGTAAAAAGTGTTGTGAGTGTGTAAAATTACTAAAAGGACGTAGACATTTAAATGATGCTATAATTTATATTTTTCTTATTTATTTATGTTTAGTGTTAAGTGTTATATAATTATGGTACTTTATTGAATTAATTAACCCAATTTTTTATTCTACTTTATTGAATTAATTAGCATTATTTCTTTATTTCTTTATTTATTTTTTATTCTACTTTATTGAATTAATTAGTCCCATTTTTTTTACAGTTATGGCAACAATTTTTTTGTATAGCAATATAAGACCAAACAATTTTGTACAGTTATAATATAATTTTATATGGTATAATTATGGTATAATTTTGTACAATATACCAAACAAATATCATTGAAAATTTTAAATGAATTATGCAAACCCAAAAAGATATATTATATAAACGAAAACTTTCAAACATAACGCTATGAAACATATTACATAAGTTTTTTCATACCTTTGGTAAATTTCGTTAAAGGCAAGGATAAAGTTGGAAAGTTGGTAAAATTTCATTTAATATCACTGTAGCTCGTTTTCTAAAAGCAGAAATCAAAATCCAAAAGCATGTATTTGTAGCTTCTCAAAAACTCAGTTGGGAGAAGCTAAAAGTGACCAAAAGCACTTCCCCACGATTTTACCAAACACCTTTTCTTTGGTCCGGAATCACTTTTGTCCCCAAAATCAGCTGGGGAAACAATGTCAAACTGAGCCAGAGTCTTTCTAAGGCCCTACACTAGGCAAACCTACTATGAGTTATAGAAAGATAGAAAGCCAAATGTTAGCTATTTTCACACTTTTGGAAGCAAATGCTACATTTTGAATGATCGTGATCAACTTGGCAAATTTGATGCTAAGAGTGATGAGGGTATATTTATTGGATATGCCTTGAATAGTAGAGCCTATAGAGTTTTCAATTTAAGAACAAGAACCGTCATGGAATCATCTAATGTTGTCATTGATGATACAAGGCTCAAATCTAATGACCATGAGGAGAAGGTAGCTATTGTTGATGACTCTCCCTTGGAAAAGGTTATTGATACTCCTAATTTTGAAAAGACTAATCTTGATGATGATATCACACAACCTATTGATAGAATTCCTCTCTTGAACTCAAAAGAACCTGCTACATGGGTTAGGAAACTCCATGATAAAGATGACATCATTGGAGAGGTTAATGAGGGTGTTAAGACTAGGCGTCAAATGACTAATATTATTAGCTACACTTGTTACACTTCTCAAAAAGAACCCAAGAAGGTTGATGAAGCCTTAAAGGATGAATTTTGGGTTCTTGCCATGCAAGAAGAGCTTAACCAATTCGAAATGAATGAGGTTTGGACTCTAGTTCCTAGGCCCAAGAACACCAATGTGATAGGCACCAAGTGAGTCTATAGGAACAAATCCGATGAGGATGGCAACATTGTGTGAAACAAGGCTAGGCTTGTAGCACAAGGGTACTTTCAAATTAAGGATATTGACTTTGAGGAGACATTTGCTCCTGTTGCTAGGATAGAGTCCATTACGCTTCTTTAATCCATCTTTTGTTTGCATAAGTTCAAGTTGCATCAAATGGATATTAAGAGTGCCTTCCTCAATGGCTTCTTGCAAGAGGAAGTGTTTGTTGAGCAATCTAAGGGGTTTGTGGATCCTCACAACCCTAATTATGTCTATCGCCTCAAGAAGGCTTTATATGAGTTGAAATAAGTACCAAGGGCTTGGTATGAGCGTCTCACTCCATTTCTTGTTGACAATGGCTACACAAGGGGTAGTGTTGACAAGACTCTATTCATCAAGAAAGACCAAGATGAGATCTTTATAGCTCAAATCTATGTTGATGATATAGTTTTTGGCTCCACCAATAACACCAAAATCCAACAATTTGTTGATGTCATGTCTCATGAGTTTGAAATGAGTCTTGTTGGTGAGCTAAGTTACTTTCTAGGTTTACAAATTAAGCAAATGGATGATGGGATTTTCATATCCCAAGCTAAATATGCCAAAAATCTAGTGAAGAAATTTGGCATTGAAAATGCCAAACATTGTGATACACCCATGAGTACCACTTTGAAGCTAAGCAAGGATGTTAGTGGTAAGAGTGTGGACCAAACCTTGTATCGTGACATGATTGGTAGCTTGCTCTATTTGACCGTAAGTAGGCCCGATATCTCTTTTAGTGTGGGTGTGTGTGCTAGGTACCAATCGGATCCTAAGGAGTCTCATCTCTCTTCCGTTAAGAGAATCATTCGCTATGTGAATGTGACATCTAACTATGGGATTTGGTACTCTTTTGACACTAATGCTAGTCTTATAGGTTATAGTGATGCAAATTTGGCAGAAAATTATGATGATAGGAAAAATACATCGGGCGGTTGCTTTTTCCTTGGGAACAACCTTGTCTCTTGGTTTTGCAAGAAGCAAAATTCAATTTCTTTGTCTACGGTTGAGGCCGAATACATAGCTGCTGGGAGTGGATGCACACAACTCCTTTGGATGAAGTAAATGCTAGTTGACTATGGATTCAATCAAGGTACTCTTACTCTCTTTTGTGATAACATGAGTGCAATTAATATTTTCAAGAATCCTGTTCAACATTCTAGAACTAAGCATATTGACATCCACCATCATTTCATTAGAGAACTAGTTGAGAATAAATGCATAGTACTTGAGCATGTAGATACTAATGATCAACTAGCGGATCTATTTACTAAACCTTAGATGCTACTCGATTCAAAACTCTTAGTAGATCTATTGGGATTTGTCTCATGGAGTGATGAGTTTTTATATTTGATCCCATATGGGGAACTCAAGCAAAGAGAGCTATTGTATACTTGTTGCATGCAAAAATTTGGAAATGTTTATGCTCATTTATTAATTGCTTGAGTAGCTTGGTTGCACTTATATCATAATATTTTATATGTTTTTTTTTTCAATAAGTGTGAACTATGCTTTAATTACAATCCATGTCATATTTATGTTCAAACATGCATTTTTGGACTAGGAGATCTACATAGAAAGTACATATTGAATGACCTAGAGTTATCTCCATGACATGATGATTTTTAAAATGACATGCAAATGTAAATTGAAATATCATGACTTAATGATTGCAATTGTTGAATGCAATACATTGTGTGAAAATGCTAGTGAGACTAAAATGTTTAATCAGTGTGTTTCTTTCTTTATTAGTTGAGCATGACTACTATCATATGAGTATCTTACCCGGAAAAATCAAATAGGGTGCAAAGTCACTCATGCCATGTTTTGCCTATAAAGTTGGATATAGTACTCTTCAAACTTGATATCTATGGAAACTCTATATCCTTGCCTCTCTCATGACAAATGGTGAAATTGGTTTGAATTCTATTGGAAACCTTTGTCATTTGCTTTGCCAAATACCATTGTTTTTGGACTTGAATGCAACATGACTTGTATGCAAAACATTTTTTATTCACACATTTTCTTAAAATAAATCTCCTTATTTCTCTCTTATTAATTGAGTTGCATAAATATGGCTTATATGATTATGCAAATATCTTGTATGCTCCATTCTCTCTTTGCCTTAAGTGACCCGGTTGGGGACTACTCATTTGCCTATATCATGACAAAAAAGGGGAGTAGCATATGGTTTAAAATATGGTTTAAGGGGGAACTTGGTAAAAGGGAGTAGTACTTGTTGGGGAGATTACATTTAGGGGGAGTAACTCTTTGAGGGGGAGCATTGCATGACGTTGTACTAATATTCTTAAATGCAAATGCTTTTGTTTTATATTCACTTGATCATCTCACATACACTTGGTTTGGAAATTGTATTTGTTTTTTTTTGTAGGGTTGATAGATCTACAAGAGATTGAAGATTTAAACTTTATTTTTTATACATCTCTCTGTAATGTAGAATATCTTCCCGGTGTTTTATTTTGTCTTGTGAAGATCAATGTGAGTGGTGGTTTTGTCACGAAATAGCCAAATGGGAAGATTGTAAAGTCTCATTTAATTGATTGGCTTATTTCGTGAACAACCCACATATTGGGGTTTTTATGTAAGGGTAGTTTAGGCTTTCAAAACCTCAAGAGAAGAAGAACCAAAGGTAAAATTCTTGTGCTTACTTGCTTTGAAGAGTTAGTTGCACACACTCACAAATTCATGCATAACTCTTATTTATATATGTTGTGTGTTTGTGTGCATTCATGTTTTAATTAACTCTTCTTGATTTATTTGCATCATGTGATTAAAATACCATGTCATGTTAGGCATTGGTATATGATGCATCTTCATCACTCTATTACTTGTACAAAATGTGTGTTTGAGTGAGAAGAAAGTAGGTTGTGCACTGGTGGTACGTTACTTGACTAGCGCAACCTCACCAACGTAATATATCAGTGGGTCGTCGCTTGTCATGCGCCACTGAGCTGCGCAACTTCACCAACGCCTATTGGAAAAATTAGGTTGTGCGTTGTTTGACTAGCGCAACCTCACCAGCGCAACATATCAGTGGGTCGTCACTTGTCATGTGCCACTGAGCTGCGCTACTTCACCAGTGCCCATTAAAAAAATTAGGCTTCACTCAACTAGCCCACTCACCAGCGCACTTTGGTTAAAACTCATATATATATATATATATATATATATATATATATATATATTTAGGTCGTGTATGAGTTCAAAATATCATATCTTTTCCTTAGAATATATTTCAAAGGAAAAATCTTGCAAGAACTCACCTTTATACACTCAAACCATCTCCTTGTGAATAAAAAAGTCATCTTGTATTATCTATGGTCATTTAGAGTGCATCAATGGATAGTTTTGCATCATCACATCTCGTTTGGTAAGTTTTTCACTATCTTCATACAAGTTAAGTGTTTTACTTGCTAAGTCATCTCTTTTATCATTTGTATCCTCTTAGAATATATTCTAGACACAAAATAGAGATTGTTGTGATGACATGATTGAGTGTTGTATTGTGATAGCTTCATAGGATTGTTTGATCTATGTTTAGCTAAGCTTTATGAACATGTATTTAGCTTTTGATATCTAGGATTGCATTAATTGTCATCTCATCATCCTAGATAAGCATATAAGGTTCCCTAGCCTTGTTTGTTCATTGAATATCATCACATATTCACATAGGCTGTTTTATCTCTTCATTAAGAAGTAAGACTTGTGTTGCTTCCGGGATTAGGTAGCTTAAATTGCAAGCAAGATGGACTAGGTTCA
Source organism: Dipteronia dyeriana (assembly GCA_032871835.1). Taxonomy (NCBI): domain Eukaryota; kingdom Viridiplantae; phylum Streptophyta; class Magnoliopsida; order Sapindales; family Sapindaceae; genus Dipteronia; species Dipteronia dyeriana. The sequence continues at coordinate 50,282,175 of CM065303.1, read as the reverse complement.
CTTATACCGAGATTAGGTAGTAGTGGTGGATTATAAATCGGGATTAGGTTGTAATTCCTTTGCCATTAATGGATTCAAGGTTTGAGTGTGGCGCACTTAACAGCCAGTGGTTTTTCCCATTTGGAGGGTTTCCATATATATCTCAAGTGTCTTTATTATTTCCGCACTCATTAAACTTGTGATATTATTGTAACTAGTTAGGGGTATTTTTGTCAACTTGACCATTAACGAAAATTGGATAAAATTGATAAAAATCTATTCACCCCCCCTATAGATTGTTATTATACACACCATAATATTTGTTTCAGAATCAAAATATTAAATTAGCAAGAAATCGACTAACAAAATTTAGAACCGATTGGGAACATAAAAAAAAAAAAAAAGACTTCTTGTATAACAGTGAATCCAGCGAACCCATTACTTGAATTTTGAATGAAGTAAAGAAAAAACCAAACCTCTGTTACGGATATATATAGGTACGAAGATAAATGGATCCGTTTATCCTTATCCACGATCGAATTCTAGTTATTGATACGTTTTTGTCAATATGATGGTGAATGTTGAATATGAATGTTAAGAAAAGAATCTAAAAAAATAAAATGGAGAAAACAAAAAGAATGAATTTATTAATTTAATAAAAAATTTAATAAAAAAATTATAAAATTAAATAAATAAATAATATATAAAAGAAATAGTTTAGAAATGCTTTTGAAAAAAAAGTCGAAAAGAAAAAGAAAGAACTTGCGTTAGATTTTCAATACATATTTACTATACATAAATACAAATGGATACATAGCTATAGCCGAAAGAATAAAAAAAAAAAATATCGGGTTGACATGGATTCAATCAATCAATATAAGTTAAATAAACAAGTTGAATCCCTTATTTTGTGATTTGTTAATTGATTTACAACGACAAACGATAAAACGCACAAATGAGATATTTAATTACAACACTCTTACATTAAATTATTCTACTCCTAACGTCATCCATGAATACACATCAATTAATAATCCTCAATATACATGAATATCACAATAAGAGATTAATAATGGACATACCAAAGAATAGAACAAAACCTAAATCAAATCAAAGAACAATACATACATAAATTAGCACAAATGTAGGTTTACAAATATTCTCAAATGGGGTTACACATCAAAGATAGAAAATACAAAGAGAATGAGTATAAGAGACAACCCTTAAAGAAAACTCATCCAAAAGCTCTCCATTTCCTATGTTGTTGCTTGACTCAGTTTTGGTCACTAGAGCTCTTCTCATGGAGGAGGATCTCCATGGAAGCTTTAGAGCACCTATCTCTCTTTTTTGAGATGGAAATCTAATAGAAGAGGTCTATTAGAGCTAGTTAGGGATTTCTTACCTTAAGAAAATAGGCAAGGAGGTGTATTTAGAGGCTAGGCAGATTAAGGCACAGAAAATAAGGGTGAAAAGACTAAAATGCCACTAATTTTTCGTAGGATTTTAGATCTGACTGGGTGAGTGCTAGCTCATTCCTACACTGTTATCCTACACTGCCTAGTGTGGCTTCCTTGTGCATGTTTGTTCCTGTGTTGCTTATCTCATATATATCTTCGATGGGTTTAGATTTGTGTTGGTTTGATTCCATAACAAAATGCTCTTTATTTGTATTGCTTAGTTGCTTAGGTCGTTCGTGATTAGATCGAGCTTCAAAGAAGGAAAGTAACTTCGCATGCAAAGTTCGTCTTCAAGAGGATATGTGTTTACTTTGATGCTAAGGTATCAAGATTCTTCTTCCTCTTGCAAGGCATAGGAGCGCACACACACATTGCATACATTTGTGTCCTTGCATCGTTGTGCTAAATTAGTATAACACATTCACACACTTGAAAGATTCAAATCTTCTTTGGAAGATTCAAAATATGATAATTGTTTTGATGCTTTGAAAAATATGCATATTGATCGTGATCATGTGATAAAACTTACTATGAAAGTTTGAATTATGAAGCATGATTTGAAAAAGGTTCATAGTCATTCTTCTAAACTTGTTGATATTGATAAATCTTTGAATGTTGTGCTTAATAATGATAAACTTATGAAGAAGAATGTCAAGAAGATTTGTGTGGATGAGAATGTGAAAAAGCAAGTTGGTTATATACCTTATCTTGATGAAATATTTGTTCGTGACAATAATAGTGAGTTTAATATAAGTGATATTTTCATGAAGAAGATAGTTGATGATTTATCTTCTAGATTTGATATTGTCATGAGTAATGATCGTGATGTTGTTTGTGTTGGTTCACCTAAGACCAATAAGGTCGAAAGTGAGTGCTCTCATACTTGAATGAGTAGCAAATATGAGAATATACTTTTTTTTTTGTTCTTGTTTGATAAGAGTTCTAAGTTTGTTGCTTGACTAAGCCATTTTTAATATGCTTGGTCTATTATTCAAACTTGGTGCCTTTAATAATACATAGACTTAATATTCTCATACTTTCACTATGATGGTCAAAATTTTGTTGATTGACTTTAGAGAAGTCTATTTTAAAAATCTATTTGGTGTAATTTTTTATTACTTTTTGAGAAAGACATTTTATATGTTTGTTTGATTTGAGATGTTTAGTCTTTATTCTCTCGGTTGACCTTTAATGGAAAAACTTAGGATGAATAGATGTTAATATGGTTTGCATGTTGATGATCTAATTACTCTTTTATATATGTTCGAAGCAAATCCACACACACACACTTGTTTTTCTTGCAAGTGAATTTGATATGCTAGCAATTTTAGAAGAATTATGAGAGAGATTGAAAATCTTGGTGTATCTCTCATAGTTTATGAAACTTATTTTGTTGAATTTCTTTAAAATTGTTGATTGTGTGATTGTGTGTATATCATTGTGAATAATATTTTATCTTGATATTAGATAGATCACTTATCATGGGGGAGAATAGTATGCTAGACTTTGTTCCCTTTAATGATATATTCACATAATTTTATTTTTGATAAAACCATGGCATAATTGAACATTGAAAATATGTGTTACTTATCTCATATATTTGCTTCTTTTCCCTTGATTATCCATTGTTTGTTTCCTTGATTATTTCTGGACAAAAAAGGGGAGAAATGTATACCTCACAATGTGTGGGCGAAATGTACCTCATATGGGAGAATGTACCTCTTTATGGATTATTGACCTTCTTTTATTAAGGGGGAGAATTCTTGTGTGTTAAGGTTAAGGAACTAGGGGAGTTCTTTAAAGTAAACTTTTATATGAGAGAAAAGATTTCTTGTTTGTTTTCATGCATATATCTCACCAATCTTCTTTGTAGAAGATTTCTTGTTTGTTTGGTTGTGTGTTGTTGTGAAGAAGGAATTGCAATCACACAAATCTAAACACAAATAGAAAGCAATAATAAAAGAAGACACAAAATATTTTACGTGGTTCAGCAATTTGCCTACGTCCACGGAGCGTACCGCACTTAATCCACTATATCTCAGAGTTGATTACAATCCCTCTGTCTCTCTTTCAGACTCTCTACAATTGCTCTCTCTCTCTAGCAATTTTCTCACACACTACACACTTGTGTTTCTGCTCTATTCTTCACACACTTTTAAGTACAAATAATGGTGGTATTTATATGGGAGCACTAGGGTTAGTCAAAGTCCTAATTGGAATCTATTTCCTATTCCAATTGCTTGTGCACGCAGGATTTCCAATTCCTCGCGAAACCCGTCACTACCGCGGTCTGGACAGCTGTGTAGGCACATGCCTGCGCCGCGGTCCACAACGAGTAACATCTCTGTGAAACTCTGCTCTACAGACCGCGGTGTGTGCACCTTGTCTACGCCGCGGTACACACAGCGGGTATCCTCTGTGATTCTTCGCTGTGTGTGCCGCGGTCTGGGTAACTGCCTCCACCGCGGTCGCCGCCGCTCCACCTGACAGAATTATTTTCTTCACCTGTTTCTGGCTTCACATAACCCAACAATCTCCCACTTGAAGACCGAAACTCAATAGGCGTTCTCCATCCTTCCTTGATGACTTAGTGGATAAATTACGGTGCACTCATTCCCCCATGTCTTTACTCTTGAAGACCAACTCAAGTTGTGCACAACTCCAATTTTTCAGTAGTGACTGGCTTGGTTAACATGTCAGCCGGATTCTTAGATCCTGCAATCTTTACTAACTTCAGCACTCCTTCTTCAATTAATGATCGAATGAAGTGATAGCGCAGGTCTATTTGCTTGGTCCTAGAATGGAACACTGAATTCTTGGCCAAGTGTATTACACTTTGACTGTCACTATGCAACACATTCATCACCTGGTCGAATCCCAACTCGGCTAACAAACCTTGTAACCATATCAACTACTTGCTTGCTTCTGTCACATCCACATACTCAGCTTCTGTTGTAGAGGTTGTCACTATCTTCTGCAACTGGGACACCCAACTAACTGCAGTACTCGCCATTGTAAACACATATCCGGTGGTACTTCTTCTATGATCCACTTCTCCTGTAAAATCTGAATCCACATAACCTTCCATCTTGAGTTCATCTCTCTTGAAGGTTAGACATTTCTCTATCATACCTTGCAGGTATCTTAGGATCCATTTCACGGCCTCCCAGTGAGGCTTGCCCGGATTGGACATGTAACGGCTCACAACTCCCACTGCTTGGGAAATGTCAGGTCTTGTGCAAGTCATGGCATACATTAAACTTCCAATGGCTGAAGCGTAAGGAACTCTAGCCATGAAGTATTTCTCTTCTTCCGTCTTCGGACTCTGGTCCTTAGAAAACTTGAAGTGACTAGCTAGAGGTGTTCTTACTGGTTTAGCATATCCCATGCTGAATCTCTGTAACACCTTCCGATCGTACTCTGCTTGTGAAAGCTTCAAAGTACCTTCCTGTTCGTTTCTGCTAATCCTCATTCCAAGAATTTGTTTTGTTTGACCCAAATCTTTCATTTCGAATTCACTCGAAAGTTGCTTCTTCAAATTATTTATTTCTTCTAAATCTGCACCAGCTACTAATATGTCATAAACATAAAGTAACAATATTATAAAGCTGGACTTATTTGAAGTAGCAGCAGTGGTCAGCATTGCATCTCAAGTAGCCATTCTTTTGCATAAACCCATCGAACTTCTTGTACCACTGTCGGGGAGCTTGTTTTAAACCATACAAGCTCTTCGTCAACTTGCATACTAACTCTTCCTTGCCATCTTCCGCAAACCCCTCTGGTTGCTTCATGTATATCTCTTCCTCCAAATCTCCATGAAGAAAGGCAGTCTTCACATCTAGCTGCTCCAGATATAACCCTTTTGCTGCAACAATACTTAACACTAACCGGATCGTAGTTAGTTTAACAACAGGTGAAAAAATTTTAGAGTAGTCGATACCTTCAATTTGTTGGAAACCTTTGACTATGAGTCGTGCCTTGTATCTCTTGGAACCGTCATGTTCCTCCTTGATCCGATACACCCATTTATTTTGTAGGGCTTTCTTTCCTTCATGCAACTTGGTTAACTCCCAAGTTTGGTTAGATGCCAACGACTCCATCTCATCCTTCATTGTGGGCTCCCACTTGCTCGCATCTTCTCCCTGACAAGCTTCATCATAGAACTCAGGTTCTCCTGCATCTGTTAGCAGCATGTAGTGCAAGTATTTCCTATTTGGTATAGGAGTTCGAGTTGATCTTCTTAATGTATTCTGGACCTGTGTTATTGGAACATCTCTAGGTGGGATTGGTTCTTGTACCTGGGGCTGCACACCTTGCTCTTCATCATTCTGTTTGATATGTTCCATGATCTCTCTATCCTGTACATCATTTGGTCCAAAAAACTCTGGCTCTTCCGGCTCAGACATCTGTGTGTTTCTATCTTTGTACATGACCCTTTTGTTGAAGACAACGTCTCTACTTCTGATCATCTTACGGTTTTGGTCATCCCACAGCTTGTAACCAAATTCATCCTCTCCATAGCAAACCAAAGTACACTTTACTGACTTGGCATCTAGCTTATTCCGCGCATGATCACTTACATATACATAAGATACACACCCAAATACTTTAAAATGAGAAAGTTTTACCTCTTTTCAAGTCCAGATCTCTTATGGTATAGCGAGGTCCAAGGGCTTTGATAGTCCTCTGTTGATCAAATATGCTGCTGTATTGACTGCTTCTGCCCAGAACTGTTTTGGCAACCTTGAGCGTAGCCTCATACTTCTGGCTCTCTCAGTCAATGTTCTGTTCATTCAATTTGCTATACCATTCTGCTGTGGGGATCCAGGAACCGTCCTGCTGAGCTTTATCCCATTTTGGAAGCAAAACCTCTTGAACTCATTGTCTTCATATTCTTCACCATTGTCTGAATGCAGCTTTTTGATCTTCAAACCTGTCTCATTCTCAACCCTGGCTTTCCATTTCTTGAAAGCATCAAATACATCAGACTTGTATTTTAGAAAGTAAACCCATACCTTTCTAGAATGGTCGTTGATGAAGGTGACGAAGTACAGTTTACCTCCGGTTGATGAGACTGAAGCTGGACCCCAAACATCGGTGTGCACTAGTTTCGGCTTCTCTTTTACCGGTGTTCTTCTGGTCCTTTTGAAATTCACTCGCTTCTGTTTTCCTAGAACGCAGCTCTCACAGAAATCAACCTCAACGGATTTTAAATCTGGCAACTTACCTTTTGAATGCAGACACCTCAGCCCTTGAGAACTTATGTGCCTAAATCTTTGATGCATAAGTTCGGATCGTCTTTGCTTTCTGCCATAGCGACTGAACCACACCCATCTGTGGTTGTGTAAAGTGACCCATTCTTGTTTCCTCGGGCGATTGTCATTGCACCTTTGGAGATCTTCCACTTATCACTTGTGAAAGTCGTCACAAAACCATCTGAAGCCAATTGCCCAATGGAGATCAAATTCTTCCTTAAGTCCGGTATATGCCTCACATTGTCGAGCTTCCAAACTGACCCTTGTAGTTGAATCTTCACATCTCTCTTCCCGGTAATGTCGCATGCTTGATCGTCACCAAGATACACTTTACCCATATTTTCGGAGACGTAGTTCTCGAGCAATTCCTTGTGAGGTGTGGCATGGAATGACGCTCCCGAATCCAAGACCCAGGACTCCGTCTTGCTTTCCAACGAGCAGATAAGGCAGTCATCTGACTCCTCCGATACACAATTCGCACTGCTCTTGCCCTTATCTTTCTTCTCAGATCTACACTCATACGAGAGATGTCCTTTCTTACCACAATTCCAGCATTCAGCATCCCTTTTGCTTCGTTGATGGTTTCCCGAATAGTTAGCCTGATTTCTTGGTTTGGATTTACCTCTAGACTTTGATCTTCCCCGTTGACTTGTGTTTCGATTTCTGCCTCTGCCTTCTCTACCTTCCAAACTCAATGCTGAAGATGTAGATGCCCCTGATCCCTCTTCACGCATTCTGATCTCTTCCGTCATGATCATGTTTATAACCTGCTGAAGATTTAAATTTTCTTTCCCGAACTAGTTGGCAATCGACTGGCATGTCGTCTTCCAACTTTCTGGCATTTGGGTGAGTAGAAACGCCGCCATAAACTCCTCATCAAACCCCATAGATAAATAACATAACCCATCATTTACTTCATTGAACTGGTTCAGAAAATCTTTAAAATTATGATCCTCCGCCATCTTCAAGGTTGATAACTTCTTGACAAGATGGACTTTCCTTACTGCAGAAGGCTCTTCGTATAGGTATGATAGAGTGTCCATTAGATCTTTGGTTATCTGTTGATCTTTTACGTTAAAGGCGACTTGCTTCGTCAAACTGAGACGAATAACTCCCAATGCTTTCCTGTCCAGGAGTTCAAAGTCATCATCATCCATGTTCTTCGGTTTCTGTTTCTTTTCCCAATCTTCATCGGTCATATCCTTTGGTCTCTCTTTTATCGGCCAATGCAGATCCTTCTGGTACAGATAATCTTCCATCTGCATCTTCCAAAAGCTGAAATTCAAACCATTGAATTTCTCAATCTTGTGCATTTCCTTTTCTGACCCCATCTCTACAACTAAATCGATGACCTTGAGAGAACCTAGATTTGTGTGAATAATATGCCCCAACCTGGAGCTCTGATACCAATTGTTGTGAAGAAGGAATTGCAATCACACAAATCTAAACACAAATAGAAAGCAATAATAAAAGAAGACACAAAAGATTTTACGTGGTTCAGCAATTTTCCTACGTCCACGGATCGTACCGCACTTAATCCACTATATCTCAGAGTTGATTACAATCCCTCTATCTCTCTTTCAATCTCTCTACAATTGCTCTCTCTCTCTAGTAATTTTCTCACACACTACGCATTTATGTTTCTACTCTATTCTTCACACACTTTTAAGTACAAATAATGGTGGTATTTATATGGGAGCACTAGGGTTAGTCAAAGTCCTAATTGGAATCTATTTCCTATTCCAATTGCTTGTGCACGCAGGATTTCCAATTCCTCGCGAAACCCGTCACTACCGCGGTCTGGACCTCTGTGTAGGCACATGCCTGCGCCGCGGTCCACAACGAGTAACATCTCTGTGAAACTCCGCTCCACAGACCGCGGTGTGTGCACCTGTCTGCGCCGCGGTACGTACAGCGGGTATCCTCTGTGATTCTTCACTGTGTGTGTCGCGGTCTGGGTCACTGCCTCCACCGCGGTCGCCGCCGCACCACCTGACAGAATTATTTTCTTCACCTGTTTCTGGCTTCACATAACCCAACATGTGTTTCTCACAGGTGCCTTGATTATTAAAGAGGAGAATCTTGAAGACTCATGAAGAATTGAAGATATTTTAGTCTATGGTTCTCTTTGTAATGTGAGGATGTGAGGATGTGAGAATGCAATCAACTATGAGTTTATTTGAGTTATTATTGTATGGTGAGGTTGATGTTTTTCCATGGAATAGCCAAAGGGAGAGATTATTAGGTTTTAGATTTGTGTTGGCTTGATTCAATAACAAAAAGCTCTTTGTTTGTATTGCTTAGTTGCTTAGGTGGTTCGTGATTAGATTGAGCTTCAAAGAATATGTGCTTACTTGGAAAGCAACTTCGCATGCAAAGTTTGTCTTCAAGAGGATACATGCTTACTTGGATGCTAAGATATCGAGATTCTTCTTCCTCTTGCAAGGTGTAGGCGCACACGCATACATTTGTATCCCTGTATTATTGTGCCAAATTAGTATAACACATTCACACACTTGTTGAAGTATACACATGCATTAGATTTAATTTGACAACTTTCAAAAATTGCATGTTCTATGATTATCTCTAGGAAATGGCACACTTGTGTGTTCTTGCATTTATTTGTTTGTGTTTTTGTGATATATGACTTGATTATGTTCTTATATTGTTCTATATTGAGTTCCAATCGTTTCGGTTACCCATTCATATGTTTTTGGTTCCGAGTTGAAAGTTACGAAACTTTCCGTGTCTTTATTGTAAATGGTTTTCACCCTTGTGTATCAAATTGAATTCCATATTTTTTTTATGAAAGTTTTGTTGATGTCCTTGTCCGAGAGGGAGTTATGGTTCATAATCCGAAAACGAATTCAAATTTGAAGTTAGGAGCTTGAAGAAAGCGCGAAACGGAAGATGGCTTGACATGGCATGATAGCCACACCATAGAGAGAGGATGGTGTGGAGGAGCGTGGCCACCTCACCAAAAATCCCTCTCTATCCAGAGTGGCAGACCTAGAAATTTTTACGAGATAGGGCACGACACTTGCAGGAAATAACAATTATTTTAAAAAATATATTAAAAATTTAAGATCCTAATAAAATGAGTTTTTTCTTTATATATATAATGATAGTATAATGAATATATAAAGATAGTATAATGAAGTTTAGATAAAATAAAACAAACAGAATACTTACTCAAGATGAACTAATACCTTACATTAAAAAAGAAATAAAAACAAGAAACACAATATTAAAAATAAATAACAACAAGAAAAACAAAATATAAACAATGGAAATTTATAATCTTTATTCTTAAAAAATAAATTCTAATATGAATTTTTTTTTTGTATTTGCAATAAATTTACTTTAAATTTTAAAAAATAATTGATTTATAAATATAACTAAATATATTTCTATTTTTTTTTTATTTTGTAATTGTTGATAAATTATTGATTATAAATAAATTAAAACGATAAAAGCAACAAAAAAAAATACTGAAGATAAAATAAAATGAATCGTAATAATATATGAAATATTTTAATACAATTGATAAATTTGAGATTTTAGGGATTGATTGGATTTGTCGGTACTTATGTCATACTAAAACTATTAGATATATATATATATATATATATATATATATATATTTAAATAATAGTAGAAAATTTAAAATTAAAAAAGATAATTTTAAAATAATAGGGACATTAGAAGTGCTAGTTGTAGAACTCGACCTCGTGCAAACACCAACCTCAACAAGAATAATACCACTTATGCCAACAGTTCTTACATGTTCTTACATTCCTCAGAGCCTCCATTTATTTTTTTGATAGGCTAAATAACCTCTGAACCTGGAGTCCAGGCTAAAAGTTGAACTGTTTTGATTTAAATAGAGAAGATATTGAAGGAAGGGAATCAAATGATCATGGCTAACACTACAAACACCATAGCAAATACTTCATCATTTCATTTTACTGCTTTAACTCCTGTAAGATTTTCTTCTTCTGTTTCTCTCCCACCTTCTGTAAAAAGAACTCAGTCTAATAAACTTCAAAACCTTGTTGAATATACATATATCCCGGAGTCCGCCCAAATTGATGAAACTACCCTACCCCTCATGAATCCTTACACTATTTTTAAGAGAAAAAAATCTCTTACCAAAAAAATAAATACTCTCATCCAACATAGACCTTATCCTATTAAGGAATATATCCAATCAACAGCTCTAGACAATTTTCTAGTCCCGACCACTGAAGTTGAACAGTATGTTGATTTACAGATATATCAACAAAAGATAGATCACTAGATTCGTGAAGGATATTCTCATCTATATATTGGTGCAGTTCGTCTCATCCTCACCTTACATGGCAGAAAAGGTTTACCAGTAACTGACAGAGTTGCTCTGCTCAATACTATCTACAAACAATATGAGCATGCAGTTATTAGCACTTGATTGACCACTCTTCGTACAGGTAGTATATCACTCACTTATTAACCCAATTTTAACATCTCTCTTAGAGATCAGAATCTTCATAGTTGTTTCAAGGCACAACTCCAGATTTTGGGTGCTCCTATGCAACCAAATTCCTATATGACTACCTTTCACCCCCAAATTGCCTACATGCTACAAGATCATGCTCTGGATCTGCCCATTCTTGGCCATACTGAAATTACTATGTTCATTACTGTAGAAAGAGAGGATGAAATTCCAACCATCTTACAAATTCCCAAAAAAATGCCTAGATATCAGCTCAAAGAGGTTATGGTTTTCTAGAAAAAACTCTTTAGTGGTCTTGTGTAAGTCCTATTGACTGGTAACTTAGGACTTTGAAAGATTTGAAAACTCGTTTTGGGTCTATAAAAACCATAGGACTCGAAAGACCTGTATAGTCTGCACCACCCTTCTTAGAAATGGTATCAAAGCCTAGTTACATATAAATTTAATAATTTGCTCTAGTGAGTAGTTACATAGAGGCAGACTTCTAATTACACCCTTTGATTTCCTCAGTGATTGTTAATGATATATATTTTTACTAAACGTTGTAACATCCGTTGTTCAAATCTACTGTATTTTTTATTTGTGTTGGTTTTAATAGTCCACATAGCATTAATATTATTACTTTTAAATCTAATATTAGAAAATATAAAAATGGAATGATTTATACATTATTATATATTAAAGGTTATATGTGTGTAGTATATTATCTATTTACAACTATAATGCTTATTCATATATGTTTGGTAATCTTGATCATATGTTTAATGTGTAAAATAGTAGGTTTGTTGTTATGAGTACAGTTAATATTATAAACTTTATAGATGTCAAATTGATAGAATTAGCTATAAATGATCCTCAAAGTTTAGAATCTTTAAAGAAGCACCATTATGATATGGTAGAAAGAATTAATAAAACTTAGAGACATTATCGTGTATTTGATAAAGTTTATCGCTTCGTAGAAGAAAGATGTCCCCACTTTGAAAAGGATTTACTTGATCTAGAAAATCTAAAAATCAATAGTGAAAACACGATAATGGAACTATATAGGCTATTAGGAGAATTTAGTCAGGATAGACCTAGGCAACAAGATTCATCTTCAAAAGTTTCGACTAGCTCCCTAAATGAGCTAGAATAAAGAAAGAATAGAAGAAATAAAATATATAGGAAAAAGAATAGAGTTTTGTAAAGAAAGAATAAGAGAGATTAATAAGGAATTAGAAAAAAATTTATCAAAAGAAGAAAAAATTAGATTAAGAGCTAGATTAAGTGGATTATAATAACTAAAAAGAGAAAATTTGGAGAATGAGTTTTTATAGCACTATATTTGATATTAATTATAATATATTTAATTGTTTTTTTAATATTTGTTTTGAAGGACCCATAAATGAGTTTATAATAATATTACAAAGCTTAGATACTTTCGAAACATAAATGATTTTTGGTTTATTAATTATTAGAGAACCTTTAATCTCAGAAAAGTTACATATAGCAAATATATATTTCTTTAACCTAATTGATGAACATATGAAGGAATTATAAATAATATAGCCTTATATATGAGTTATAAAGGATTAGAGTACTTAGATTTAGAAATTTCAAATTTTAAGAAAATAAAGTTTAGTTTACAAAATAATAAGAAGATTAGTTGTAATATAGAACATCTAGAAAATCAATATAAACATATTCCTCACACTAATAATAGTCAGCAGAACTTTATAGTAGACTTATTAATAAATTTAGGACAAAGCTTAAAAGTGAATATAGATAAGACTAATAATAATATCACATAACAAGTTAATTTTTTTGAAAATAGCAAAGTTAAAACCTTACAAACAAATTTGGATTACATAAGAGAATTGTTGAAAGATTTTTACGGTCAATTCAAAAGATTCCCTAGCATAGCCGAAATAGCATAATTAAATAGAATAATTGAATTAAATAATTCTAAACCATTAGAATTAGAAATAAAAAATATAGTCCAAAAACTACATACTAAAGTAGAAAGTATAAAAGAAACTCAAAAAGATTTAAAAGAACAATTGAAAATTATAACTAAAATATTAATTGAATGAGAAGTACTTTAGCCAGAATATTTGAAGAACTGACCACTGAAACAACTAGCAACCCACCAATAGGAATAAGTGACGAAAAGTTTAATCAACAAAGCAATACTATAATTCAAGGACAAAATAACACTATCATAAAATTACTTTTAAAAGTCATAGAAAAATTAGAAGAATTAGAAGAAAGGTTCGAAAAGTTAAAGCATAAAAGCATAGATTCAGAGTATTTAGCCCGGTTAGTAAAAAAGATAGAAGTTGTAGAATCTAGCAGCATCTCAGTAATAAAGCCTAAAATAGAGATAAAGGATATTTTATGACCAAAGGTAAATTTAAGATCTAAAGGTAATAAACATGGAACTAGTTATGATTTCCAGTGTAAAGCATTCTATGGCTAGTAGAGGTAGAAATATATTAAATAATAATAATAAAGGTAAAGAGATAATAGAAAAAACTGAGGACTTAATTCAAGAAGAAGATGTTAACAAAATGTTAGAAGTTCGATTTAAACAAGTACAGAAGAAGAATCTTTACAACGAAGGTATATCAGATAGTTTAAAGAGCAGCTTGTATGTATACAAAGACGAATTTACAATAGCAGTAGTTAATAACATAGAAGAAGTTACATTACTAAACCCATAAAGTGCAAAAGAAATTAAAAAGAATGGCTTTTCCTCCATACATTTAGGAGTAGTTATAATGGGAATACTCAGCCAGACCAGAGCAAGACTAGATACAAAAGCCCATTTATATTTATACGATAGTAGATTTAGCGATCACGAGCAAGTCCAGTTAGCAACAATAGCAGTAGTAGGTTGTCTCCCCAATATTGACATAGATATAAGTGAATTTTGTAATAAGATAAAATTAAGTATACAAACAAAATGATTTAATATGAATGCAGAATACAAAAATCTTAGGATAAATATATTTGTATTAGGAAGATGTTACAATAGATATCATAAACAGTTTAGATTCATAAATAAAAGCATAGTAGAACATTTCCATAATGATTATTTACAAATGCAAGTACCTAAGAAATTGAATAAAAGTGAATTACAAGGATTAGAATGGAAGTTTCCTAAATTAGAGACTCAAATTGTAGAAATTCCTGAGAACAATAATATATATACAGATAAAAAGAATTAGTATTTTCAAGGATTTAAAGATTATAGAAAACATAATAACATAGAGAAAACAGAAGAAGAGTTTGAAGATGAAATTAATATGATAAGAGTATAACAAGCAATTAATAAAGAAAAACCTCTAGTAGAGAATAGAAACTGTATCATAGATTTAATATTTGACAAACCACTAGAATAATTACTGAAAGAAATATTTGAAGAAATCTGTAACAATATAGATCTAGACAATAGTAAAATAGATAAGATTATTATAGAAAACATGAATTATGATTAATTAAGGCTAGATAATATTGAACACATTTATTATATAGAAGAAGAAGTATATGTAGGAGAAGATAAAGCTAAGATAGAAGAAGGTGAAAGTAGTCAACCTAGGATACCAGATGTTGAAGATCTCCCTACCTCTAGAATTGAAGATTATTTAGAAAAAAAGAGGTATACATGATTCAAAGGAAGAATATATAGATTATAAAGATAAAGAAACAGTATATAAAGCTAAGACAAAGTTAGAAAATTGGAGAAAGTCTCTAGAAGCTAAAGACATTAATCTTAAGCCTACAAGGACATAGGCCTAGAGAATGGAAGCAAATATTTAATAAAGGGGAAGGAAACCTAATAAGACATTCTATGGAAGCACTAAGTAACATAGTAGATTATAAATATAAGTTAGTATATTTAGAAAGTACGTTAGGATACAATGAAAAACAAGTTTATCTATGATGGAGAGAATACATGAAGAAGGATGAAAAAAGAAAATTAGAACTAGAAGAATTCGAAGTAAACATAACAGTATTAAGTTTCATAGACGGTATAAGAAAATGTATATTAGGATCTTCAATGTAAGAATTAGACGACACTCAAAAGCAGATAAGAGCAATAAGAAGCTTAGAACAATTAAAGATATGTGATTTACAACATTTTGATCATTATATAGATTTATTTTATAAATATTGAAGCCAAATAGGAAGGTCATATGACGAAAATATATTAATGAAATTTGTAAATAAATTACCAAGAAAGATAGGTGAAAAATTATATAAAGATTTAGATAAATGGTTCAAAGAGAAAAAGAAAGGATGATTGTATTGGCAAGTTTCTTTAATACCCGCAGTAGAATTTGTTAGAAAAAGAATAGGAGAAATGTGAGATGAAGAAAAGATTAGAAGGCAAGCACAAATGCAATTTAGTAAAATGTGTATAGATTTATATGAAGTACTAACATTAGATTGTGGAAAAGTTAAAAGTTATAAAAGAAATTACAAAAAGAGAAATAAGAAACCTTACAAACCCTATAATAAATATAAAAAGCCTTACAATAAATTCAAACCCAGAAAGTTTTTTAAGTACAATCAAGACAAAAAAGATATAGTCAAGAAAGCTTTTAAGTATAAGAAAAGGGTTTATAAAAGAAAAAGTTAGAAAAATTGCAAATGCTATTTATATGGAAAAATATGACATATTAAGCCAAACTGTCCATAAGCCAAAGAACAGACTAATTTAGCAAAAATAATAGATATAGAAGACTTAGAAAATTTAGAAGAAATTTATAATCTAGATGATATATCAGATGATGAAATCATATGTATAATAGATTACAATAGTTCAGAAAGTAATTCAGGTAAGGGAGGTTTAGATAGTGAAGAAGAACTAGAAGAAGAAACCTATAGAGAATCAGAATTAGATAACGAATCTAAAATAAATATGGTAGAAGAAATAACATCTTTTTTAGGAAAAAGTTGCTATGACTATAATAATAACTTTAACAAGGGATACGAAGTTAGTAAAAAATATTATTGCAAAGATTGTATGAGTAAACAAAAAGATAGGCAAAAAGATGAAATAAATAGAGTTAGAAGCGAATTGATATTAATAGACGTAGAAATACTTTATAAATCAAAACCAATAAAAACTAAAGCGATGATAGATACAGGTGCCAACAAGTGTATTATTCATGAAAGTTTAGCCCCTGAAGAACATAGAACTAAATTAGGAGCATATATAGGACTAAGGACATTTAGTGAAAGTAAAATCTAGATAATTGAATGCCAAATAAACATACTTGTTAATAGCCAAATTTGGCTAGAGACCAAAAAGAATTTTTTACTCCCTTGGCATGGGTCCAAGCCCGAGATTACCCACCACGGAACCCCGGGATCGAGCTTTGGCGCCACCCTGAAGAAATAAGGAAAGGTCGCCGAGCTCAGGAAGCATCCAAGGTGAAACCCAACACAAATGAATCAAGCTCCTTACACCAAATCAAGGCTCACCGAGGTCGAAACTACCTCGTAACCTCCTCAAGAGCCTGCCATCCTATCTAGACTTGAGTGAGAACCTATTAAGAAACGAGCCCATACCTCGGGATTGCTTCATCTAGCCAAAGGAAGATATAGACTTATCTGGACAAGTGGCAGGAAGCTCGCCAAAGCCCCGTTGCCACCAAAGGGTGCCCACGGGGTCATCCCAAGCTCCAAAGGACCTGGAAAGGTTAGACCAAGCTTTTAGTACCAAAACCAGAGCACAGATTTACCTCATCCTACAAAATAGTATTCGATGACCTCCATGAAGAATCATGTCATGAAGGCACACAGGATCATATCTACACCTAATAAATATTAAATTGTCACGTACGTACAGGGCAAGAGATTGAGTCCAAAGAGGAAACAAACTTATCTCCAACAAAGATATTCTCACTCTGTCATTAATTAAAAGTTAATGACTTTTAAATAAAATATCTCACCCGATAAGGAAGGAACATATTCTCAGAATCATGGCGAGAGATTCGTAAAGTTTAACCTACTTGAACCATGTATAAATAGGCCCAAGCATGATAGGAGAAGGAAGAGCGAAAAAAAGCATAGGAAGGGAGAGGTTCAACTTCGGCCTAAATTTCGTGATCGAAACACGGCCATCATTATTTTCCACTTCTCGACAGGCATAAGGTTGCCACCCCATTGTACCCTAGTGAGATTGAGTATTTGAGAGGTTTTTATACGATATTTGTGATGAATAACATAGTCGTGTTATTATTCCTTTCCTTATTGCGTTAACATTTGTTTTAAACACTTACCTTTACTCAAGCAATCTAGGTACCAAAGGTACCGAACCCCGGCCACCACTTTCGTGGTAGTGGTCTCGAGGTTGTTAATTGGAAGTTCTCATCTCGAGCAAATTTTCCGTTAACACTTTCTGGTGTCGTCTGTGGGAACCCCATACCAGCATTTCTACATATACAAGTTTATTGTTTTGCAGTGATTATGAGGCTTCGCTCCTTCTAAAGACAGTCCAAAACCTAGGACAGTCCAAAACCTCAGGACATCAGTCTGCCTTCTCGACCAAGAAAGGGCAGAAGTAAGGAAAGAAATCCAAGCATCACAAGCCAGTTTCGTATCAGCCAGATACGGAGCGGGCTCCAACCCTTAAGGTAATAAACCAAACTATGATCAACCAGCATGCTGTGATCATCGTGGAGAATGTCCGCCTCCGTCTAGCTTTAGAAGGAATTGCTAATCAACTAGCAAATCTTGGTACCCGAGGAGAGGCGAGCAGACCCGCTGCCAGGCAACCTGTCTTTGATCGGTTGTGACCTCTTCCACCGGTCCTTGTACACAATAAGACATGACCCACAACTTCTATCTGGGACAGGCTAGGGACCATGCCCCCAGTCTTAGACAGACGGACCTACTATCAACCCGGGCAGGTCAAGTCAGCAGCCGACGCTCCGTCGAGGGCACCACGCAGCCCCCCTCGATCTGTGACTTCAAGTAGGGAACCTCGAGCTGAAACTGGTGGTAACCGGTAAACTGCGTAAGCATAGGCCGCCCCTTGAAGATGAAAAAGAGGAAGTGTCCAGCTCATCGGTGAGATCTGACAACGAGAGCTCCGAGGTCAACTCCAAGAAGCACGAAAATAAGCGCCTGAAAGATCAGCTGGCTAAAATGCAAAAGGAGATCCAACAGTTAAAAAGAGGGAAAGGTAAGGAGGTTAAGAAAAACCCCTTAAGTGAGATGAACGCTCCCTTCATCAGAAAGATTCGGAAGGCGGAGCTCACACCGAAGTTTAAGATGCTAGCAGACAAGTTCTCTAACACTGAGGACCATTTGAGCCACTTAGAGAGCTTCGTCCAACAGATGAAGGTCCAGAACACAACCAGGGCCGCCATGTGCCAGATGTTCCCTACCACTCTGGCAGACTATGGTAAGACCTGGTTTAGAAAGTTACCCGCTGGAAGTGTGAACTCCCTCACGAATCTATCAACAAATTTCTGCTCACAATTCCAATGTGTCAAACCTAGATTAAAGGATCTCGTCCATCTGCAATACGTGATTCAAGAAAGAGGAGAAACCCTCTGGGCTTATGTGGAGCGATTCCACGAGGAGGTTATTCAAATGAGAGTCTTTATAAAGAAAGAAACCCTAGCCAACTTTTGTAGAAATCTGTGGGCAGGAAAGCTATTCTGATCATTCACCAAGCACGCTCCAAAAACCTACCAAGAAACATACGATCGAGCTTTGGAGCAGATAGAGATCGAGGAATGGCTAAAAGTCAAGCTGAAGCATGACAACATGAGAGCTGCGAAGTGCTAAAAGAAGGAGGTGCCTAGGCCGGCACTAGTTCAGAGGATTCAGAACAAACCCCCTAATAGGTCGATATACCATCCTCACCCGTTTCAACCTTAACGTGATCGGTTTCCAGCAAGGAAAACTCCTCCCGGGGCTTCTTCTCCTCCAAAGGGGGTAGCTTCCATAACCAGAGATTAGAGGGGGTTTGACCATTATATCCCATTGAATGCATCTCAGGAAATTATCTACCTCACCGTCCGAGATAAAGGGTTGTTGAGGAAGCCGACTCCAATGAAAATGCCAGTCGATGCTAGAAAAATCGGTACAAGTTCTGTGACTTTGAGTGTTACAACCTGCGTAACTAGATAGAGGCTCTAGTAAAGGGAGGATGCTTGGTAGAGTTCTTACAACAAGTCAGAGACAACATCTAGACAGGGAAGGAGGTGCAAGCAGAGATCCAGAAAGATGAGGAGAATTGAAGAGGTAAACAGAAGGATTTGATACAGCAAATCCAAGTCATCCATACTACCAGTGAAGGTCCCACCTTGGTTGGATCCTCTAACAATGCCCGAAAAAACCACACTAGAAAGATTCGGCGCGTGGAGGAAGGTCGAAGCATTTTCAAGCTAGCTCAGATTATCTTCTCTGAGACGGACGCCTGGACTTCAGCAGTAGACTACCTTTTTTTGGATATCAATAAGTTAAAAAAAATGTACTTCATTTCAGACATCAATAAAGTCAGCTATTTTTTCCCATCTACGTTATGTTCTCTCCATGAATGAAACTCGCCATGATCGCCATAAACCAAGGAGAGCTAAAAAGCCAACTTGATGCCTTGGTTCAGGTTCAGTCCTACTAGGAGGATCACCATAGTATGACGACCATGATCACCTCAAGACTAGGGACTGGTCGGGGAAGCCCCCTAACTATCCCTGATGCCTCGGTCGGGCACCACCCCCCGCCAAGAAGGGTTTGAGTATAAGAGCATAGTTGTCATCAAGATCTCGAGACAATGATAGCTAGCTAGCTTTCCTGATGCCTTGGTCGGGTGACCTCCCCTAAGAAGGGTCTGAGTATAAGAGCATAATTGCCATCCATATCTCGTGATATCCTGATATGAGTCCTACTAGGAGGATCGTCATAATATGTCGACAATGACCACCTCAAAACAGGAAACGTTAAATAGCTTCCCTAATACCTCAAATCAGGCTACAACTTATAACCCTGAGAAGGACCCGGGCTTGGCGAGGTTTTCCGCCTAAGTTCCAATATCCAAAATAATTGTTGATTAACAATCCTCCATGTACATCTGATTTCTTACTTTGACAGGAACAAGCTAGCCTTAAACCATGTAAAGGGATCACTCACTGGAATCTTTGAGCTACAAGTTCTTGCTAAGGGCTGCGAGCTCGAGCAAGCTAACTACTTACACACTTAAACAAATTTAAGATCTCTATATTTTTACTGAATTTGATTAAGTCAAATTATGTCGGAAGTCGCATTTGGGTCGAGATCAAGAATGAAGCAAGGATGTATCGTTCATTGAAGCAAGTATGAACGAAATCGAAAGCCATTTTTCATTAATGATATAGGGGCCTATCCCTTACATAGGCTACAGTTACCCAGTAAAGAGCCCAAACCCCGATTCCGGGCTAAAGAAAATAAAAAAAATGATGGAAAAGTGAACTAGACTTGGCATGAGTAAAGCGAGGTGCCCACCCCCCTTTCTGGGCAGCAAAAAAAGTCGTGAATAGGTCATATCAGGCTCCAGCTTCATCCTGGTTCCCTCCGGCTGTTCTTCCTCCCTGGTGGTCCTCGCCCCTAGCTCCTCCATCCGGTGGTTGTCCAATTTGGTTGGCCACTTCTGTTAAGCCCTCATCTGGGGGATCTTTATTCGCTTGCTGCTCAGATAGGTTCTTCTACAAGACTTCATTTACCACCGTCATAACCTCAGGAGGGATGCTCGCATCGAGAAAGATAGCTACTGACTCCATCTTGCTCTTCTCAACCTCCAGCTCTGCACTAGAGGGTTCCTCAGGGCGGTCACTAGCTCCTTCTCGGGCCGTTGGCTGGTTGTCCTCAAGCTGCGTAGGCTGAAACCCTCTAGTAGTCTCTCTAGGACCTGAAACTGGAAAAATTTGGATTGGGGATGGGGATGGGGATGGGGATGGGGATGGGGATGGGGTTGGAAGATCCGTCACGGCCAGTTTCTTCCCAACTCCAGCCAAGCCGAAAGGACCCACCCCGTCACCATCGAGGCGAGATATCTCAGCAACTCTGGTCATAATTTCCTCTCTGTCCCAGACGGCGATATTGGAGAGGCCAAAGGGAAGGGGGAGGGCTTCCGCAACCTGAAAGTTGGCATATAAATACCATTCGCTAAAGGAAGCGTCCATCTTGACCTGCTGTTTGGCCACCTGGGCATGCAGATTCTGGTTTTTAATATCCAACATTTTGGCTTCTACCTTCCAGGAATTCCTCCGCTCAGACCGAAGGGATTCTAGGTCAAGGGACATCTTCAGCCTTTCATTGTCACACTGAATGTCGGAAAGATCTCTTTCAATCTCTTCAATCTCTTTCTGGTTGGATGTCATCTCTTGAACCAGAGTTTGAGCTCGTTCAAGCAACCTTATGGTTTTCTCAGCTTCGGCCTCAGCTTTTACAGTAAGGTCACGGAGGATGACTACCTGGTGGTCCATAGCGAAGTAGAATTTAAAGGCTTACATGATGTAAAGCCAAGGTTAGATACCGACTGAGCTAACGAACCGTAAATAAAAGAGTAAGAAGAGAGTTACGTCAGCCAGAAGAACGGATCCTTTGGTAAGCAAGATATCCACAGGCATTGAAGCCATCCTAGAGAGCTGACCACCCGGGCAAGACGAGATGAACCGCTCCAATACCTCATCCTGCCCCACTAAGCTCGACTGATGGTGGAAGCGAGAATGGGGAACCTCTGGAACGCCAGCCTCAGGATCCATCAAAGCTTGAGGCGTTTGAAGCATAGATGGAGTGACAGAGACATCAGGTAAGGAAATCACCGGAACAACAGCAGTAACAGTAGCAGTAGAAGGAATATAGGGGTCGGGTGGTTGAATCAACAACCTGAGAAGAGGACTTCGTCTGGTTTAGGGCCCTCAAAACTTGCGATGAGAGGATGGCCATCCTAGACCTCGGCTGGAAGAGAGTCGGACCTGGAATGGATGCGGTCCCAGCTTGAGGAATGGAAGAAACCCCCCGCTCTGGTTTAACAGAAGTAGAAGCAGTGCGGCCTTTCCCAGGCTGTCGGGCTTCATGAGAAGCTGGAGCAACAACAAAATCTGTTAAAAGGAGAAGAGAAAAGAAGAAAGACGTCAGAACCAAGCTAACCAATGAAATAAAGCATAGTGGTTTAGGATTACTTACGGGGAACAACATCAGAGATTCGCAGGTATTGATTCACCCCGTGAGAGTCGAAGGGGTCGGCAGTCGGGAACTTCAGGTTCAATTAGCTCCTAGTAAGGATGGCCTTCGATAATTTGTCATTGAAAGCCATGGGAACCATAAATTCATGCCCGCCAATTAAAATCGAGATTACCCAATCATCACCTGCTAGGATCCATTCCTCTTTCCAAGCCGGATCCTTCCTTGAAGCGCTAGGAATAATGAAACTAAGTTCGCTCTTAGCTTTCGTATAGAGCTGACCCCGGGAAACTTCTGACAGGCTCCCGATTTGAAAAAGGTAGGCCAGCTCCATTACTTCATGCTCCCTGGTGACCTTGCTCAGCTCGTACTATTCCCTACACAGCACGAGAAAGCCAATCAGGTGCCTCCAGCATCCGGACGTCAGCTGGAGGGGAGCTAGTTGTAGGGCATTTAGAGCCTATCGAAGGGTAGGATTAGAGGAAGCCTGACTCCATTCTCGAGGGCCGCTACATGGATGGGGAACACGCCTTTGGGTGGATTAACGACGTCATAATTTCAGTATGAAACTATAAGGGAGACGCTGTCAGGAATATCGTACTTGGACCTCAGACGATCGGTTGATTTTGGATCAACAGTAGAATCTGGGATGACCTTAAAATCATAAGGAAGAGGCCTCACCAGAGGAGTACCAGCGACCGTGACTTGACCCCTTCCAGCAGTGTCATCCCTGTCTTCTATATCAGAGTCTTCGTCGACTAAGTTTATGGGGCAATCAGGTTGGTTATTGAACCCGGTTCCAATGGCCACATTTGTGTTCGACCTACAACGTTGCGGGTCGGGGAAGAGCCGTCGTTAAGGTCTCTACGTGCCCGATTTCCAAGGGCAAGGCTGGAAACTTCCTCACCATCGACAAGAGAATCGACGGAGTCATGACTGGATTTCGACATGATGGATTAAGGTTTGGAGGCAGATAAAAAGAGAATGGGCATATGCGTAGCTGAAGCAGGGTAGCAAAAAATAGAGATTTTTAAATATTTAAAGTTAAAAAAAAACGTGAGGAAAGTGATGAAAGTTAGAAGTGAATGGAGAAGTGACGTCGACGGAATCTACGGTAGGATTGCCTCAAATTTCGGAATGGTCGTAACACAACCGAATTGTTTCGAAAAGTACACCGGTCTATGCTCGCCACGTCACTTGTGCAATTAATGAGAAGATTTCCTCCGAAATTTTTGGTAATAATAAAGGAGGGAAATTTTCCTAATTAAAATAGGACATCTGACTCTAACCCCAACTCAATCATAGGTGCTCAAGTCAGAGGGGACTTCTGTTAATAGCTAAATTTGGATAGGGACCAAAGAGAAATTTTCCACTCCCCTAGCCCGGGTCCAAGCCCGAGATTACCCACCACAGAACCCCGGGATCAAGCTTTGACACCATCCTGAAGAAATGAAGAAAGGTCAACGAGCTTAGGAAGCATCCAA
Organism: Dipteronia dyeriana; assembly: GCA_032871835.1. Classification (NCBI taxonomy): domain Eukaryota; kingdom Viridiplantae; phylum Streptophyta; class Magnoliopsida; order Sapindales; family Sapindaceae; genus Dipteronia; species Dipteronia dyeriana. The sequence goes on along the minus strand of CM065303.1, from coordinate 50,258,345 downwards.
GGTGAAGCCCGACACAAACGAATCGAGCTCCTTACACCAAATCAAAGCTTACCGAGGTCGAAACTACCTCGTAACCTTCCCAAGAGCCCGTCATCCTCTCCAGACTTTAGTGAAAACCTATTAAGCAACGAGCCCATACATCGGGATTGCTTCATCTAGCCGAGGGAAGATATAGACCTATGTGGACAAGTAGCAGGAAGCTCGCCAAAGCCCCGTTGCCACAACAGGGTGCCCGCGAGGTCATCCCAAGCTCCCAGGGACCTGGAAAGGTTAGACCAAGCTCCTAGTACCAAAACCAGAGCACAGATTTACCTCGTCCAACGAAACAGTACTCAACAAGCTCCATGAAGAATCACGCCATGAAAGCACACAGGATCATATCCACACCTAATAAACATTAAATTGCCACGTACGTGCAGGGCAAGAGATTGAGTCCAAAGAGGAAACAAACTTATCTCCAACAAAGATATTCTCAACTCCGTCATTAATTCAAAGTTAATGACATTTAAATAAAATATCCCGCTCGATAAGGATTGAACAGATTCACAGAATCGTGGCGGGAGATTCATAAAGTTTAACCTACTTTAACCATGTATAAATACGTCCAAGCATGATAGAAGAAGGAGGAGCGAAAAAAAGCATACGAAGGGAGAGGTTCAACACCGGTTTAAATTTCGTGATCAGAATACGGCTATCGTTATTTTCTACTTCTCGACAAGCAAAAGGTTGCCACCCCGTTGCATTTCAGTAAGATTAAGTATATTTAAGAGGTTTTTATACGATATTTGTGATGAATAACATAGCCGTGTTATAGTTCCTTTCCTCATTTCGTTAACATTTGTTTTAAACACTTACCTTTACTCAAGCAATCTAGGTACCAAATGTACCGAACCCCGGCCACCACCTCCGTGGTAGTGGTCTAGAGGGTGTTATAAATTCGTTTTAGGACTAAATTTTATATTAGGTAATAATGGAAGCATGCTAATTACACCAAATTGAGTTAATTTCTTTTAAAATCCACATTTGTTCAACCAAAGCTATAAACCAGTAATCTCTCATATATAAAGAAAGCCCAAACTATACAAGAACCTCCAAAATTAGAATATGAAAGCTCTATATTGGAAACCCTAGATGAAGAATTAGAACTTAGTGAATAAGTCCTAAGCAGTGAAGAAATGATAGATTATCTCAAAGAAAGTTGTCTAAATATTAATACCAAAGAAGATAAAGAAGACTAGCCCATAGAAAAAAAAAAGCAGAAAATAGAGGAATTAAAAGAACTAAAAATAATAAGAGAAAAACCTCAGAATAAAGATAGCATTGAAGTCTATAAAATAGAAATTATAAACTCCGATATTACTATAATCACTTGAAATTTACCATATAGCATAGAAGATAGAAAACAATGTAATATGCATATACAAGACCTCTAAGAACTAAAAGTAATAAGGAAAAGTACTAATAGGCATAGACGCCCAGCTTTTATAGTATTTAACCATAGTGAGCAAAAAAGAAAAAAGAGTAGAATGGTTATGAATTACAAAAGACTAAACGAAAATACCCTAAGAAATAGTTACAAACTTCCTAACAAAGATGAACTAGTAAATTGTATACAGAAAGCTAGTTGGTTTTTAATGTTTGATTGTAATAGTGGATTTTGGCAAATAAAATTAAGTGAAGAACAAGTTAATTGGACTGCTTTTAGTTGTTCAGAAGAGCACTTTGAATGGCTAGTTATTCCCTTTGGATTAAAAAACGCCTCACGAGTTTTCCAAGAAAGAATGGATAAGATCTTTAGAAAGTTTTTTGGTTTCTTTATAGTATACATAGATAATATTCTTGTTTAGTAACAACAGGTATATACATATACAACACGTTAGGCAAATACTGTAAGCTTTTAAAAGGAATAACATAATAATATAAAAGTCAAAAATTGAACTATTTAAAAATAAAATAGAATTTTTTAGATTAACTATAGATAAAGGAAAGATAGAACTACAACCGTATATAATTACAATGATTTTAGAATTTTGTGACAAAATAAAAGAAACAAAAGAGATAGAAATTTTTGGGATTATTAAATTATGGTAGAAAAATTATACCTAATCTAAGCACTTTAGTTAGGCCACATTACAACAAAATAAGTAAAAATGGTAACATGAATTTTAATAGTGAAGATGTAAAGTTAGTTCAGAAAATAAAAATGATAGTATATAATCTAAGCCCTATAGCTCTATCTATAAATAGCTATAATAAAATAGGACAAACATATGCTAGTAGTAAAGGATGGACATGGATACTAATTCAAAAACTCACAAAGAATAGTTTAAAGGTTACAGAAGAGATAGCTATGTATGCTAGTGGAAAAGTTTCGGAAGCAGAGTCTAGAAGATCTAGTACAGAATTAGAATACTAGGAATTATAAATTCCTTAAACCAATTCCATATATATATATATATATATATATATATATATATATATATATAATGAATCTTTTACGATAAGAACAGATTGCAACAATACAGTAGAATTTTACAAAAAAGTACAAAAGAAAAATTTTGAAAAAAAAACTCGTTCATTAGTAAAAGACGGATAGGCTTTTTAGAAACCTTAACGGGAAGATGATATAAAAAAGAATTTGAGCACATAAACGGAAAAGATGATACCATAGCAGACATTATATCAAGACTAATAGATTGTTAATTAATGTGCATGAATGTTCAAAGAATAGTCAGAAAAGCTCAAGCTCTAGTTCCCTTTCTCAAAGCAGTAGTTGTAAAAAACTTAATATAGGTTTTTATATCATTAATTATAGTCTAGGAATTCCATTCCAACACTTAGCCCAGTTAAAGGAAAAGATAATTGAATTTCAACAAGCTTTACTCAATAATATTTGGTTTTTAAGAAATGAAACAAAGGTTTTCTTCAAACATTGAATGTTTTAAGACAATACTTTTTAGACAACAATAAGTTTTCTAACTATGTAGTTTTTAAATGAAGAAAGACAGGAATATATTCAACCTGACAGGAAACTGCTAGCTATGTTGAAGACTTTTTTAACCCTATTTTTAAATGATACTATACTTTAGAAGAAGCTCAGAAAGCTGTAAATATGTTTTTTGCAAAATCAAGACGGTTTTGTAGAATTCAACGGAATTACGTATGACAGGAACCAGGTAAAAAGATTTACGAATCATTTTAGAACACTCAATGAAGCAAAAAATAGAATTTCTGAAGATTTAGAGAATTGTCAAAGAGATATAAACAATCTTTTATGTGAAATCCAAGCTCAAAATGAAGCACTAAAGCTAGAATTAAGAGGCTGAACAGTTAATTGATCAGCTCCAAAAATAAAAAATAGAAGAAAAAGAGCAGTTAGAAAAGAAAAAGGGCAAAGAAAAAGAAATCATAGAAAAGCCCTTAGATATTATAAATATTACCCTAATTAGGGATCAAGCTAAAAATATATATAAAGCGGTAGAACAACTACCTAATGATATAAAGCAAAGCATCTTTGGGTATGCCAGGGATGAAAATCTGTAGAGGTTTTTAAAAATTCAAAAGTTTCTTTCACTAAGTGTAGGATTACCTAACGGTATGACTACCCTTTTTCACAAAGGAAATATAAACCAAAGTTTTCAGTTCAAATTCGTCACTGTTCAGATTCATTTGGATGTATTTCCAATGAATTTTGACATCCCAGAGTGAGGACAAGTCGATATTGAAGAACTTTTTAGTTACAGGATCATTTATACAATAAGTGCATCCAGTGTTATAAAGATCTCGTTTCTCCCAACAAAAAAATCCAGCAATCCATCAGGATGTTTGGAGGAAGAAAAGACTTTATTATCGACATTGATTCCATACCATGTGAGTGGATAATCAGACAGCCTTACAAAATGACAAGTTTCTTACCAGCTTATCACTATATTGTGATAATTCCTTATGATTTCCCTGTACAAGTCGTATGTGGGGAAAATCCCCCGGTAGATTGCCAGGATATGTGTACTGAATATCTACAGAGATATAGAGCTCAGAAGTACTTTCTCAGCATCAATTAGGTCAGGCCCAAGCTGATAGGACAAACTCCTCACATGTCGATCTTCATCAGAGATAACAATGTTTGGTTAAAGTACCTTATTCCACGGGTCTTCTTAAGCTCCAAGACAGATGATTACTTAAGAGAAGTACAAAAACAAGAGATAATAAGACTATGAGACCCTCTCTTAAAAGATAGTGATCTCTATGAAACTTACCATAATCTAGACACCTGAAGAAAGTGATAAGATCAAAAGCGTCGACAGAAGAAGACAAGAAAGATGAGATAAGCTCAAGAAGTGTCGGTAAGTGTCGGTAAGATAAGACAGAACATTATTCAGAATAGTAAAAAGTAATATCATCATTAGAAGAAGACAAACGTCGGCAAAAGAATCTTTTCTTTACTATTCACTTTTGTAAAGTTGTACTATTTATTTTTTGACTTTGTAAAAAAGCATGTCGGCCATTTGTCCAGGCCTTGTTTTCCTTTGCCTATAAAATGCTTATTTCTTTCTATAAAAATATATCTCAACACACATCTCAAAAAACAATACATTCGCCTTTGTAAACACATATAACCTCTCTTAACACCTAACCTGTAATCTCGCTCTATATACAAATTACTAAATCAATAAAAATGTGAATATTCAGTAAGTTTTCTGATTTCCTACAGTACTCTTTACTTTCTTTTCATTTCATTAATTACCAAAGAATTCTAGTCAGGTTAACGAAAGCTAGAGAAGATTATTAAATTTTTATAGTAACGCGGTCCTCATAACTTGAGTAAGAGTTTTGGTGCTTACTATACTTTAATTGTGTCTAGTAGAGTTTCTGTTTTTGTCGAAAAACATATTTATGGTTTTCTGGATAAAAAACTCTCTGGTTGTCTTATGTAAGTCCTGTTGATTGGCAACTTAAGACTTTGAGAGTTTGAAAACTCGTTTTGAGTCCACAAAAAACCATAGGACTTGAAAGACAAGTATAGTATCATGTATTTGAAAATATCTATCGTTTTGTGAATCATAGATGCCCTCATTTTAAGAAAGATTTACTCTATTTAGAATAAGGTAAAAGAATTATATAGATTGCTAAAAGAGTATAGCTTTCAACTTCAAAAGCCTAAACTAGTTCCCTACAGAATAAGTAAAAAATTTCGAAATAAGTAATGTTAGAACAATACAGACAAATCTAGATTACATAAGACGGTTATTAAAAGACTTTAGTAGTCAAGTCAAATGATTTTCCAGTACAACAGAAATAGCCGAGTTAAATAGAATAATTGAGTTAAAGGACCCTAAACCAGTAGAACTAGAGATTAAGAAGATAGTTGAAAAGCTTCACAAAGAAGTAGAAATCGCAAAAATAGTAGTTGAATGAGCAGTACACTAGCTAAAGTACTAGAACTAACATCAGAAACTAAGAGTAACATACCAATAAGAATAAGTGATAAAAAATTTAATCAAAATAGTAATACTATCATCCAACGACAGAATAATACAATAATAAAATTACTTCTAGAAATCATAAAGAAGATTGACAAATTAGAGGAAAAAGATAGAAAAATTAGATCACAATAGTATAAATTCAGAATACCTAGCATGGTTGGTAAAAAAAATAGACATAGCGGAATTTAAAGTAAAATCTAGCAATCCTCCCATAACAAAACCTAGAGTAGATATAAGTGAAATCTTAGGACCAAAAGTGAATTTAAGGTCTAAAAATACTAAGCATGGAACTAATTAGAACTTCTAGTGTAAAGCAGTCTACAGCCAGTAGAGTAAGAAATATATTAAATTACAATAACAAAGGTAAGAAAATAATAGAAAAAACAAAAGATTTAAACCAAGAAGAGGATGTAAATAAGATGCTAGAGATAGGATTCAAACAAGTAGTCTGTATGTTTACAAAAAAAAGAATTTACAATAGCAATAGTTAATAGTAAAGAAGAGGTTACACTACTAAGTCCCTAAAGCGCTAAAGAGATTAAAAAGAGTGGTTTCTCGTCAATACATTTAGGAGTAGTGATAATTGGAATACTTAGTCAATCTAGAACATGATTAGATACAAAGGCTCATTTATATCTATATGACAGTAGATTTAGTAACCATGAACAAGCCCAATTAGCCACAACTGAAGTAGATCTTAGATATAAGGTAGTGGTCGTAGGTTGTCTCCCTGACATAGATATAGATATAAGTGAATTTTGTAATAAGATAAAATTAATTATACAAACTAATGGATTTAATATGAATGCAGAATATAAAAATCTTAGTATAAAGATTTTGTATTAGGAAGATATTGTAACAAAGATCATAAAAAGTTTAGATTCATAAATAAAAGTATAGTATAACATTTCCATAGCGATTACGTTCAAATGCAAATACCCAATGAATTAAATAAAAGTGAATTACAAGGATTAGAATGGAAGTTACACGAATTAGAAACCCATATTGTAGAAGTTCCTGAAAATAATAGTATATATACAGATAAAAAGAATCAGACTTTTCAAATATTGAAAGACTATAGAAAACATAACAACATAGAAATAACTGAATAAGAATTCGAAGATTAATAAGTTAACAATGGAACAGGCAATTAATAAAGAAAAAACTTTAATAGAAAATAGAAATCTTATTATAGAATTAATATTTGATAAGCCATTAGAATACCTACCAGAAGAAGTATTTGAAGAAGTTTGTAATAATATAGATTTAGATGATAAGGAAATAGATAAGATCCTTATAGAAAACATGAATTATGAGCAATTACGACTAGATAATATAGGAAGTATTTACTATATAGAAGATGAAGTATATGTAAGAGAAGATAAAACTAAGATAGAGGAAGGACAAAGTAGTCAACCTATGCTACCTGATGTAGAAGACCTCCTCACCTCTAGGATAGAAGATTATTTAGAAAAAAGATGTATACATGATTCGAAAGAAGAGTACAGAGATTTTAAAGATAAGGAAAGAGTTTACAAAGCTAAAACGAAATTAGAAAATTGGAGAAAATCTCCAGAAGCTAAAGATATATTAATTCTAAGCCTAAAAGGCCATAAGACTAGAATGGAAGCAAACATTCAATAAATGAGAAGGAAATTTGATAAGACATTCCATGAAAGCACTAAGGAATATAGTAGATTACAAGTATAAGCTAGTATATCTAGATAGTACATTAGGATGGAGAGAATTTATGAAGAAAGATGAGAAAAGGAACTTAGAACTTGACGAACTTGAGCTAAACATAACAGTATTAAGTTTCATAGATGGAGTAAGGGAGTGTATATTATGAGCCTCAATGAAGAAGTAGATGATACTCATAAACAAATAAGGGCAATAAGAAGTTTAGAGAAATTAAAAATTTGTGATTTACATTATTATGAACATTATGTAGATTTATTTTATAAGTACTGGAGTCAAATAGGACGACCGTACGATGAAAATCTGTTAATGAAGTTTGTAAATAAACCACCAGGAAAAATAGATGAAAGGTTGTATAAAGACTTAGATAAGTGGTTTAAAGAGAAGAAAGAAGGATTATTTTGGCAAGTCTCTCTAATTCCCGCAATAGAATATGTTAGAAAAAGAATAGGAGAAATGTGTGATGAAGAAAAGCTTAGGAGATATGCACAAATACAATTTAGTAAAATGTGCGTAGATTTAATGAAGTACCAACATTAGGATGTGGAAGAGTAAGAAATTATAAAAAGAAAAATAGGAAACTCTACAAACCATATAATAAACATAAGTAACCTTATAAAAAATTCAAGCCCAAGAAATTCTTCAAGTTTAACAAAGATAAAAAAGATACTGTTAAAAAGGCTTTTAAATACAAAAAGAAGGTTTACAAAGTTTATAAAAGAAAGAATCATAAAGATTGTAAGTGTTATTTATGTGGAAAGATGGAACATATTAAACCTAATTGTAAAAAAAACAAAGAAAAATCTAACCTAGCAGAAGTAGCAAATATAGAAGATTTAGAGAATTTAGATAAAGTTTATAATTTAGAAGATATATTTAATAATGAATGCTTATGCATAATAGATTACAGCAGCCCAGAAGATAGTCCATCTAGTGAAGAAGAAGAATAATAAGAAAGTTTTAGTGAAATAGGATTAGATAGTGAATCTGAAGTAAATGTAATAGAAGAAATAACATCATTTTTAGGAAAAATTTGCTCTAAGTGTAATAAAAGTTTTAATAGAGGATATGAAGATAATAAGAAATATTATTGTAAAAACTGTGTAAATAAACAGGACGATGAACATGAATATGAAATAAATAGAGCTGGAAGTGAAGTAATATTAATAGACGTAGAAATACTTTATAAATCAAAGCCAATAAAGGCTAAAGCTATGATAGATACATGAGCCAATAAGTATATTATTCTTGAAAGTTTAGCACCAGAAGAACATAGGACTAAATTTGGCGCTTACATAGGATTAAGAACCTTTAGTGAAAGCACAATTCACATAACTGAATGTCTGATAAACATATATATCAGGATTAATGGGGAAACTCACAATTTACCCCAAACCTTAATTACAAAAGAACCAGCAAGTTATAAATTTGTATTAGGATTGAACTTCATATTATGAAATAATGGAAGCATGTTGATTACACATAACGGAGTCAACTTCTTTAAAAAGTCTACATTCATTCAACCAAAGCTTGAAAACTAGTAATCTCCCTTATATAAAGAATCTACAACAATAGAACAACTTCCAAGATTAGAATATGAAAATTCAAACTTTTAAAAAGAACATAATAATATCAAAATTTAAAATTGAGTTATTCAAAAATAAAATAGAATTTCTAGGTTTATTGAATTGTGGTAGAAAATTTATACTTAACTTAAGCACTCTAGTTAGACTTGTTTATAACAAAGTATGGACAAAGGTTATTTAATAGCGAAGAAGTGAAGTCAGTTCAGAAAATAAAAAAGGCAGTGCAAAACCTAAGTTCAATAGCTTTACCTATAGATAGCTATTATAAGATAGTACAAACAAACGCTAGTAATAAAAGATAGACCGGGATACTAATTCAGAAGCCTACAAAGAATAGTATAAAAAATACAGAAGAGATAGTTATATATGCTAGTTGAAAGTTTTTAGAAGCCGAATCTAGAAGATCTAGTACAAAATTAAAAATATTAGGAATTATAAATTCATTAAATCAATTCCACATTGTGTGTGTGTGTATATATATATATATATTGAATCATTTACAGTAAGAACCGATAGTAATAACATAGTAGAGTTCAACAAAAAACTACAAAATAAAATTTTTGAAAAGGTAATTTCTTTCGTTAGTAAAAGATGGATTGGTTTACTTGAAACCTTGATAGGAAGAGAATATAAAGCAGAATTCAAACACACTAGTGAAAAAGATAATACTATAGCTGATATCCTATCAAGGCTAATAGATTGTTAATTATTTTGCAGGAATGAAATAAAGTTCAAAGAATAGTCAGAAAAGCTGAAGCTCTAACTTCTTTTCTCAAAGCATTAGTGGTAAAAAGCTTAGTATAGGATCGTATATGATTAACTATTTCCCAAGTGTCCCTTTTCATCCATTGGTGCTACTGAAAAACAAAATTACAGAAGTCCAACAAGTCCTGCTTAGCAATATTTGTTTTTTTTTTGAAATGATAACAAAAGGTTTTCTTCAAACTTTGAATGTTTTAAGACGGTACTTTTCAGACAACAAGAAGTTTGGTTTTTATGTTGTTTTTAAAGGCAGAAAGACAAGAATCGTTTCTACCCGACAGGAAACTGCTAACTGTGTAGAAGATTTTCTTAACCCTATATTTAAAGGATATTATACTTTTGAAGAAGTTTAGAAAGCCCTAAATATGTTTTTCCAAAATCAAAATGGTTTTGAACCCGTCTTAGAGTTTAATGGTTGTACCAATGATAGAAATCAAGTACGAAGTTTTATGAACCATTTGCGAAATATTAATGAATAAAAAAAAATAGAATTTCTAAAGAGCTAGAGAGCTGTAAAAAAGATTTGAATGATCTTTTGATCAATCTACTAGCTCAAAATACAGTACTGAAGCAAGAATTAGATAAACTGAATAGCTGATAGAGCAGTTTCAGAAGATAGGAATAGAAAAAAAAAAGAGCAACAAGAAAACATACAGGGCAAAGAAAAAGAAATAGAAAAAGAAACAAAAACATCCTCAAAAAGGCCCCTAGATATTATAAACATGACCCTAATGAGGGATCAAGCAAAAAATATACCGCTACCTAACAATATAAAGCAGAGCATCTTTGGTCATGTCAGAGATGATAATCTGAATAGATTTCTAAAAATTCAAAAGTTTTTTTCGCAAGCAGTAGGATTACCTAACGGTATGACTACTTTTCTTCATCTATGAAATATAAATTACGATTCTCCATTTAAGTTCTTCACTGTCCAGATTCATTTGGATAATTTTCCAATGAATTTTGACATTCCAGAGTTAGGACAAGTTGGTATCGAAGAACTTCTTTGTTATGGGATTATCGATACAATCAGTGCCTCCGGTATCGTTAAAATCTCATTTCTTCAAGATAAACTTCAACGGTCTATCAGAATGTTTGAAGGAAAAAGAGGTTTTGTTCTAGACATTGATTCAAAACCATGTGAATGGATAACTAGACAGCCATACAAGATGTCAAGCTACCTTCCAGCTTATCACTACATAATGATAATTCCATATCATGTCCCTGTACAAGTCGTTGGCGGAAAAAATCACCCAGTAGATCTCCAGGATATGTCCTGAATATCAACAGAGATGCAGAGTACAAAAATATTTTCAAAGCATCAACTTGGTCAGATCCGAGCTGATAGGTTAAACTCCTCACATATCTATCTTCATAAGAGACAATAATGTTTGGTTAAAATACCCCATTCCTTGGGCCTTCCTAAGCCCTGAAACTGATGACTATCTGAAGAAAGTCCAAGAGCAAGAAATGATAAAGCTAGGAGATCCCCTCCTAAATGATAGTGACCTTGAACTAGATGACGAAACGTACCACAATCTAGACATCTGAAGATGATAAGGCCAAAAGTGTTGATAAGAAGATAAGATCATAAAGAAGCAACATTATTAGAAAAAGACAAAATGTCGACAAAAGTAGCAAAAAGCAGCTATCATCAGCATTATCATTATTAGAAAGCATCAGAATCTTTACTGTTTACTTTTATAAAGTTTTACTGTTTACCTTCTGACTTTGTGAAAAGTTTGTCGGTCAATTGTTTAGGCCTTTGCTTTCCCCCACCTATTAAAGGCTTATTCTTTTTTGTAAAAATCATCGATCAACCTATGCACAAGAACATCAAAAATAAAACACACTCCACTTGTAAACAACAACCTTCATTTCTCTACTTTTCTTATGTACTATAATCAATAAAAGTTGTGAATATTTTCAGTAAGTTTCTTAGCTCTCTCATAATTTTATTTAGTTTTTAAACACTAAGAAGTCTAACCATGTTAACGAAAGCTAAAAATTTTAATAAATTTCTATTGTAACGAGGTCCTAGAAGCTTTGATAAGAGTCCATGTGTTGATTATGCTAGAATAATGTCTAACAGAGTTCCTGTTTTTGTCTGAAGCAAAATTTATCGAAAAAAACCCTCTGGTAGCCTTGTGTAAGTCTTGTTGATGAAAGGCAACTGAAGGCTTTAAGAGATTTGTAAACTTGTTTTGAATTTGTAAAAATCATATGAACCTGAAAGACCAGTATGATCATCACCCCTACCTTAGAAAAGTCTGCACCACCCCTCTTAGAAATGGTATCAGCCTGGCCTAGACAAACGGCCTAACAAACTTTTTACAAAGTCAAAAAGTAAATAGTACAACTTCACCAAAGTGAATAGTAAAGAAAAGATTCTTCTGCCGACGTTTGTCTTCTTCTAATTTTGATATTACTTTTTACTATTCTGGATAATGTTCTGTCTTATCTTACCGACAGTTACCGACATCTCATGAGCTTATCTCTTCTTTCTTGTCTTCTTCTGCTGACGCTTTTGATCTTATCACTTTCATCAGATGTCTAGATTATTGTAAGCTTCATCATCTATTTCAAGATCACTATCTTCTAGGAGAGAGTCTCCTAGTCTCCTATCTTCTCTTAAGTAATCATCTGTCTCGGGGCTTAAGAAGACCCATGGAATAGGGTACTTAAACCAAACATTGTTATCTATGATGAAGATCGACATGTGAGGAGTTTTTTCTATCAGTTTAGGCATGACCAAATTGATGTTGAGAAAGTACTTCTGAGCTCTATATCTCTGTAGTTATTTAGGACAATTATCTCCACATACGACTTGTACAGGGAAATCATAAGGAATTATCACAATATAGTGATAAACTGACAAGAAACTTGTCATTTTGTAAGGCTGACTGATTATCCACTCATATGGTATGAAAATATCGAGAACAAAACATTTTCTTCCTCTAAACATCTTAATGGATTGCTAAAGTTATACATTGTTATCTATGATGAAGATCGACATGTGAGGAGTTTTTTCTATCAGCTTGGGCCTAACCAAATTGATGTTGAGAAAGTACTTCTGAGCTCTATATCTCTGTAGATATTCAGGACAATTTTCTCCACATACGACTTGTACAGGGAAATCATAAGGAATTATCACAATATAATGATAAAATGACAAGAAACTTGTCATTTTGTAAGGCTGACTGATTATCCACTCACATGGTATGAAATCAATATCGAGAGCAAAACATTTTCTTCCTCCAAACATCCTAATGGATTGCTAAAGTTTTTCTGGAAGGAACGAGATCTTTGCAACACTAGATACACTGATTGTATCAATGACCCGTGACTAGAAAGTTTTTCAATATCGACTTATCCCTACTCTGGGATGTCAAAATTCAATGGAAATACATCCAAATGAATCTAGACAGTGATGAATTTGAACTGAACAACTTTGGTTTATATTTCCCTTGTGAAAAAGGGTAGCCATATCGTTAGGTAATCCTACACTTAGTGAAAAAAACTTTTGAACTTATAAAAACCTCTTCAGATTATCATCTCAAGGCTAAAGATGTTCTGCTTTATGTCATTAGATAGTTGTTCTACCGCTTTATATATATTTCTAGCTTGATCCCTCACTAGAGTAATATTTATAATATCCAAGGGTTTTCCTACAATTTCTTTTTCTTTGCCCTTTTTCTTTTCTAACTGCTCTTTTTCTTCTATTTTTTCTTTTTGGAACTGATCAATTAAATGTTCAGCCTCCCTTAATTCTAGCTTTAGTGCTTCATTTTGAGCTTGGATTCTACACAAAAAATTGTTCATATCGCTTTGACAACTCTCTAGATCTAAATAAATTCTATTTTTTGCTTTATTGTGTGTTCTGAAAAGATTCACAAAGCTTTTTACCTGGTTTCTATCATACGTAATTCCAATGAATTCTAAAATGGGTTCAAAATCGTCTTGATTTTGCAAAAAACATATTTAAAGTTTTATGAGCTTCTACTAAAGTATAATATCCTTTAAAAATAAGGTTCGAAAAATCTTTAACGTAACTAGCAGTTTCCTGCCAGGTTGAATATTTTCACTACATAGTAAGAAAACTTATTGCTGTCTGAAAAATACTGGTTTAAAACATTCAATTTTTGTAAAAATCTTTTATTATCATTTTTAAAAAACCAAATATTATTGAGAAAAGCTTACTGAACTTATATTATGTTTACCTTTAACTGGGCTAAAGGTTGGAATGGAATTCCTAGACTATAATTAATGAACCAGCTTTGAGAAAAGGAACTAGAGCTTGAACTTTTTTAACTATTGTTTGAACTTCCTACCGAGTGCACACATTAATTAACAATCTATTAGTCTTGAGCTTTTCTAATTCTATACTAAATCTTCTAGAATTTGCTACCGAAAAATTTCCATTAACATACATAACTATCTTTTTTGTAACCTTTTAAACTATTCTTTCTGGCTTTTTGAATTAATATCCATGCTCATTCTTTACTACTACCATCAGTTTATACTATTTTATAATAGTTATCAATAGGTAGAGCTATAGAGTTTAGATTCTGTATTATTCTTTTTATTTTCTGAACTAACTTTACATCTTCACTATCCTTTTCAGATTATGTATAAATTTTCTACCAAAATTTAATAATCCTAAAAGTTTCGGTAGCTCTTTTGTTTCTTCTATTTTGTTGAAAATTTTAAAAACTTTGTAATTATATACTATTGTAGCTCCATCCTTCCTTTATCGTAATCATATAAAATTCAATTTTATTTTTTAAATGGTAACATTTTTTACTTGAATATAATAATGTTATTCTTTTTAAAAGCTTCTAGCATTTGCCTAACGTGTTGTATATGTATATACCCATTGTTACTAAAACAAGAATATCATCTATTTATACTATACATAAACTAGAAAACGTTTTAACGATCTTGTCTTCATTCTTGAAAAACTTGTGGGACGGCTTTAAGTTGTTTAGAAGGGCACTTTGAACGGCTAGTTATGCCCTTTAAATTAAAAAACGCTCCACTTGAATGGATAACCAACTTTGAAAAGGTCTTCCAGAACACCACTCCAGTCATTGTCTTAGATACAAAATATGTCAAACAACGAGACGGTTTCATAAAAACTATTTATGAAACTATTGAAAAATCAGAGGCTTTATCTAGCACTCCTAGGTTGTTCCAATCACTCATAATACAACCTGTCACTTATGAGGTTGACATTTCGATCCATAGTTTCCAAACAGATGGGTCTCTTATCTACACAAACATGATTAATGGTCATTTCAAATGGGATGTTGATCCCATTATGTGTGATGTTGACAGTGATTGTAAAAACTGTTTAAAGGTCCCCAAATCAACATGCAAGCCTTTTCACAGGTCTTACAAATCTGATAATCCAAACAGTCCTTGGATAGGAACCTTACCAAACTAAACTTCTTTTTATCTACGACAGATCTTTACAAATCCTACAAGGCAGAGGACTTTTGCCAGTGGAAGCAAAAACAATTGTTCCGCCTTTTCCTCCTCTTGTACCATGTTTTAGGCCTCCAATTATGATCAGGACTTTCCACCTCTAGAACCCGTCTTTAACCAAGAGAAAAAAAAATATCCAACCTTTCATCTAACCAATAGAAGTTGTTCTAGATGGATCTTTAAAACAGCCACCACAAACGGAATAGGTCATTAACACATAGTTTAATCTAGATGACACCTATAGTTGAAGAACCACCAGAAGGTTCCATACCTAAATAGCCTAACACAACCAAACCTACTAATGGTCCCTAGTTTAATCTAGATGACTCTTCTCTAAGTCGATGGAGAAAATAGATTTATGAGATGAGAGCATGGTTTGATCTCCAAATTGTAAGGTCTGAACAACCTTTAGAAACCATTCTACAGGAAATTGTTTCCATATTCACGGGATCTCTTAAAGATTGGTATCAACACTTTAAAGAATATCACCGGTTCCAGTTCATCAGATCCACTTCAGTTTTACTGGCAATTGGTGTTATCTTTAAAAAAATCTTTGGAGATGTTGATCAGTTTTACAAGCAAGCCAAATAAGAGTTCTTTGAAATGTGTTGTTCTCTAAAGAAAAAAGATTTAGAGTTTCATTTCAAACGCATGACATTCAGGTACTATGCTCTTTCCGTATCAATGATGATACCCTCCGACAGTTATATGTGAATTCTCTTCCTACTGAACTCCAAGACAAATTACAAAGGAAAATTGATACTTCAAACGGAACTCTATAATAAATTACTTTAGGAGAAATTCACATGTTTTCATTGCAAGCTATGGACAAGATATATGAAAAACAATGCAAGCAACATGATATTTAGATCAAGTGTAAATCTTAAAATATATGCACATGCGAGCCTAAAAAGAAAAAACACTTCAAACATTCTTTTAAACCCAAAAAGAATAAAAAGTTCAAATGCTACAGAAAGAGAGCCAAACATGCCTGGAACAAGTCTCAAAAGACTTTCATCTTTGGAAAGAGAGGACAATATGCAAAGAAGTGTCCCAATAATAAGGTTGAGTCAGCTAAACTGGTGACTTGGAAACTTTATTCTCATAATAATAGAATATAGACAACAGTACTGTTTTTATGCTACACGACTCGAACACTGAATCCACATAAAAGTTTTCTGATTCATCAGACACTGATATTGTCCTAGAATCTTATCAGACTTTCAACTCAAAACCCTATCAAGACCTCACGTTATTATTCAAATTCACCTACCTTGATACGGGTTCCCATAATACCATGATGAATCCTAAGATCCTTTTTCGAGAATACTAGAAATCTCATGTCCGTTATTTTAAGCAACAGATGGTCAAATATTTACTACTAATCTAATTTCCAAAAATAAGATGGGTATTAAAATATTTCTATCTTGCATTTTATAGGACAATGTCATAGGAACACCATTACCAGACAAAGATATCCTAACCGATTGGGATGTCTATTACTAGTGCAAACCTCTCAAAATATTTCCATCTCGGATTAAATATAATCAAGATTTCAAACATTTTTCCTGCACACCAAAAAATTTCCAATTATCTGAATTCAACACTCTTTCCATCAAATTCAAGAAAAATTGTTAATATTCTGTAAAGATAATCATGTTTATTTTAGACGTCCAAGACCTCTATGGAAAAATCCATATTTCATTATTAAGCTACCTTTTAAGCTTAATGAAAAAATCAATCCTACAAAAACCTTACACTCTAGAATGACACCTTCAAATCTTAAACTGACCAATAAGGAATGTGATGAGCTCCTTTAGCATTTACTTGAACCGACTTCTTCACCATAGGAATATCAAGCGTTTTATGTTGAAAAGCATTCAAAACAATAATAGGGAAGAAACAGCTAGTCATTGATTATAAACTCTTTAACTATATACTTATATATGACAAGTTCCTTGTCCCTCAAATCAAAACCCTGTTTCTCAACTCCTGAGAGCCTCTATCTTCTCCAAATATGATCTTAAAAGAGCCTTTTGGCAATTAAGTATTCATCCTAAGGAAAGATACAAAGCTGCTTTCCGCATTCTCAATATTCAATATCGATAAACAGTTTCACCATTTGGTCTCAAAACAGATTCATCATTACTTCAAAAGGCTAGCACCAGAATCTTCTATTCTATCCTCCAATCTTTCTACATTCTCAATACTCAATATCAATGAACAGTTTTACCATTTGGTCTGAAAACAGCTTTATCATTATTCCAAAAGGCTAACATCAAAATCTTCTATTCTATCCTCCAATCAACCTTACTTTATATTGATGACATTCTCCTGTTTTTACGGGACATAAACTACCACAATAATATTCTTCAACAATTCCATGACATGATCGATCAGTATAGCATCATGTTCTTTGAAAAAGAGTATGGTAAAACGTTCAGAGATAGACTTCCTCGGAATACACATCTCTCATGAACAATATCAACCGAGACCGTATCTAACAAAACAGTTACTAGATTTGCCTGATTCCAATATGACCCAAAAGCAAATGCAACAATTCTGTGGGATAGTTAATTTCATCAGAGATTTTATCCCTTATGTAAGCCACTATACTTCAGCCTTATTAGCCCTCTTAAAGAAAAATCCACCACTATAAAGTTCACACTATACAAAAGCCAATAATACTCTTAAGAAGATAGCACAAAGGCCACCACCTCTCACTATTCCATCCACAGGCCTACTCATCCTTCAAAAAGATACCAGTGATGATTGGAGAGCCATCCCTATCACAAAAAAAGAAAAATGAATGAAAGCAAAGTTATTGTAGCATGAATGAATGAAAGCAAAGTTATTGTAGTCATGCTAGCGAACAACTTAAAAGATGCTCAAAAACATTATCATACCATATACAAAAAAAACCTAACGGTCAAATATGGGATCCAAAAATTTGATTTCCATCTCAGTACTCGATGTTTCATATTTCTGATGGTCAACTCAACTTATTCGAAAATCCTTAATTTCCATAACAAGATTCCTCTCGATCTATTATTGAGATTTAAGGATTGGTTTTCTAGATATGATTTTACTGTTAAAACATGTGAAAGGGCAGAATAATATAATAGCATGTATGCTCTCCAGACCACAAACAGTTGTTAACCTTATCACACAGGCAAACCAAATTCCTCTCATCTTTATGGGTACATCATCTTCTTCACCCTCACCATTGATCCTCCCAACCCTTATTGAAAAAACTTATCCACCAAAATTTATTGAAATACTTTCTCCGGATGAATCGCCATCTATAACCAAAATCCAAAACTTTACCAAAACACACATTATGGTTTATCTTTCTCAAATTCAAAGTCCAGTTATAACCACAAGCTTATTAACCCAACAAGACCCTTCACTGATCGTTTTCATTTGTTTCCACTTTCCACTTTCACGTCACAAGTTATGTTGTTTTAATAGTGTTTTATCTATTATTCAACATGATGCTATTGTCTTTCCATAACAAGCCCTCTATACACCTCCATAAACCAGCTTATCAAAGTTATCTTCTACGGACTTTTCTATAATGGTTCGACTCTCTGACAATGCTCACGAGACTATATAATTTACGGAAGTTAATTCAAAAATGGTTGCTAAGGTATCATGCATATTGATTCTCAATAGACCATGTCAATATAACCCTCATAATGTTTATCTGGACTACCAACATCAATTATGAATGGCAAACCACTTATGACTTTGTATGGTTATATCACAATAATCTAAATGTCTCTTCTCAGTTTCCTCTGAGATGTCAATGGAATTACTACAGAAGAACTCTGCACTGTTCCACAAGTCCCTACAGACCCACTTTGACGTAGAACCCATTTGAAGATGCTTATTCACCTGATTCCCAAGATTCGATAGAAATTAACACTTGGAGTTATCTTATATACGTAGCCCTGAATTATGATGATAAAGATTACGCCAATTGTAATCTTAGTGCTAATCCACGACTCCTTTTCCCAAGCAAATCCAAAACAAAAGTATCATCCACCTGTTTATCATTTAGCTAAGTTTGTCGGTTGTGATAAATAAGACTTTACTATTTTTCCATTATATTGAAAATTCTTGCTTTTGTAAAAAAACCGACATCCTACTTATCTACTATCCTACTTATCTACTATATGTAAACAATATGACAAGTATTCATCACGTCTCTAAAACCATTGGATTACAATCCCTATCTTACTCAATATGAATAGTTTAGACCGTATTAAAGGAACATCTCGTTTAGAAATGGTCTTAGAGCTCCTAACCTCTTCATATTACCAAACAAATGACAGACAAATAGAATACTGATTTTTTTTTACAAAAGCTTTTCAACACAAAAGCTCTGCCCTAGCAAAAGCTCAACATCTTAAATGTGACGACTCCTCCTAGACATATTGATAGTTTTTCGGTTTCGCTTTTACATTCCATGTTACAATTGAATAAAAAAATTCAACCATTATTAAACGGCTATACTTATGTTATGTCGAGTGATAAATAAAAATAAAAATAAAAATAAAAATATGTACATAAATAGATATGACAACAGTTTGATTCGAGCAGTGTCACCGAACCGTAACAGTAACCGAAACCATGAAACCGGTTTTGAAACCGGAACTATGGGGTTAAAGGTTCGATTTCGATTCTCCTCCGAAAAAAAAGCCCTAGAACTGACGGTTTAGTTCCAATTCTGGAACCGCCGGTTCCAAAATAGATATATATTATTTTTCTTATGCTTAATTGTTAAAAACAAAAGAAAAAGAACAAACCGACAAAACCAAAACCGAAACTACCGGCCGACGGTTCCGGTACTAGCTTCTTCCGGAACCGGAACCGGTCGAACCTTTGGGAAATGTAAGGTTGTAAGGTCAAAGTAAAACAGTCTAGCAACGAAGCAAATTGCAGACAACAACCTTACTCGCAATATGCTACGATAATAAACCTTACGGACCTTACATATATTTTTTATTTTTATAACTTTATCATCTAGCAAAATTTCAATTGCTGGATACATATCTTGATGTAACAAGAAATATGGATATCCCAACTTATAATACAAAACTATTGACTACATAGATATCGATCAATTCCGCGGACAAAGACAAATAAATAGCCCCACTGAATCATTCACCGTCGAACTAGTAAGATTTAATTTGTTGCGGTTAATAATTTCTTGTACCAAAATAATACACCAACCCACAGCAACAACATGAAACCAACGTCTATTTTTAAATTGTAACGTCTCTCAACACAAAAACCCATTTTGATAAAAATTTCACTATTTAGCTTTTGCATTTACAATCCAATATACCAAATATTTCACTAAAATAATAATTCTTTTAAATATTCCCTTCTTTTTCATTATTATTTCTTTAATATAAAGATTTTATCTCATATTTATCATAATATTATAATAAATAAATAAAAATATTATAATAATTTAATTATATACATATAATAATATAAAAAAATTAATATATGATATATTTTTTCAACGGTTTATTAAATAGATAGATAGACCATCAACTTTGAAAACCACCCCGAAAGTTTTTTCGATAGTGGTACAGAAAGTTCTCATCACCCATCTACATAACAAAAAAACATATATATTATATAAAAATAATTAATTTATTTAATCAATAAAACAAAAATAAAATCTTTATATATAAATGGTTAATTCCAAATTAACCATAAGTCTTATTATTATAAAGATGACACATACATGTAATTTTAAGCTCCAATAAGTATTTAATAATTAATTAAACTTTACAAATAAATATTCCATTTATGATGTATTCCACTAAAAAACTAAAACTGCACTCTTTTTTTTTATAAAATTAATTACTTAAATACAAATCAAACCGTTCAGTGATACTATCATTGATATAAACCATTCGTAACTAGGTTCAAATCTATTAATCTCTCAATTACATTTACGCCAATCATTCTCCATTAAAAAAATTACAATACAAGTTTTGAACAAAACATTTGATTTTATTTTATTATAAATGTCTATAAATAATAATTAAACAACAATATCATTAAATAATAAAAATAATCAAATTTGGATAAATTTAATTGATTAATGATAAATATGTAATTAAACAAAACCTTTACATAAAGGATGAAGATACAGCCTGCTTGGAGCTTCGTTTTTGCTTCAAAATGGCTTTTTGCTAAAAATTAGAGCACAGTTGGAGATGCCTGAGAGTAACAATCCCTTCACATATGAAATTTTGCAAAGAATAATACCATATACTTACAAATAGAAAGGAAAGTACTGATCCACTCCTAACCTAGCCTTTATTTAACAAAAACTTCACAGAGAAATGTTTTAATGGGACGGTCTTACCAATATAAAGGGAAGTACTGATCCACTCCTAACCTAGCCTTTATTTAACAAAAACTTCAGAGAAATGTCTAATGGGACGGACTTACCACGTCATCCGTACGCCCGTTCAAAATAACTATGCCGTGTATGAATTTAATTATTTTAAATTAAAAAATGTGGCAAAATTTGATTGAAAGAGTGTACGAATGACATGGTAAGCCCGTCCAATTCAAGCTTTCCCCATCTTCAAATGCAAACATGACTATTTAAATCAGTACAATATAAACTTGGAACACAATTACAACGACCCAAAAGCACTTCATTTAAACACCATGATATTCAAACCAACTTCTCGGAAGAGAGTACTGCTATTATATCTCTCAATTATATCGTTAACACAGCAAAACATAGACCTATAGTCTCAAGTGTCAAAAACATGAGTTTCAACAAAATGGTTTTCTACACCGCAGCACACTAACTTCCATGTACGCATCAAAGCACATAACAAGACTGTTTGCAGTATAAAAAGAGTACCAAGTGCCAGAAACAAATACATGATTGGAAGCCAACATTAGTTCAGATTAGTGAATTGCAATCAATAATATTGCATAACAAATTTTATAAGATATTATTAACACGACAAAAAAATTAGTTCAATTGATTTATGCATTCAAGTATAACAAGAGAACAAAAAACAATAAAAAAAGGTTGAACATAGAACAATCTTACCAAACTCCCCACCAGAGGTTGAGAGATCTGCTTTGTTTTGTGTTGAGCGACCCAGAAATCCTCCGAACCCACTTCGCGAACTTGAATTTGTAAAAATTAAGAGGTTGGGAAGAGGAAGGAAGAGCTTGAAATAAACGGTATGGGAGGTGTTGGAAAGAACTTATATACTCGTTTCATAAATAATTTAAAAAAAAAAAAAACAAACAAACAAAGGATTTTGTTCTGTCCAATCCTCCCACACTCCTGACTTCCAGCAACTCTCTCCTTCTCCTACACACTCTTGCATTGCTCAAACTTAGCAGAAACCTCTCGAGTAGGAGATCTGTTGGAAAAATAATAAAAAGAAGTTTAGAAGAGGAAGGAGTAGATGGAAATCAACGGTATGGGGGGTGTTGGGAAAAACTTATTACCCTCTTCAACTGGATCAAGGGATAGTCTTGCCCAATCCCTCCATACCCAAGACTTCCGCCAACCCTCTTTCCTCTTCACTGCCTCTCTCCCTCAACTGCTTGCTTCGACCTGCTCAAAACACTCTTATTTATACCACAGAAGATGAGAGAAACTGTGAAAGGGTTGGTGGTATGGTAGTGTGAAACTGAAACCATATTTGGAAAATAACCATTTTTTCACCAAAATAATAATAATGATGTATATATCTCTCAACTTGTGTATCTGACACGTCCATACATCATTATTAATCCACCCCTTAAATTTATCTTAAAAGTGGGTAAAAAATTTATACTCGGTCTCTAACGGATAAAAATAGACAATATCTCATATATTTTTTATCATATATTAATTTGAGGAATATTAAATATCTATTTATCTTTCTTAACATTTTTTTTTTTAACAAATTATGTTTTCATTAAGAGTGATCATCGAAGAAAGAGAAGAAAACCTAAAATTTGAATGATGAGATTTGAATTTCTCACCCTTCACTGTGAAGAAGGCAAAAGATGACGTGGCTGATATTGATATAGATGATGGTGAAATAGGATAAACATTGTTTAAAATAGATGATCGTGTCATGTCAGGCAGCACATGGGAAGCAGGTGGTGGGAAATGGGAATCTAAGAAAGATTTTGAAGGACGAAGCAACGGACAAGTTGCTCTGCTTTTTCTCGTCTTTTGACAAGCTTGAGATTGTCAAATTTTGATGCTTTCCTTTTGAATACGTAGCGAATTTAATTTGGGTGGGCCCCCACACCAAAGACTTAAAACGTAATTGCACGCGGCACCAAGCAAATTCACTGTCGTCTCATCACCGTCCACTTTTGTTTCCGCGTTGTGCTGCACTTGTCATTTTTATATCAAAATATGTTTACACTAACGTCTTATAATTATAAGATTATGTATGGATTAATGTGATATTAATCCCTTAATTGTTATGCCATTTGAGATATAATTTAAGAAATAAAAAATCTTTAACTTGTAATTGATATCATTAATCTTATTAAATTATGGTAAATGATTTGTTTTACTTGTAATTCGTGAGTGATGTTGAATTGTGGATTGACGAACAAATCATTTGTATTGAATACATATATAACTGCAGAGAGGGATAAACAAACTTAACTGATATTCCAAACGGAGATATTAATAATACAATACTCTTGAAACTAGTATTTTAAAACTTACACAAAATATAAGTGAAAAGTGATAAAAACCGAGACTATATATATTATTGATCTGGGCAGATGAAAATAGTCGCGCATTTAAACACAAAATGCCACCTCAAAAAAAAAAAAAAAAGGCTGATACATACAATCACGACTATGTTTAACACGTATTAGTCATTCTTCAAATAGGTGCCACATAGCAGTGCGCGTCGCTGATACTGATGATTAATATTCCTCATGCAAAGCAAACACACAATAAATCATCAGATGTCAATGTCTGCGAACACTTTACAATTTCATTATACAATTTCATTATACAATCTCTTAAATTAAGAAAGTTACCTCAAAAGAATTTGATCTTATATAAGAAACCTCTTATACATACAAAAAAATGAACTCATGATCATGCAAGTTAATGAAATACCACAAATATATAATTATAAAGTAAACCATGATCAAGAACAATCTTAATTAAGGCTTAACAATTAAAAAAGCACGTACTAATGATCACAGCAAGCTTACCAAAAATATGATTCATTGTTTAATCTCTCAACAAGATGAAAACAGATCTGAAATTACTGAGAAGAAGTGTGTAGGGTATGATGATGATGATTGGCGTATGCATGATTTAATTTCTTGCCAAACTCATCCCCATGCATTTCCAACATCACCACAATATCTTCATTTCTTCTTCTTCTCTCTGTCTTGTTTTCTTGTTATGAGCACAAGAGAAGAGTGGAGTGACCGAGCGAGCAAAAATAATAAGGCTTCCAAAATGAAGAGTCTTTTTTTTTTTTTTTTAGAAAAACAAGTTTCTGATTTTGTTGAGGACAGATGTCGATCGGTCGAGGCTATTTTTAGGAATAAATATGATAAATAGGTTTTGCAAGGTAGTGAAAGTGAAAGATACGGTATTGATCAAGTCGACTCTAACCTACCTCTTAAGTAACCTCACAACAATATTAGAAAGATAATTTTTTGTGTTTCATAGACTTTTTAAAACATTTTCGAGTTTTTTGAAAACACGTTCCACCTTTTTGTTTAGAAAAAATAGGTTTGTTTAATTTTAAATCTCCGAGACTTTTTAAAACGCGTCCGAGTTTTCTTATCCAAATCAGAGACTTTTTTGAACACACCTGAGCTTTTTCTTTTTCTTTGGGAAAATTTGGTTGGTTATTCTTTGTAGTATCCGAACATTTTGTAAAAGAGACTTTTTTTTAAAGGTTCGTGCTTTTTAAAACAGTATCCGAGCTTTATTAAAAAGCTCGAAACCTTTACTAAAAAGCTTAGAATCTTTACACAAAGTCTCGGACGCTATAAATAAAGTTTCGAACAACTTTAAAAAATGTTCGAAGATTCAAAATTCAAAGGTTTAAACTTCACAATACTAGCTTCATGTTCATACAAATACTCGGACAATAAATCATAAAGAATGAATAAATTGCTGAAACACTTAGATTTTCAGACAAATTATAGATCGATTTTCAGACAAGTTTATTAAATATAGGAGTTATTGCTTTCAATGATTGGTCAAAGAGTAGAGATGGAAGTACAAAAAAAATTAAAAATTAAAAATTAAAAATTGATTATTTAAGAACAATTTAGATAGTTCACTATAATAGATATCTTTTAAACTTAACTTATTAAAACACTGATATAAGAACAACACACCAAAAAATGTGATATTTCTCACCATTTTTACGTTAGTGTAATGGTTTCAAATATATAACACAAAACTATTTGTTAAAATAACCGGTAACTCGACACAATCCATCATAAAATGTTATATTTGAAATTTATTAAAAAACTGTAAATAAGTAATACTTAGTATGATCAAACCCATGCTATCAAATCTACCGTATGTTCCAACATTCTATACTAAAATGTTAATTTAAAAAGAAAACACAAAAAACTTTAAAATAAAATCTAATATGATTTTTATAAATCTTCATTACGTTACGATTAAAAATCTTAATCATCACATACGTTAACAAATATTAAATTTATTATATTACTTTTATAGTTATGATTAGAATATAGTCATACAGTCGATAGAGTTTTTAATTTAAATTTTTAACTAATTACAGGTGTTTTTAATGTAAATTTTAATTAATTATTAAAATATATCCTAAAAATTATAAAGAATTATTTTTATAAATTCAGTAACTTTAATAATTTTATTTACTGTTGAATCTGCCAATACAAAGATTTTTTTTTAAAATTTCATAACCATATATATATATTTAAAAAAAATACGTATGTTAATGGATTATAATTAATTAATAATTTTTTAAAAGTGAAACCAACCTATTATAACATCTCGAATGCAAATATACATTTAGAGAAAATTGATTGCCACATCTGATAAATAGTTAAAAAGTTTTAAAAACTTCCTTCAATACAATTATCTATTATCTTACTTCATCGTGAAGACAATATTGTAAACAAAAAGTTCGAAATTATAGAATTGAGTTTCTAATTGTAGAAACCCTCTCTTTGATTAGAATTTCTAACTCATTCCATCAATAATATTAAAACTTATTTAATTATAAAATAAAAAAGAGAAAATAATATAATAATTATTTTATTATGATTGATCATAAAAGGGATACATAGTTAACTTTATATAATTATATTGGAGTTACATTGAAGGTTTGAATATGTATTTCTAAAAAAAAAAATAAAAAAAAAATTGAACCCATAATAAATAGAAATACTAATATAACACCATTTATAAACTTAAAAATACATATTAACATTAAAGATGCTCTTATATAATGATTTTAATGGATTGATGAATTAATAATCCGATTCGATAAATTAAATCATCAATCATTTTTGAAAAGATTTAAATGGTGTTAATAAATCATATGAAATTTTACCAAATCTATAAATTTTATATTAAATAAACGTTGAATTTAATAATTGTATCCTCCAAAATGAATTAAATTTACACAAATCGTTAGAGATGTAATTAAAAATAATTATATTTTATTTAAAAGTTGATTTTATCCAAATCTCAACCAATACACGTTACCCCACGGTCCCCACTCCCCACCTCAAATTTCAATCACAAATCCCAAACCTTATCTCATCTCATCTCACAAATCTCAACCCCGAACCTTATCTCACCGCATCCACGTAAAGTCAACAAAAAGTTTTTCTTCATCCAGAAACCTAGATTGGTCTAATTAAATAGATCAACTAAAAATTTAATCAAATCACCGTAGTTTGGTGAATTGGTCTAATTATCATACATCATAAACTTTTTTTTTAATTAATTATCATCAGATTAAACAACATATATAAATATACAACTCAATAAGACATCAAGAAATAAAAAACAAATGAAAAATACTTGGCGTACTTGTATTTTCCAAGCTCGATCTTCTGTTTGATCTGTTTTCTGCACAATTAAGAAACCTTAAAACAGCTTACAAACTTCCGTCGTAAAGATAAATATATATATATATATATATATATATATATATATATATATATAGATAAAGTGTTCAAACAAAAAATTCAAGTTCTTGTTATTATGAAATATTAAGAGTAAAAATAAAAATAAATATTGAAAAGAACACGTACCTTTGCTCTTAGTCTCTTACCATAAAATAATGGAAAAAACGGATCCTGATACTTGAGATTGAGAGAGAAAGAAATAGGGAGGAAGGAACTGTAGGAAATCAACGGCATGGGTGGAATTGGCAACAAAAATAAAAAATAAAAAAATAAAAAGACTTGTTTGTTTAATGTTTTTTTTTTTTTATTGCACAACCCACCCATCTCCGGTGACTTCCTCCAGCACAAACTTACTCTCCTACTTTTCTCTGTATTTTTTTTCTTCTTCGTCAGTGAACTGTGAATCTGTGATAGACAGACAACAAGTAATAAGCAAATAAACGGACAAAAGGCAAATGGATTTTTAATAATTTATGGAGTGGATTGTGGGGATAGCAGATGGCAGGCATCTCACAGGTGGGTCGTGCTTATGTTTTTATGGGAAACGGGAAAGTTATTATGGTAGGTAATGAAAGTCAGTCGAGAGAGACAGTGGGGGGGGACAAACTTGAATTATTGACACAAGAATTGATATCATAAAATATGCTTTCGATATTTTCAAAGCTCACTTCACATTTTCATTTTCTAGGGTTTATAGGAAAACTGATGCAAGATTTTCACAATGACTTTTTATTTTAAAAATATTTTTTTAGATATTGTATATTTAATTACATAATTAATTATTGGGATATAATCATTTCACCCTACAGTTTCTCATATTATATTAGGGCTGGCAATTCGGGTTCATGGGTCGGGTTGACCTCAACCAGACACGACCCGAATAATATTAACCCTTAACCCGACTCGACCCGTTTAATTAAACGGGTTAACCTTTTAAAACCCAACACGATACGAATAAATATACGGGTTAGACGGGTTGATTCGTAACACGTTTAATAATCTAATCGGGGTAATAATGGGTCGAGTTTCAGCGGTGTGACCCGTTTAACCCGAACCCGTTTAACACGGATAGTGTTGTATTGATGAGACCAAACCAAACAAAATTACAAAACGACAGTGTAACAGATTCACATGTTTCCCGTGAATAAAAACACAAATTCAAATGGATTCAAATGGCAGTGTAACAGAATATTCTAACAGATTCACTAATAAAAACATAGGTTTCAGCCGCCGTGAAGATAGATGAACAAGATCGACCAAAATCCGCCGCCGTGAATTAAAGGAGTCAAGCTCGACCAAGATTCGTCGTCGTCTCTCCAAATCGGTCGCACGTCAGTTGCTGCTGCTCTCCGGCATCGTCGCAGCTTCATTGCACCAACAACCTAATCCCACCCAGAATCCATCGATCGTCAGTCGCCGCTACTCCGTCTCAGTTTCGTCGATCATCAGTCGCCACTGCTCCGCCATCGATTTCAGTCACCGCTGGTCAGATTTCCACCGCTGGTCATTGCAGTCGCCGCTGGTCATCAGTCGCAGATCTTAAATTTAAAATAAAATAGAGCATAGTGAAAGGAAGAAAAAAATAGAAAGAGTGAAAGGGAGAGAGTGAGAGGTGATTTTGGTGAAGTTAGGGTTAAGGATTTAAGAGTGTTTAGTCTGATGGCTGTTGTTGTAACCTAAAGAATGTTTTTATATAGTATGTCAAAAGTCATTTATAACCCTTGTAATAAGAACAATTATAAATGTATTTATATAACTAAACGGGTTAAACGGGTCACCCGTGAACCCGTTTAGTCAAACCCGACACGACCCATATAATAAACGGGTTACACGAGTTGACCCGATTATGACCCGAACCCGTTAAGAAGCCAACCCATCATATTCTATGTTGCGTGATTGTTTGTGTTTTTCATTCTTGATCACATAGATGTCCTTGTGAAATGGTTGGAAGCCTCCTTCCTTATAGTGATTCTTTTGATTGAGCATTGGAATTTGCATTTGAAGATTGATTCTTCAAGTTGCCCATTGGAAGTCACATTTGGGGAGTGATTCCTTAAGTTGCGCAATGGAAGCCACATTCCTTAGAGTGATTCTTTGGTTTGTGCACTGGAAGTCATATGTCTTTTAGAGTGATTCTTTGACTTATGCATTGGAAGTTTCCTATCTTAGAGTGATTCTTTGACTTGAGCATTGGAAGTCACATTTTGGAGAGTGATTTTTCAATTTTTCCAAGTTGGCATCTTTTTTATTGTGTAGGGTTGAAGGGTAGATTTCTAGGTGAAGTTTGTTACTTGAGAGATTGTGTCTTCTTATCTTACTAGTGAAAGGTGTTTGCCCGTGGTTATGGAATCAACCTGTGGATGTTTCCTATTTGGTCGTTTTATCACTTAAAAGTCCTTGTGTTAATTTTCTCTATTCATATCTCTTGATATTTATATATGTGTTGATATATGTATATTGATTAATATACTTGTAATTGATAGTCATTGTATATCAAACTCTGAACTTGTTAAAGGCCTATGTTTAATAACATATATAAAAAATTGAGCTTGTATCACTTGATAGTAGTCTTCTAAGTCGACTATTATTAACCAAACATATCATTATTGAATTGATTTTACTTCTGTTTGGTATATACTTAAGTTTGTTTAATGGAAAAAAAAAGGTGTACAAACCTATTCATCCCCCTTTATCTTAGCTTAAGGTAAATTAATCGTGTTTGTATTTTCAAAAATCACAACAATAAGAAATGCATTTATATCCTTGAAGCACTAGGCGGGTTACAGGTCAATTTTGCCAGCTATATATTATATACACTTGACCCCCTACAGTTTCTTATATTATATATTTTTTTAATTTCTTTCCTTTTGTTTTCCATTATCTTTTTCTTTTTCATCAATTTATTTTTATATATTATTATTAAATATGATTTTATTTCAACTATATATATATATATTTATTTTAAATTATATATATGAGTTTATTAAAAACTATATAACCATATTTAAATTATTTTACACAAATTATATAATTGCATTACTAAAAATGAGCTGGCTAAGGCTTGTAGCTTTTGATCATAAGGTTGGAGGTTCAATCCATGATGAAGGTGTTTTAATTTTTGCAATTAATGGTCGACGTTAGTTTGGATGGAAAACTTGACGGAATGAGGAAAATGTCTAATATTTCCGATTTCTGGAGGGAGACCGATCGTTAATGAAATTAGATGAGGCAAAGTGTCTAATATGACAAACTGTAAGGAGGAAATGATTATATTCCTTAATTATTTTATGATTTGATTTTATTAAATTAAATCTTATTTCCTTATTAGATAGGTTTTTAATGTTTCAGGATTCCAGTATATTTAATTTCCATAGTTATCTCAATTATATTTTTATATGAAAATTGATGATTTTGTTTCTTTACTCGGTATATTAGATTTCTTTTATTTATTTTTTTCTATTTAAAGACGATGTACTATAGGAACTTCAATTTTTGATGATTAATAAAAATTTGAGAGAAATTATCTATTTTTATTTATTTTCGATACCTTTGTGAGTCTTGATGAATTTGAAGTCTATTATTTTGGTGTCTATGTGTGGATCAACAGGTTAACTTTCGGTATTTATACGCAAATCAACGGATTCGAATCAATAATCCTGTATTTTATCGATTGTTGTTGGTGTGAATTTTTCCTACCGTATCAAAAACAATAATCTTAACAAAACATTATAAAACGAAATTCTTTATGTATTATTGTGATTAAGAACAAACACTAAGGCACAGGATAAAACACGTAAAAAAAAGTACACATCGTATTTATTCTTAATCACAGTAAATATATAAATGTGACATTAAAGTCAGATTATATCTATAGTGTTTTATCATGTCTTAAAAGCGTATATTACCATTACTTATTATAAATTTTAAAATATAAAGGGTGCTGTTAACTTATGTTCTTACATAGCACTTTAAAATTTACTTAAATGATGGTGTTAACATGTGCTTTTAAGTGTAAATGTATATTTGTGGAAAACATTTATTACAAATATATATTAATTGCATTGACTGAGATAATATATGTGAATAATATTTTCCTTTTCAGGTTTTTTTTTTTGTGGGTTAACACTACCCAAATAGAAATAATATATTTGAATATTATTAATGTTAACCGTTTAATGAATAATGGTTCTATTACCTTAATGATAACAATTGACCGTTATATTTATTTAGGGTGCGAATATTGATAACCATAAAAGTTATTAGTAATTTAGTATATCTATTTTTATAAGTACGTTTATGTTTAAAATTTAAAAGATAAATATTATTATAAGCACCCATCATAATATCAATAGTACCTTTATTGAAATAAATATTATTTATTTTAATAAATATTATTTATTTTAATACATATTATTTATTTTAATACATATTATTTATAAACACTCTTAAATTGTTATCACACTCAATTTATATATAAATATAAAATTATATTATTTTTGGAATCAAATTCTCTTTTAATAATGGTCAAATTTGCTGTTAGGAATATCTCAAATGTAGAAGTCTAATAAAATGAAATATATGGAACCATACATGGGATCAAGAGATTTTCGATCTGGAATTCTCTTATTTATACGGCTATATTTAAAATAATAATAAAAACTTATCAACCTAAGGTTATCTTAAAAAAAGACTTGTTGATAACTGCATCTATCGTTAAAAAAAAATGTTTATTGATAGAGTTCATAACTATATATAAAAGAAAGACAAAACAATATGATAATCATGTTATGATGAGAAAGTTTGATACTTGAAATAAAATTAGAGTTTAATTAGGGTTTATTATAAATTTCTTTATTTTTAAGAAAAGGTAAGTTTTTTTTTTAATAAAGAAATATTGTTAAAGATATGGATGTAATTATTGAGTGTATATAATATTTAATTTATTTTTAATTAAAATAATTTATTCTATTGAGATATTTTTATAATTATTTTTATTTTTTACATAAAAAAGTTTCTCCTTACGATCCACGAATTATCTATTTACACTACAATTTAATTTTATTTATTAATAACATTTTTAACCTGAATTAAAATTACTAAAAAAAACAAACAAATAAATAAATTATAAAGGCACTCCAAACTAATTAAACTATTAAAAAAAATCTCTTATAAATCATTAGATTACGTAATAAACTTTCTCTCCTAAATTTGTTATTTGTTATTACCATATTGAACACTCTTTCCATTTTTTTTAAATAAAAATCTTATCTTCATATTTTATCGATCAATCTCTAATCAATAGTTAAAAAAAAACTTATGAATATATTTATTTTTTACTGACAATAATATATATATATATTAAAAAGTCAATACAAATACCTTATTTTTTTTAAAAAAATATATATATATAGATATATGAAAACTTGATTTGTTATAACTAAATTTGATTAAACTCAGAATTTCTAAAACTAATCAAAGAATTTAAGTTTATAGGCAATCACATACCTACAAAAGTAATAAAAAAACACTTTCATATATATATATATATATAAACAAGGAAAATAGATTTTAATTTTTTTTTAATATATACATATATGGTTCCTAAAAATCAAGTTTATTTATAAGTTTTTTTTTTCTTAAATATTAGTCTTGCTTGAGAAATAATGGAGATAAAGAAATTAAAGATATATATCGGAGGAGGGAGGAGAGAGAGTTTAACATGGTAATTCAAATCTGATGAGAGAATGTTTAGTATATAATATTTGTTTCTCTGTTTCTTACGAAGAAAATAGGTATATTAACATCCTTATTTTGTGTTTTTGTCACAAAAAGCTTAGCAACCAAGATTATAACACCAACGTCTAAAAAGTGATATGAATTCATATCCTAACAAAACAAAACAAGTAAATCCTGCATGAGACATTAAGAAAAGAAAAGGAAGAATTATCAATCATCTCATATTCTCATCTACGATTCTCTGTTCAGTTCATGCTCTCTCTCCTACTCTCTTGTGTGTGTGTGTGTCTATCAGTTCACAACTGAGTGAACCTGGTCACTTTACACATGTCTCTCCACGACTCACGATTCTGTGTCCTCTACTTTTTTATATATATATTTTGTCCTTTCTCCCTCATCGGAATGTAATCATCATGTTGTGCACAGTTTTCTTCCTTTCACATAACAGTATATTTCTTTGTCTCTACTTTTCTACTTTTTTTTTCCTTTTTCATTGTCAGATGACTCGATTGATTGGAGTGAAATGAATTTATTTCTTACTTTTACTTTACAGGTGTCATTGTTTATTCAAGCCACCAAGTTATATTAAAATTTCGAGTTCTGTTTCTACATTATTTATTATTCATTTTCATTTATAATCCCATCCCTATTCGATATCTGTAATTTTACATTGAAAGAAATTAAAAGAAAAAAAATAAGGGGTTTAAATTAATTGTATAAACTTCAATGGGCCATTTATATAATAATTTTACATTTAAAGAAATTAAAAGAAAATAAAGGAGGCTATAATTCTACCTCCCAACTCATGGTTGTTATACAGTTAATAAAAATTTCTGATCAAGATCCGCTCCTATTTTTTTTTTCTAGACTTTTCTTATTCAACGTAAAAGAAAGGATCAGTGATATCTAAAGCTACTGGTTTGGTAAGTAAATCTCAAAATGAACATTAAATTTTTATAATATCTCAGATTAATCATTATATAAAATAAAAATATCAATTATTGCACTTTTTTAAAATCCGTTTATATATATTATAATTTATCAAAATATATATCAAAATTAGTAAAACATGTTTTACAACCTATCAAATTTTAAACTAGTTTTGAATATTTTTTTATCATGATTACTTAATTAAAAAAAAATTATCCATAAATTTTTTTATAATCAAATCATTACTATATATATATATATATATATAATTAAACAATAAATTTGATATATCCTCAAATTAATTAGGAAATAATAATACTAAGTTTGATATTACCTATAAATATTACCCATAAAAATATTATCTATAAAATTCTTTATGGTTGACACGTCACGGATAACGATAGTTTAATATTATATTTTAACAGAACAGTTATCTATGAATAATTTTTCGTCAAAATAGTGATTTTAAAACAATGTTTTAATAAAATGACATTTTTTGAACATTTTAAACAATCAATAACATTTTTGGAACTTTATCCACCAATTAATGATGTCTAATGTTATTTTCTCTGGAGAATTATCATTTTAATCCCTAAGTATTGGTGAAAGCTCAACATTTTAAACGTGTTTGCTTTTTTACAACCCGTGATCCCTTACTTTTCAAATATGTATCATATAGGTCCCTTCGTTAGTTGACTGACCAATTAGGCACGGCCTGACCAGTCCATTTGTGGAAACAGCCCTGGCACGCGAAGGTGTCGCGGGCTGACCCAACCTGTTTCCGGAACAGCAGGCCCGACCCGGCCCGGCCCGGCACATCGGCCTGCCTCAGGCGGGCCAGGCAGGCTTGGTCCGGCGGACTAGTCTTTTGGTCCAATTTTTTTTTCGAATTACGTTTGTTTGGATTTAGGGTTTAGGGTTTAGGGTTTGAAATAAATAAACAGAACGAACAATTATTAGGATTTAAAATGAATAAAGAGAACGAACAATTTTTTAATTATTTATTTATTTTTCACTTATGGAATTCAGTATTACATATTTACATGATTGCCTCATTAAAAACCTTACCAAGAAAAACCCAGGGGGATAAAAACTTGGTAAGGGAAAAAGAGTGCAACCGTTTTACAACTTACAAGTAAAATTGTACCATTAAAATTTGGTGTGTATGTAGAGAATTTTGTAGAGAGAATAATAACCAAATTGAATGAAAAAGTTTAGAGAATATATTAGAGACTGAGATTTGAGAGAATGGGAGATTGAAAGAAAGATAGAAAGAGTGAATGGAAAATGAAATTGATGGAAATATTTATAGAAAAATTTGATTTATGGGTCAAAATGTAATTTAAAAGATATCAGTGGGGGTTTTGTAAATTTTTTTTGCTCCAACGGCTGGAATTCAAATTCCAGTCGTTGGAGGGTTTTTGAAAAAAAAAAACAATTAAACCTGTTTGGCCGACGGACGGACGGTCCGACAGGCCGGTCCGACAGGCCTGGCCAGCCGGCTTGGCGTGCCATGGCGGGCCGGCCTGCTGGGCCTCTTACCAGCGGGGCTTGCACGCTGCCTGTCACTGGCCAGGCCGCGGCCTGGCTCGCTTCCTTCACGAGTCGTGCCAAGCACGGCCTGTTGTCTTCCTGGACCGACCGGACCAGCTTGTCACGAGTCGACCCATTATTACAGCACTAGTTCCAATGATAATTTTATTTTTAAACCATAAACACTCCACGTGTCAACACCAAAAAAATTGAAAATAAAAATTATAAAAATAACAAATAAAACCCCTAAAATGAATATATAAATACAAATTTAAAAAAAAAATTAATTATATATAATTTTTTTAAAAAAGTTTCCACGTTGAAATCATTTTCTTACAAAAATACAATAACTTTTACAAAAAATTGAGAAATGCAAGATTTGAAAAGAGAGAACAATTTTTAATTGAGAAAAAATTAAAATATATATATAAAGAAAAAGCTGAGGAGAGGGATCTGAAAAATTCCATATCTCTTCCAAGATTCACCGGATCTTTCTTCTCCATGATTAATCACAACCAACAACTCCAAACCCAACATCAATTCATCATCACCCTGAATTATCAATCATCAAACAACACCAAATCCAACACCTATTATACATCCAAATTAACACCAAACCCAACATCTATTAATTTATTTCCTTGCTTACAAATAACAGATAACAAAAAATCACTTGCAACTGCATCCAAATTAAAGTCTTAAAAATTGAAATTTAGATGAATCTAACATCATTCAGTCCATCACCATCATCATCCAAACCTAGAAAATCATCATCAACACACAACCAAACCCTAGAAACACCATAACCCACACCACTAGAAAGCATAACCGGGCTTTCATCATCACCATCACACCTAGACCAAAACCTAGACAACCATCATCAGAACCTAACCTAAAAACCCATCAAATCCTTCACCTCCCAACACCGAAATCAAACCAAGATAACCTAACCCAACCACCCAAAACCCATCAACCAAACATCCAACACAAACAAAACCTACCTACCAGGGCTACTGTCGCCGCCACCAAACAAGCGAGAGTGGTGAAAACAAAGAAAGTGGTGATCAGAACTCGCCATAAGGGGGAGAACGGTGGAGGCACATATACGTAGCCGGTGATAGAGAGAAAGTGGTGTCGACGAAGGAGGAGCATGGAGGGAGTGGCCGATCGTGGTAAGGGTTCAGTGGGTGGAGATATCAATTTGAGTTTTAATTTCAAAATTTATATTGCTTTTATGGGTGGAGATCGGTTTGAGTTTGTGTGTTTTTGTTTAAGAATGAAAAAGAAGATGATGTCGTTGTTGGTGATGGATTGAGTGAAAAAAATGTTGACCACAATTGAAGAAAAAGAAAAATGAGATCTGGATTCTCAATTTTTTTTTTAATAATCATTGTTGAATGAAAGTTGTGATGGAGATCTCAGAAAATCAGAATCGAAATCGCTTATTTTTTTTTCTTTTCTGTATTTTTTTCTTTTTAAGTCTTTAATTAATTTGATGATGATATCTAATAAACCTAAATCTTAACTCTCACCGTCAAAACATATGTTTTTTTTTATTCAATTCATGATGATAGTGATGCCAGTAGTCATGCCCACGGTTTCAACCGGTTCCGGTTCCGTTTCCATCGGTTTCGGTCCTGTTCATTTTTTTTTATTTTTTATTTTTTACAATTTAGCATAAGATTATTTAAAATATATATATATATATATTTTTATGGAACCGGTTGTTCCGAACCGCTGGTTCCATGGCGGTTTTTTCGGAACTGGAACCGGAACCGGAACCGGATCGCCTCCCCCACGGTTCGGGTTCCGGTTCCGGTTCCGATTCCGATTCCGATTTTGAAACCGATTCCGGTTCCGGTTCCGGTTTTCGGTTCATTTCACACGGTTACGGTTCGGTTCGGTTCCATGGTTCGAACCGAACCGTGATCATGTCTAGGTGATAGGGTTCCAAATTTCCCAAAAAAATAATAATTAATTAATTAATATCTAATTAATAATTAATATGATTTATTTGAATAAAAAATGGTATATTTTTTATTTTCTCCATATATTTATATTCATTTTCTTTATAATGAAATTTAGATTTTCTTTTTTATTTAATCATTTTTAAATCTAAAATTTAAAATCTTGATGACACGTGTCATATTTCGTTCGACAACCTAAACAGACAATAGAAGATACTAAGCACTTGATAATCTACCTAATAAATAGATTTGAACTTCACTGTTTTGATTTTAAGCTGTAGATAAGGATTGTCTCCTCACAACATGCAAGTACACATGACAATATATGACTATATCAGAAATGATGGCTTGAGTTTTGACATTTTTGATGTACCGTTAATATTCAATTGGCTTGAAATCAATATATAAATAAAATTGTAAAGTTCGAATTGTATAGTTCATAACTTGAGGAATCCGGAAATTATAGTTCAAGTGAAATATTTCAATTTAACGTGAGAAGAAACGTTAGTTTACTATGTAATTAAACTAGAAATAGGATTCCTCAACTAATTAATTGAAATTATGTCATTAGAGATGCTAAAAGAGTGAATTAAATGATTAAATGCTTTACTTTTCAGATTTCTTTTCCCCAACTGCAGTACAAATTCTCCTTCAATCATATACCACTAAAATTTCACATGAAAGCTTTAAATCTGTAACAGCCAAGGAAAAAAAAAATATTAAGGCTGTACAGTAATAACATGAATTCAATATGGTGTTTTTTCACATAACTAATATAATATTTCAGAATTAGGGGAAGAACGAGCATGACTCGACCTCACAACATATCACTACGACAAACCCATTTTATCAATTTATGACTGTGTTAGTGCATATCCAATTTAAGACTGTATCAGCACATGTCCTAAGAGCACACGTTAAGAAAGTAAAATATAAAATACTAATAAATGATCTCGAGTTCACAACATAATTGATCTTAAATTGATGTCTCAAATAGATATACACAATATCTTTTGTTAGTATCTTTTTACTTTCTTAATATATACTCTCAGGGCATACATTAACAAAATCCATAAGTTTGACTAAATTATGTTTCTCATATACTCTAGGAACACATGTGAGAATGAAAAGGTTGGGTAAAAATAATATTTATTCTTTCAAAATATCAATAGCTCTATATTAATATATTAAAAGAATAAATATTATTTTTTATAATTTTTTTATTTTCCAAACGTGTTCTTAAAAACACAAGTGCAAAGGTTGATCTATGATACCCACTTGGAAAAAGATTATCTCAATACATAACTTAAGGGCACATGTTAACGTAATTTCATTAAAAAAATAATATTTATCATTTTAAGATGTTAAACCAAAGTTACAAACATCTTAAAAAGGAAATACGACTCTTTAAATGTAAAAATATACATTACATGTACACTTAATGCACATATTGATATAATCATTTGAAAAAGAATCCTCTACTTGTGTAACAATAGCCACTTTCAAACTAGTTTGATAGTTCCTTTCAACAACACAAAAAAAGAAGTTTGATAATAACTGCTTTCCAACTACTCACACAATACCAGACAATCTTCCATCAAGTGATTACTGAAAATAAAAATTCAAAATTCAAAATATACTTTGCATAGCTATATATATATATATTAAGGCAGGCTAAATATAATTGATACATTCTAATATTCTATATAAACAATGTCAAAGTTAGCTTCATCAAATTTGGAGGGTTTAAGGAGGACAATTTGAAAAATTAATAAAATATAAATAATAAAACAAAATAAAGTAAAATTTAAATAAACTTTTAAAAAAACTTGTGGGTTTGGGAGGCCATGATTCACCATTTTATTATGTGAGGAGGTAACTGGCACCCGAGCTCATAATTTTATTTTTTAAGTTTATTTACGTTTTACTCTACACTGTTTTGTTATTTATATTTATCTATTAAAATTTTATTAAATTTTCAAATTAACCCCTAAACCCTCTAAATTTGATGAATCTGGCTTTTAACTCTATCCATTGCCCCCTCATATAATAAGGTATAACTAAACTTTTGGGATGACAACAAGAACCCAGATGTAACAATAGGGATCCAAATCCTCTGTTGGACTGGTAATTACAAAGCCTTTTCAGATCCTTTGACATCTGCACTTACAAGTTACAACAAAGGATCTTTGCAGTAAGGTTACCTTTGGTGGGCAGGAATTGTTCAATAATTCTGCGTAAGCAGGATTATTGAAAACTATCTTACAAGACGGGTTTTAACAATTCCACCTTAATGGAATTATCGTGAGCCATATTGATCCCCAAAACAAGGAAATGGAATAATCCAGTCCCACCTTTGTCCTGCACCAAACGCACACTGTTGAATATTGTAATTGTCTGGTGTCAACAGATTTTTTTTTTTTCTTAAAAAAAAAAAAACCCAATCAAAACCAAATAATAGAAAAATCTGAATCCTCAACAGACAGCTCTGCCCAAAAATCAGATCAAGACCAATCTCAAAAACATTTTTAGACATCTAGACAAGTTAAAGAAAGAAAACAGGGATGGCCTCAACCTTTAGAGAACCCCAGAAACATAATAACAGATTTTATAAATGTTTGACCCCTACAAATTTAATCTTATCTACTTTGATCTCTTCAACTACTTACTTTGACACAATAACCATACCAAAAAAAATGTATATTTTCATTAATTTTTCAATGATCTAAACCTACAAAGCTTCTTCGAATGACTAAAAAAAACATTAAATATCGAACAGAAAATATACTACAAAGTAATCAACCATGCATGAAGAGGAACAATTTCAAAGCATAATAACAAAAAGCTCCAAAATCTATATATAAAAAAAAGAGATACCTTACCATTTACCAAACATATAGAGATCATAAGATTCCCTGCTACTCCCTCTCCTCTTCCTCTTCCTCTCTCTGTCTAAATCTCACTCAACAACACAAATGATTGCATACCCAGATTTCATATTGAAAGAGAGAAAACAGAAGGAGAGGAAGGAATTGTAGGAAGTCTATGGAATGGGAGATGTGGGCAAAGAAAGATTCGATTTTTTTCTTTCTTTCTTTGTCCCAACTCACCCATATCCAGAAACTTCCTTCAACTCTATCTTCCTCTCTTGTGTTCTCTATGTTCTGTCCTTTTTCTTTCCTATTCTTTTGTGAGGCAATACAAGACTATATAGTTTAAAAAAAAAAAAAAATACAGGACTATGTGAGTGAAAAAATAATTGATGGGCTTGTGGAAAACGCATCTGGGTAATGGATATTTTTAAAGACTAGTCAATGGATTGATAGCTTTTGATGGCAGTTGTGGAAGGTAGTGGAGGAGAAAGTTGGGGTGTGTGTGACGACGATTTCTATGGGACTCAGAAGACTTAAAAAAGTTTATAATTTGAAATGTTTACAAAATTGATGAGAGAGAGTTCGGTTGGTGTTTGCAGTTAGGGGAAATTTCATCCAAGTCCTTACTTTTTAAGTGAAATGTCACTTTTCAAACATCTTTGTCATATTAGTAATTTAAGTCCCTTGTTTTTCGAAAAGAGATCACTTTAGTCCATTTGATTAAAATACTAACAATCAATTATAACATAACTCATTAAAGTATAATTTTACCCTTATAGTATAATTTTACCCTTATTTAATTTAATTAAGCCAAAATGATGATTTTATCATCAAACTTTGGGTCAGTTGGTATTGATGTAGATTTTAAAATTATCACTGTTAGTTGTGCTAAATAAATAATCTGCTGTAAATTTAATCAGACAATTGTTTGGTTAATGCTGTTGTTGAAACTGTTGTGGATTAAAAAACAGTATTTATGCGTTTAACAAACTTTATCTTTAATTGTTGTGATTTTACATAATGATTAAAACAGATATGAAATTGAATTATCAAACAAAGCAAAACATAATCACTTTTGAAAATTTAAAATTGCTGTCAAATCAACTTAGATTCTCAAATAATCACTTTTAAATTTTTTACCAAACATCTATTTTATGTCAAAAATATTAAATAATCTAATTTTAACTTTCCAAAAACAATACCAAACGAGGCCTTACTACAATATCACATATTAATCTTTACATATATTATCCAAAATATACTCAAACATTATAAGTTTTTTACTATTTTTTTAAATATTTTTTTTTTCACATTTACCATATATATATATAATAAATATATTAAAAAAATAACATAAGAAAATCTTCACTAACAAAATCTAAAAATTATTATTAACTAAACAAAATAAATCCTTTTCAACAAAAAAAAACAAGTAGTCATGAATTAACTAAACTAATCTTAATGTCAAACTATTTTAATAATAAATATTAAATTGTTTTAAAAAAATTATATGAAAAATATATTGGAAAACAAGAGGAGAATGCGCCTCCTCCAGTTTTTACTACTTTTTTTCTTCGTTTTTAAAATTAAAATTTTAGTATATATTTTTTAATTATATATAATTAAAAATGCATTCTTCAATTAAACAATAACATTAAAAAAAACCAAGTTAAAAATGAAACAAAATAAACGAAAAATCAAACATCGCAGGAATCCACCCAAATAGGGGCGGAGGTGCCGGGGGGCTGACAAGGGCCATGGGGCCCCTACACAAATTATTCCAACAAGAATTGTTGTAGATCGATATTCTAAATTATTTGGATATTGCTATGTATTATATCCAATGAACCCCTATTATTTTTTAATTAAAAGCACAATCATTTATTAAAAACATAAATATTATAATAAATAGAGAAAAAACCTGACATCACTAATTATATTTCCATATTTTTGTATGTAACCCTTATGATCTTATTCTCAACTGATCTAGTAAACACGATAATTACATTAAAAAATTAACTATTAAGTTTCTTTTTCCTCGTTAGGATTTCTAATTAGAAAATCCACACTTAATGTATGATTGAAAATCGATTCTTTTTAGGATTTGATTTCCAATATATCACAAACTATATATATGAATTATAAAATTAGGGATCTCGTAAAAAAAAACGGACGGAATCCCACACTTGATAATTGCAATATATATAGTATTAAAACAAAGTAAAAATGTGTTATATATTTCTTTGAATTCATATGAGAAAGTCATTGTCAATTGATTTACAAAAGAATTAAAATGTTGGCTCGTCTTCGTCACCATCTAAACAATATTATATTTAGTTTTTAAATATTAGTTTTTTTTACGTTAACATTTGTTTTTGTGTTACCCCTAAAGCCAAAATCCTGACTTCACCCCTGCACCCAAACCATCACTAACTCCATTATGCTTATCTCCGATTCTCCAACACCATCAACAACTACATCTCCAACACAATCTCTATTTCCAATTTCATCTCATCTCCAAATTCATCATCAAAATCAAGAACATCAACCCAATAAAGTAAAAAAAATAAAATGAAATCAAAACATGTTGATTTGGAGATTTGAAGAATTGGAGATCCATAGAGAAGAAGAGATTTGGAATCAATGAATTAAAAAAAAAGAAAAAAAAGAAAAAGAAAGCAGAGAGAAAATATCTCCATTAGAGATGAACATGAAGCTTGTGGGAAATCGCACCAGGTATGATGTGTGATCTCCCATGTTTATTTAGATTTTTTTTTTCTTTTTTTTTGTTTATTTAACATATTTTTTTAAAGAAATTAAATTTTGATTATTCTATTTTGTGACATGTGTTACATTTTTTAAAAGTGACATATGTTAAGTTAAAAATACCTCTAAAATCATTAATCAAAATTAACGGTCGACTAACGAAATGACTAAAGTGACGAAATTTTAAAAATAGAGGAATTAAAGTTATTAATATGATAGGAATATTTTAAAAGTGATATTTTATGACAATAGGGACGTTAGTGAAATTTATCCTTTTGAGTTACCATGGTTGTCAAGGATTTTGTTTGGGCTTAATTTATTATTATTAAAATCTTAATTTCGAGACAAAAGTTTTTTTTTACAAAGCAATTTAGAGAAAAGTTTATTATTACTATCGGTAGGGTAGTATTAATATATGTACTATGTTTACAACTCTATAATTAGTGTAAAAGGAATGTATTTATGTAATACATTTATTGTATCGATTGAGTCAGCATCATTACCGGAGAAATTGATGCAATTGCTAACACTACCCTTAATGTTATTGGATATAAATTTTGTATTAAAATAAATAAATAATAAAGTGATAAAAATTAATCATTTAAAAAATATATTAAAATAAAGTGATAAAAATTAATTAGAAATAACATATTCTATTAAAATAATAAATAGGTAAAATTAATCTAAAAAATCAATTAAAATAATAAAACATGGAAAATTAATTTAAAATAACATGATATAAAATCTTTTAAAATAATAAAATTACGGTCAAACTAAATCAACTTAAATTTTTGATTTCAAAATCTCAATCATTCATATGGTAATGGTTGAGATTTACGTGCATTTACAACTATTGGATTAAGAGTACATAGGTAATTGAAATATTGAATTTAAAAAAATTAAGTTACAAATTTAAGTTTGTTAAATTTAACCCGAAAAGTTATTATAGGTAGAAAGTAAAAATGAAAAGTGTAGGGTGGGTTATTTTCGTTTTCTTTTTTAGTTTAGGCAGTTGTGTTTTGTTATTCATTACAATAAAGG
The DNA here is from genome assembly GCA_032871835.1 of Dipteronia dyeriana. NCBI lineage: Eukaryota > Viridiplantae > Streptophyta > Magnoliopsida > Sapindales > Sapindaceae > Dipteronia > Dipteronia dyeriana. The sequence goes on along the minus strand of CM065303.1, from coordinate 50,214,297 downwards.
TGAAATGAGCATTTTGAAATGGAAAACAGCTTCCCTTGTTTTTGCTTGGAAGCTCTTCCAAAAGATGCACCAATGAAGAGCTTTAAAAAATTAAATGCATTTTTTCTTGTCATCCAAACACCACCAGAAGTGGCTCGTGGGCTCCAAAAACCAGAAGCCACCTTCTTAAAGCAATACCAAACGGGTGTCAAATCCATCTCAATCAACAGTAAAGTAAAGCAAATCCATTAGCTATCTATGGAACAATAAAAGTAAAACGCAAAAGCAGCCCATGACAACGACTAGGAAAAAAACAACTTCTTTAACACGGTAAAATAAATTATAATTATATAAAAAAACCAATCATCATAAGCACAACAGTAAAAGAGAATAAGAGATTATCTCATTAGTGCCTATAAAAAAGTTCCTCTACCAAAGAAAATGACTACAGAATACAGATTCACATAAAACTTCAGGATATATTCTCTCAAAATCTTCTCTGTTTTAAATTTGATTCAGACATATGTTACTTGCATCAAAGCTTTTCCTGACCTCCAACTCATAGTAAGTCTATCTTTACTTTCTATTGTACACATAGTTATATTTTGTAGATTGAATTCTAAATTTCGTTTTGATAGTAATAATATAATTGATCAAAACAATGGAAGTTTTAACAATTTTCACGCCTCAACCTGTGCCGGATTGGAAAATCGACCACAACTCGAAAAAATCAGAGTACCCAAAAGGTGTATTCCATTTCAAAAACAAATATTGCATCCAAACTACTGGGGGAGTCATTTCGTCAAACAATGAGCAAATTTCAATTCAATTGCTTGATCCACTTGTCATTTCAAAACACAAACACAAGTACACATATTTGCATATCGGATTAGTCCAAGTTTATGTCATGCCTCTAGCATTCAGAGGAGTCAACGGCTCAATTTCGCTATTTCTGAAAGATAAAAGATTGTTTGATTTCAATGAATCCTTTTTAAACGTTCCTCATTCGACTGAGTTCCATGATCCTGTTAACTTTTTTCCTAACTTCATGGTTTCACTTAAAGAGATTGATATTTTGCACCATTTGACACTCAATGTCAAATTTCATGATCTCGGTATGAAAGCAAATTGTTATCCACTTTCATTGACATATAAAATTCACTATAAATGGATGAGAAACGAAATGAATCCAGAAGCAAAAGGTTATGGCCCTGGAATTGAAATTGTTTTTCGCCAAACAAACATGAGAAGTCCGAATGATCTCACCCCTAGAATTATCAAAAAGAGTGACATACAATTCCCCGAGGGTTGGAATGTTCAAGATGGTGTTACTGAGGAACAAGAACATAATTCTCCTAGGTTCATCCATGTTTCCGGTGCGAAAGTGAAGCTCGAGTTTCCAAAAATCCAACAATGAAGAAGTCCAGATCATCATAAATAAATTTCCTGAACAGAAGGAGCATAGTCGCAGTTTCAATGGAAGAGTTTGAATATGTTTTGTGTCAAATATTGTATCAGAAGTTTTTTTTAGTATCTCAAGTCAGCTTTTAACTATGTAAGTTTAGTTTAAGCTTTTGTATTGTGTTGTAATTTGTAAATATAGTTTGATGTTTTATGTATTGTAATTTGTTGATCATGTTACATGTATTATAATGCTGTTTATGGGGTAATAATCGACTGATTTTGTGATAAGAGCCGACCTTAAGGACGAATACACAACTCTTAATTCAATGGTTGTACATCTCTCTCCATATTGGTCAGAGGAATTCAAGTATCACCTTATTTATATTAAAAAAAATATAATTATTGCCACTGATAAAACTAATTTGCACACGCGATGTTTACATGGAGTAATAAGGCGAGATGGGAGTGAATTGGTGTTGGAGAGGCTGGACCGTGGGGTTAGAAGCTCAGAGTGGCATGAGCTCTTTTCGAATTCTTTCATGATAAATCTGGATTTTTGGCACTCAGACCACCAGCTAATTTGCTGTAGGTCCTGGACGTTACGGTTCGGATGGCGGTGGGTGTGGAACGTAGGAGGAGATGGTTCCACTTTGAGTCATGTTGAGCGGACTGTGAAGAATGCAAGTTGTTTGTGAGCCAGAGGTGGGTGCACACGGGTGGAGTAGGTGCTATGGATCGTGTGGTATCTGCTATTTCTAAGTGCACTCAGGAGCTTTCTAAGTGGTACACCAGGAGTCGAGTCAGAATGAGAGTTGACATTGTGAAGCTTCAGCGAGAGATGAGTGCTGCTTCTGAATCAATTCAACCGGGATCCTGTGGGGGGAATACAGAGGCTGGAAGGAAGGTTAGATAGCTTAATGGCTGAGGAAAGTTCTTTCTTCTAAAACCGTCGACTCGCCGCACGAGAAACTTGATTAATGGGCTATTTGATGATCGTGGTAATTGGTTCAAGGGGCAGAATGAGCCTCAAGGTATAGACGTATAGTGACTAATTTTTTCTTAGGTCTCTTTAAGGCTGAGGATCCGCGGGCTGCCGATGTGGGTCAGGCCTTAGATTGTCTAAACCCACGTTGATATGCCCCGGTTCGGTTTGGTTCCGGTTCTTGATTCCGAATCAGTGGTTCTAGTTCACCGGTTCCAATTCGATTCTGACAGTTTTGTCTAGTTCCATTCTTTTATTTTATTTTTATTACTATTTTAACAAAAAAAATTATTAAACATGTAAATTTTTAAATGCACTTTATTGGGTAACTCAAAATTAAAATAAAATAGATATATGACAAACTAAAAAAAGAAAAAAAAGAAAAAAAATTAAAATAAGACTAAAAAAATATACAATTGGCATTGCACTTAATTTTTACCACAATTAAGTTATTTACGTATCCTCTGGGGGTTTAGAGGAATCAAATATCACGTAGTTTTCTTACATTTTATTGCAGGTTTGGTGATGACATGATGTGAGGTGGCAATCAACAGCTCCAACGAAATATTTTTTTTTAAAAAAGAATCTAGTAAGGAAACACTGGTTCCAAAACCGAAACTGAACCAACGATTCCGGTCTGTTTCTGATATTTGTGGAAATGGAACCGGAACCTCCCTAATTCCAGTTTACTGTCCAGTTTCAAGGCCCATAGTTCCGGTTTGGTTCCACAGTTGGAAGCGAATTGCGGTCATGTCTACAACTGCTCCTCTCGCATCAATCGGGGGCTTATCTAGATGCCCCATTTTCAGGTGAAGAAATCCGGATGGCAGTGTTCGATATGGCTTCTACTTAGGCTCCTGGCCTAAATGGATTGCCTGCTCTGTTCTTTCGAAAAATTTAGGAGTATTAATGAAACTCTTATTTGTTTGACTCCTAAGATTCAAGTTAGTGTAACGTCATTTATAAGATAGTAGCGAAGGCTTTGACCAACCGAATGTGTAATGTTTTGGGTGAGGTCATCTCAGAGACGCAGAGTGCTTTTGTCCCATGAAGACTAATTTCAGACAGTGCTATCATTGGGTTAGAGTGTCTCTATGCGTTGAGGACTAGGGATCGGAAAGAGGGGATGATTAGCTTTGGAGCTGGATATGTCGAAGGCAACGACAAAGTTGAGTGGGATTTCTTATTAAAAGTGATGCTTAAGTTGAGGTTCCTAGATAACTAGATTCAGCCTATTATGAGCTGTGTTACGACAATACGGTTTTCCTAATGTTATATATATTTTTCGTTAGTATAACACATCAACAAAGGTAGCAGATAATGCAGAAATACAGTGATTCCAAGTAATCAAAAGTTAACCAGTCAACGAGAGAGACATTGGCTAATGACATGTCATCAAGAAAATTGATATGGAAGTTAGAAATGTACGCGCCAAGTAGTCTAGTAAAAGAAATCTTAATGAGCGAAGATCACTACTCAACGATATTTACTCGGCCAAAACAGGATATATGACCATATCAGGACACGTCATATCACGCAAAGATTCACTCAGATACTAAATCTAGGAATCATACTCCAATAAGGGAGTATTCCTATTTCCTATTAAGTATCACAAAATACTAATTAGGAAAAAACTCATAGTTTCCAGAAGGATAAACACCAAACAGGAAATAAGTCCTAAACAAACTATATTACTAGAATCCTACAAAGATTCTAATTAATGAATCCACCACTCGTATGACAAGAACTAGGGCAACCTTAGATCGAACCATATAAATACATCCATGTATTCATTATAACAGAACATGATCATCATGAACATGAGAAATCATTTGAGAGAAAAACGAGTATTGAGTGTTGTAATTATTCTATTCATAGTGGATCTCTTCTCGCCGTCACCGGCAGGTGGAAGTTTCCTCGTTTTAGGGTTTTACCACGTAAAACATGTGTTGTGTTTGAATTATTCTTTATTTCCTACTCTTCTACATTATTATTCTCAAATACGAACAAATCTTATCGCATCCACACGGAGAATAAGGCTTTGATTATTCAACCCTTAACTAGTCAAAGCTTTGATCTGCCTACGTGTTAATGTTTAGCGATTGACTTTTCAACGATCCAAAAATCACCGTCAACACCTTTTTAATTAATGGTTGTGTGTGGTTCTCTTATGCCAACTAGTGGTCTTAGGCAAGGAGACCCCTTTTCTCGTATCTGTATCAGTTGGTTTCAGAGGGTTTGTTAGGTTTGATTAATGCAAAAGTCGAGCGCGTTTCACGGGGTTTCATTGTAATAGATCATTGGTTCTTAGTGACATCTTGGATGTGTACTCAAGAGCTTCTGGTCAAAAGGTTAACATTGATAATTTAGCCTTGTGTGTGAGCAATTCTGTTATTTGAGCAGAGGGAGACCGTTTAGCGGCGATTATTGGGGTCCATAGTGTCAAGTGCCATGTGAGATATCTAGGCTAGCCTAGTTTTTCTGGGCGAAACAAGCAGAAGGTTTTCAAAAGTATTAAGGATAGATTATGGGCAAAGATTAGAGGATGGCAGAGCAAGTAACTGTTGGTGGGTGGTAAGGAGGTGCTAATTAAACGGTTTTCTAATCAATTCCTGCCTATTCGATGGGCCTCTCCCAATTTCTGAAAAGCTTTATCATGAAAGTTCATAGGTTGTTCAAACATTTTTGGTGGGGTACCACTGATACAAATCGTCATGTCCACTAGGCATCTTGGCAGAAATTATATATAAGTAAGAAGAATAAGGGTCTGTGATTAAAAAAAAAATCTGTTTTTAAATCATGCTTTACTTGCAAAACATGAATGGAGAATGGAGAAGAGTCTTGATTCTTTAGCAACTAGAATCCTAAAGAGATACTATTACCCTTCCAGCTCTTTCATGAGAGCAAGAAACTAAAAAGGAGTCCTTTTATGGAAATGCCTTTGTTGGGGTCGTGATTTGTTGGATAAAGCTGAGGTTCGAGGTGGAGAATCGGCTCTGGTTCCTCGGTATTTATTTTTTAGGATAAATGGCTCCAACGCTCGTCAAATTTTAAAGTTTTTACTCCAAAGTTTTGTGAGGATGAGCTGTTGGTGAGTCAATTGAAGTCAGCCTCGGGCGATTGGGATGGTGTGATGTTAGATAATATTTTCGTAAAGGACAACGTAGAGGCCATTAAGTCCATTCCCTGTAGTAATGTCTAAAGAGACCGGAGACGATATGTATTATTGGCACTATACAAGCAATGAGGAGTTCACAGTTAAAAGTGGGTACAATTTGGGGATTTCTTTGGAGCAGGAATAATCTAGTTCATGAAATCAGGGTAACAATTTTTGTTGGGATAATATTTGAAGATTGGTCGTGCCATCGAAAATTAAAGTATGGAGAGCTTTCCATGGGTGGTTACCGACTCTAGTTTATCTCGCTAGAAGATGGATCCAGGTGGATGTGATGTGTCATATTTGTTTGAAGAATTTTAAAACTACTACTCATACGTTGTGGAGTTGTTCGAAGCTTAATGTCACGGCCCGCCCAATTTTGATCCAAGGAGCCCAAACAAAGCCCAATGTTAGGCACAAGTCTTTGGAAGATTCTAGAGTCTTTTCCACTCATCTAGCAAGGCCATCCTTGGAAGACTCTAGTAACATTCTAGAACTCTCTCTTGTAAATATCTAGGATTGTGAATACTTGTAGAGAAACCTAGATACATGTAAAACATTTTGGAGACTCAATCTCCTAGGGTAGTCTAGAACATTCATCGAGGAGGTGAACCACTATAAATAGGTAGCCTCTCTCATTTGTAAGGCATCCAAGCCAAGAATACTTAAAGCATTGTAAATCTTTCTCATAGCAATACACTATGCCTTATTTTCCTACAAAGCTCTTCTAGTCCTTTTCTAGTCTCTCTAGCCTTTGAGAGTGATCAAGCAAGGCTTACTTAGCAATCTCGCCCAGAAATTGTCTAAGTGCCACACGGGTTAGCTGTGCAAACTTTAACCCTGTGACAGTTGGTATCAGAGCCTCTTCAAGCAACCACATCTAGTTCGCGAAGCAATGACATCCGACAACGAAGTTGCTGCTAGAGTGGAAGAGCAAGGGCATGGACGTGATGAGCAACGTTTCCACGCCAAGCGGAGTAAGTCCAAGGGTCCATCCACGGATGCTTTGGAAAATCGGATAGTTGGCTTGGAGGAAGCCGTATCGGGGATGAAGTCTACCTTGAGCGACGTTACTGACCGTCTTGATTGTGTGGAGGCGGACTATGGTGAAATCACTCAAGCAATTAAGTCTACCATCCACGAGTTCCAAAAGAGCCTCAAAGAAGACCCCACACTTGAGTTCCGTAACATCCGCAACTTTGTAGAACAAGAGTTACGGGATATACGTGCAGAAGTAGTCGATGTTTGCACTGAATGGGCTACACACAAAACCAGCCCAACCGTTGGCTTTACTGCCACCTCTAGCATAAGCACATTGAGTGCCATCCAAGTGCCCAAGCCAGCGACATACCATGGTACTCGCAATGCCACAGAGGTCGAAAACTTCATTTTTGGTATTGAACAATATTTTGAGGCCAAGGGTGCTCGTGACGATGCTACCAAGATTGTAAACGCACCCACATTTCTTAGGGATACCGCTCAGCTATGGTGGAGACGTAAGCATGGTGACATAGGCAAAGGCATCAACCCCATCACTATATGGGAGGAGTTTAAGAAGAAACTCAAAAGGCAATTATGTCCCACAAATGCGGAGAAAGAGGCCTGTGGCCGTCTTTGTCGACTGAAGCAGATGGGTAGCATTAGGGACTACGTCAAGGAGTTCATTACCCTTTCTCTTGAAATCGAAGACATGTCCGAGAAAGATTCACTCTTCTACTTCATGGATGGTCTGAAGGATTGGGCAAGGGTGGAGCTAGAAAGGAGAAATGTGCAAGACCTAAACACCGCTATTGCCGAAGCTGAAGCACTCACTGATTACTCCACCCAATCGAAGGAAAAGAAGGCCACCCAAGGCAAAAGTGGGGGAGACAGATAAGGGAAAAAGAACGAAGGCCGCAAGGACGAGGGACAACGAAAGCCTTTCAACACGGATAGACGCAAGCCTAACGGAGGTAAGTCCGAAGCTCCTAAGCCTAAGTCTCCTTGTTTCATTTGTGATGGATCGCATTGTGTGAAAGATTGCCCCAAGCGGAAAACCCTTAATGCCATAATGTTTCAACATGAAGAAAGCCAAAACGGAGGACACGAGACATGCATGGGGTCACTCCGGCAGCTTGGTGCACTCAAGAGCAACAATGCCCCGTCAACCTCCACCAAGAAAGAGCTCATGTTCGTAAATGCCTCAATCAATGGCAAAGCTGTTCGTGCAATGCTAGATATGGGGGCAACTAATAACTTTGTCTCCATAGACGAGGCCAAGAAGCTAAGCCTCAATATCACCAATGGAGGAAGCATGATCAAGGTTGTCAACTCACCGGTAAAACCAATCGCAGGCATTGCTAAGGCTATTCCAGTTGGCCTTGGAACATGGAGTGGAAAACTTGATTTCTCTGTCATACTCATTGACGACTTCCAAGTGGTGTTAGGCATGGAGTTCTTCCATCAGGTGCATGCCTTCCTCTTCCCAGCCGGGAACTCCCTCAACATCCTTTATATGAGCAAGACTTGTATGGTCCCAGCAAAACGCGCAACCAAGGCAGAGTCCAAAGTGTTGTCCGCCCTGCAGTTCAATAGGGGATTGAAGAAGGATCCTAGCTTCCTAGCCACCCTTTGGGAGCTCAACGATGGAGAAGACCAAATCACTTCCCCAGACCCAATACCGACCGAGATCCGAGACATTCTTAAAGAATACAAGGACATCATGCCAAAAGAGCTTCTGAAAAAGCTCCCACATAGGCGAGAGGTGGATCATCAGATTGAGTTGGAGCCCGGTGCCAAGCCTCCCGCCATGACGCCTTATCGCATGGCACCACCAGAATTGGAGAAGCTTCGTAAGCAACTCCAAGACTTGCTCGACTCGGGCTACATTCGGCCTTCCAAAGCCCTATATGGTGCTCCGTAACTATTTTAGAAAAAGAAAGATGGGACGTTCCGTATGTGCATCGACTATCGGGCCTTGAACAGGATCACCATCAAGAACAAGTACCTGATACCTTTGATAGCCGATCTTTTTGACCAGCTAGGCAATGCATGCTACTTCTCCAAGCTTGATCTTCGATCAAGGTACTATTAGGTGCGCATCGCGGTCGGAGATGAACCCAAGACGGCATGTGTGATAAAATATGGGGCTTTCGAATTCATAGTCATGCCATTTGGCCTCACCAACGCACCATCCATGTTCTGCACTCTTATGAACAAACTCTTCCATCCTTTCCTAGATCGGTTCGTGGTAGTGTACTTGGATGACATTATGGTGTATAGCCAGACACTCGAGGAGCATGTCCAACACCTCAAGCAAGTCTTCCAAGTACTTCGGAAGAACGAGCTCTAAGTTAAGTTGGAGAAGTGCTCATTCGACCAACGAGAGGTGGAGTTTCTTGGCCACCGGATACGGGATGGGAAGCTTATAATAGATGATGCCAAGGTGAAGACAGTGCAAGAGTGGGAACCACCCACCAAAGTACTGGGGTTGAGGTCTTTTCTGGGGCTAGTCAATTATTATCGGAGTTCATTCAAGGCTATTCAGCCAAAGCCACCCCATTGACAGGCATGCTCAAGAAGGATAGGGCATGGCAATGGTCCGATAAGTGCTAGCTTGCGTTCGAAGAGTTGAAGAAGACTATCTCAGAAGAACCGATACTTGTCCTCCCTGACCACACCAAAGCATTTGAGATGCATATTGATGCCTCAGACTTTTTTATTGGAGGCGTCCTTATGCAGAAAGGTCGCTTAATTGCCTTCGAAAGCCTCAAGTTGAGCGACACGGAGCGGTGATACACTGTCCAGGAAAAGGAGATGACTGTTATCATCCACTGCTATCATCCACTGCCTCAGAGTTTGGCGACACTACTTGCTTGGAGCCACCTTTGTCATAATGACTGACAATGTTGCCACAAGCTACTTTCAGACACAGAAGAAGCTTAGCCCCAAGCAAACACGATATCAAGATTTCCTGGCGGAGTTCGACTACCGACTCGAGTACAAGCCATGCAAGGCTAATGTTGTGGCCGATGCGCTCAGTCAGAAAACAGAGCTTACTACATTGAGTGTGAGTCAACCTTGAAGCACTCTAATCACCCACATCAAGGAAGTTCTACAACAAGATCCTCTAGCCAAGAACCTGATCAAGCTAGCCAATGAAGAGAAGACAATGCGGTTTTGGCTAGAAGACGAAGTTCTCCTCACCACCGGAGATCGAGTGTACGTGCTTAAGTGGGGGAACTTACAGAAGGAAATCATTAAGGAGTGCCATGATTCCAAGTGGGCAGGTCACCCAGGAATGACACACACCTTAGCGCTCCTCCAAAACTCTTACTATTGGCCTCAGATGCGGGATGATGTCGACGCTTATGTGCAGACTTTCCTGGTTTGCCAACAAGATAAAGTCAAACATCAACGTCCAACAGGGTTACTTGAACCCCTACCTCTAGCTGGTAGTACATGGGAGAGTGTCTTTATGAACTTTATTTCCGCACTCCCGAAATCTGAAGGGTGTGGGAGCATCATGGTGGTAATCGATCAGTTCAGTAAGTATGCCACCTTCATACTTGCCCCTAAGGATTGCACAGCCGAGAAAGCTGCCCGCCTCTTCCTCAAACATGTTGTGAAGCTATGGGGAGTTCCGCAGAGTATAGTAAGTGTTCATGACCCACAATTCACGGGGAGGTTCTGGACGGAGCTCTTCAAGATGTTGGGGACAAATCTAAACTTCTTAACTAGCTTCCATCCCCAAAGTGATGGACAGACTGAGCGCTTCAATGGGCTATTAGAGCTATACTTGAGGCACTACGTAAGCGCTCATCAACAAGATTGGGCAAAGCTGCTTGATGTTTCCCAGTTCTCTTTCAACCTTCAAAGAAGTGAGGCTACCAGCAAGAGCCCATTCGAGATAGTCATGGGGCAACGACCAATGACTCCTCAAGCCATTACCTCAACCTATGGAGGAAAGAGCCCCGCGGCTCACAAGCTCATTAGAGAGTGGCATGAAGAAGCCGATATCACCCGAGCATGCTTAGACAAAGCCGTCCAAAATATGAAGAAATGGGCGGATACAAGGAGACGACACTTGGAGTTTAATGAAGGGGACTTGGTGCTTATCAAACTACTACCCCAACAGTTTAAGTCACTACGCCGAGTGCACAAGGGGTTGGTGAGAAAATATGAAGGCCCATTTCCTGTCATCAAACGAGTGGGCAAGGTCTCCTACCAAGTCCAACTCCCACCAAGACTCAAAATCCATCCGGTCTTCCATGTAAGTTTCCTTAAGCCATACCATGCAAATACAGAAGACCCAAGCAAAGAAGAGTCTAAACGGGCACCAACTGCCGTAGTCACTGCATTCGATAAAGACGTGGAATTCATACTGGCGGACCGGGTGATTCGGAGAAGAGGCATTCCAAATTACACAGAGTACTTAGGCGAAACGAGTTGGGAACGAGTGGATACACTTTGGTAATTCGCTGAGCAAATCCAACGATACAAGGGTGAAGGCACGACAGGGACATCGCGAGCTTAAGTGAGGTATGATGTCACGACCCGCCCAATTTTGATCCAATGAGCCCAAACAAAGCCCAATGTTAGGCACAAGCCCTTGAAAGATTCTAGAGTCTTCTCCACTCATCTAGCAAGGCCATCCTTGGAAGACTCTAGTAACATTCTAGAACTCTCTCTTGTAAATATCTAGGATTGTGAATACTTATAGGTAAACCTAGATACATGTAGAACATTATGGAGACTCAATCTTCTATAGTAGTTTAGAACCTTCATTGAGGAGGTGAACCACTATAAATAGGTAGCCCCTCTCATTTGTAAGGCATCCAAGCCAAGAATACTCAAAGCATTGTAAATCTTTATCATATCAATACACTTTGCCTTATTTTCCTACAAAGCTCTTATAGTCCTTCTCTAGTCTCTCTAGCCTTTGAGAGTGATCAAGCAAGGCTTACTTAGCAATCTCGTCCAGAAATTGTCTAAGTACCGCACGGGTTAGCTGCGCAAACTTTAACCCCGTAACATTAAGCTGGTACAGAATTCGATTGATTTCATGAAAGGTTTGTAGGGTACTGTTGATGTTAGCAGCGGTGGGCCCACATTAAGGGTAGGTAGGGCCTGTGTTTCACCTCCATTTTTTTTCAAAATATTATATTTATTTATTTATTTATTTATTTATTTATTAACTGACTATGCGTCAATGTAGTGATTACAGTGGGTAGAGAACAACCACTCTTTGTATGACAAGGGTTCATGTCCTAATTATTGCATCTTGCTCCATTTTAATATTTTTTTTATATCTTTTTTATTTTATCCATTTCTCTAATTTTTTAATCAAATTTTCATATTCTTATAAAATAAAATAATTCACTTTTTTTTTCCGTTATTTTAAACTTCTTAACTCTACATAATTTATGGTTATTTAATTCAATTTATTAGTTTTAATTTGGATACCTAACACATCATATCAATAAACACTAAAATCTCAAATTTTAATTTATCGTATTAAAATAATCCATATATTATTATGATTCATTTTATTTTATCCTTAGTATTTTATTTTATTTTATAATTATAATTTATTTAGAATCAACAAATCAAAAAATTTACAAATAATTAGAAGAATAATAAATTCAAAAGCATGTATAGTACAAATAAAAAAATTTACAAATAATTAGAAGAATAATAAATTCAAAAACATGTATAGTAATATTTTTTAATCAATTATTTTGTATAACTTTAAACTTTAATTCATTATAAATACAAAACAAAATTTCTTATTATAAAATTATATTATAATTTATGTTGTTTTCCTTGTTATTATTTATTTATTAATATTATGTTTTTTATTACACATTATTTCTTAGCCGAACTGCATATCCCTTTCACCGGTGAGGGTACAAATCTCACCGTGTGAATAATATTTCAAAAAAAATATATTATATTTCTTGTTTTTATTTCTTTTTAAATATAAGAATACAAAAAAGTAATTTTTCTTTAAAAAAAAAAACTCATTTTACTATGATCTCAATTTTTTAAATTTTCAGTATTTTTTTAATATAATTAAAATTTTCAGATTCGCCACTGAACGTTAGCTTCTTCGTTTTTTTTTTTTTCGGAACCTGTATGCACAGCATGGAGGTTGAAGAGCTTGAGATTTTGTGTGTGATTTTGTGGCATATTTGGTATATGAGGAATCAGGTAGTTAACGGTAGTAACCGGTTTGGTGTCGAGGAAACAATTTTCTGGTGTATGGAGTTTGTCTTCTTATAAGGCAGCTAATTTGTCCTAGGTGGAACAGAGACATCAGATTGTTACTCGCTATGTGAAGTGGCAACCTCTAGAAAATGGGTTTTACAAGCTGAATACGGATGCTGCTGTTGGATGTTAACTCTCAAGTCTCAACTGGTTGGTTTGGGTATAGTTATTCGAGATTGCTTGGGATTTGTTTTGGGTGCTAGTGCTCAAAGAGTGGCAGCAAATTTCTCTTACCAAATTGTAGAGGCATTGGAGATTTTCCGAGGTCTCACTTTTGCTGTGGAGTCAGGTTTACTTCCAATTATCGAGTCAGATGCTTTAGAAGTGGTAAATTTAATTAATTCAGGCGACAACATCTCATCAGATGTTGGTCTTATTATTTGGGATATCAGAGATCTTCCCCATGTTGTTGCTGGTAGTGTGGTTGTTTTTGAGTCTAGAAAGGCAAATGTTGTTCTCCATCAATTGTCGAAATTAGGCATGTGTATTGATAAGGACCAGTTCTATATGGAGTTTGCGCTCCGTTAGGGATGTAAATGGATCGGATCGGGGATGAATACCCCAATATTCATCCCCGTATCTGTTTGAGATATGTATCTTCATCCCTATATCTATCCCTATATCTAAGTGAGTGAGACGGATTAGGATAATCCTTAAATTGAAGTAGAGATATATATCCCCGCTCTGTCTAGTTCTGTATTTGATAAAAAAAAATGTAAACCTTTATAGTTTATAAGAGAAAATGTAATTAATATGTGTAATTGTACACTTTATCCTATTTAAACGGAGAAACAAATATATCCAATAGAGTTCAAATAAAAAATAATAGTAACTTATATAGTTAGAATTCATAATTATATAATATATCTTTTTATTTTTAAAAATTAAAATCTATAATGGATCCGAATGAGGATCGATATCCATAAACGATATCCATCTTTATCCTCGAAAATAAAATAGGTATTAGATTGAGATCCATCACCGCTATGTGTCTGAAATAATAGTATTCATCTCCATTTAAATGGAGCAGATTCTTTCAAATAGTCATATCTATGGATTATTTTGTCATCCCTACCCTCCGTGTGTGGATGAGTTTGTCTAGTAGAACCGATCCTTCTAGTTTTGTGCTGTTTACCTTACATATAAAAAAAAGTATAACATTGTTTATGTTCAACTGTTCGAACTGGCTTCTATTATAGATATTATCCTTCAAAATATATATTTGAGCTCCTTTTACATCAAAATTCATGAAAAGAACCATGATATTCTATTAACTTTTTAGGGATTTTGTTTTATGAGATTTGATTTCTCATTTCGATGGCTCTTTATTGTTGATTGCCGATTAGCATAAGAAGATATTAATATCCCAAACCAAATCCATTAGGTGTCATAAAGGTCATGCGTATTGTTTGATGTTATGCTTTTTTCAATGTAATTTTTAAATAGTATTTTTAATTAGTTTGCTTGGTCTATACTCTATATTACTAATATTAGTAATTTTCTATCAAAGTATTTTTGTAATAATTATTTTTTAATAAAAAATGGGTATAGAACAGTAGAAGGGTGGCAATTGTTCAGGAAACAAAATCATCCGGTATTAAACAACCAGAATATTTTGACTCCAAATCTAATAACACGTAATTGTTAGCATGATTCAAGGACAATGTGATTGATTCTCTAACATGATTCAAGGACAATCACCGCAAAGCAAGTCAATTCACGATTATAGGGATTTTGAATATATTCCTCTCATAGTAGCGAAATTAGTGGGATTTCTTTTATTTCTGATGTATATTTTTATGATTTTGTAATTACTCATATGTGTATATATTCACTAAGGAACAACAATAAAAAATTAATGCTTCCACTTACCTTACTCTGAAATTTTGCATCAATATCTTCTCCAGAAAAACAAGTGTGAGGAAAATTATGCTATTTTATTTATTACTTTGATCTAAACAAGTTCGAAAGGAACAATGATCAATAGAATTATATATATATATATTATAGTTAGACTAATTAATAAACAAATAACGTGTAAGTACACAAAAGCACATACAAATATTTATTAGAATTTCAATCGCCTAAATCATTATAGTGTAGTTTCTAGCAATAGGTTCATTCAGCTGCTATTAGGCCTGAATTCAGGGAGTTTGTGCAATTTGCTCATTTTTTTCTTTTTCTTTTTCTAATTTTTAGTGATTATTTTTATGCTTTTATAAAACTAAAAATCCTACGATTATTTTCGGATGAGATCAGCAAATTATTAGTGGTGCAATACTATGTTGCTAGCCCTAGTGTCCTAGATTAGGTTCAGCTTTACCAAAAAGAAAAGGTTTAACATAACCATGTTAAAAAAAAAACATAATCATGATTTGAAAAAAGAATATACTCACCGCCTATAGATCGATGAACACGAGGAGTTGTCCCATCGTATGTGTCTCACGGTATACTGGAATCTTATCTCCCTTACCAAGCTTCAAATTAATTTGTAATTGTTCAAGGAAAGAAAAAATAAAGATGAACACAGGTGACATATTTATAACCACAAGTGAACACAAAATCAGATTATTCATTGTAGATGTAAATTTTGATATGATTAATTAATCTAATCCTGTGATTTGTGAATTGAGTTTTTTAACTCAAACAATATTAGGTGATCATGATTAGTGGTGTAAAAATGGGCCGACCGGTGACAGGTCGGTCCGGCCGCCCCAGGAAGTTCACGGGCTGTGCTGGGAACGGCCCGTAAAGGAAGAGGTCAGGCAGGCCGGCCCGCCTGGCATGCCAATCCGGCGTGCCAGGCCTGTCGGACCGTTCGGTTAATTTTTTTTTATTTTTAAAAAATAATCCTCGAACGGCTGGAACAAGCTTTCAGCACCAGTGGACGCATAATTGAACCAATAAGAAGCTGTTTGTCTCCAGAGATGGTGGAGGTACTAACATGTCTTCGGGATTGGGAGCATGCTAAAAAAATGTTACAAAATCTAACTGTAGATAAAGAACTTATTCTAAATTTCGACAATCTATATATTGATGACCCTTCAGGTAGTGGCCAGTGCCAGAACTAGGTTATACTTTTACATATGTATTTATTATTTACATGTAAGTTGTAAAACGGTTGCACTCTTTTTCCCTTACCAAGTTTTTATCCCACTGGGTTTTTCTTGGTAAGGTTTTTTAATGAGGCAATCATGTAGATATGTATTACTGAATTCCATAAATGAAAAAAAAAAAATAATTAAAAAATTGTTCGTTCTCTTTATTCATTTCAAATCCTAATCATTGTTCGTTCTCTTCATTCATTTTAAATTCTAAATTCTAAACCCTAAACCCTAAACCCAAAATCCAAACAAACGTAATTTGAAAAAAAAATTGGACCAAAAAACTAACCCGCCGGACCATGCTGGCCAAAAAGACCCGACGGGCCGGCCTGGCACGGCACGGCACGCAGGCACAACCTGCCTGAGGTAGGCCGACGTGTCGTGCCGAGTCTGCTTCTCTGGAAATAGGCTGGGCCGGGCCGGACCGGCCCTCGACACCATTGCATGCCAGACCCAGCTCGGTCTGTTTCCACAAATGGATTGACCAGACTGTGTCTAATGGGCCGGGTCAGTCAATTTTTACACCACCGATCATTATGATGATGACCGCCATGACAAATTGACAATGACGCAGAGAAAGAGATGTACATTCCATCAGGGATCAATCAACACTCTAGTCTTCCCAGAGCAGACCCATTAGCTAGCTTTTTATGAACAAGAAAAACAAAAACACAAAAGCAGCCTAGGACAATGACTAAAAGCAAGCTACAAAAGTAACTTCTTTGAGAAGGCAAATGCAACTTCTTTCACAAGGCAAATGATTCATGAAAAAAATAAAAATAAAAAGGTACATGTTTTCAGGATCAATAATTCAAGCACCAATGCTCATGAACTTACAAACATCACTGGACATTAATGACACTAAAAAAAAAATGAAATGCATAAACAAAATTTATTTGTCGATTACCGGTAAAAAAATTGTCACAATTTTAATATTATGACACTACTCTCGTCACTACAAATATTTGTGACAATATTTTGATACTCGTCACGAATCATAACTTTTATTAACAGATTATCGTTTGATCTTAATTAATGATAAAATAAAAATTCTAACACTAAATTTATATATAATAACAATTAACCATTAAAGATTTGATCACTATTCACCTTTTTAGTAACGATTAACTGCTTAAAGATTTTAGTGGAAATTGCTAAAACTAACAACTATTATGAAAATTTTATTTTAAACTATATACGAAAATTTATTTGTTAATAGCCATTTTTTTGATAAATTACTTAAATGTCCCCATATAAAAACCATCTCCAAACATTTTCTTTATCTTTTCTCATTTTTTTCTCTCTCCTCCCTCTCTCTCCCCGATCTCTCTTACTCTCCTTTCATCTCTCTCTCTCCCCGATCCCTTTCCGGCTGCGAACCGTCGCCGGCCTCCTCTCTCTCTCACCCATCCTCTCTTCTCTCTCCCACAGCTCTCTCTCTTTCACTCACATCTCTTTCTCTCTCCTTTCCTTTCTCTCTCACATGTCATCGACGGCTTGCCGGAGTGCCGTCTCCCCGGGCTTCACGATCGTCCAGCAACGTCGTCGAGCTCCCCCTCCGCCGGCAATTAGATCTGCTGAAAAAAAGGAAAGAAAACGAAATACTAAAAACCCAGAACATTTCAAGTTTGCACAGTTCAATTTAGTCAACAGTTCAATTTATGCAACATTTCAAGTTTTAAAATTTGAAAACAAAAAACTTAAAAACCCAGAACATTTCAAGTTTCAACTTTTAATTTAGTCAAGATTTCAAGTTTCAACATTTCAATTTAAGCACGATTTCAAGTTTCAAAATTTCAGTTTTTAAAACAAGATTTCAAGTTTCAAGTTCCTAGCCGTGATTTCAAGTTTGATTCTAGATTTTAGTCATGATTTCAAGTTTGGTGTCAGTTTTAAAAAAAAATCAAATTCAGTGGTATTTTTATAATTTATGGACATACACTGATTTTTTTTTAAAAAGTGGCTATTAACAAATAAATTTTCGTATGTGGTTAAAAATAAAATTTTCATAATAGTTGTTGTTATTTTTTATTTTCTCTCAAGATTTTATCACTATACATCTTTTTAGTTACAATTCACTGTCTGAAGATTTTATCACTGTACATTTTTTTAGTGATGATTTATTGTTTTATAAGTGTATCAATATTCACAAACTTAGTGACAATTAACCATATCAAAATTGTTTCACTATACATAAATTTATCGATAATTAATTATTTAAATATTGTCATTATATACAAACCTAATGACAGTTAACCATGTGAAAATTATATTTATTTTACACAAATTTAATGACAATTAACAAGAAGTTAACAAGTTACAAATTTAAACAAAGTTAATATAATGGTTCGTTCAACTATCGTTAACTACAAGAAAATTTAAATACAAAAAAATATAATAAGAGATAGATAATTAGAACACAAAAAAGAAAACGAAACAAAAGAAAACAAAAAAAAAAATGAAAAAAAAATACAAAATTGTTAGTATACATACACCAATTTACTATAAATTTCGAGATAGAATTCTAAAAGTCTAGTCCATATAATCATAATAATCATAAAAGTATAATCCTAATTATCCTAATAGTTTTGCAAATCTATAAAATCCTTACACCCTATAATTGTCCATTAAAATCTCAATCCAATACACCCCCTAAAAAACATCCCTAAACATATATATATATATATATATTTCTACATAAAAACATATCTTATTTAAAGAAACTTTTATTATATGAAACTTAAATTTGAAATTTCGATCCTAAAAAACAAGTAAAAGAAAATAACCTATAAAAAAAAATCAAATCAAGATAAGCTTACATTTTTCTATTAAGACATAATTTTCTCGACAATTTTAATGATTTATACAGATGAATCATAGTCTCAAAGCTAAAAAGTGTGTTTAAAGTAAAGAGAAAATAAAGAGAAAATCTAGATATGACATTGACAAAAGGAGAACCAAGAGACTATGAAGAAAGAATAAGAAAAAAAAACCACACTATGTAGTGTTTTTTTTATCATAATGTTTTTTTTTTCCAAAAATAAAATAAAATTATTGATTATAATACCTTTTAAAAACTTAATTATTTATAAAATAAAACCTTTCCTTTTTTATATGGTAATTTTATGACTAATTATATTATTTGTTATAAATTATCAAGTTTTTTAATTAATTGTGACAAATATTTTTTAAAAATCTCAATTGATTAAAATATAATGATAAATAATAAAATTTATTGTAAAATAATACATACGGTGATACATTTGAAATTTGTCACGAACAAAATGTCACCGTAACTATTTTTGTTTTTGTGTGCAGTGTAAATAACAACTCAGATTCTCTTACTCTTCGGTGCCTATAAAAGTTTCTCAAACCAAACAAGAGAACTACAATAGATTTAAGAGATCAGAGCTTTCACTTCACTTAAAACGTCAGCATATATATTCTCAAGGAATACCTTCACTGCATCAAATCAAAGCTTATTATCTTCTAGTAAGTATTATCTTTTCGACTGTATATTAAATACTTCTACTGTGTATGTGTTTTCTGCTACGTAATATTAGAAGCAACAGATCAGTAGTATAGTTAAATCTAGGAACAAGTCTTCGACTTTTTTTTTTTTTTTTTCTGATAAAACAATGAGAATCAAAGTCATCACAGTAAACACGGATCCTTTGCCGGACTGGAAAATTCATAAAGTTTCAAAAGAATCAGTTTATCCGAAAGGGGTATTCAATTTCAGAAACAAATATTTAGTTCAAACTACCACAGGAGACATTTCATCAAACAATGAGAAAATTTCAATTCCATTGCTTGATCCACATGGCATTGCTAAGCATAAACACAAGAATAGATACGTGCATATAGGATTAGTCCAGGTTTACGTGACGCCCCTCTTGTACAGTGGGATCAATGGCTCAATTTCTCTTTTTCTCAAAGATAAGAGACTGTTTGATTTCAATGATACATTTTTAAATGTTCCTCAAGCAAGTGAAATCAATGACCCTTTTAATTTTTTTCCAAACTTGATGGTTTCTCTTGAAGAGGTTGATGTTCTGCATCATCTGACACTCAATGTTAAGTTTCACAATCGCTATCCGGACAGAAACATGTTTGTTCTTTCATTGATCTGTAAAGTTCATTATAAATGGATGAGAGACCAAGTGAATCCTGGAGCAGCCAAAAGTTATGGTCCTGGAATTGAAAAGGTTTTTCGTACAAGAAACATGAGAAGTCCAAAAGATCTCACTCCCAAAACTATTAAACGGAGTGACCTACAATTCCCTGAGGGTTGGAATGTCCAGGATGAGATTCCTGAGGAACATGAACGCAATTCGCTTAGATTCGTCCATGTTTCTTTCAAGAAAGTCAAGCTTGAGTTTCCTCGACAATGACGGATTCCTGAGAACAAGCAAGCTACCAGGCAGAGTTTCACAAGCGTACAACATTAAGAAGTTTGAAGAAAGAATTTTCCCTGATGAGGAATCTCATTCAAAACTTTGTGTGTGTTTTCTATTTTGTTAATTTGCAAGTTTTGTCAAGGTTTTGTATTGTGTAAATAAAGTTTGCTGTTGATATAATATGTTAATCCTGTATTGTGTCACAAGTTATCCACTAGCATTTTGACAGAATGTAATCTACTATCATTTTGACGGATTGTAATTTATCTCCTACACCTTAACTAAAATTGTTCAGGCATGTTTTGACCGTTCAAACCTTAATATTGTTCAAGTTAAATGAGCGTCATTCACCGCTAAAAGCTACATTGGATGGTTGTCTATTCGTATGTTGAACTTGATAAACAAAGAAACAATCAATATGATAAAGCTTTGGTTTCAGAAAATGTGTCAAAGAAATGAAATTTGGCATATCTTAACACTAATTTAATATCAGATTATAGAAAATGATATTTTGGGGGTGAGATCAGATGATGGTGGTGATCATGATGCAAAATACTCTACTAATCATGCTGACAGCGATGAAGATGACCGATAAAGAATCCATCTCAAATTCTCAATCAACACAAGTCCAGATTGTCTCCAAAAGCAAATCCATTAGTTATATGATGACAAAAACAAAGCACTTCAGCCAAGGATGATGATTAAAGGAAAAAGCAAAAAATTTCAAAAGAAACATGATTCTTTAAGAAAGACAAACATTATAAGCACGAAAGCACAAAGATTCTCTTTTAAGCATTTCAAAACACTAATGATAAAGAACCCAAAATTTTATTTAAATTTTTTAAATGAATAATAAAATATATAACATTAGAGAAAGAAAATTACAAAATTATTGATGAATAGTCAAAAGACCTGAAACTCGTTGTGAGATAAGGAGAAGTATTGATTAATACATTCTTAGGGCTTCCGGTTCCCACCAAACAAATTAGCCAAAAACAAGTTGTGTATGCTTAATTTTAAAGAATGTACGGTACTGAATTTTACTGTAATGAATAAGTGACTGAAAACCGAAGTATATTGTACTCTAATAGAGTCACCTTTTTCCATATCATATTTTAACTGAACCCCCCAAAATATCCTAATAAATCGGAAAACAGATTCCAAATTGTTCTGTAAATTCATCCTTCCTAGTTCTTACACATACTCAATTGTCATTTGTGAATTGAGTGTTTTTTTTAAACTCAAATAATAAATTACAAACAAATATCATATGATGATGAAGATGAAGATGGTGACGATGCAGAGAACTGTAGTAACCATGCCAGATGACAGATGTACAATCCATAAGGATCAATCAAAGTAAGACCACACATACACAAGCCTTCCAAAAGTAGACCCATTAGCTAGCTTTCTCAGAAAAAGAAAAAGAAAACACAAAAGTAGCAAAGGACAATGACTAAAAGCAAGCTGCAAAAGCAACTTCTTTGACAAGGCAAATACTTCTTCTTTCACAAGGCAAATGATTCATGAAAAAATAAGAATAAAAATAATAAGGTACATGTTTACAGGATCAATAATTCTATAGCACATGTACAAACATCACTAGAATAACAACAAAGAGATTCTCTTTACTCTTCAGTGCCTATAAAAGTTCGTCAAATCAAATAAGAGAACTACAACAGATTCAATAGAACATCAGCATATCCTCAAGGAATACTTGCATAGTTGCATTGCATCAAAGCTTTTCTTTTGATCATCTAAATCAAAGTTTCCATCTCCTAGTCAGTATGCCTTTTCTACTTTACAATTACTTATATCGTACGTGTATGTATTTTATGCTATCCAGGAATAGGTCTTCATTTAGAATAAAGTCTTAACACTTTTTTTTTTCTTCTGAAAAAACAGTGAGTACTAGTAGCCTCGTATTCTACAGATTAGCCGGTGATCCTGTGCCAGACTGGAAAATTGATGAAGTTTCAAAAGAATCAGTTTATCCGAAAGGGATATTCAATTTCAAGAAAAAATATTCAATCCAAACTACAAAGGGAGACATATCGTCAAACAATGAGAAAGTATCAATTCCATTGCTTGATCCTCTTGTCATAGCAAAGCATAAACAAAAGTATAGGTATGTACATATAGGGTTGGTCCAGGTTTTCGTCACGCCCCTCGTGTACAAGGGAGTCAATGGCTCCATTTCTCTTTTCCTCAAAGATAAGAGACTGGTTGATTTCAGTGATTCCTTTTTAAATATTCCTCAAGCGAGTGAGATCGAAGACCCCATTAATTTTTTTCCAAACTTGATGGTTTCTCTTGAAGAGATTGATGTTTTGCATAATCTCACTCTCAATGTTACGTTTCACAACCTTCAAGTGGAAAAGGATAACAAGTTTGTACTTACATTGACCTCTAAGGTTTATTATAAATGGACAAGAGAAGAGGTAAAACCTGCAGCCAAAGGTCATGGCCCTGGAATCGAAATAGTCTTTAATCAAAGGAACATGAGAAGTCCAAAAGATCTCACTCCCAAAACTATTAAAAGGAGTGACCTACAATTCCCTGAGGGTCGGAATGTCCAGGATGAGATTCCAGAGGAACACCAACACAATTTGCCAAGATTCGTCCACCTTCCTAACTGGAGATTCAAGCTTGAGTTTCCTCAACAATGATCAGAACTACCATAACGGTGAGAAGAGGAAGGTGTTTTCCTGATGAGGAGTTTCACCCAGTACAACTTGGTGTGTTTTCTGTTTTCTTAATTTGTAAGTTTGGTCAAGCTTTTGTGTTGTGTTAATACTTAATACAGTTTGCTGTTTGTATAATATGTTGATCCTTTATTAATGTACTTAATACAGTATGCCTCCCGAATTATAATGGTTGAAATTAAAAGTGGAAATTACATTTTATGCATGTGGGTCTCCAATAGGTCTCGATATTGAGCAAATCGGAAAAAAAAAAAAATAGAGATCAAGTTTTGATCTCTATATTTGGAGATCTAAATCCTCGATCTCTTTTTCATTATTCATCTTTTATAATCCAATTTTATTCTTATATTCATCCTTCAATTCTTATATTCTTTTTAAATTTTTAATTAAAATCAATTAATTTACTATAACTCTTTATTCATAAATCTAATTAATATAAATTTTTTACCATTATAAATATTTTGTTAAGATCTTTCATTCGAGTATAATATTGACTATATTTAAATATTTATTTATTTATTTATTTATTACACCTTATATTTTAACCAATAAAATAAAAGTATTTTAAATCAAAACAAATATTTTCAAATCATTATTTTTAATCAATGTTTTGAAATCATCAATAACGTTAAAATCTTCAAATTAAAATATTATAGTGGTAAAAAAAATTAGGTGTTGGAAATAGTTAGTTAAAAAAATTAAAGTAAAATAATAATATTTTATTATTTGAAGATTGTAAAATGAAAATCGATTGGAGTTGTAAATTTATAGAGATAAAATAGGGACTTTAGCAAAACTACCGTATTTGAAGGACTGAATAGCAAATCTACCTTAAAACCTAAAAAAATTGCAAAAATGCCCTAAAATTCCCTAAATACCCTCACTTATAACTTCACTCAATTTATCACATAATTTATTAGATTTACCTAACTTCAACTAACAATTTACCAACCATCAACTAAAATTTACTAAAAAACTCATAAAACCAATAACTAAACATCTAACAATTATTTTTTCTCTTCATTTTAATATTTTAGGTTTCAAAAACATTAGGGAATGCTATATAAGGTTATTTGAAAGGTAAGTACTACATTGTTATTTATTGTTTCCAACCTTATAATCCTTATTTTGATAATGGTATTGACATATCATTAGAGTTTTTTTTTTTAAATTCGAAATGGGTGAAAGCAATGAAAACATATTTCCGACAATTTTTTTCATTGCTTTCACCCTTTTTAAAAATGCCGGGTCATGGTGACCCGATGTCGGGTCATCGTGACTCGACATTTATAATCCTTCAATTTGATTTATGCCGAAATCGATGGAAAAATTGTCGGGTCATGATGACCCAATATCGGGTCACACTGACCCGACAATTTTTCCATCAGGTCACCCCTACTCGATCGTTTTCGGCAGAAATCAAATTGAAGGAAAATGATTATCGGGTCATAGTGATCCGACATCGGGTCACCCCGACCCTAGGAAAAAAGGCATCGGGTCACAATGACCCGATATCGGGTCACCCCTACCTGACATAAATTTTTAGATGATGAAGACATTGCATTGTTGATTCGTCGAGAGAATGTTGACCCATTAGTTTGCATAAGTGTTGAGGAAATCTGCCATGAGACTCCAGAAATGAAACATAAACAACCAGAGTCCTCTCACAACCTACACCATGTAACTCCTCATCATGAATTTCATTATACACATAAAAGCAATATACAGGTAAGTACTATGGATGAGATTGAAAGGTCGAATGTACCTAACATGGTTGCCCATTTGGATGATATTCGAGAGGGATTACAATCTCCTTCTCATAATTTTAGTTTGGAAGATACGATGGGTAACCAACACATTCCTGAGCATGAAGAAACATAAACACAATTTAATTACATTCCTGAACGAGTTTCCAATCGGTATGACAAGCAGTTTGCCCATGTTCAGAGGCTTGTTCCACCTCCATGTACATTTTATTCTATTAATTCTGGTGAAATTGCACCTAGACCTATTACTATACGTCTTGAAGTGGGTGAATTGTTTCCAAGCAAGAAACAACTAAAATCGCAATTAGGTAATTATGCACTTGCCAACCGGTTCCAGATTAGGGTGTTCAAGTCTGATACAACACGATATCAAGTGAGGTGCATTGTTGAGGATTGCAATTGGCGATTGCGTGCAGCTAAAGTTCAGAATTCGGATTATTTTCATATTAGAAAATTTGACAATCAACACACATGCTCTACAGAAGCACGATTTCTGCATCAGAAGCCACTAGGTTGAACCGTATCACCCTGTTGCCAACATGGTACCACAAAGAAGATGTATTCTCGTTGGCATTCTTAACATGACACTCCCTAAGCAAGATATGGTGACAAAATTGCCCGGACAACACCATATCACCCACATTCAAAAAATGGCCGAAACATGTCACTCCAAACAACTCGAGTTGTTTTGGTGTCAGACGCGACTTAATAAGTCTGATACTTTCCCAGTTACAATACCCAATAACTCGAGAGAGAAAACGATCACACTCCTTAATCTTGAGTGATTCAAGTAATTTGGTTCCACCCATGTGTATCGACCTAAACACATTTCATAATTATATTCAAACAATTTTAATTATTAAAACAAAACTAATATAAAAGACAATTTCATCAAAAATACATTTTTGAACAGTAGTATATTAAAGTCCAAAAGCCATAAACCAAAAACAATCCATTTACTATGTTTTTATGAGAATACAGACCTCAACACAACAGTAGCATGACAAGACTGTTATGAGGCTTTCGTGTGAGATATAAATACACTAATATCAAATTTAACAGAAACACAATTAAAAACGGTAGTTATTGACGTAAACTATAAACACGAAACAGAGTGAAGTAAATCCAGTTAGGTGTTCTGGTTGACAAATATAGGGAGTTCAAATTTTCTTTTGATCTAACTTTTCCTAATACAGTGACACCTAAGCATAAAAAAAAAGAATATATATTGTCAAAAATTTTAACTTTTGTTCTCTCATACAAACAAGCAAATCATTCAAACTAAAGTGTTTAAAACCAACCCAACAAAAAACCCAGATTAGGAGAGGGCTCCAAACTTCAAATACAGACACCATAAAACAAAATGCCAGCCCTAATCATAATCCCACTTTATTTGAAAATTAAAAAGTGTTACTTAATTACTACATAAATGTAAATTAAATTTCTTTTCAAAATCATAGAATGCAGATATAAGTGTTGAAGTAGATGCCATGTCTTGAAGTTTGAACATTACCTTCAGTGGTTCAACAGGGCATCTATCAGGTTGTCTTACTATATAAGTAATGTCGCCATGAACGTCATACAAGTCTTGATTTCTGTGCCAAGTCCACAAAGCATGAGTCTCATTTTTCACCTGCAACAATGTCAATACAACTACTTCACTCAAATTTACTTTGCAATCACTCACAATTAACACAACAATGAGATAGAGAAAGGGAGGAGAGACCTCTAGAATGCCATGGCCAAAGCTGCTCTCCCTGAAAGTACTATAATCAGGTTGAGGGTCCCAGCAGAACTTACCGGCAGCATGCTCTGATGTGAAATTGAATGCACAGAAGCCTCCCACAATTTTATCAGGAGTGGTTGATGGTTCTGGACAGTTTCCAGGTTCATCAACATGTGTTATAAACAGTTTCCATAATTTTACGTTTCTATTTAAATTCCATTCTTAAATATTCTCTCTAACTCTACATCAAAACTATTGGAAACTATTCCAGCAGATGTAGGTGAAGACCAGAGACTCGTTTTCAAGCAATCCCATTTAATATCAAACTATTGGAAAACCCCCAAATCAAAGCTAGAAACCACAAACGACCTAATTTTAATCAAAATAAAAATCAATAGGATTCGAAAATTGAAAACAGTTTGTATTTTAAAACCAAATAATTTGCATTCGAAAATTGAAAACAATTTTTCGAATCTTTTGTTAGGATTCGAAAATTGAAAACCAAATAATTTGTATTTTAAAACCAAAAAATCCTAAATCAATCCACTAAATCAAACCAATCAAACTAGAAAATTGAAAACCCAAATAACAATTTCAACTCAAAATCAGAATAGGGTTTGAAAATCAATTTACCTCGAAACCGACGGCGGCTGGAGTGGAGACTGTGGCTGGAATGGGATGGAATGAGATCGACGACGATGGCTCGAAGGTGACGGCGACTGGATGGATACGGTGGTTGGAATGGCTACGATTGGGATCAACGACGATGGCTCGAAGGCGACGGCAACTGGAATGGAGACGGTGGCTGGAATGGCGACGACTGGGATCGACAACGATGGCTTGAAGTCGACGGCGGCGATCCCAATGGAGATGGTGGCTGGAATGGAGACGATTGGGATCGACGACGATGGCTCGAAGGCGACGGCGACTGGATTGGAGACACTGACTGGAACGAGATGGAGTGGGATCGACGAAGGTGGCTTGAAGGAGACGGTGGCGACAATGACTTGAATGACGACGTGATAGGGTGGCCAGATCGGGATAGGACGACCGGATGATTTAGGTGGCCTGATGATTTGGATGTTAGGGCAACAACCCATTCTTTTTCATTTAAGACAAGGGTAAGAGCATCATTTTAGGGCATTTTTGCAATTGAAATAGGTTTTAGGGCAAATTTGCAAATGGTCCCTTAAAACCAGGTATTTTTGCTAAAATCCCGATAAAATATTCCATTTTCAGTCTTCAAAATATAGATAAATTTGGAGAACGATTGATATGACCTAATGCCACTGTTCATGCATTATTTAATAAATCTCCTCCATTTTGGCCTGAAGTGTAAAGTGCAGTTACTATGTTAAGGCATGTTTAATCATAAACATCAGTCAGCAAATTTCCATAAATTATATCATATCTTAACACTGTTTCTTCAACATCAGATTACAGAAAATGATATATACTTTAGGATTTTTTTAATTAATTAAGATCAGATGATGATGGTGTTGATCATGATGCAAAGAAATCTAGTGCAGACTGTCTCCAAAAGCAAGTCCGTTTGAGTCCCACCTCACATAATCCGATAATTTTCCTGCAAATCTAAAACAAAGATATAAGTGATACAATACTATGCTGCTAGTCCTAGGTTAGGTTCAGCTTTACCAAGAGGAAAAAAGTGATCATGATTAAAAAAGATCCAAAAGCAGACCCGTTAACTCTCTATGAACAATTTTTTTTAAAAAAAGCAGCCAAGGACAATGACTAAAAGGCCAAAAGCAACTTCTTTAAGAAGGCAAATACAACTTCTTTCACAAGGCAAATAAAATTATATATCAATGAATAAAAAAATAATAATTATTCTTTTAAAACATTATAAAATCATATATCCATGAATTAAATAAATAAATATGACTTGTTTATTCAAATTTTGAATCATAATTCAAACACAAATACAAACATCACAGTAGTAACAAGAGAGAGCTTCTCTTTAGTGCCTATGAAAAGTCCATCAATCAAAGAAGAGGACAGATTTAAGAGAGAGTTTTCACTTCACTTAAAAACTTGAGCATATTCTCAAGGAATACCTGCACTGGATCAAAGCTTTTCTTTTGATCATCTCAATCAAAGTTTCCATCTCCTAGTAAGTATACCTTTCCTTTTGTACAAATACTTATACTGTGTATGTATTTTCTGCTACATAATATTAGAAGCAAAATCTCAGTAGTATAGTTAAATCCAGGAACAAGTCCTCAATTAGATTGAAGTCTTTACCTTGTTTTTTTTTTCCATCTTATAGAACAATGAGCATCACACTCATCAGATTAAACAATGATCCTGTGCCGGACTGGAAAATTCAAGAAATTTCAAACGAATCAGTTTATCCGAAAGGGATATTCAATTTCAAAAAAAAAAAATATTCAATTCAAACTACCACGGGACTCATTTCATCAAACAATGAGAAGGTATCAATTTCGTTGCTTGACCCACATGTCCTAGCAAAGCATAAACAAAAGTTTAGATATTTACATGTAGGATTAGTCCAGGTTTACTTCAAGCCCCTCGTGCCCAAGGGGATCAATGGATCAGTTTCTCTTTTTCTGAAAGATAAGAGGCTGTTCGATTTCAGTGATTCCTTTTTAAATATTCCTCAAGCGAGTGAGATCAATGACCCTTTTAATTTTTTTCCAAATATCATGGTTTCTCTGGAGGAGATTGGTGTTTTGCATCATCTCACACTGAATGTTAAGATTGATGATCTCCAAATGAAAGGGAATAATTTTGTACTTAAATTGGTCTTTAAAGTTCACTATAAATGGATCAGAGACCAAGTGAAACCTGCAGCCAACAGTTATAGGCCTTATGGCCCTGGAATTGGAATAGCTTTTTGTGAAAAAAACTTGAGAACTCCAAATGATCTCGCTCCCAGAATTATTAAACGGAGTGACCTACAATTCCCTCAAGGTTGGAATGTCCAGGATGAGAATCCAGAGGAACAAGAACACAATTTGCCTAGATTCGTCCATCTTTCTGGCAGAAACAAAGTCAAGCTTGAGTTTCCACGACAATGAACAAGCAAGCTACTAGGCAAGGTTTCACAAGTGATAAAGAGGAATGGAGGAGCAGTTCCAAGAGGAATTTCATCCACAATTTTTTTTTTAAGCCTGTATGAAAATTAAAGAACCATCTCATATCAGCCTTTCTTAATTTGTAACTTCGGTCATGCTTTTTGTCTTGTGTGTGTGTAATATGTAAATACAGTTTGCTGTTTGTATAATATGTTGATCCTGTATTGTGTGACTTGGTATCTACTAGTATTTTGACAGAACGTAAGTTATCTAATAAATCTCTTCCACCTTAACATGTAATCATGTATAGACAGGTTTGCTAACACAACAGAAAAAGGTTCCATTCTATCTACTGTAATTATTATGAAAGATGCAAGAAAAATCAATTCGTTTGGGGTCTTCAAAAGAAACAATTCATTCACTTCAGTCTTCAGTCTTCAGGTCGTAACTTTAATCAACAACTACCACAAGTGGAAGAAACTCCACCTCCATTGGTCCAAGAAGAATATCAAATATCCAATGTCATATGCTACTTCTCCAATATTTTTTACAGAAATTTCTGGGTATCCCACCTATAGTATGACTATTCAAACTCATACATTGGATTCTAATGAAAGAAGACATTATCACTTCAAATGCATCCAAGCAATGTTAGAAAAACACATAAAACCATGTAACACTAAATCTAAAGAGCCGTTGGTTTTAGAAAATTTAGCACAAAGAAACAAAATTCAGGCAGATTTCAACAGATTATGGAAAATGGTACTAGAGTTTTCATCTCAATTCAGATCAGATGATTCTGATTTAAATGGAAAATGGTACTAGAGTTCCCCAATCAAGTGAAATCGATGACCCTTTGAATTATTTTCCAAACTTTATGGTCTCTCTTCAAGAGATTGATATTTTGCCTCATCTCATACTCACTGTTAAGTTTCACGATCTCCAAATGATAGAGAATTGATATCCACTTGCACTAATTTATAAAATTCATTGTAAATGGATAAGAGACCCAACGACTCCTGCAGCTGAAAGTTCAGGCCCTGGAATTGAGACAATTTTTCGTCAAGCAAACATGAGAATTCCAGATGATATGACTCCCAGAATTATTAAACGGAGTGACATACAATTCCCTGAGGTTGAGATTCCAGAGCAACAAGGAAATAATTCTCCTGGATGGATCAATATTCCTGGTGGGAGGATCCAGATTCAGTTTCCACAAAGAAACTTTGTGGTAACAACCATCCAAAACACACCACGAACATGAACGTTATGGTGTTCATGAATAAAGAAGTTCAGACAATCTACTATAATGAAAATGATAAAAGCAAGAACCGAAGACCTCATCACAAGCAAGCTACTAGGCCAAGCTTCACAAGCATGAAATGAAAAGAGGAAAGGAGGAGCCGTTTCAAAGGAAGACTTTCCCTTGATGAGGAACTTCACCTAAAACTTTGCTTGTTTTCTGTCTTAAACCTGTGATAAAGAAAACTTGTATCAAAAGTTCCCTTATCGTCTCAAATCAACCTATCTTTGTAAGTTTAATCAACCTTCTGTATTTTGTAAATACAGTTTGCTGTTTATATTATGTTTTCATCCCTGTACGGCTGTACTAGTGTTTTGATAGAATGCTGTGTCTCCAAAAATTGCATACATTTGGCGGAGCATTTGGTTCATTATGTGGTAGGGTAAGTTTTACGGGCAGTTTATGGTGAAGACAAAAAAGAAAATAAGTGTAAGTAACATCATGCACACATGGATATTTAATAGGTTCTGTCTTCTGACATATAGCATATAGGTGATCAAGACGCTCTATTGTTTAAGTTATGATTTTTATAAAATGTTCCCTCCATAGAATATGTTTATGATTTATGTGTTAGAATATAATCAATTAGATTGTATATCTGACTGATTGATTGCTTAATTAGTATAATTGATTGTTTGATTAGTGTAGTTGACAATTAGTTTGATTGTACGAGATTATTGTATTAATTATAGGAGAATCATTCTCTTGATTCTCACTCATGTATTTCCCAATAAATGTCTCCATATGGAGAAGAATAAATAAAAAACTCTCAATTTGTTCATCTTATCATAGCCCAATTTTTTTATTTTTAGGTTTCTTTTATGTTACTATTTCAAAAAGGAAAAAAAAAATCTTTTTTTGTCTACAGTGCTTTGTTATAGTGTTCGTCTACAGTACTTTGCTACAGTGTTCGTCTATAGTATTTTGCTACAGTACTCGTCTACAGTATTTTTACTGTTCTGACTACCGGTTTCACTATACCGACTGTCGGATTTATTGTGCTGCTGCCAAACTCCGATTTACTATTCCGACTGTTTCGCTGCCAAATTCTTCGGGTATTTTATGTTCTTTTGCTTCCGCTACTACTATGTCCGGCTCAGGTACATTTCATCCTTCTTTCAGTACTTCTACAATTTCTAGTAATAATACTTGGATAATTGATTCTAGTGTAACAAATCACATGACTTTTGATTCTCGAAAATTTAGTCATCATAGTTCAACCGAAACATGTAGTGTGTCATATGCTGATGGTACACTCACTCCGGTTAATGGGGTTGGATCTGTATCATTAACGTCATCATTACACTTGTCATCTGTTTTACATGTGTCTAACTTATCTAATAACTTACTCTTTATCAGTCAGATCGCTAAATCTTTTAACTGTACTGTCACATTCTGGCCTACTCATTGTGTGTTTCAGGACATTCACACCAAGGAGACGATTAGAACTGGTAGGGAAAAATGAGGGTTGTACTGCTTTACAATACATAGTACTCCGGGCTCTTCACGTTCATCTAGCCAACCTTATAAAGTAGTACAAGTCAACTCTGATAAGGAAAGTAATATCTATCTCTATCATAGACGTTTAGGACATTGTTCATTTGGGTACCTTAAGTTTTTATTTCCATCCTCATTTACCGGTCAAAATAATTTTCAATGTGAAACATGTGTTTTGTCAAAACATCATCACACTGTTTTTCTTTCTAGTAATCATAATAGAAGCTCTATGCCATTTTCTCTTATCCATTCTGATGTATGAGGTCCCTCTAATGTTGTGTCTGTATCTGATATGCATTGGTTTGTTACATTTATCGATGACTGCACACGTACGACTTGGATTTTCCTCTTAAAAAATAAAAGTGATGTATGTGATGTTTTTTAAAATTTTTATCACATGATCTACACAGTTTCATAAGAAAATTCAGGTTTTACGCTCTGATAATGGTGGTGAATATCTCAATTATAATTTTAAAAACTTCTGTTTACGAAACGATATTCTCCACCAAACATCTTGTGTACATACTCCACAACAAAATGGCACAGCCGATCGTAAAAATTGTCATCTCTTAGAGGTTGCACGATCTTTACTACTCGAAATGCATATGCCTAAATCTTTTTGGGGTGATACTGTATTATCTGCTGCATCTCTCATTAATCGCATGTCGTCTAGTGTTTTGTCTTTTCAAACTCCACTGCAATCCTTGTCTCATTACTGTGATGTTAACTCTGCCTTACATATTCTTCCTCGAGTATTTGGATATGTAGTATATGTACATATCCATACTCCTCATCGAAGAAAGTTAGACCTGCGTGCTCTTAAGTGTGTCTTTATAGGGTATTCTAGCTCATAAAAGGGGTACAAGTGTTACCATCCTCCGTCTCGTAGGGTGTTTGTTTCGCAGAATGTTATATTTTGGAAAAATGAGGCATACTTTGCCTCGGAGACTCCTCTTTAGAGGGGGAACTCGAACCATGAAGAGAAGTCTTCTACGATAGACAATGGTATATCTGTTAGTTTACCCATTAGTTTGCTCGAGTCTCCTACAAACACTAATAGTTTGCCCGTAAGTCTATCTCCTGAAGAAGAAAGTCAATCTTCTAAAGAAAAAAAAATGAGATTCCTGAAAGGACAACCAACTTGGAAAATGTTTGAAAGGTGGAATAAAGGGAAAGAGGAACAAGAGGAGTTAGTTCCCATACAGGTGGCGCAACCCATACTTCCCCTTCTCCAACACTAGTTCATCAATCAGACTCTGAGGTAGAAAATACTCCTGAGGTAATTCTTGAACTCTCTACTTTATCTAATTATTTGTCTAGTGAAAATCATATAGATCCTGACCCCAGTTTACCCACTCGACGGTATCCGGTCGAGAACATAGACCACATATACATTTTGGTTTCTCCACTGAGAAACCTTCAACAAATAGTAAGGCTCTCTACTCTATTACTGATTACATATCAACACACAAATTGTCTGAATCCTTTAAGGCATTTTCACATCAATTATCCTCTGTATCTATTCATAGTAAATTGCAAGATGTATGACAGACCAGAAATGGGTACAAGCTATGAATTAAGAGATGAATGCATTACAAAAAAAATGTATGTGGGAGATATTGGATCTACCTAAAGAAAAGAAGGTTGTTGGGTGTCGATGGGTATATACCATTAAGCACATAGCAAATGGTTCAATTGAAAGGTACAAGGCTAGGTTGGTTGCTAAAGGGTATACTCAGACCTATGGGGTTGACTAACAGGAGACGTTTGCTCCAGTGGCCAAGTTAAACACTGTTAGGGTACTTCTATCACTAGTGGCGAACTTGGATTGGCCATTGAAGCAGTTCGATATGAAGGATGTTTTCCTACATGGGTAACTTAGTGAATAAATCTATATAGAACTTCCTCCCGGTTTTGAGTCTCAAATTGGTACAGTATGTAAGCTGAAGAAGACTCTTTACGGACTGAAACAATCACCTAGAGTCTGGTTCGGGCGATTCAGTACATCTATGAGAAGATTCGGATATCATTAGAGTAACTCAGATCACACCTTATTCTTCAAACGTAGGGGTGAAAATATCACTATATTGATCGTCTATGTTGACGATATGATTGTTACAGGAATCTCCAAAGTCACTTGGCTACAAAGTTTGAAATGAAAGACCTGGGGGTATTAAGGTACTTTCTAGAAATTGAGGTAGACCGATCAAAACATGGGATTTTCCTCAGTAAGAGAAAGTATGTTCATGATCTACTTACAGAAACTGGGATGCTTGCTAGCAAACCAGCAGATACTCCTATGGATCAAAAACACAAGTTATGTGAATGTCTAGACTACCCTGATCAAACCCCAACAAACAAACAAAGATATCAGAGGCTTGTTGGTAAGCTCATCTACTTATCGCATACTCGTCCTGATATTGCATATGCAGCGAGTGTGGTAAGCTAGTTTATGCACGCTCCCACTGAGAATCACATGGATGCAGTCCTTTGAATTTTAAAGTACCTAAAAGGATCTCTTAGCAGAGGATTAATGTTTTCTAAAATGGACACCTAGATATCGAGGGATACACGGATACTGATTGGGCTGGAAATGCTAGTGATCGGAGATCTATTTCTGGGTACTTCACCTTTGTAGGAGGTAACCTAGTCATTTGGAAGAGTAAGACGATCTAGTGCTGATGCAGAATTTCAAGGGATTGCCCAAGGAATTACTGAATTGTTGTGGTTGAAGAACTTGTTGGGCGACTTGGGATTTCACCCAAAGGGTAGCATGAAGCTATATTGTGATAATAAAGTTTCGATTTAGATTGTCAATAATCATGTCCAACATGATCGTACCAAACATATGGAGATTTATCGATTCTTTATCAAAGAGAAGATAGAGGAAAAGATAACTGAGCTTCTGTATGTACCAAGTAAGTATCAACTTGCAGA
Source organism: Dipteronia dyeriana (assembly GCA_032871835.1). NCBI lineage: Eukaryota > Viridiplantae > Streptophyta > Magnoliopsida > Sapindales > Sapindaceae > Dipteronia > Dipteronia dyeriana. The sequence continues at coordinate 50,179,030 of CM065303.1, read as the reverse complement.
TATCCTCACAAAAGCTATTAATGGAAAGAACTTTCATGACTCAATTAGTAAGTTGGACATGAATGACATCTATGCACCAACTTTAGGGGGGGGGGGGGGGGGGGGGGGAGGGGGTTGGGTTAGAATAAAATCAATTAGATTGTATAGTTGACTGATTGATGCTTGATTAGTGTAGTTGAAAATTAGCTTGATTGTAAGAGATCATTGTATTAATTATAGGAGAATCATTTCCTTGATTCTCACTTATGTATTTCCCTATAAATGCCTCCATATGGAGAAGAATAAATAAAAAACTCTCAATTTGTTCATTATGAATAACCACAAAGCATTTTTCAAACCTTCTTACAAGTTTCACTAGAACCTCAACTAAATACTAAACCCAAATCTTTGTGGATCACATCAGAAACATATAACTAAAATGAGAAGTAATACTTATCAAGTGTATAATGGAAAATTACTCAATTAAGGCATGTTTGATCCTAGAAATCGGTCGGTATGTATATCCCCATAAATTATAATATATACCCAGTTGGGTCAGTTTTATCTCTTTTAACCTGTCTAACTGGCACTTACAAAGCCATTTAACCCCTAAAAGTTTCTTTCTTTTTGTTAGGTTGGCTCAAAAACAGATCACAAATGTTTACTTATTTCAGTTCTTGTTCTACATTCACGTCTGATAAAGTTATTTACTATGTTTTTAAAAGAATGCTTTTAACTTGAAAACATTCAATACCGTTTTATGTATCATTTAATTCAATTTTAGATGATACCAAACTATGGTGAAGCCAATTTTAGAAAATAAGTGCAAGTAACACAATGCACACACAAAGTATTCAATAGGTTTAGTCTTTGATCTATATATAGGTGAAGACACTCTAATGTTTAAGTTATGGCTTTACAATAAGAAGCTCCCTCCATGTTCATGAATGATTTAACCACAAAGCATATGTCAAAACTCCTGCCAAATTTTACTAGTACAACCTCAACTAATTTACTAGATCCAATCTTTGATTGACAACATCAGAAAACATAATATACAACCAAAACAACCAATAAAAATAGTTAGAAATCAATAGCAAAAGAGCCAACCACAAGTAATTGATCAGTCTAGTGCAATGGACAAATTTACTACACGGAGACATTGTTTAACCAGCAAATAAATCAAGTCAGTAAATCCCCGTAAATTATTAAGAACAAACCACAACAGGAAAAAGGGTGCACCAATTTCTACTGTAATTATAACAAAACGTGAAAAACCAAAGTTGGGTCATGAAAAAGTTAGGTTACCGGAGAGAAAAGAATATGATATGAGGGACTTGGAAAGCATTTTATATAATTTTCCATTTGGTGAAAAAATCAATCAATGTTGTTTCCAAGCAACTCATGCGAAATATACTTCCAAGTTCCATCAACAACTCTCCCTTGCATCTATCACTCTTCTCCTTTGTTATTCTTCATCAGAACTGAACTTGGTTTCGCATTTTAAACATAAATAAAGGGCTGCAACCGGAAAGTAATATTTTTATACTGTGAAACGTTCTTATGATATATTTTTTTTCGCTATAATAACATTTTATCTTTTAACAATTATTCTTTAAATAAACTTTATTCTAAAAATTTATATTTTACAAAATTCTAAACACACCCCATTTTATCCTAAAATTATCCTTCCCCATTTTGGCCCACAAAGAATAAACTAACAAGGAGCCTAAATGGAAATATGCCTAGTTGCAAGCAAGTCCTCTAAAATCATCATCAAAGATACTTCCGATGCAAAAATGACTTGCATATGAATTTTTATTGATATGACAACAGTGTCAAGAGACTTGCTTCTTACGTGGTATAAATATGGACTTGATAGACGATCAAGTTAAAATTTGGTTTTCAATGCTTCTGTTTAAACCACATTTTGTTTAATGACGTGTTCAATTTTTTTCCTATATTCTTTTTTATTTTATTTCCTTACCAGAATTAGATGAAAAATTAATGTCAATTTTAAATGTTTGTTGAGTCAACATAAAAAATGGCTATGCAACGGACCGTCTGAAAGTGGAAGAACATCTCCAATGCAAGCGTGCCATAAGAAAAAAAGAGGTGACATGTAAGATTAATAGATATTTTGTTAAAAAATATTTCTTCAATGCAGCCGTGCATATTCAACATCAAGCTGACGTGGTAAAAATTATTTTAGACATTGTCAGCACGACCGTCCACTTTCAGACGGTCTGTTGCACATTCTTTTTTAGGCTGACTCAGTAAACATTTAATATTGACATTAATTTTTCATTTATTTTTGGTAAGGAAATAAAATAAAAAAGAAAATAGAAAATAAAATTGGACACGTCATTAAAACAACATGTGTTTTAAACGGAAGCATTGTAGATAAAATTTTAAGTTGATCATCTATCAAGTCCATATTTGTACCACATAGGAAGCCCTTGACATTGTTGTCATGTCAACAATAATTTATATACAAACCATTTTTGCATTGGAGATGCTCTATAATCATCATCAAAGATAGCACTAACAGTCTTCCAAAAAATAACAGAAGTCCAAACTCGTATGTTGGGTGTGCATCCAAATTCTAAAGTCTTACATTGGCTAAATATGGGGATGATATTAGCTATATAAGTATGAAAACAACTTTCATTAGTATGAGAAAACAACTTCCATTAGTATGAGGCCTTTTGGAAGTGTCCCAAGAGCAAATCTGTGCCGGCTAAGACCTAAAGTGGACAACATCATACCAATGTGGAGAATGTGGGCTTCTTACTTATAACAATGCCTCATTTTAGCTAAGCCATTAGCTAACTTATTACCTTCCTTGTACACATGAATCACACTGCAGTTCCAATGTAGTTCTAATCCCATTAAATGAGTCGTTTTACAACTCTGAATAAGGCTAATTAAGGGTGATTTAGGTTGGTTTCTTTAGCAAGAAGCTATATAGTTTCCATAGAATCAAATTCTACAATAACTCTACAGAAACCAACATTCCAAACTAGATTAAGGACTTCAAATAGACATCATAACTCAGCTTCAAGAACACTACCAGCACCTTTGTTCATAACAAATCCTCCCAGCTAATTCCTAATATGATCATGCACAACACCACCGGCAGTAATAGAAGTAAACATTACAACATCCATCAACATTAAGCTACACCCATCCTTCACAGGGAAGCATCCAAGCAACTGAAACAGAATTAACATCCCTAACAGACCCAACAAAATCGCTCCCTGCCAGAATCGGTTAACAATTAAATTAGGGGAATGAGGGATAGGAAAACCAACATCAAAAACCTTTGATGGTGCCAATTTAGATAAGAAAAATAATTAAAACCTTGCAAATGCGGGATTACAAATCGTGATAAATAGCACAACAGTTAAGTAAGTATCATTCACACGAGGAATTAATTACCTACTAAAATATTGAGTTTATAGACATTAATCTACGACACACTGAGACTCAGACGAATCCGAAAAGGACTCCACACACACACAAGGGGTTTTGAATTAATTATTAAAACTAAGAAAATTAAAGAATTGATTAACTAAATCGCAGTAGAAAAATAATCAAGGATCAGTAAGGAAAACACTAGCTAGGACTTCCTATTTACCAATAAACAATGAAGGTAAAAAATAATCAAATATAATGAAAATATTCATAGCAGGTTTTGGCATCCCACTCAAGTTTTATTGGATGCTTAGATCAATAAGCATGCTTTCTATGTCCAACATATATACATATACGTAGAGCCGACAAAATTGACCTGTAACCCGTAACCCTCCAACCCAACACAAACCCGAGGTCAAATAAACGGGTTAAGTTGGCTTCTTAACGGGTTCGGGTCTTAATCGGGTCGACCCGTGTAACCTGATTATTATTTGGGTCTTACTGGGTTTGGTTAAACGGGTTCGCGGGTGACCCATTTAACCCGTTTAGTCATATAGATATATTTATAATTATCATTATTATAGGGGTTACAAATGAATTTTTACATACTATATAACTATTCTTTTGGTAATCATTCTTTAGGTTTCACCGTTTCAACAGCAATAACTAAATTTGTTTGGACTATATATGGATTGATGTTTTTACCTTTCGGGATGACTGTATTTAATTATATATTTGTTGCATTAATTGATGGTATTAGATTGGATTGTATTGGTTTATTAAAAACTATTACTCTATTAGGTTGGATGTATTTGTGGCAGGTTGGAAAATTACAAATTTAATATGATTTTTCTAAAAAATGTTAGGCAAACGGGTTCAGGTTAAACGGGTCAAACCCGACCCATCATGACCCAATCAGATTATTAAACGTGTTACGGGTCAACCCGTATGACCCGTTTAACTAAACGGGTCATGTCGGTTTCAAAAGGTTAACCCATTTAATTAAACGGATCGTGTCGGGTTAATGTTAATATTATTCGGGTCGTGTCGGGTTGAGGTCAACCCGACCCATGAACCCGAATTGCTAGCCCTACTGATATATGTATCCAATGATAACTTTCTACGAAGGTAATTATTTTCATTGCAAACTAGCCACCAATAAACCAATCAAAGCTAAGGGAGTCCTTGTCAAAGGAAATTGAAGTGTTATTAATAAAACCCTTGCCTCCTTTTACCTAACGTCAAATCACACAAAGGGTGGTCAGTTAGTAACAAGGTTTGGGTTAGGGTTAGCCTTTTGTCAATATTTTTTATATAACTTTGTTTGGTTATTCGATTAGTTAATTATTGTTTGTTTATATGATTAATTGAATAACAATGAGAAATAGTGAAGATGAGTTATGAATGTTGGGTATTTTCCTTTTAATTTTGCTCTCAAAATTGTCACTTTATTTCATTTGTGATTGACTTTAGTAGACGGGACACGTAGTTGAAGTGTCGTCAAATATGAACATTTAAGTTCGGTCTTGCAAGGGGGCAAGTCACAGAGACTAGCACAACGGCAAGCAAGGGATCGATCCACATGGAGGTGGGATTCACCGACTGTCTCTAGTTCTAGCTATTATTACAACACTCCGAGCATACTGGTGTGTTGCGTGTGCGTAAAAGTGAATAATAATATAACTAAATAACTTATATAAATAATATATACAATGATAGATGGAATGTAGATATGTATGAAATGTGGTTACACTAGGGAAACGACTCAATCGTGACAATCCTCTTAATTATGTTCTAGACTCACCTAATCCTCAAATGTGTAAGTATATCATAGTCTCGTATCCCCTTAATTAATCTCTAATCTCTTTCGATGTCTTAGAGATAGTATCCATATATACCTCCAACTGTACTCGTGTGTTACAGAACTGGCAGCAAACTTAGTTCTAGTCAGAACAGAAGATGGAGTACAAAAGCCAGTGTAATACACCAGTAAGACACTTCTACCGGCTGAGACCAGATATTCACGGGCAGAAAAGATTGCACTGGCACTAGTCTCAGCAGCAAGAAAGCTAAGGTCATACTTCCAGGCTCACACAATCCAGGTTCTCACCGATTGCCCGTTGAAGCAGATGTTACAGAAGCCCGAGATTTCAAGAAGATTAACCAAATGGGCAATCGAGCTAAGTGAATTCGATATCCACTAGATCCCCATGACATCTCTCAAAGGGCAAGTAGTTGCAGTTTTCATAGCAGAATTCACATAACCGAACCTGGAAGCAAAAAAGATGTTGGGTAAAAATTTCCCATGGAAGTTGTATGTTGACGGCTCTTCAAACACTCATGGCAGTGGGGCACGAATCGTAGTATGCACCCCCGAAGGAGATGATGTCGAATGTGTCATGAGGTTTGACTTCAAAGCAACCAATAATCAAGCCGAGTACGAGACGCTACTAGCTGGACTCAGAGTCTGCATAGCTCTCGGGACAGATGAAGTTGAGATATTCAGTGATTCACAGGTAGTTGTCAACCAAATCCTGAACGAGTACCAAGCCAAGGATGAATGCATGATAATCTACCGTGACATTGTGAAACAACTCCTCTAAAAATTTAAAAAATATAAGATTACCCAGATCCCCAGGGAGGAGATTGAAAAGTCAGACACATTGTCCAAGCTAGTGGCAGCAACAACCACAATCAGGCCAAAGACTATTCCGGTTGTACATCTCCTTAACCAAGCACAGCTGAACCAAGAACCTTGGAAATTTTAGAAATCCGAACATCGCCAGATGGTTGGATGACTCATCTAAAAAGATTCCTAGAAGAAGGAGTACTCCTAGAAGATCCCTTACAAGCAAAACACATCAGGTATAGATCAGCTAGGTACACATTGGTCAGAGAAGAATTATACAGAAGGGGGTATTCCTCGGACACTCCATAGATGTGTATTAGAGAAAGATTCATATCGGATATAAAAGGAATCCATGGAAGAGTTTGCGGAAACCACACTGGGGGTAAAAGTTTGGCACACAAGGTACTCAGGCAAGGCTATTATTGGCCTACTCTATTCTCAGATGCACAACAGTGTTCAGAAAATTGCAATACATGCCAAAGGATTGCTAATGACATCCGACAACCCCCTGAGCAGCTCAGAAACCTCACGTCCCCATGGCCATTTGCCATATGGGGCTTGGATCAAATTTGCCCAATGCCAGCCGAGACATGGGGTGCAGCGAAGTATGCAATAGTAGCCGTTGACTATTTCACGAAGTGGGTAGAAGCTGAAGCATTAGTGCACATCACAGAAGCAAACACCACAAATTTCGTGAAAAAGAATATACTTTATAGGTTTGGAGTTCCAAACACTATAATCACAGACAACGACACCCGGTTCGATAACTTGAAATTCAGACAGTTGTGCAAAGAGTACCAGATTGCCAATTACTATGCCACACCTGCCCACCCTCAGACAAATGGGCAGGTGGAAGCAGTGAACAAAATCATCAAGCACACACTCAAAACAAAGCTAGATGCCAAGAAATGAAGCTGGGTTGAAAAGCTTCCCGAAGTGTTATGGGCGTATCGGACAACAACAAGAACTTCAACAGGAGAAACTTCATTCACTTTAGCTTTTTGAACAGAAGCTGTTATTCCTATAGAAACGTCATATACATCACCCCGGGTCAGGCTATACGATGAAGATCAGAACGTTGATATGTTATTACAAAGTCTAGATGAGCTAGAAGAGAAAATGGAGAAATACCGAATATGAAATATGGTATATCAGCAAAGGGTAGCTCGCCACTACAACTCTCACATTCGGGTCAGAAAATTCCAGCTAGGAGATCTGGTACTCAGAAAGGTGTCATTGAACATAAAAAATAAAGCTGCAGGTTCCCTAGCTGACAAATGGGAAGACCCGTACAAAATCGAAGGAATAACTGGCCATGGGGCATGTTGGATTGCACGACCTAATGGAGGAGTTTTACCCGGACCATGTAATGCCCAATATCTGAAGATTTTCTATCCTTAAAATGTTTTTTGTTTTTTTTTTCTATTCAGGACAATTTTAGTTAGGATAAATATTAGCTGGAATTTATAACTTTATTGATTTTGCAGATATGAATAAAAAATCAAACTAGGGATTTCCGAAAGAAATCGAACTCGGGATTTCCAAAAGAAAACATATGATAATAAGAACATATGGAAGACAATCATGATAATAAGAACATGCAAATAGAATACTCGGGACCATTAAATCCCGAATGGGCGGAGAAGCTCGAATGAGCATGCCAGCCGAGCAAGGTCAAAATGACCTTCGCAAAAAGGCAAACCCGATACACCAGCTCGGGACGCTATCGGGAAAAATTCCGGTGAAATGCATAGCTGTGTTAAGCAATTCCAAAAAGCTTAATGATTCAGCAAACCCTTGCACATAAAAACTGGGGAGACGTCCTTGGTAATGTGTAAGGACTCGAACATATGATCATGGTGAGCCTTGATGTAATGTTCGGGTAGCAACCGAGTATGAAACACAAGTATAAACTTGCCTGTTTTAAGATGACTCGGTTAATAATAAAGAGCCAGTTTAATAAGATACTTGGCAATTAAAGTTATTTGGGTAACTACCGGTTTAATAAGATACTCGGTTAAGTTACCCGAACATTGAAGAGTCAGTTTAATAAGATACTTGACGATTAAATTTATTTGGGTAACTACCGGTTAATAAGATACTCGGTTAAGTTACCCGAACATCTAATAGCCAGTTTAATAAGATACTTGGCGATTAAAGTTATTTGGGTAGCTACCGGTTTAATAAGATACTCGGTTAAGTTACCCGAACATCAAAGAGCCAATTTAATAAGATACTTGGCGATAAAGTTATTTGGGTAACTACCGGTTTAATAAGATACTCGGTTAAGTTACCCGAACATCGAAGAGCCAATTTAATAAGATACTAGGTAATTAAAGTTATCCGGGTAACAACCGGTTTAATAAGATACTCGGTTAAGTTACCCGAATATGCCAGTTTAATGAAGTACTCGACAACAATCAAGAAGTGCAAGTGAGCAAATCAAAATCATTTAGAAAAACTTGGAATTTTATTAATTTTAGAGAAGGGTTACAAATTCTTTACAAAATAAAAGAATAAAAAAGAATCAAAGAATTTTCTAAGAATTTCTACAATTCTACAAAAATTAAGGTTGTGAGGATTTCGAGCCCTTGCCGATACTCGGGTCCGGTACCATCTCATATTCACGAAGCAAATTCTCGTTAGAAGGCCAACTGATTGCATCAACTGATTTGTCCATCCACTGGCTATAATCTTCCTCTAGGATCGGTCCGACATCAGGAACCACAACTTCCACGATCGACTCCTGAGTAGCATAAAAAGTCGATAAGGAGTGCTCAGATGGAATCTCCAAATGCATGGGATAGGGCTCTTTGCCTCGGCTACGAAAATAAGCTCTCCATTCCTTCATTTGATTCCGAAGAGATTCCAAGGACCGATCCACATGATGTTTGATCGATAGCTCCCAGTTGGCTCGGGCCTTCTCAGTCGCCCTATTCCTAACTTTAAAGAACTCTCCGACTGAAACTAGCCCGCGCTGAAACTCTTGAAGGAGAATGGCATCATAGGCAGGGGATCTTTTAAAACAATCGACCCCCTGAACCTAAAGTTCCAGCCTGGCCTCCTTAGATAGGGATTCAACTGTCAGAGCTTGGCGTTCCAAATCCTCGATTTTCTGTTCATATGCCGACTTGGATTGCTCTGCTTCCTGTTTAGCCTTGAGCATCGATTCTTGGGTAGAAGATAACAAGTTCTGAAGTGATGCTGCCCTCTCTTCCACAGAAGAAGCCCTCTCATCAGCCTCCATCTGCTTTGCCAGACAATGGTCGGTAAAAACCTGTGCAGAACCGACCTCCCGCTGATAAGCAGCTTTGACCCGAGCACGGCTATCCTCACTTTCCTTAGTTGAGCCTCCAAACGCCTTATTCGATCAGCTTGATATTGCTGCATCTGAACTAGCTCAGCAAATTCGGCCACCATCTGTAAAACCATCTGTAAAGGAATACAATTAGGAATCTGGCAAACAAGCAAAAAATTAAAAAAGTTGGGGGTAGCTTACATAAGATGCACCATTAAAAACGTTTTGAAGACGTTCGTTCAGGGAGCCATCCCAAAAGCTGCTCCAGCGGTCTTCTCCAATGAAAACCCGATCGGAGGACATCTCCTGCAGTATATCCCGTGGAGAAGGATATGAAGGAACCCCCGAGGGTTCATCCCCCAGATTTCCAGCCTCGGGGGTAGGGGATGCTCTGTTCAGTTCCGAAGTTGGAGAAGGATATGAAGGAACCCCCGAGGGTTCAGCCCCTATATTTTTAACCTCGAGGGTAGAGGAATTCCCTGTTCGGTTCTGAAGTCGCCGTATATACTTACGCTCCAGCACCAACACTCGGGGTAATCTCATCCGTAATATCTTCATCGCTGGAGTCGATGAATGAGACCACCCGAGGAACTTTAAGAGGTCAAGTCAGTAAACTAGTCGCCTTCCGCTTCTTACCCCGAGACGGCTGAAGCCGAGATCAGCTGTGGGGTCCTCATGGACATCGTCCCAGAAAGATTCGAAGAAGTTAGGGCCTGCAGGCACTTGGCTTGTGGAGGTATAACCTCCGTCTCCGGTGTCTGACCGCTCAGCAGGCTCCTCACCGAGACCTCCACTTTGCCTTTGCCGGTCGATAGACAGCTGAGTATCGGTCGGGCCACTCGGACCGCTAGTCTCCCCAATGGTCGGCTGAATGTCCTTAGGGACGTATTCGAGGATCTGCTCCTCAGCAGCATCAGTCTCCTTATCAGACTCAGGCGGGGTGATGCCTTCATCGCCTTGACTAGAAGCCTCTTTCAGGCTCGCCTGAATAATTGACTTCACTTGGCGAGCCTGAAAGTCGCATACGACGTCCGTATCAAACACTTAGAAGAAAAAAGGAACCGCGTCAGAATGCAAAAACAAAAAATATATAATGAACGAAAAAGGTTTCAAAAATCGCTTATATCGTCTGCGTTGACCCGAAATCTTTTTGAAGAAGCCGAACTCAGTCATCTTCGACTCAACGAAGAGATAAGTCTTGCTCCTTTTCGTCAAACTATGAACTCCTGCCCGAGCAAGCCTGGTCAGCTCCATATCACTATACTCGATTTTCATCTTGTTCCAAATCTCGGGGGAACAGAAGAAACAAGGGATTTTTAACACCATTCGAGTACCTCCAGCCGAAATAGTAACTTCGAGCCCGAGACTCCCTCCAGTAAAAAACCAACTGTTCTTCCAGAACTTGTTGGATGTAGGGAATCCCTATATAAAACCCCTCTTTTTAGGGTCAACAAAAATATCGGCTTCCCTACTCACTTTCGTCCCCTTAGGTACCCAACAATATGGCGGATTAGACATAAGGAAGTAAGTTCCCGTCTTACCAGACTGCCTCAGCGTGAAGAAGTACCTAATTTCACTCAGGGAAGGCGGCGACAAATTCATCCGGTTGTACATGTTCCACATGCACATCAAAATTTTATAGCTATTCGAGGCCAGCTGAGCCGGAGCGATCCTTGCTTCAGCCAAAAACCATGCAATGAAAGGCTGAAGAGGTGGAGTGACGCCGCAGTAGAGCATGGATCCGTAGATTGCCACCATGCCAGGGGGAGGGTTCCACGCAGCTCTATCACCCGCTGGAATCAAAGTGACCGAGTTGGGCAGATCGAATCGGGAACGATACTTTCCTATCTCATCAGCCTCGACCATATTCGGTTCAGAGTCATACCCACTCGAGCTGTCAGCAGAGAAAGAAAGACGAGATGCCTTAAATGCCTCTTCAACTTCGATCTCGTTAACGGTCTGCTTCTTGATCAGAATATCGCCCGAGTTGTGTTTACAGATTGCACTTGTACTTTGATGTTTTCCCATCCTTCGAAGAGTTACCCTGTGGTCAGAAATATCAGAATCAGAACCAGATGAACTCGATACAGAGCTAAAAGTGATGTCAGGGTGAAGTCCCGAGACATCAACTTCTAGAAATGGAGGCTCATCTAATGGGATATCCCCCAGTAATCGTCTAATACAAGAAACTAACTGGAACTCCCCACATTCTAATGCGTCGAGAGCGACATTAAAAAGACGATGACGGGAAGATGACTCCATTAGAAACTAACATTGAATAAAGAATTGATAAGATCTTCAACGGAGAGTCACGACTATCTGTAAAAAATCTGGGCCAGAGAAAAGTTATTTCTGCTGCAAATTGCTCCAAATGAACCAGTACAACCTAAGATGAAGAATTTAAAGAGAAAATGACACGAAACCCTGGGTTTTCAAGGCGGGAAGTAATGGTGATGAGGTTTGATGATGTAGGCGGCGCATGGGAAGACTCATAGGTCGTTTCTCTTAAATAACCTTGAAAAATGAAGAGGTAAAGTACACGTGTCAAACCAAGAACTAGCCCCAGTTGTCAGAACTTCAAAACATCGCCGTTATTAAAGATCTCACGTGAGGGGGTGAATCGAAGTTACAGGGTCACCATTAAGACACACCATCATGACAAGACGTCAACCCAGAAATTGAAAGGATATTGAAAATTAATTAAAATACTTTTGCCCGAAGAAACCTTGTTCAGCAAAAATATTTTAAGGGGGTATTGTCGTATGTGAATTTTACCAGACGTACACGTCATTGACAGAGAGGATAAAATTGCCAGGTGGACATCCAAATATGCACTCAGGAAACATCCTACAAGGCATCATTGAAGAGAAGAGGCCCGAGTAGAGGCCCGAGTAGACAGGTATTAAAACAAGACCTGCATCAATTAAACATACTCGGGGCAAGCAGAATGCATTTTCTACTCGGGATCAGGAGACGTCACTTGGGGCCAACACACATCATATCCTACTCGGGATAAACATGACAACCGAGTAGGAAGCCTAACAAGTAGTTCACAAGTTGAGTCACGCAAGGATCTTTATCAAAGAAAGAAAGAGAATGTCAAGCATAAAGGGTTCCTTATTCGAGAACACCTCTATTCCCTCAAAAGGACTACGCTCTTATAAGGAAATAAATTATAATCGAACTACGTTACTAAAGTCCCATTCAATCTCAATACAAGTCTCTGAAACAGGAAAGAAGACAAATCTACTTCAAACAAGAAACCAAATCACAATTAAATGCAGAGATCTTTTATTACTTGTATAGAGTAGATTATGATTCTATAAACATATAAATAGACCCATAATCTCGTCCAAAAAATAGATAGAGCATACACAGAAAATCATTGCAAAATTCAGAGAGGAAAAAGAGAGATCGAGAGCTTGTAATATTCCAAATTCATAGTGGATTTTGGCTAGGTTGATCATTCAACCACCCGTAGACGTTTCTCCGGTCATCAGAGCTTTACCACGTAAAAAACTCGTGTCTTGTTTACTTTCTCCTTCTCTCTCTCTCTTTGAAATCTCAGCCGAAATCCGATCCTTGTTGACTTTTCTAATACAATCCAGAAATCAACGTCAACAAATCTTAATCGAATACCCCCCAAAACTATAGACTTTTCTTTAAATGTCTGAATTGAATACATCCTTAAATATGTATAAAAAAAATAATCAATTTTTTCGATCCTTAAAACTTAAAAGACCCATTAAGAGAATCCCATAACCATTAGTACTATGAATGTCGACTTCAATTGGGTTTTGCTGGCACCCAAATTATTAATAGCGCAACGACGGCCCATTTTTTAAGACAATTATGTTTATAGGCTGCCCAGCTGTGACTTGTGAGTGATGCATTCTAACTAAGCCGCCGCCCTCCATCCTTAGCCTTAGGGGTGGCACTTGGCAGGCACAAATAATTGTCAATGCCATGCTGAATGCTGATGTCCTCACAACATGACACACCAAGTTATGACACGCGGGATTCGTTCAAATTAGGTTAATTTAAGAGATCTATGAAATTTTGTGTGATAACTAAAAACGATAGTTAGATTTATCTTCTGTTTTTTTTATGCTCTTTATTATAGGAATATATAGGATTATGACATTTTATAGCGGGTTTACTTATCGTTAATCAAACTCAGGAAAGAGAATTATATTATTTATTTGTGATTTCTTTTGTTTAGAAATTTTTTAGAGAATTAAGTTATGCAGATTCATTTTCAAATCAGTAATTAAGTTATTAGAATTTGATTTCTCTCACCCACCCTAAGAATTAAGTTTCATTTCCCAATTGAAAAACGGAAATCATATAGTTTTACTAAAATATCCTCAATTATAATAATTAAAAAAAAAAAAACTTTTTCCATTTTGTCGTTCCATTTTAGGATTGTTTTCTATCATTCTTTTTCGTTCATCGTTTTTCTCCGAATCGTGCTATATATACAATTTTTTATCTTAGATTTCATACATATATGTAAAAATCACATTGATGAACATTATTGACTTGTACTGATTCTATATTTATAAATATCGAATCTAGTATAAAATCATGATATATATATATATATATAGCTTTATATATATGTTGCGTTGTTTAAGTTTTTTTTTTTTCCTTTTTCTGTAAAGCATAAATTTTGTATATATATACTACAATGATTTTTTTTTCTTTTTCCGTGAAGCAGGTATTGCAAATATACTTGAATGACTTCATTTTTTTTAATGAAGTTATCTTAATAGATCTGTATCTAATGTTTATTTATTTTTTTCAAATCTAAATTACTCCTTAATTTTTAATTATTATGGACTAATTAGTTGAAAGTTTACAATATAAAGATGTTAATTATTATAATTATATTGTTATGAGCGGTATAAAAAATAGTTTTTTATAATATTTCAACATATTATTTACACAATGACCGTTTTGTAATCCACTATATATCATTTCGATTCCTTAGTTGAAATAAACAAGAGAATAAATTTGATTTCATTTATGATTCTTGAATTGTTAGTAAACACTTGAATAGAATTTAGTAATTTAATTCCGATTCTCCTCCATCCTCTTTCAGTGGACTTGAAAATTTCTCTATATATATGGGTAGATTTTCCAATAATGACTTTTTTAAAATGCACACTTTAAACACCTTGAATGATATTAAATGAAATATATTGAATCTTGATATGATTTTTTGTGTGGATTATAAGAAGATTGAAATACACTTGTGAAAAAAATTGAAAATTTTCGGGCATAGGAACTAATTTTTTACGATTTTTTTGAAGATAAAACATTTAAAATTAGAGAAATACAAGAAAAAAATGTTCTCAAATCCAAAAAAAAATCAAATTTTTTCCAAAATATGCATTTAAGTTTTCTTAGAATGCATACAAAAAATTACAACAAGATTCAATATATTTCATTAAATTTCATCAAAAGTGCTTAAGATGTGTATTTTAAAATTTTCTCATTGGAAAATCTCTCTCTCTATATATATATATATATAAAATTTTAAGTCAGTGCACACTAAATTCGTTAGTGCGCTAGATGTTGACCATTAGATTCATATACTTTGATTCAAAGTGTATGCACTTGTTAAAGTTTTTTCATCATCAATGGTTTACGTACAACGCTGAATGCATCGAATGGAAAACCAATATATATATATATATATATACAACAAAAAGAGAGAAAAGTCTCTAACATTTGCCTTGAAATTACGTATGACCCACAACATTCTCAGCAAACTCATAAATTTGAAATATATAAAGTTAAGACTACAAAATTAATAGGCAAATAAACAAAAAGAGGACTACCAGAAATATATGAATCGTGAAAACACCAATCAGAAAATTCCTTACTTCGCCATAATCAGAAAACATCATCATTACAATTCATTCCTTTTGGTAGCTTAGTCTGGGTCCACCAAACATCCTCAATTTTTTTTTACGTAACATGCTCTAGATTTCAAAAAAAGGCAGCAGAAAATAATCCAGAAAGGAAAAAAAAAATGCAAATCTCTCTCTATATTTACTCTTTTAAAGCTCCGATCAACCAATTTGTAATTTGTCCACCTTTATCATATACTAGTTATTCTTATACTTATGTATGTCCACCATATATTTCTTTTACTTTCTACAGTACTTGAGAGAATCATTATTATTTACCAATTCTCCCCTCCAGTGATATGTGACTATACACACCAATCTCTACATGATTTATCAATTATCATCAGCATTATCACCACCTCATTCACAGTTTCAAGAGTTTGATTATTGATCATCATCGTTATTATACCTCTCAATTAAGCTTGATAGATCTGGGGTTCATGTGACCCATGAACCTCTCCTGATCAGTAAGCGCGTGGCGGAAATGGCAACGGTGGCCATAGGGACAGACATCACCGGCAAGGACCATCCTGCAGACCTCAGTCTTGTATCGTGGGTGGCGGATGACGGGGCGGAGCTCTTCGATTCCGTGAGCAAACTGGCAGTGGTCGCCATAGGGGCACGCGCCGGTCTCTTGCCATTTGTTGCACAGCTCAGTCTTGAACATGCCTTGGTTGTACACTTCCAGCTCAAGTGGCTCCTCCTCTCTCTTCCCTCCCCGCACATACACCTTTTGCTGCATTAATTCATCAGCATGCATGAGAAACTGACTATTGATCACCTCACATTTCAATTCAAATGCATGCATCAAAGCTCAACTAACACAAATGACAGTCTGACACCCAACTTCAATTAAGTGATAAAGTGTATCATTTTGGTGGGCTATTTGGTATAATGTAGTTATCACTAAGGTCCACAAAGACAACCAACAATCCCTTATCAGATGATTCATATTAATTTACATATCAACCGGCATATTTGACTCTACGACCTTTGATTGAAAACATTGATATAACATCACATTGTTTTCCCAAATGTGTTTGTGTACCTGTATCTTTATCTCATTGCTTCCATAAATATCAATAAATTTCTCCTTCGTTACACTTTTGATAAAGAATAACATTACTCTAGCCAACATATATATGTGACAAATTTTGTATCCAAGTCAATTTGATAATTGATCTAATAACATATTACGGTACTTAATTAATAATGCAACAACTAATATGATATATGATCAAATCAGCTATTATAAATTAATATTAAGTTATTAACTTACTTAATAAACGTGTTAGCAAATTATACTTCAATATATAAATGTATATTCTCTTTCTCTATATATGTAGACTAGTTAGACATTTGAATTGTAAGAGTTTTCTTTACATATACGTTCGGTACTCAAACTATGTAGCATGTTGTAATTGGCTCAAATGTAAACTTTTTGAAGCGAAAATCTTGATTTGCACACAACTACACAGGTGTATCCACTAAACCACGCGACTACATGCCTACAACGCCATTCTCTTATTCTCTGATTAGTCACATAAATGGCATTTTCGTTAATAAAAAGAACAATATTAATATAGAGGGAGGGTGTGAAAAGTAATTTTACCGCAGAAGTGAGAGGAGCGGCGGCACGAGGACGAGCTTTGCTGTTACTACTGGCGACAGCAGCAGCTGGAGCAGCAGCAGGAGGTGGACCCATCTTCAAGTATCCATTAGATCTGACAGAGATACTCTTCGGCAGCGAAACTCTCTTCACGTCCACATTCTCCATCACGCTAGTCGGACTCTCAACACAAACCTCCTCCCGATGATCTCCACCGCCGCCGCCGCCGATACTCAAACCTCGCATCCCGACGTTGACCATGTTCTCAAATGACGTCGTGGCGGCACTGCTGCTGATGTTGTCGAAGTCGTTGGAAGAAGCTGCCGGCAGGTGATGGTGGTCGTTGACGGTGACGGAGGACTTGATGAGGAGGCCGATGTGCTTGTTGAGCTCGCGGTTAACGGATCGGAGCGAGGCGTTCTCCTGGCGGAGGATCTCCGCATCCTTAGCCGCCTCGCGGAGGCGCGTGAGGCAGAGGCTGTGGCGGTTCACCATGTCCTGATGTTGCTGCTGCTGCTGCTGCTGTTGCATTAAGAGGCGCGAGTAGTAGAGCGCGTCGTTAACGTTCATGCTTGGCTCTCTAAAAGGCCTCTCCTGAGCCAACACGAAAGGCGAGTACAGCGAACCGAATCCGTCGTCGTTATGACTCTCCGGCGACTTCGCACTCGCAGCGCCGATGTTGCCATAGTCAGAGTTTGATAAGCTTTCGTTCTGCATTTGCTGTCGATTCGCAAAAAACAAAACAAAAACAAAAATCGAATAACAAGAAAAAAATCAGATCTAAAGCAATGAAACAGTAACTAATCAAAAAAATCAAAAAAATCAAAAAAATCAAAAAAATCAATGCAAATAATTACTTGACCTACAAGAACTCAAACAACAAACAAAAGAATCAAAAAATAAAGAAACACAATCAGGAATCAACACTGAAACGAACAGCGCAATCAATCAAGAAACTCATCGTTTTAGTAATCAAAGTTCATCAAAAAAGAGCGATAATCATGAAGAACAATATTACGAATCAGCTACTAAAATCATCCATACCTGTCGTTCAGTAATCAAAATTCATCAAATGGAAACCATAACCGAAGAAAAAAGTTGAATCACGTGTTAACAAGTTAGTAAAAACAAAAAATTATATGAGAGAGCGAAACGAACAGAGCAATAATGAAACATCAAAAGACAACTATATATTCAAGGAAAAAACTCGAATAAGATTTTAAAAACAGCTCTAATTAACAAAAAATGAGAGATTGAGAGTGAAGCAGACCTGAAGAGAGAGGGAGAGTGCGACGATTTCTTGTGAACGGCGAGTTCTAGAGAGAGAAATCGGTTAGGGTTGGGTTTTTATAGTGGGGAGTGAATTTGGAGGGAAAAAAAAATCAACGAGGCATGTTTGTTGTGCGAGTGTGTGTTGTGCAAGAGAAACCAATCTCTGGAAACCGTTTTTAAACAAACAAATTGTTTTCTCAAAATTTACTTCAAATGCCCTCGCGATTGGCTAGGAATGGCGTGTTCTATTGAGGATGTTTGGTCATTGGACTATTTTTTGCGTGCAAATTGTACAACTACCTGAAAGAGCTCACCGGCGAGAGAGATATTAGTTAGTTACATGCTTTTTGGGCAATGAAAGTGAACGTGTTACCGAAAATGACGTAAATGGCCTCATCGTTTGGATTTATCTACGTTTACGCCACTATTCAGAAGTCAGCTCGACATGATACAGATTATAGTGCAAGTGTTTTCTTTTCGTTGAATTAAATCATGTTGGTTTGATTTGATCGGACCGCTGGAAGTCGATCTATCATGTTGACTTTCTAAATTCATCCACTGGATGACTGATCTGGTATCGTTATAATGGTGACGTGGCATGAATTGAGTGGTTCATGTACAATAACGGACTACTTATGGGTTCTATGATATAGTGTATGTATCACACCATAGTTAATTGATACATGTCAGTATTCACTATTTTCATATCACAAAAGATTATTTATTTATTTTATTTTTTGAAAAGGAATCACAAAGTTGATAGACAAGAAAATAATAATTTCTGTTTTTAGAGAAGTATAAAATCCAATTTAATCAACTTTTTGAATTAACAAATTTGATCATTTTAATATATAAATTTGAACATGTATTTTGAATAAATAATCCTTTTGACAAATTGAATTATTATTTTCTCTCGAATAAAACCATCCACCCAATCTAATTCATTCTACTAATATATATATATAATAAAATCTAATTGCAATTTAGTAGTGTAGTTATATTGAATTTAATATGTGAATATTGGATTAGAATGTGGTGATATACATAACTTGGTGTTAACCACGTCTTTTAATAAATGTTGAGAATCCAAATCCAAAATATACATATATATAATGTACCTTCTCTTTTTAAGTTAGTATTTAATATTACGAAGATTCGAGTCTTATTATATATATTTTAAAAACATTTATAAAGAGTGGGGGTTGTGGAATAGAAGTCCACTAATATTTATTTATACAAATAATGAAATGTACGTAGAATCCATAATCTATTATGCAAAAACAACATTATATAAGAGTATATTGAGTTACAAAAAACTCTTCCCAATAACTTGAATTGAACTTCTTTTTATTGTTTTTTAGTAAATAAATTGGAATTTTTAGTTGATAAAGAATAAAGATAAGAAGGTAAGCTTCTAGCGGTTAGGGAGTATTTGATGATAGCTTGATTTTGAAGTTAATTGAGAGAAAGAGAGAGAGTGTGTTGTGCTGGTGGTGTTGGGGTTTCTTAATTACAACAATTCATGAAGACAGATTAAGACTTTTATACCAATTAAAAAGCAAGCCAAAATTAAATATATATTTAAAAAAAAAAAACAAAGCCATCATGATTTTTTCCAAGGCAAAAGAAGTTTGCTTCTTTATCACAACTATAACTACTTTTATATTTTTTGACCTATAGCTCTCTTTTCAAGTCTCATATATCAAGGTGTTTGGTGAATAAAACACCTCCCATCCCCACCAATGGAAATAGGAATTGCAATTGGAAAAAACCCTTCAACTTTTATTTTTATGTGTTATGGATGGTTGTTAAGTTGGCCAATATAATTCCTGTTTGATGACATGTTATAAGGTTTGTGATGAAATCAACATTTTTTTGTTTCAATTTCGTTTTCATTACAGTTTGGCCATGTTAATTGGTTTTTGTTACGGGTAGATGTTGCTAGGTATATATCATCATGGCAAAGGGTCTCCTTGGTTTGCAAAATGAGTTACTTTCATTCCCACACTTAGTTTGTATTATGGTAGAGATGTACAGTGGGTCGTGACAATAATTCAAACATGGACCATTTCCGTTCAGTTAGGTTTAACTACGAGGTAGAACCCAAACCCAAATCTAAACCCGATTTACTTATCAATATAGGTTTATTGTCCCAACCAAACCAAGTCTAAGCCTGCAATTACTATTAAGGAATGTTTGGCACGCCGCACAGCCAGTACATGATTGGACTGTATTGAATAGTTTGCGGTGGATAGTATTTGACTATGTTGAACTAAATTTAATACTTTAACAAGGTAAATTACCAAATTAGTTAATATATTTTTAAAATTAAATTAAACATTTATAAACTGTTGAAATATTAAATTAAAATATAATTATAAATATTTATTTAATAAATAAGTATTTTTTGTTAAAAAAAATAAAATTAAAAAGTAATCAGATTTTTTCTCCTCTGAAACCGTCATCGAAGCTTCTTGCAACCTCTGGTTCTATTTCTACACTCCTGTCACCATTCTCAACGGTGGCAGAAGACTTCCTATTATCGTCTATCTCCATGGATGCGGATTCGCGCTCCCCTCTCCCAGCTTGTTTGCCAACGATGACTGGTGCCATTAACTCACCAGAGAGTTACGAGCTTTTTCATCTCCGTCAACTACTGGCTCGTGTGGGCGCGTACAGAGCCAGTTGACCTTTTTTTAGGTCATTGCCAGCTTCCGTTCGTGGAGGAGACTGGCCGACGACCTCAACGACGAGATCGTCGGCCGGTCTCCTCCTTGAAAGAGGAGGTCAGCCAGTCTCCACGATGAAGTTTGGCTGACCTCATTATTTTTTCAATTTTTTTTTTAAAAATTATTCAAGTTTTTTAAGTGCTGTTGAGAAACACATCTCCCCACTATATAGTTTGATAAGGTTCAGATTGTATAAAATCATATATGGATGTACTAATTAGTTCACCGTATACAAAAATACTACCTCTACCGCTTATATTGTTACGGTTATACAAAAATGTTACCGATTTAACTATATATGAATTTATAAAACCATTTTGATTCCTTTTTTTATAGTTACTATTATTGTTACTGACCCGATTAGGATTCTATATGTATACATATTGTTACTTTATTGCTTTGTCACCAGGGTCAGCCCATATGGGCAGTAAGTCCAGAATTTTGTTGGGGTCCCCAAATGGTTCAATCGGTTTATTATTTTTTTGGAGTTTCAGATCCAATTTATTGTAGTATAAATATGGTCCAATTTCAAACATTGCTTTTTTTTAATAAGGCACAATTATCTATATCTAGTTTAATTTAATAGAAATAAACATCAAAACCCAATTGATTCAACATATCAAATTTAATTTTACATTATTTGAGAGTCCAATTTTTATTTTTAAAGAATCCAATTGAATAGCTACATTTATTTGCCAGCCTAGTCAAAATCACCACTCACTCACTTCGTGACCCCGTCGTAGTCCACTTTATTTACGAACCTAGTCCAATTGAATTGCTAACCTTTCTTTAATGATAATAATTTTTTATAATAATACTCGAATACCGACCCGTCAGTATCCAATTTGTGAGGAAAATGTAAAAAGTAAAAGAAAAAAAAGACTCGTGTTGCACTCCCATTGGTGGGGTCAGTATTTTGGATACTAACTAACATTGTTCTAATTTTTATATAGGACCCTGATTTTTATTAATATTATTAAATGGCTCGAGTCCCAAATTGTCTGGAGAAGGCTCTGTTTGTCACATAGGTGATTGTGACATATTGTTATTACCGTGTCACTCAAGTAATGTGACATATATTGATATTGTCGCATCATTAGGGTAATTGTGACACTATGGATCATCAGCTAACTGATTAATTGGTTGTTTATTACTGTATTTAATTGTTACAAGATATAAATGTTTATACAGTATTTTTATTGTCAGGACCCACTCTGACTCCTCTCTTGAGTACGAGGAATGTCCTGTGATCTGAACATTTTACTAACATGGTAAAAGAATTTCGACTAAAATTCCATTACAAATACGTGCTCTTAAACATATATATATATATATATATATATATATATATATATATATATATAATGTAGGATACAAAATGTATATAACTGCAGACCTTTTATTGCTATTTCCGTTCATTACAAAAGCTGTCAGTCAAAATCCCGACCAGACAAAATCTGACCACTTTTAAAAAAAAAACCTGACCAGAAATCCGACCACGTTCCGACTACGTTCCAACCATTCATCTCAAAATATGAACATGAAAGTCAAAATGTATGATTCTTATGCTTCATGATATAATCGAGTTGTCCACCTTAAAACTGAATGGTCCGCACAACCGAGCAGCTACCTGGAAAAATATTTTAAAAGTAAAAGGGGTGAGCGCTATCACCCAGTGAGTGAATGAAAACTTTTAAAAACATGAGTTTTCTTCTTAAGTAACTTTTTCAATGTACATGTAAAATATATAATAGAAATAATTCCATAGTAGTTAAAGATAATATATCTACTTTCGTATTTAATAAACTGATATACATCTCTTTTTTGAACAAGAACAAGAACAATATAATTTATAAAATCTTAATCTGCACCAAATTAGTATCCAGAGATAATCTTCAATACGTACGCCGAATCACTTCGCACATATGCAGAGTTGTGAATAACTTCTGTCATACACGTGCAAAACGACTCATCTGACACACACATGTATAGAACGGCCCAAAAAACCAACAATAACCATAACTGAGGAAAGGTACAGACATGGTGTTTTTATGAAATCAATCATAATCTCTTCTCAATATTTATAAAAGCAATATAACTAATATTTTGAGTACTAATATAAGCATAAAACATACTTTGAGTTCTCTGTATAATCACCATAAATCATCAAAAGAAATAAAATACTTAGATGATTTGCAGGCAATAAATTTTAAACATAAAACTGTAAACTTTTGAGTTAAGAACAAAACTGAAAACTTTTTCACTCAAAACTTATACTTCAAACTTAATTCGAACCAAGTACGCAAGGTTCCTCTACTTCATCTTCTTTCCTTATCAATCGCACAAAATTAGAATATGTGGAATTCAAAGAAGAAATCAACAAAAAACTCTAAAAATAACATGAGAACTCCACTGACTTCCTTTCTCTTCTCTTCATTCTCTTTCCTTTCTTCTACTCGATTCTACTTCTTTCTAACTCTAATATCCCTTTTTCCTCCTTTACATATAGATGTGGATAGACACAGCTAAGTTGTGAGCTGGTTATCTAAAAGCTCACAGCTGTCTGTCAACCAAACAAGCTACAATTGCTTACTTAATTAATCACTTTTCAACTTTTTTTAAGCCTTTCAATTTGGGCCTTTATTGGGCCTAAATGGTTTGAGCCTTACAATTCACCTCACCGTATAAGAATTTCGTCCTCGAAATTCACTTACCTAGCCTAAACATATAGAGATACTGATTTCGCATCTGATCTTCATGTTCCCAAGTCGCCTATTCTATTGCATGATTTATCTATAACACCTTCACTAAATGAATAACCTTAGTATGTAACACTTGTTCCTTTCTGTCTAGAATCTCAATATGTTCATCTTCATAAGTCAAATCTTCTCTTAACTTCACTGGTTGTTTGGTTAAAACATGTGTAGGGTCAATTATATATTTACGAAGCATAGAAACATGGAATACATCATGAATTCTTGAAAGTTCTGAGGGTAAAGCTAAAGGGTATGCCATTGCTCCCACTCCGCCAATAATCTCATATGGACCAATGTATCGCGGACTCAACTTCCCACGTCTTCCAAATCAAAGTATACATTTCCAAGGTGAAATTCGTAAGAACATATAGTCACCCACTTTAAATTCAAGTTCCCTTCTCCGCTTATCTATGTAACTTTTTTGCATATCTTGAGCAACCTTTAATCTGTATCTGATGATTTTGATCTTTTCTGTTGTGATTTGAACAAGTTTTGGACCTAACAACTTTCTCTCACCTACTTCATCTTAATATACCGGTGTTCTGCGTTTTCTCCCATATAAAGCTTCATAAGGAGTCATTTCAATGCTAGCCTGATAACTGTTATTGTAGGTAAATTCTATCAATGGTACATGCACATCCCAACTTCCTTTGAAATACATCACACAAGCTCGAAGCATATCTTCTAACGTCTGAATAGTACGCTCTGATTGACCGTCAGTCTGCGGATGAAAGCAGTACTAAAATGCAGTCTAATTCCTAAAGCCTCCTATAATTTAGGCCAAAATCTAGATGTAAACTGAGGATCTCTGTCTGACACTATAGATACCGGTGCGCCATGAAGACGAACTATTTCATCAACATAAATTCTGGCTAATCTATCAAGAGTGTAAGTAATACCGATTAGTAGAAAGTGTGAAAAATTCATAAGTCGATCAACTATCACCCATACACTGTCGTGACCACTATGACTATGAGGGAGTCCTACCACAAAATCTATGGTAACATGTTCCCATTTCCATTTGGGAATAGGAAGTGGTTGCGAAAGTCTTGCTGGTTTCTGATGCTTTGTCTTAACTTGCTGACAAATCAAATATTTAGAGATGAATTTTTTATCTCTCTTTTTATACCTTGCCACCAGTAATGCTCTTTCAAAGTACGATACATTTTAGTACTTCCTGGATGTATCGCATAAGCTGAAGAGTGAGCTTCATCTAAAATTTCACCTTTGAGTTCCTTAATGTGTGGTACAAAAAGTCTATTACCTAAAACTAATGTACCATCACCTCTCAATACAAAATCAGCTCGTAAGTTTTTATGCACTTCTTCCTTCAATTTAACTAAATAATAATCTTGAGTTTGCAATTTTCGTATACAATCAATCAAAATAGGTCTAACCTGAAAAGTAGCTAATAATGCTCCGAAATCACATGTCTAAGGATGCACATTTATCCCCGGGACCCTAAATCCCCGCCCCCATCCCTATTTGAGAAATTTTTTAGGGGAAAAATAGGAAAATAATGAGGATGGGGATGATTTTCATCCCTAAATTAAAATGGGGATGGGGATGGGAGACCCCTCCCCATTTCCCCATTTCCTCATTTCCTCCACAATTTAATTGAAATGGGAATGGGGATGGGGATGGAGTTCCCCATTTCTCCATTTCCCCCAAAAGTATATAAATATAACTATAATATATATTTGAATTATTTGAAACATTTTATGTTGAATTTGTAATGCATTGATATTTTTTATTTGTAATGAAAGGTTTGTTTTTTTTAATTTAATTTATAATTTTTAGTTAAATAGGAAAATGGGAAAATGGGAAAATGGGGGACCGGGGGATATGAGAAAATACGGAAAAATGGGGAAAATGGGGAACTGGGATGGGGATGGGGATGAAGATGGGGATGGGGATGGGGATGGGGGGGGGACCTCCCCCCAAATATTCCCATCCCCATTTTCCCCAAATGGGGAAATGGGGATGGGGGGACCTGTATCCATCCACATTCCCCAAACGTGCATCTCTACACATGTCTCTAGCTTAACTCTCAACACTCTTAATTCAGCTAATAATGGAAGGTAAATCATCTTCAAATGAGCCATAAAACTTGAAGATTTTCTGTTGAGTGCATCTGCCACCACGTTTACCTTACCCGTATGATATTCAATCGTACAATCGTACAATCATAATCTTTAATCAACTCGATCCATCTTATTCAGTTCTTTCTGAGTGAAAAGATATTGCAAGCTTTTATGATTTGTATAAATCTGACAAGTGACCCCATATAAGTAATGCCTCCAAATTTTTAATGCAAACACAACTGCAGCAAGTTCTAGATCATATGTTGGGTAATTCTGTTAATGCTTTTTTAATTGTCTTAACGCATAAGCTATCACTTTACCATACTGCATTAAAACACAACCCAAACCATGTTTAGATGCATCACTATAAACAACAAATCCATCACTTCCGGCTGGAAGGGTAAGTATTGGAGTAGAAGTTAATCTCTCCTTGAACTCTTGAAAACTCTGTTCACAAGCTTCTGACCACTCAAACTTCACATCCTTCTGAGTTAATCTTGTCAATGGTGCAGCTATTTTAAAAAATCCCTCTACAAATTTTCGATAATAGCTTGCTAAACCCAAGAAACTTTTAATTTCTGTCACACTAATTGGTCGTTCCCAATTCACTATAGTTTCAACTTTTTGAGGATCAACATAAATACCATCATCAGAAATCACATGGCCTAAAAATGTAACTCTATCGAGCCAGAATTGACACTTGCTAAATTTGGCATAAAGTTGATTATCTCTCAGGACTTGTAGAATAGTTTCTAAATGCTCTGTATGCTCCACCTCATTTCTAGAATAAATCAAAATATCATAAATGAGCACAATAACAAAGTTGTCTAGATAAGGATGAAATACCCTATTCATCAAGTCCATGAAAGCCGTTGGAGCATTAGTAGTCCAAAAGGCATAACTAGAAACTCATAATGCCCGTAACAAGTTCTGAAAGCAGTTTTTGGTACATCACAGTTTCTAATCTTTAACTGGTGATAACCTGTTCACAAATCTATCTTGGAGAACACCTTTACTCCCTGAAGTTGATCAAACAAGTCATCAATACGTGGGAGTGGGTATTTATTACGCACCGTTGCCTTATTCAATTGCCGGTAATCGATGCATAAACGTAATGTTCCATCTTTCTTCTTAACAAACAAAATCTGTGTCCCAATGGTGACACACTAGGTTTAATAAAAATCTTATTCATCAATTCTTCTAATTGAATCTTCAACTATTTCAATTCAGTTGGAGCAATTCTATAAGGTGGAATAGAAATTGGAGTTATGCCTGGAGCCAAATCTATCACAAACTTAATGTCTCTATCTGGAGGTAATCCATGAAGAACTTCAGGAAACACGTCTGGAAATTGTCTTACCATAGATATATCTTCTAACTTCACCTCAGTATCCCTAGTATCAATTACATAAGCCAAATAAGTAGAACATTATTTCTTGAGCAACCGTCTGACAGTAACAGCAGATATAACACAAAAAGGAAGAATCCGACGTTCACCACAAAAAATGACGTCTGTTGACATTGATTTCTGGATTTCTTCAGAAAAGCCAACAAGGATTGGATTTTAGCCATAAATCAAAGAGGAGAGAAAAAGAAAGTAATTCGATACAAGTTTTACTTGGTAAAACTCCGATAATCGGAGAAACGTCCACGGGCGGTTGTATGATCAACCAAGCCAAAATCCACTATGAAGAAAGTAATTATAGCCCTCGATCTCTCTTTCTCTCTTTAAATATTTTGGTATGACTGCCGTGTATTCTATATTGTCTATATATTTTTCTGGACTAGATTATGAGTCTATTTATATGTTTATATAACCTTAATCTGCATTGTACAAGTAATACAGGATCTTTGTATTTAATTGTGATTCGGTTACTTGTTTGAAGTAGATTTGTCTTCTTTCCTGTTTCGGAGGCATGTATTGAGATTGAATGTGACTCTAGTAACGTAGTCCGATTAAGACTTATTTCCTTATAAGAGCGTAGTCTTTTTTGAAGAAATAACAGTGTTCTCGAATTGAGGAACTCTTTATGCTTGACATTCTATTTCTTTAGAATCCCTCTTTGATAAGGAACCTTGCGTGACTTAACTCGTGGATTACTCACTAGGCTTCTTACTCGTTTGTCATGTTTATCCCGAGTATGATATGATGTGTGCTGGTCCCGAATGACGTCTCATGATCCCGAGCAAGGATAATACCAGCAAGCATGAGCAACATCGTTTGAGCTCGAGTGGAAGCATTATTTAACCAGTCCCGAGTATCGTTAACTGATCCCGAGTAGGTTTCATTAAACATCTGCTTACTCTGGTTTTCTCTTCTTTGACACTGTCTTGTAGGATATTTTCTGAATGCCTATTTGGATGTCCACTTGGCAATTTATCATTCTTGTTTGATGACGTGTTCATCTGATAAAATTCACATATGACAATACCGCCTTAAAATATTTTTGCTGAACAAGGTTTGTTCGGGCAAAAGTATTTTAATCAGTTATCAATATCTTTTCAGTGTTCGAGTAAATATCTTGTTATAATGACGTGTTTTAATGGCGACCCTGCAAATTTGATTTGCTTCTTTACGCGAGATCTCTAATGATGGCGATGTTTTGGAGTTCTGACGGTGAAAGCCAGTTCTCTTTCTGACACGTGTCTCTTGCCTCTTCGTTTTTCGATAACATTTATGAGAAACGACCTGTGCGTCTTCCCATACGACGCCAACATCATCAAACCTCATCATCGTTATTTCCCGCCTTGAAATCCTAGGGTTTCATGTCGTTTCCTTTTTAAATTCTTCACTGAGAGACATCGTTGGTTTATTCTCAACAATTTTCAGCCGCAAAATTTCTTTAAACCCAGATTTCTTTACTCAGAAGTTCACGATTATCCGTTGAAGATCTTGCATCAATCTCAATTCAAGGTTAGTTTTAATGGGGCCATCTTCCCATCATCGTCTCTTTAAAATTGCTTTTGATGCATTAGAACGTGGGGATTTCCAGTTAGTTTCTTGCATTATACGATTACTAGGGGATATCTCTGTAGATGAACCTCCATTTTTAGAGGTTGATGTTTCTGGGCTTCACCCTGACGTCACTTTCAGCCCTATATCGAGTTCTTCATCTAGTTCTGATTCTGATATTTCTGATCACAGGATACCCTTTCAAAGAATGGGAAAACATCAAAGCAGATGCGAAGTCCGTAAGCACAACTCGGGCAATATTTTGATTAGGGAGCAGATTGTCAACGAAAGTGATGTTGAAGAGGAGTTCAGGGCGTCTCGTCTTTCTTTCTCTGTTGACCGCCCGAGTGGGTATGACTCGGAACCGAATGTGGTCGGGGCTAATGAGATTGGAAAGTATAGCTCCCGATTCGATCTGTCCAACTCGGTCACTCTGATTCCAGCGGGTGATAGAGCTGTGTGGAACCCACCCTCGGGTATGGTGGCAATCTACGGATCCATGCTCTGCTTCAGCGTCACTCTTCCCCTTCAGCCTTTTATTGTCTGGTTTCTAGTTGAGGCAGAGATCGCTCTGGCACAGCTATCCCCAAATAGCTATAAGATTTTGATGTGTCTGTGGCATATGTACAACCGCATGAACTTATCGCCGCCATCCCCGAATGAAATCAGGCACTTTTTTACGCTGAGGCAAGCGGGCAAGTAGGGGATCTACTTTCTTATGTACAATTCACCGGATTGCTGGGTCCCTAAAGGGACAGAAGTGAGTCGGGGAGCTGATACCTCTGATGACCATAAAAAGAGGGGTTTTATATGGGGATTTCCTACATCCAATAAGTTCTGGAAGAACAGTTGGTTTTTTACCGGAGGAGGTCTCGGGCTCAAAATTACTGTTTCGGCTGGGGGTACTTGAACAGTGTTGAAAGTCCCCTGTTTCTTCTGTTCCCCCAAGCTTTGGAACAAGAAGAAAATCGAGTATAGTGATGCGGAACTGACCAAAATTGCTTGGGCAGCGGTTCACACTTTGGCAAAAAAGGAGCAAGACTTATCTCTTCGATGAATCGAAGATGATTGAGTTCGGCTTCTTTGAAAAGATTTCGGGCCAACGTAGGCGATGTAAGTGATTTTTGCAACCTCTTCCTTATTGTTATACATTTTGTTTTGCATTCTGACGCGTTTCCTTTTTTCTTCTAGTGTTTGATATAAACGTCGTCTGCGATCTTCAGGCTTGCCAAGTGAAGTCAATTATTCAAGCGAGTTGGAAAGAGGTGGCTCGTCAAGGTGGGGAAGGTATCGCCACTCCTGAGTTTGATGAAGAGACTGATGCCGCTGAGGAGCAAGTTCCCAAAGACGTCCTTGAGAACGTTTTTCAACCGATGGTTGGGGAGACTAGCGGTCTGAGTGTCCCGATCGATACTCAGCTACCTATCGATCGGCAAAGGAAAAGTGAAGGTGTTGGTGAGGAGCCTGTCGAGCAGACTGATACTGGTGATGTAGGTAATCCTTCCAATAAGACACTCTGGAGGATCCCGCAGCTGATCTCAGTTTCCACCGTTCTCCAGGTGAGAAACAGAAGGCAATCAGCTCTCTAACTCGTCCCCTCAAGGT
Source organism: Dipteronia dyeriana (assembly GCA_032871835.1). Lineage (NCBI taxonomy): Eukaryota > Viridiplantae > Streptophyta > Magnoliopsida > Sapindales > Sapindaceae > Dipteronia > Dipteronia dyeriana. Next base: position 50,148,781 of record CM065303.1, on the reverse strand, counting down.
TCCTTGGGTGGTTACTTTCATCGATTCCAGCGATGAAGATATTATGGCTGAGGCTTACCCGAGTGCTGATGTTGGAGTATCGATAGATGTGGGGGCTTTGAAGCTGAACAGAGGTTCCCCTCCTCCTGAGGTTGAGAATCTAGGGGTTGAACCCTCGGGGGTTTCTTCACATCCTTCTCCCCAGGATATGTTACGGGAGATGTCATCTGGTCGGGCTTTCATTGGGGAAGACCGTTGGAGCAGTTTTTGGGATGACTCCCTGACCGAACGTCTTAAAAAAAAATTCAACGGTGCATCTTATGTAAGTTACCTTTTATTGTTTTGCTTGTTTGCCCGATTTTTAGATTTTTAATTGTACTCCTTTGCAGATGGTGGCCGAATTTGCTGAGCTAGTTCAGACGCAGCAACATCAAGCTGATCGAATAAGGCGTCTGGAGGCTCAGCTGAAGGAAAGTGAGGAGGGTGGTGCTCGGGCCGAAGCGGCTTATCAGCAAGAGGTCGGCTCTGTACAAATATTTGCCGACCATTGTCTGGCGAAGCAAGTTGAGGTCGAGGAGAGGGCGTCTTTGGCAGAGGAGAAGGCAACATCACTTCCAAATCTCTTATCCTCTACCGAAGAATCCATACTTATGGCCGAGCAGGAAGCAGAGCAGTCTAAGTCGACATATGAACATAAAATTGAAGATCTGGAGCGCCAAGCATTGACAATCAAATCCTTATCCCGAAAGGCTAGGCTGGAACTTGAAGTACAAGGGGTAGATCACTTTAAAAGATCCTCTGCTTATGATGCCCTACTCCTTCGGGAGTTTCAGGGTGGGCTAGTTTCAGCCGGCGAGTTCTTTAAAGTTAAGAATAGGGCGACTGAGAAGGCCCGAGCCAATTGTGAGCTATCAATTAAACAGCACGTGGACAGGTCCTTGGAGTCTCTTCGGACTCAGATGAAAGAATGAAGAGCTTACTACCGTAGCCAAGGTAAAGAACCCCATCCCATGCACTTAGAAATTCCGTCCGAACACTCCATCTTGACCTTTTACGCTAGTCAAGAGTCGGTCGAGGGTGTGGTTCCAGATGTTGGGCTGGTCCTGGGTGAGGATTACAACCAATGGATGGATGATACTGTCGACACTATTGCTTGGCCGTCTAACGAAAGCCTGTTCCGTGAATACGAGATGGTGCCAGACCCGAGTATCGGTAAAGGATTGAAATTCTCACAACCTTAATTTTTGTAAACTGTAACCATTCTTTTAAGAGATCAATAAAAGTCTATCTTATTCTGAATTGAATGGTTTTGATCTTGTTCATTGTTGATTGTTACCGAGTGTTTTATTACACTGGTTGACGTTTGGGTAACTTAACCGAGTATTATTAAACCGATCGTTACCCAAATAACTTTGATGCCAAATATCTTATTAAACTGGCTCTTCAATGTTCGGATAACTTAACCGAGTATCTTATTAAACCGGTTGTTACCCGAATGACTTTAATTGCCAAGTATCTTATTAAACTGGCTCTTCGATGTTCGGGTAACTTAACCGAGTATCTTATTAAACCGGTTGTTACTCGAATGACTTTAATTGCTAAGTATCTTATTAAACTGGCTCTTCGATGTTCGGGTAACTTAATCGAGTATCTTATTAAACCGGTTGTTACCCGAATGACTTTAATTGCCAAGTATCTTATTAAACTGGCTCTTCAATGTTCAGGTAACTTTACCGAGTATCTTATTAAACCGGTTGTTACCCGAATGACTTTAATTGCCAAGTATCTTATTAAACCGACTCTTTATTATTAACCGAATCATCTTAAAACATGCAAGTTTATACTTGTGTTTTATACCTGGTTGCTACCTGAACATTACATCAAGGCTCACCATGATCATATGTTCGAGTCCTTACGCAATACCAAGGACATCTCCCCAATTTTTATGCGCAAGGGTTTGCCAAATCGTTGAGCTCTTTAAATAAAAATTGCTCAACATAGCTACGCATTTCACCAGAATTTCTCTCGATAGCGTCCCGAGCATTTTTCCAGAATCTGGTGCATCGGGTTTGCCTTTTTGCTAAGGTCGATTTGACCTTGCTCGGCTGGCTGGCTGGCTTGCTCCTTCGAGCTTCTCTGCCCATTCGGGATTTGATGGTCCCGAGTATTCTATTTGCATGTTCTTATTATCATGCTCTTCCATATGCTCTTGTTATCATATGCTTTCTTTCGGAAATCCCGAGTAATTTTTATTTATCACTGCAAAATCAACAAAGATTTAAATTCCACAACTAATATTTATCCTCACTAATATTGTCCTGACTAGAAAAAAGAACAAAAAGAAGAAAAATAATTTAAGGATAGAAAATCTTCAGATATTGGGCATTGCATGGTTGGGGTAAAACCCCTCCATTGGGTCGTGCAATCCAATACGCTACATGGCCAGCTATTCCGTCGATCTTGTATGGGTCTTCCCATTTATCAGCCAGGGAACCTGCGGCTTTATTTTTTGTGTTCAATGATACCTTCCTGAGTACCAGGTCTTCTAGCTGGAACTTCCTGACCCGAACATGAGAGTCGTAATGGCGAGCTATTCTTTGTTGATATGCCATATTTCTTATTTGGGACTTCTCCCTTTTCTCTTCTAGCTCATCTAGACTTTGTAATAGCATATCAACGTTCTGTTCTTCATCGTATAGCCTGACCCGGGGTGATGTATACGATGTTTCTATGGGGATAACAGCTTCTGTTCAGAACGCTAAAGTGAACGAAGTCTCTCCTGTTGAAGTCCTTGTTATCGTCCGGTATTCCCATAAAACTTCTGGAAGCTTTTCAATCCAGCTTCCTTTTTTGGCATCTAACTTTGCTTTGATAGTGTGCTTGATGATTTTATTTACTGCTTCTACCTGCCTATTTGTATGAGGGTGGGCCGGTGTGGCATAGTAATTGGCAATCTGATATTCCTCGCACAACTGTTTGAATTTTAGGTTATCAAATTGGGTGTCGTTGTCAGTGATTATAATGTATGGAACTCCAAACCTATAAAGTATTTTTTTCACAAAATTTGTGGTGTTTGCTTCTGTGATATTCACTAGTGCTTCAGCTTCTGTCCACTTTGTGAAATAGTCAACAGCTACTATGACGTGTTTTGCTCCACCCCCTGTTCCAGCTGGCATTGGGCCAATCAGGTCTAAACCCCACATGGCGAATGGCCATGGGGCTGTGAGGTTTCTGAGTTTTTTAGGGGGCTGCCAGATATCGTTGGCAATTCTTTGACAAGTATTGCAACTTTCCGACCACTGGTGTGCATCTGAGAAAAGTGTAGGCCAATAATAGCCTTGCCTAAGCACCTTGTGTGCTAAACTTCTACCCCCAATGTGGTTTTCGCAAACTCCTCCGTGGATTTCCTGAAGTATTCGATGTGCATCTTCTTCTGGTACACATTTCTAGAGAGCTCGGAAAAACCCCATTCTGTATAATTCTCATCTGATCAAGGTATACCTTGCTGATCGATACCTGATGCGTTTTGCTAATACAGGATCTTCCGGGAGCACGCCTTCTTCCAGGAACCTTTTTAGCTGAATCATTCAACAGTCTTGTGGTGTTCGGATTTCTGAAATTTCTAAGTGCTTCTGTTCAGCTGTACTCGGTTTAAGGAGATGTGTGACCGGAATGGTCTTTAGTCTGATTGTGGTTGTTGCTGACGATAGTTTAGACAATGCATCTGCCTTTTCATTTTCCTCTCTGGGGATCTGAGCAATCTTGTATTCTTTAAATTTTTGGAGGAGTTGTTTTGCGATGTCACGGTAGGCTATCATACCTTCATCTTTGGTTTGGTACTCGTCCATGACCTGATTGACAACTACTTGTGAATTGCTGAATATCTCAACTTCGTCTGCCCCGAGAGCTATGCAGACTCTGAGAACATCTAATAGTGCCTCATACTCGGATTGATTATTAGTTGCTTTGAAATCAAATCTCATGGCACATTCAACATCATCTCCTTCTGGAGTGCATACTACGATCCATGCCCCGCTGCCATGAGTGTTTGAAGAACCATCAACATACAGTTTCCATGGGAAATCTTTACCCAAGATTCTTTTTGCTTCTAGGTTTGGTTCTGTGAACTCGGCTATGAAGTCTGCCACAGCCTGTCCTTTGAGGGATGTTCTGGGGACATAATGAATGTTGAATTCACTTAGCTCGATTGCTCATTTGGTCAGTCTTTCTGAAATTTCTGGCTTTTGTAAAATTTATCTTAATAGGCAGTCGGTGAGAACCTAGATTGTATGGGCCTGAAAGTATGGTCTTAGCTTTTTTACTGCTGAAACCAATGCTAAGGCCATTTTCTCTGCCTGTGAGTACCTGGTCTCAACTGGTAGGAGTGCCTTGCTGGTATAATACACTGGTTTCTGCACTCATCTTCTGTTCGGACTAAGACTGAGCTTGCTGCAAGCTCAGTTATTGACAGATATAACTGAAGTACTTCCTCCGTTTGTGGTTTTGAGAGAATTAGGGTCTGTCCCAAGTACTCTTTTATTTTTAAGAATGTTTGCTCGCACTCTTCATTCCATTCGAGTCCTTTCCCTTTTTTGATTATTTTGAAGAAATGTGTGCACCTGTCTGTAGCCTTTGAGATGAATCTTCCCAAGGAAGCTAAACACCCTGTTAGGCGCTGCACTTCTTTTAACGTTTTGGTGAGGTCATTTTCTGTAGGGCCTGGATCTTCTCGGGATTAACTTCGATTCCTCTTTGGTGAACTTGAAAACCCAAGAATCTTCTTGAAAGGACTCCGAATAAACATTTGTTCGGGTTCAACTTCATCCGGTATCTCCTTAGGACATCAAATGTTTCTCGGAGGTACAGGGCATGCTTATCAGCCGAGATACTTTTAGCCAGCATGTCATCAATGTACACTTCCATGTTCCTTCCTATTTGCCAAGTGAAGATTCTGTTGACTAGCCTTTGATATGTAGCACCCGTATTTTTCAAACCGAAGGGCATTACTGTGTAACAGTATAAACCCTGATCTGTTGTGAAGGCTGTATTTTCCTCATCGGCCATGTTCATCCTGATCTGGTTATATCCCGAGTAGGCGTCCATGAAGCTGAGCAGTTTGTGGCATGCTATGGCATTCACCAGTTGGTCTATCCTTGGAAGTGGGAAACTGTCTTTTGAGCATGCCTTGTTCAGATCCGTAAAGTCTACGCACATCCTCCATTGCCCATTTTTCTTTTGAACGAGGACTACATTGGCTACCCATTGAGGGTAGTTGACCTCTCTAATTGATCATGTAGCAAGTAGCTTTTCTGCCTTTTGTTTGATTGCCCGACTCCTTTCGGGATTGAACGATCTTCTCTTTTGTATCACTGGTTTCACATTCGGGTCTACTGCTAGATGGTGAGACATTATTCGGGCATCTATCCCGACCATATCTTCGTGACTCCAGGCAAACACATCTTTGTACTCTTTAAGCAGATTGGTGAGGTCCTGCTTGACTTTCCCTTCCAGGTTAGCCTCGATATTGACCTTCTTATCTGGTTCATCTTCTTTTAATACCACTTCTTCAACCGGTTCTGTTTTGGTTTCATTTGACCCTTCCCTTGGATCAAATTCAAATGATAAGAATTCTTTATGCTGACTTGGCTGCGTTATGGTGCACACCTGTTCAGCATCATTCTTGTCTTTGTATACTGACAAGTTTGCTCTTCGGGCCATCTCTTGGGATCTCTTGACTACCCTGACCCCCTGTTTTTTTCGGAAACTTGATCATTAATGCATAAGTGGTTGTCACGGCTCTTGTTTTATTCAGGAATGGTCGACCCAATAATGTATTATATGGCCAATTGTCCAAATCTACCACCACGAAGTCGAGTAGGACAGTCCTTTAGCATAGTGTCGTTCCAACTTTTACGGGTAACTTGACCGTCCCGAGTGACCTGACCTCAATCCCGCCAAACCCTCTGAGTGGAGTATGGAAAGGCTGTAGATCTTTTCGGTCTAACCTGAGTTGATCATAGAAGGATACATTGAGAATGTCTGCTAAACTCCCATCATCTATCAAGATTCTCCTGACTTCCCGGTGACCAATCCGGGCACTTATGACCAAGGCGTCATTGGGCCGAACGTCGACGACATAGGAATCTGCCTCTGTGAATATTATCCAGTCCTATCCTACCTTTACCCTTTTCGGGTCTGGCTCAACCGAGTTCACGTCAAATTTATTCCTTGCTTCTATTGCTTCTCTGATTTCCTGAGTTCGTTCTCGGTTGCTTTTCCCAATAGATGGTCCTCAAAATATGTATGTATTATCTGATTGGCTTCAGGACTGGCTCTTTGATTTTGATCAGGGTTGAGATCAGCCTTAACCTCTTTCTTAGTTTCTGATTTCTCATATTTTTTCAAGATTACATCCCGCAGGTGCCCTTCCCGAATAAGAGTCTCTATGTAATCTCTGAGCTGGTAACACTTTGAAGTCTCGTGGCCGGTTTTCTTATGAAATCTGCAATACTTGGTTGTATCTTTTTCGGGCAAACTGAGACTGTCGCCGTGGTTCTTGCACCATATTATTCTCTTATCGGATGGTCAGGATTTCCAATTGTTTTTTTCGAAGAAGGGTATAATTGGTGTATCTGCCTCGGTACTTCTCTGTGGATTGTTCATCATTACGCCCGTTACCCCCGTCTTTGTTTTTCTCCTTGCTGTTTCCTTTCTGTTTTCCGTTTTGATTCTACCCCTTGGATTCGGCATCCTTCTGCTCGGGCTTTCCTCCCTGCATATAGCTTTCTCTAGTAGCTAACGCTTATTCCTCGGCCAGTGCGTATCCTCTAGCCATATCCATCATGTCAGCATACCTGGTCAGTCGAGCTCTTCTCAAATCAAAAGATAGCCTTCCATTTTGCAGGTTGTTGATGAATGTAGCAATTCTTGATTCATCGTTTGCACTGCCAATTTCTAATACTGCTTGGCCGAATCATCCCAAGTATTTCTTCAGTGACTCATCTTTCCCTTGCTTTATTTGAGAAAGGTAAGCCACCGACTTTTTCCCTTGAACATTGCTCAGAAATTGCCTTGAGAAGCTCCTGCTCAGTTCTATGAAATTTTTTATGCTCGCTGGGGGCAATCTCCCGAACCATCTTGAACCTGTGTCTCCTAATGTTTGTGGAAAGTTGAGACACAGTAAGGGATCACTGTGGGCATATTGAGCCATGACACTTTTATATCGTCTGACGTGCTCCTTTGGGTCATTGTCTTTCTTGAACTGCTCCACGTGCGGCATCCTGAACCTTTCTGGGAAAGGGGTCCGTAAGATTTTCCTAGTGAATGAACTATCATAGTCATCGTCAAATAAATCGTTATAGCCATAACGTCTGACCAGTGCATCAATCTGACGCCTGTTGTTCTCGACTTCTCGAATTAGGCTCTGGATTATAACATCTCTGTTTCCCACCGGGCTTCCCCGACGGTTAAATCGCTAGGTGATCGTCATTCCTCTTTCTAGCTCTTCACTCTGATGTCGAGTTTCTCGTATAATTCCGTGATGACGCTTGCGATGGTGTCGATCACTATCTTCTGATGATGATCGATCCTTGTACCTATCATATTTGCGGTGTCTAGCACATACTGTCTGATCATGGTTCTGCCTCTGGTGTGGTTGTTCCTCTTCAAGCGTTTCACGTACAGTCTGGTTGATTGGGGTAGAGTTCCTTTCGATTTTCGGTATAGTTATTCCTGGCCGTACTACCACCTAACGAAGCCTTACAGGTTGAAGATTAGGAGTCTGTACTTCTGCAGCCAATATATCAACAGTCTGTGCAACTGCAGCTAATAGATCAACCTCTTCCCTTGCTGCATCTGCCACCAATTGCTGTAACGCCTCTCGAAAATACAGTGTCAGGTCTCTGCTGGTTGGAGGAATTTACTGGATCCCTGCCAGGTGTGTGGGTTGGTTTTTCGTGTTTACTGTAGGATCTCGTGATGTACTGTCAACATGGAAGTTATCCGGTAACTTTTGGCCATTCCCATAATTGCTTCTGCTTCCTGCCATGGCTGTTAATTAAATCAGAGGTTCAACCCTCCTTCCAGCGCCAATTGTTGACGTTGATTTCTGGATTTCGTCAGAAAAGCCAACAAGGATTGGATTTTAACTATAAATCAAAGAGGAGAGAAAAATGAAGTAATTCGACACAAGTTTTACGTGGTAAAAATCTGATGATCGGAGAAACATCTACGGGCGGTTGTATGATCAACCAAGCTAAAATCCACTATGAAGAAAGTAATTACAACCCTCGATCTCTCTCTCTCCTTAAATATTTTGGTATGACTGCCGTGTATACTATATTGTCTATATATTTTTTTGGACGAGATTATGGGTCTATTTATATGTTTATAGAACCCTAATCTGCCATGTACAAGTAATACAGGATCTTTGTATTTAATTGTGATTCTGTTACTTGTTTGAAGTAGATTTCTCTTCTTTCCTGTTTCGGATGCTTGTATTGAGATTGAATGTGACTATAGTAACGTAGTTCGATTATGACTTATTTCCTTATAAAAGCGTAGTCTTTTTGAAGAAATAGAAGTGTTCTTGGATTGAGAAACCCTTTATGCTTGACATTCTCTTTCTTTAGAATCCCTCTTTGATGAGGAACCTTACGTGACTTAACTCGTGGATTACTCACTAGGCTTCTTACTCGTTTGTCATGTTTATCCCGAGTATGATATGATGTGTGCTGGTCCCGAATGACGTCTCATGATCCCGAGCAAAGATAATACCAGCAACCCAGAGTAACATCGTTTGAGCCCGAGTGGAAGCGTTATTTAACCAGTCCCGGCTATCGTTAACTGATCCCAAGTAGGTTTCATTCAACATATGCTTACTCGGGTTTTCTCTTCTTCGGCACTGTCTTGTAAGATATTTTCTGAATGCCTATTTGGATGTCCATATGGCAATTTATCCTTCTTGTTTGATGACGTGTTCATCTGATAAAATTCACATATGACATCTGACTCTCCTTGAAGTGTAAATTTTACTTTTTTTTCGAAAGCAATCTACTGTAGCATGGTGTGTAACAAACCGAATCCATTCCCAAAATAACATCAAAATCACATATATCAAGCGGAATCAAATCAACATGCAACTCATGCTTACCTACTATGACCTTGTTGTTTCTATATACATTCTCAGCCAATAAAGATTCACCAGTAGGTGTAGGCACAACCATACTAGAATCTAGTGGTCTTAATTCTATATCAGCATACACCGTAAAAGATCGAGATACAAAAGAATGAGTAGATCCAGGATCAATGAGAACATGAGGATCGTGGCCAAAAATGGTTGACATACCTATAACGACATCTGGAGTGGTCTCTGCATCTTGCTGAGTCATAGGTAAAACTCTTGCTTGAGTACGAGGCCTACCTGACTGGCCTCTCTGTTGGTTGCCTCTAACCTCTGCTGCACTAGCTTGGGTTTTCCCTGTAGTTGTAGATCCTCCTGCTCGAGATCCCTTCTGTTCTTGAATCTGACTAGAGCTACTTTGCATTGGTTGAAAAACTATATTTCTCTCTCCGTTGCCTCCCTAGACTAACTCGAGGCAATCTCTTTTTAGAGGTCCAACATGCCCACATTGATAACAACCTGATATCCCCAAATAACACTCACCATTATGGTACTTTCCATGTCTGACATAGAGGACACCTACCTCTACCCATACTAGCACTCTGTTGACGACCACCCATTGGTTGTTTGACTGATACTTGGCTAGAACCAGGTCCACGACTCTGTTGATAGTTACTAGTCTGACCTGAAAAACTACATGTTGCCCTAGGCATTTTGCTATAAGAGCCCACTGCTGACTAATTACTGTGATTTTGTTTATGTTGTTCAAATCTATGAGAATCATTAAGGCCGTTCTCCATTCTCAATGCAGCTTCAAATAACTTACCAAACTCAGCATGCCCAGAAGTAGTCACTATTGTCTAAATTTCTGATCAAATTCCATCTTCAAATTTTCTGCACTTATTTACTTCATCAGCCACTACGTATGGAGCAACCCTCGAAAGTTATGTAAATTTCTTCTCATATTCTTCTACTATCATAGATCCCTACACTAGTCTGAAAAATTCAGCTCTTTTCAAATCTTAATAGAAACGAGGATAGTAACGATCATTAAACTGCTTTTTAAAATCATCCCAAATAATTCCTTCAGAAGTTCTTCTTTGTACTGACGCCCATAAATCATATGCTTTTTATTTTACCAAAAACGTAGCAAAAGAGACCTTCTGTTCAACTGTGCACCTTATAACTTCAAATACACGTTCCAGTTCATTCAACCAAGAACTAGCATTATCTAGATCTCCAGTTCCATCAGAATTCGTAGCTCCCAACTTACGTGTACGCTCAATAGTATTCTATGGCACCCGTGTTTGGTACTGAACCATGGCAGTCAATAGTTCTATAATTATATCCATTGGTTCCTCCCTATGTTCTGGCACATAAGGTTGAGCTATAGGTGGGTGAGGGTGTGATTCTGTCTCATTTTCACCTTGGTTATCACTCCTCTCTCCTACGTCAGCTACCGATCTCGTGCGTGGGCGGCTAACTCGACGCATGATGCTGTTACAAAAATCAAAGTTATGCTTAAATGCATGAAACTAAATACAAATAATTATTCTGTGGTCTAAAGAATCATCGACCTGCTCTGATACCAAGTTGACAGGACCCACTCTAACTCCTCTCTTGAGTACGAGGGATGTCCTGTGATCTGAACTTTTTACTAACATGGTAAGAGAATTTCGACTAAAATTCCATTGCAAATACTTGCTCTTAAACATATATATATAAATAAATAATGTAGGATACAAAATGTACATAACTGCAAGTCTTTTATTGCCAATTTCGTTCATTACAAAAACTGTCAGTCAAAATCCCGACCAGACAAAATCCGACCACTTTTAAAAAAAAAACCAACAAGAAATCGAGTAGGAAATCCGAATAGAAAATCCGAGTAGGAAACCCGAGTAGGAAATCCGAATAGGAAATCCTAACACGTTACAACCATGTTCCAACCATGTCTGACCATGCATCTCAAAATATGAACATGAAAGTCAAAATGTATGATTCTTATGCTTCATGATATCATCGAGTTGCCCACCTCAAAACTTAAAGGTCTGCACAACCGAGCAGCTACCTGGAAAAATATTTTAAAAGTAAAATGAGTGAGCGCTAACGCCCAGTGAGTGAATAAAAACTTTTAAAAACATGAGTTGTCTTCTTAAGTAACTTTTTCAATATACATGGAATAATATATACTAGATATAGTTGTATCATGTCAAATAATTTCATAGTAGTTAAAGATAATATATCTACTTCGTATTTAATAAACTGATATACATCTCTTTTCTGAACAAAAACAAGATAATTTATAAAATCTTAATCTGTACCAAATTAGTACCCAGTGATAATCTTCAATACATAAACCGAATCACTTCGCGCATACGCAGAGTTGGGAATAAATTTTTCCATACACGTGCAGAGTGACTCAAGACTCTTAACATCTGTCATACACGTGCAGAGCGACTTATCTGACATACACAAGTGTAGAACGGCCTCAAAAGCCAACAATAACCATAACTGAGGAAGGGTAAAGATATGGTACTTTTATGAAATCAATCATAATCTCTTCTCAATATTTATAAAAGCAATATAACTAATATTTTGAGTACTAATATAAACATAAAACATACTTTTAGATCTCTGTATAATCACCATAAATCATTAAAAGAAATAAAACGCTTAAATGATTTGCAGACAATAAATTTTAAACATAAAACTGTAAACTTTTGAGTTAAGAACAAAACTGAAAACTTTTTCACTCACAACTTATACTTCAAGCTTAATTCGGACCAAGTACGCTAGGTTCCTCTACTTCGTCTTCTTTCCCTATCAATCGTACAAAAATACAATTAGAATCTATGGAATTCAAAGAAGAAATCAATCAAAAACTCTAAAAATCACATGAGAACTCCACTGACTTCCTTTCTCTTCTCTTCCTTCTCTTTCCTTTCTTCTACTCGATTCTACTTCTTTCTAACTCTAATATCCCTTTTTCGTCCTTTACATATAGATGTGGATAGACACAGCTAAGTTGTGAGCCAGTTATCTAAGCTCACAGTTGTCTGTCAACCAGACAAACTACAATTTCTTACTCAGCTGATCACTTGTCAATTTTTTTTAAGCCTCTCAATTTGGGCCTTTATTGGGCCTGAATGGTTTGGGCCTTACATTTATGAAGTATTTATTCACTGTTTTATTCGTTATCAATGTTTATGAGCATGATACAGGTTTTGGTACTTGAAATTATTATTATATTTTTATAAAGTTATATTAAGATTTGTAAATGTATTTCCACCAATATCAAATGCTATGTATGAATTTACTTAGGTTTTGGCTCGTATTCTCAAGTAAACTCAATATGAATCAAACGAGACTCAACTGATGTGAAACTTTCTAGAGATGTGGAAAAACGTTTGGAAGATAAAGTTGGTGCTTGAGAGAGGATTGAAGACCAAGAAGAACTGAAGCAACATCGGTTCCTACAGCTCGCTAAAACGTGGTGCATTCCAGGTGACTTGTAACAGTATAGGGAGCGGGTGGCTAACCGTGACCGGAACCGTAGTCAATCATAAACATGCGTGGAACGAGAAATCTTCAGCAGAAAAAGAAAGTAATTGTTTTGAGAAATTCTTGTGTTTATTGGGAAAGGAAAAAAGAGTTTGTCTTCATGAAGAATAAGAAAGTCATGTATTTGAAGGAAAAGAATTCTCCTTAACAAGAAGACTTGTCATAAATGGGAAATAGTTTATGTGGAACAAGTAATTCTTAGGAGTATGGTTTTCTTTTATCTTAAACTCCTTATAACTAGTATAAATAGAACATTGTATCTAGGTTATTTTGTATAGAGTTAAGAAACACCATGTAACATCTGATAGTAATGAGATCCGGGTGAGAGATCCATGGGAATATTCGAGGAGGGAGTTAGAGATCCGTGAGTGATATTCAAGGGAGACCTAGGGGATATTGAGAGGTTCTTGGTGAGGATCTTGTGAGCATTGTGAGCTGAGAGTCATGATGAAAAGCTCTGTTGTGAGCTCGGGGACTTGGTAAGGCTCTATTGTATGGGGTTGTGGTGTGAGAGAGGATCCTAAAGTATATGGTTGTAACAACTTATCATATAATGGAATTTTTTCTGTCGTCCTGACAGCCCGTGGTTTTTTACCCGATTTGGATTTTCCACGTATATCTTGTGTTGTTATTGATTTATTTTCTTTCACCTAATTTTTTACTATAGACGTTATTAATTGCTATGAGTTATGGGCGTATATTAGGCATAATGATTATACGATCATCGGTTCAAAATCCCCAACAACCGAGTTGACTGCTTACCCCTCATCATTACCTTTTTACAGAGTAGTACCGGTTTATCGGAGATGAGTAATTAGAGTCATGGAGTTTCTTCAAAAGTGGGGTTGAACAATAGCTTGATTATTATATTTTTATTATTTGGACAACATTTTCGGTTTCCTTTTGTTGGTTTTTATTGTTTCTAATTGTAAGGATTGAATTCTATTAAATGGTTTTTTTGGAGTTTACATTTTAAGTATTGATGAATAAATTTTGTCTTTTGGGAACGTTAAATTTAATAGTTTGTTAGTTTAGAGGTTTTACAAATCCCAACTGAGTATCATCCTAGTTCGTTGGTATCGGATTTAGGGTGTTATAAGATTACTCGAGGAGAAATTGAAAAACTTTATTCAAGCAACTCAAACTTACCAACACAATGAACAGAGGTGGCAACAACAAAAACAGAGATTTCAGCAACTAGAGGCCTCATAGAGAAGAATTGAAGTGCAAGTCGGGCATATCGCTGAAGCTCTACAAAATCAAGTGTATGAAATATTGAAGTATCTGTCCTCCAACGGTTTTCATAACTTCGCCTCTCTTGAATGTCTATCCATCGGTGACTGCCCGAAACTCGAATCCTTTCCAGACACCGGCTTGCCAAACTCACTTCTGTAACTGTATATTCATGACTGTCCCTTGTTGAAAAAAACGGTGCAAAGGGAGAGAGGAGAAGTTGGTCAAAAATAGCCCACATCCCTCGTGTCAGGATTACTGGAAGATTCATGTACGATCCAAAGTAGGAAGGAGCTCTATTCTAGGTCTGTCAACTTTCTATGATTCAGTTTCTTTAGCCACCAGTGGTGAATAATCTTATTCCTTCTCTTATGTAGAAAGTTATTTTTCATTTTCTATTTCATCAGTATTAGTACCTTGTGTCTTATATACAGAATGCCCTCTTAATTTGTCTCTTTCGTGATAAGAAACGATGACTATGAAAACTAAGAATGTTCAATGGTACACTACGTGAAGATGGTTCACTCATGTCTGGTTGCATCTCCTCTTTCTGCGACAACATCGGTTTAGCAGAGGTAAGACTAGGGAGGGTACTTGAACCTAAACAGTAGATTTGATAACTATGGTGGTTACATGGAGGATGCTATTAAATTTAGGGGTTCCTTTCGATCTTCGAAAACGACACCATAATCAGGAAATCTTTGCCACCTCTTGGATTACAGTCAATTCAGATAGATAGCCCCTTTGAAAGCAATCCAAAGTCCCTCAGGCTGTGGTGCAGTGTTCAAGTTGCAAACATAAGAGTTGTTTACAGGTGTTTTGCAATTAGAATGAGAACTTGAGAAGCCATACTGTGTTTTATCTAGAGTTTGCAATTGCAAGAAAATGGAAGAATTTATTGGATGTAATGTGATTCTTTGGCATCTATTTACAAGTATCAAGTATGTCATACTTGTCATTCTTGTATTATCAGGCTGTATTACATAAGCTGGTAATGACAGTTCTCATAAAACATTAATGTAGCAATAACTAAGTGGTTGATTCCTGGAACACAACAAACAAAATGACCTTATTGGTTCATACCATATTACTCGAAAAAACTCCATATTAATATGAACAGCAATTACAACTAGCAAGAAGTGCTTCTAATACTATTATTTCTGGTTTTCCTCAAGAGCAGTTCTTTGTTATCAACTTGAGTCTGTATCTATTAATGGTACTGATATCAATACAAAATGATATGATATAAATGCATACTAGCATAGAAAGATTACAAAATTAAAAACTTACAAACACGATCGAAAACCATGCCGATGACTTTGTAGCTCTCATCAGAGACCGAAACAGAAACTATACAGGACTTGTACGAATAGGTTGAATTGAATTTGTTACAGGAGTAACATGGTGGTGTTTCACTTTTCAATGGATATTTGTACAAAACAAAGAAGTGGAACATTTTTATCACTTCACGTAACATCGGTAGTATCCGAATCATAGTCTTCTGTCTTCACAAATCGGCCTTTTACCCGCTTTCGTACATCAGCTCTGGCTTTTCGAAGCGGATATCGAATTTGGTTTTCCTGTCTGAAAACCAGTAGATACAAATTAATAAAATATGGTCATGTCTGTTGCAAATTTCTCCACACAAAAAAGGAAACCAAAGCACATTTTTCTTTGAACACGTTCAAAATTCCCAGGGTTTTAAGAGAATTTTCTGTCTTGACAAACACAGAGGGTTTTAAGAGAATTTTCTGTCTTGACAAACACAGAGCAGTACAATCAAAGTTCTTGTTTCGGTTACTAGTAAAGCATTTGGGATGGTAGAAAAAATGTTGGAAACATCGAACATTAGTTTTTCAAGGTTTCGTTTGGGTCTTGGAGTTACAGTAACCAATGTCTAGTTTCAATACGCTTATTTGATCCAAAAAAAAAAAGGTCTACATGATATCAGATAGATCAGAAAATCATCGATACTTACCGTCTTGCCTTCTTCTTCTCTTTGTACCTCATCATGGCATTTTCTCTGGCTTCCGAATGAGTACTCTCAGGGTCGGGGAAATAACTTGAAGCCTCTCCTCTTGCAATGGGTGACAGTATGCTATCAAGACAGTCACTATTTTCAGAGCTAAACCTTGAATTAGAGAAAGACAAAGTTGAATAATATGGTCGCATTTGGCGAGGAGAGTCCATATTTCCCAGAAATTTTTCCATTTGTAAGGTATCATGGTCCGCACTGGCAAAATGAGTTATGTAAACAGATGAAGCCGCAAAGGCATCCTGTTATGAAAAAACAAAATTGAAATGAAAGAAAGAAAAAGAAATTAATTTCAGAAATTAAATATAGGATTGATGTTGCCGTAAATTGTTTTACAATATTCTATCGATTAATGGTGTTGATAGCACAATCAAACAAATCAAAACAGAAACAATAATTCTAAGAAACCGGAAGCTAAATGTTATCTTTAAACTGTTGTCAAAGAAACTCATTGATATCCAATGTGTAACTAGGGAAAAAATAAACTTTTGCTGATGAGAAGACATGACCCTGCAACTCATTTAAAAACGTTTTTCTTCACACATCTTTTACAAAATTTGTTTGTTCATCTGCAAGACATTCTTATTAACTTTGTCTCAAGTTCCATTGTAAAGTTGCCACATTCAATGTATTTATTGATTCATTATAACCTTTCTTCTTCCCTTTTTTCTTCTTGGGGGAGAAGGGATGTAGGAGTCAAGGAAACAGTATTGACAGGACTAGTCGTTTAAAAGAGAGAGAAAAAAATAGGTCACGGATTCAAACCTGCATTGCTCTTACATTGCTTTTAAATGATTTATCAAGAGACAGATCCTTCTCTGAGGAGAATGATGCATACTTATCACCGACCTTAGCTCTGCTAGGATCTTGATCACCTCCAAAAAGTTCTTCAAAGTTTCGGAAAGTTAAATCGACATCAGGTATGTCAAAATCATAATTTGAAACAGTGTCTTCACAAACCCCAAGATCTTGCATGTTTTGTGACCACAACTGCAAAAATCAATAAACAAGGACTAAAAAGTTCACTTTAAGGGTTGAGATAAGGATATTTAAAGTTATACAAGAAGTTGTAAAACATGAAGATACTCATACATCAATTGAAAACAAGTAGTCCGCTTCAAGACATGCATTTATTGAATGACTTAACTTATAAGTTGCCTCAACCAGAACATTATGCAAATTATTATATAAAAAGTTGTTTACAAAAAATATGAGACACATTAATGACTATCTACGCAAATGTACATCAAGTAATATTTTTCCAATCAACGGTAATAACATAAACATACATAGACTTAACTAGTCATAAATTCCCTTATTCATTTTTCTAGTTAGTAAAGAGAAGATTTTAGGGTATTCTAATTCCATTCAAGAGATATACTTAAATTTTAATCTCTTTGTCTTCTAAAAGCAATGCTTGAATCCTTGAAGTCGGGCTGTTTTAATTTTTGACAAATATTGAGTGATTTATTGCTAACGATTCAAGTGGATGACTAGTGATCAAAAGACAAACCTGACTACTTTGAACCAGATTTTTGCATTGCCAAAAGGACTCTCCCTGCTCCATTTGGGAAAACGGCAACTGCAAAGGGTCCACTTTCAGCTCTTGAAGTGGATTGTCACTTTGCTGAAGACCAGTAGAAAGTTCCTGGGAATTATGCAAATCCGAAACAAGAGTTTCTTCAGTTTGTTCTTGGCCACGTATCAGAGGCAAGTGATTATTTCCATCGGTAAGATTAAGCCTTTTTAAGTTGAGAATCTGTTGCAAAATAATAGAAGAGTTCTGCTGTTGTTGGTCTTCATAATATACCTGCACAATGAAGCAAAACTCTTAGATGAGATACATAGGTTCTTATATTGTTCAGAAAGAAAACAAAAGTAAACACAATCAATTCAGAGATTCTTTATTTAAAAGCATCAGAAGAGCAGCCAGAAAACAACAATAACAGCCTTTAAGTTGAAAATCGAATCAACGAGAAATCCAATTTAAAATAGACCACGCAGCTTTTGCACGGTTTAATCCAATTTGAGATCCTTATGGACTACTATGGTTGATTCAACAACATAACAAATCAAGTCACAACTCAGGTTACGAGAGCTAATTAAGTTGGAAGTTCCCATATTGGTATATTTACGACATCCTCAACACTATCATCCACAAGAGCAGCAATTTGCCTCTAGCCAATTATTTCCGGAAGGTAACTAGAACCTGTTTCCGTTTACTCTATTATAACTAGACACAGAGACAGGTATCTCGACTTATAACTTACGTAATGATAATGTAATTGACTAAATTGGATATGGATGAATTCTCCACAAAATTAATTCATGAACTTTCAATTAAATCTCGCTCCTCTGTTAGGGGTAACGCAAAATTGAGGAACCTTGTGATGTTGAAATGCATTTCTTCAAGGCGACAACACAAGTTTGTTTTCAGGGTTGTGAACTTCAGACAAGTGAAGAGGGGTATTCAACACAATAGTAGTTTCAAGAAATTTACTAAGAAATTTATTGAAATCAAATGAATAAATAGCCAAATTTCTCGATAACATAAATTCACTTGAAAGTCATTGAATTCTTCTCACCTGACTTCTTTGACTACTTGATCCCATTTCATATTCTGCACCAGACACCGATGTTGCACAGCTCACTTTAGACGTAACTGAGATATCCAAATTATCTGCATCTGAATCCAGAGGACCACCAGAAGTGGAAACAAACCAATCTGAAATAGCATTGTTGTCCAACTCATTTAATTCAAAACCCAACATAGCCACAAAATCTTTTGCAGAAGGACATCCCATGTAACAATTGATAGTTATTTTCTGATGCTGGGAAGAGACAACATGCAGGCTCCGGTCACATCCGTGGCACATGAACATTCGATGATCCACACAACGAATATAAGCTGGTTGTTGTCTGCATATCTCACAAAGGAGGGCTCGGAGATGCCTACGGGACAGCGCGTTAGCTGAATGGACCTTCGCGTCACAGGAAAGGCAAAGATGCGCTGCATCAGCCTTGCAATAAACAACCGGTCTGTATGCTGTGCAGAACTCACAAGTTTTTTCCATTTCCTAATTTTTCAATCACAAAGAACTCCAAATTCAAACCTCACAAGTCACTTTCAACGTTCGAGATAAGTATAATCATAAGAACACCGGATTTTCCTGTAAAAGGAATCATTTCCCCAATATCAAAAACAAAACAATTCAGTCAGCATACTCACAAGATCTGAAATGAAAACCTCAGCATATCAAATTAAGTGTGTGTCTATCAAATAACACAATAATAAAATGGTAGAGATTCTACGCATATCCAAATAAGAAAAAAAAAAGGTTTATTTCAACTTCCTTAATTAGTCTTTTAATATTCAAAAGAGTAAGGTGGTATCTGTTTCAATAATATAATTAACCAGATAAGGAGATAAATTTTCCCATAAAAATTAATGAACACAATTATTCAAGCCATGTAACACAATCTAAATCATAAATTTTGTGTGAAAACATCAAAATCTTAAAATTCACTAAAACTTATTCAGCAATTCAGAAGTGTGATTAATATGTGAATTTTCAGAAAAAAAATTATATAATTTTTTTAAAAAAAATTGCTGCAAAATAATCTGAACTCATACACAGAAGATCTCAAATATAAAATTCAAAACCTTGAATTCACCTTTCAAAGATCAAGTTTGATGACTCCAAAGATGACACATAAACGCTAAATATATAACATAAACAAATACAATAAAGTGATAAGAGAGAGAGAGAGAGAACAAGAAGAAACCAACCTACGTATGTTTGTTTCCCGAGAAAACAGAAAGCCAAGTCCGAGAAAGTGAAAGAATCTGAGAAAAGAAAATAGAAAAAGATAAAAATGGTCAGCTCTTGAAGCTCTATCTCTCTGAGATTGAACAGCTTCTTCTGCTTTGTTTTTTTTATTTTTTTTTTCTTCTTCTTTATCTGTGTGTATGTGTTTTACCTTTTTTGGGCTGACGTGTGAGTCATGAGCGTGAACTTTTTGCTAACGTGGAAGTGAACACGTGGTATGCTTTGTGGGACCCGCCTGTGTTATCTACCCACCCATGAGTTCATTGACCCATGTGCATGTGAACTCAAACAGGTTCGGTTAAAACGAAATTTGAAGTGAATACTCTTTCAAGAGCAAAAAGGTTCTCATCTTGAAAGATCACGTGCTCTGGCCAATGGGCGTCTTCCACGTGTTTAAGTGATCGTCCAGCTGGAGCATCTGACTATCATTATTATTTTTTCAGAAAATAAAAAATTCTAAAAATAATAATTAACACTTGGATGAATCAAGAGTACCAAATAAAACATTATACCCGACGCACAACACTTAGTTTTTTTTTTTCTATGTAACATGCAACCTTGAGTCGGATATAACTTCTCCGTGAGAAGGAAAAAATGAATTCTTTTTATTATATGAGATTGATTCGGTAATAAATTCATCACACCTACGTTATAAGATTAGGAGTTTGAATCTTCTATTTATATAATATTATAATACTTTAAAAATATTAATCAATTTGGCTAAATTTGATCTTAAATTAAAAATCAATTTAATTTTTTAAAAAAAGGCAAGATTTTTACATAAAAATAAAAAAATGTACATTTTTGAGACCTGTCTCAATTTTAATTAATTTAAAGACATTATAATTAGATAATTTATTTTCTTATTTATTTATTTATTTTGTTAAAGCTCTATCGATATCTACCGAAATCAAACATTATATGCATTTTTTTGTCCGAAAATGCCTTATACATTATTGTAAAGTTTGTATGACGGGATTCGATCCCCCACCAATAACATAGAATGGGAGATAAACATCATTTGTGATCATGTGTATTTACCGAAATTAGACACTAAACAGGTCAAAAGTCTATCAAGATCCACAGAAATCAAACACTGCATCTAAAACTCCCTACACATTCTTTTAAAATATGTATGACGGAACTCTATCCCTCACCAATAACATAGAATGGGAGATAAACACCATACGTAAGAAGAATTGTTTTTTTTTGGTTAGTACATATGTTATATCTACTATATAAATATGTTAATACTGTTATGTCTACTATATAAATATATATTGCGTGCAATAAACTCACATATGACACGATAAAAGGAAATTTGAGCACAGTTTGTAGAGATATAAAGATTAAAATAATTTGAGCCTTATGATATTCACAATTTCTGTAAGACAATTTTGCTCCCTCCATAAATGGTGCTTAAGGTTATGAATAATTATCTCCCACAATTTCGTTCTTCAAATAGCAATACTTCAAAGTTAAAAAATCTCGAACCTTTAAAAAATATATTTGATTCTTTTAAAAAAATTCTCGATTCTTTCTAATATATGCTCGATTTCGTTACAAATATAATCGATTTAACTAAACATAATTTTCTAAAAAAAAATCGATCCTTTGAAAAATATTCTTAATTCTTTGGAAAAAAAATTCGATCATTTGAAAAAATTTCTCGATCCTTTGAAAAAATTTCTCGATCCTTTGAAAAAAAATCTCGATCCTTTGAAAAAAAATCTCGATCCTTTGAAAAAAAATCTCGATCCTTTGAAAAAAATCTCGATCCTTTAAAAAAAATCTCGATCCTTTGAAAAATTCTCGATCCTTTAACAAATGCTCGATTCTTTCAATTCTTTCAAAAATAAACTCGATTCTTTCAAAAATAAACTCGATTCTTTCAAAAATAAGCTCGATCATATTTTAAAAATGTTCGATTTGGCTTCAAATATACACGATTTAACTAAACCTTATTTTCAAAAATAAAATGATCGATCCTTTTAAAATAAAATGTTCATACATTTTCATACAAATACTGGACAACAAATCATAACGAATGAATACATTGTTAAACCACACAGAAATATATGAAAATATATAAACGAATATCACAAATATATGTTATCTACTTGTGTAGAATCTAGAGAGAGATAAGTTTTTTGGAGAGAAGGGAGTTATCGTTTTCAAAGTGCAGATGGAAGCACAATGAGAATAAAAAATAGATTATTGAAGGGCAATTTGGATAGTTTACCATAATATGTACCTTTTAAACTTAAGTTATTAAAGCGATGACATCATTGCAATAAAAAAAATGTGACATATCTCACTATTTCTACTTATTTTTATACATAAAGAACAAGAATGTAAAATACTAATCGATTACAAATGGTTAAAAAGCATCCATATTTATAAACATTCTTATACTCGTTCGAAATGACACATACCCTTTCGAATAGGTATGTCCTTAAAGGAACGACATTTTTTTTAAAAATACTATCTTTATAAAAAGATACAACTCTAATGAAATGATATGATTGTTATGAAAGTTCATAACATTTAACCAAATTTTAACGTTCGATAATACAACAATTTTCGACATTATATATATATATTCTAAATTCATGAAAAACTTAAACTATAATACAGCTAGTAAACGCACTACAATCTAGGCTGACATGGTCTCCTAAAATAAACAAACAATAGTAATTTCATAACTAAATCACGATGATCAATTCATTTCCAACAAAAGACATGATCATCATACATCAGACGGTCTACCAAAAACGAAAGAAGAAAAATCTCAAGCATGATTATATCATAGACAAGAAATCTCAGATAAGATTTACCAGAAAATCTTTGTACTACTTTGGTGATTAGTCATGTTGTGAAGAGAGAAATGTCACAATTTCCATTGCCAATTCTCACCTAAGTTGCTCATGCTTGCCATAACAAAGTACTTGTGAATATAAGATTTCATACAAAAAGCACTTATTTTTTGCTTCAAGTTAAAGCACTGTTGGAGTAAACTACTTGCTATTCTAATCTAAACACCCTCCGGTCCCTCCCTAATGCATGGTACTACTCCAAAATTGCTTTTGTAAATGTTTTTTTGGCACGTTAAGTAAAATGTCGAAAAGGGTTTGATATTCAAATGCCAGGAAGTATATTTCCATAAATTTAGGTCCTAATATATTCATCAAAAACGATATTAACTTGTCCAATTGGTCGGGGTGTTTTTATAGAAATCGTTTGGGACAAAAGCACCTGTTAGGTGCCTGTTCCAAATGCATTTCGGTTGATACTTTAATCTAAAGAAACTCGTGGAGAAGCATCTTCAAAATACTGTGTGAACACGAAAGAAGTTTATATATTCTCAACCAAATATTATAATTTAGAAACAATTGTGTTTTGGCCGACACGAAAACTCTTTTAAACAATCCAACAGCACTGACAGAGGCACTAGAAATCCAGAAAACATCAATCTTCAACATACCTAGATAGTAGATAGGCTCATTTCACGCTCCCAATATACGAAATCCAAATTTAATTACTACATTTAAATTGGGCTCTAAACAATATCACTAGTAGTTCGATTTCTCCATCACCAATAAAAGATTTCGAATCTACATGCAATCAAATGATAGTCACATGTCATTTGAAAATATACAGTTTGCAACATACATGGCTATACACAATGATGAAGACGAATGCACAAGTCCAATAATAATGCACATGTCCAAATGTGTCGAAAGCCTAATATGTTGTGATCTATTCATCAATAAGCTCATAATATCAAAATTACAAGTACAGTAAAATATCACAATTTTCTTTTAGCCGACTATCAAAAAATTAGATAGTCTTTGAGTCGCCAATACAACATTTGCAAACAATTCCAAGTATTTGCAAAGTCACTGTACAATTGTGGGCCTAAAACTGCAACCACCAAAATTAGAATTTGATATATAACACAAGGACCAGCAGATGGATTCAGGCTTTAACGGCAATCCAACTCCACAAAAAAAGAAACAAAAGATGATTAAGTACCGTACTTGAAGAAACAACCTGTATCAAAACAGAAGCAAAAAGAGATCAGAGGGACGATAACTACCATAAAGTTAACATACAATCAAATCTAAGACAGAGATGTAAAATACAAAAACGAAATAAAAGCAATAGCAAACTGCACAAACAAACAGACAATTTACAGTTTGCCGTGCAGTAGTAACTAGCAACCACTCAAACATTTATACCCTTCACACACAAACACACCACCCAATAATTAAAGCAGAAATAACTAAACAAGTAGGGTAGGGATAAAATAAGTGCCTAAAGCATGGATATGCAAAGGTGCCCCCGTCCAAAAGCAAAGAGATTGTCACAATACAATGAACTCTGCACAACACTAACAAGTCAATACGCCAATGTGTAGCAGCTTAGTTATCTCTTATATCTCCTATACTCCTCCCTATCAAGTGACAAACTATGCTTGTATGGAAATTTTATCTCAATGGAGCGTGATAGTCAGTGTTCTAAAAACTGGGCTAGGTGCCCGCCTAGACACTCGGTGACTGCCAGCCGTGGCAAATAAGCCCTAGTCGGCTACTCTAGGCAGCCGGGAGCTTAATTGAGGCCAGGCGCCGCCCGTCATTTTGATGTTGCATTTAAAAAACCCTTAAACTTTCTTCTTCTTCTTCTTCTCTGTTCTCTCGACTCCGGTTTCTGCTGAGGAATTACCTAGGCGCTGGGCTCTGGGCCACCGCCAGGCTAGCGCCTAGTGATTTTTAGAACACCGGTGATCGTAACACAAAGTGTACCAAAACAACTTACTTCACCCAGGCAACTATACACGATATTGAATCTTTACTCAAGCTGCACCTCAGAAGCTACAAACTTGCATGATTTATAATTGAGCACTTCATACTAAAAGCATCTACCCAGGAACTACTTCTGAATATGCTTAGTGCCCTCTCCTTTGTTTAATTCCAACAAGAAGTATACACACTCCTTAGTTCCTAAAGAGTCCCCTGCTGCTTAAAATCACTTTATTTTCCAAATAATGTATTAATAATAATTTCTAAACAAGACAGCATTAAAATAAGAACCCACAAAGATCAGAAAATTGAATACATATGCTAGAATTCCAAAGAGTATTCCACCATTACTAAATGATATAATACCTCCATCAACTTTTCTTTTCATGGACTTCAATCATGTCTTCGTCATCCATTCCTAGGCTACCAGGAGTAGCTGTTGGACCAATCTTGTCCCCGTCAAAGGTAAATACTAAGTTTTGAAAGTCCAGCTTCACTTTATCTGCGTACATTTTGAACAATCGCTCAAGCTTGTCATCCTACAAAAATAGAAGTGTTCTTCCACACTTAAGACCATAACATTGTAACATATACATGATACTGCAATATATATATATATATATATATATATATATATATATATATATATATATATAGAATAAAGTTATAATACAAGAAAAAAAAATGAGGTTATCTTATTTAGGCATCAATGACACACGCCTAAAACATGTTAAAAAACTTATACTAAACCATTTGATAAAATAAGTCCATTATCCGATGCCCTAAAAAGGATTAAGGGCTGCTGCTCTGCTTTTCTCCTCTGCAAAGGCCTGTCTTATTTGTTAGTTGCAAACAAATATATTTACACTCATTCCTTATCAGTTATCCTAAGATGGCTAATCATTTATTGCAAGTCTTCCACCAAAGCCTGCCCCAAGTAGTCATTCGGATTAACTGAAAACTAAAAATTCACATAACAATGGGAATATAAGCCCAAACATTCAGAACAAACGTATACCATGTACATGCGAAATTGCTTGGTTCCATCCTTATCCTGGACTTGAATAACTATTTTTGCTCTTTCACAGGGAGGCTTTGACGGTTGCTCAGCCACAGCTGCTAATGAAGTCTCCAATGAAGCCTGCAATGAACTACCAGATTTTCTTTTTGCAGACTCATCCATTCCCCGCAGCACATCTTCAGCTGAACTGGCAACTGACAACAGCTCTTGCTTCTTTAACCTGCATGTATAGTACATTAATTGGGAAAAACAGAAGCAATAACGTGGAAAGGAGGACAGAAATGTCAACACGAACACCAGAAGTGAAGAAAATAGAAGTTATTCACTACTTTGTAGTACAATACAAGCAGAAATTTTCATGTAAAGTAGTATAATATTATTGTAACCAGAAATCAAAGGACAACAGAATTGCTTTTCATTGTCATCCTCTTTTCAGTCAGCCATAATTACTGATAATCAATTATTCCCTTAATTTATTTATATGTCATACCAAATGATGAATCAAAAACAAACCTCACAAATTGGAAATAAAGCTACATCTTATGCAAACCATTACTATAGCAATAAAATTGAAATCACAAAACAAACATAAAATTCAACATGTTCCAACCCCATATCAGAAATACAAACAAAATTCAATCTAAAGCAGAATTAATGATAAGTCAATTACAAATAAATAACCCCTCGTCCAAGTATACCTCATCTCCTTTATAGTTGAATCCTCATCAAGCTGATTCTGAACCCCAACCAAAACTTTAGGCGGGGGAGGCAGCCAATCCTCCTCATCATCACAATTCACCACTGCTATTTCTTTTTTCTCCCCTTCAATCTTCTTCCCAACCTAGTCAACGATACAATTCCAAATTATATATATAAGAAAGAACATTAAATTAATGATATAACATCAAAGTATCAAACAAACTCCATTCTAATAATCAAATTCACAGCATAGCCAACACAACCATACGCTCCCCATACACACACTGACAACATGATTAAAACAATAAAAGAAAAATTAAAGAAAAAGAAACACAATCTTACATGGGTCTTGGAGGTCTTCCTTCGTTTGGGAGATGAAGCTGGAGATTTATCATCTGCCACGTCAAAAAACAAAAAATTTCTTTATATTATGAGAATCAAGCTGCAATTTGTTGACTAAATTTGAATTTTTTCTAATCAATTCATCATCTGCCACATTTTTTTTTTTAAGTTACGTTTTAAGAAATGAGAAAAATAAGGCTTCAATAATTTTTTTAAATCCAATTCCAACCTTTTCTAATCGATTCATAATCTACCGAAACTTAAAAAAAGGGCAGAGCTTCAATTTTGTTTATCAAACTCGGGTCTTTTCTAATGAACTAAACAGTAATTCATTGATCTAAAAGGAACAATAAATAAATAAAAGATTTAGAGATTCACCGTTCAAGCAAATAACATGAGGCTGGACGCGACGATAGTCGAACAAGGGTTCGAGATCTTCAGTTTCCTCAATATCTTCCTGCAAAAAACAATCGAAACAAAATCACAGTTAGATACAAATAAACCATAGATTAATATTATATTTCAATCTGAAAAGGGGTTTTTTCAAAATTGAAAATTTGGAGTGAATGAACGCCTCACCATTTCTGTCTCTCTCTGTGTGATGGTGATCGATACTCGAATACTCGATAGTGTGTCCCGCCTAATTGAAAGTATAGGCCTAATTGAACGCACAAGTATTATTGAATTAATGGTTAGTCTCTATGTTCTTTTTTAGTCGTAGATCGCTTATTCATTTTTCTCTAAATTAATTCTTATATTTTTGAAACTGTTCATTTTCAGACTTCTACCGGGCAATCGTTAATCAAACTAAACGATTTTACGAGTATTTATATCTTTAAATTATTATATGTCCCGTGTCAATATATAAATAAATAATTATTATATATGATAAAAATCAAATTAAAATATAAATATAAATTATAAAATTATAAAAAAACAAAAAAAAAATCTCTTTCTTATTCAATTGAACAAGGGGAAAATCTCCACTCCATTTCTTCTTCAAGGAATAATTCCCCAACCCAACCCAAATTTCATCTCTCTTTATTTCGTCTTCTTCAACCTTTCCTATCAAACTAAATCTAGATTTCAAGTTTCAGCTCCATAAGAGAATCCACCTTCATCCTAAAGTTCTCTCTAAAAACCTTTTATGTTTATTTTTTAAGTCGCCAACAAAAAACAATTCATTAACACGACAAAATAAAGTTACAAAAATTTAACAAATAAGAACACAAATTCAATAATCAATTCATTATTTTTCTTTCTTACATTTTCTCACCACCCAAACACAATCCAAATTTCTTCAACCAAATTTCAGGAACAAAAACAAAAAATTTATTCCAAAACCCAAATAATTTACGGTATTCCAACTTAATTGCAATAATCCAAGTCTTCTCCTTCAATCAAAACGTCATCAATTTTTGTAAAAACAAATAAAGAAAGAAATTCAATCGGTACAAACGGAGCAACACCAGAGTAGATCGAAGAAACCCAAAAACCCATTTTTCTTTCTTACATTTTCTCACCACCCAAACACAATCCAAATTTCTTTAATCAAAATCCAGGAACAAAAACCAGAAATCAATTCCAAAAACCTAAATAATTTACGGTATTCCAACTCAATTGCAATAATCCAAGTCTTCGTTCAATTAAAACCATATCAATATTTGAAAAAAAAAAAGTTCAATCAGTACAAATGGAGCAACACTAGAGTAGATCGAAAAAACTAAAAACCCATGAAAGAGTAGATCGAAGATAGAGATAATGGTGGAGAGAAGCTTGGTTAGGGTGATAGCTGATTCGTAGGGAGACAGTGGTTGAGATTGTTTTTACGGTGGTCGTCGGCGATGAGATTGAGAGAGAGAGAGAGAGAGATGAAACCGGGAGAGATAATAATGGTGTTTTGGTTATGATGGTGGATCGAGATAGATGAGATTGAGGGAGATGAAGGTGATGTGGATCGAGAGAGATGAGATTCAGATATGATGGTGATTTGTTGATTTTTTAAAGAGATCTGGAAAGACAACATTTTAAAAGCTTTTGTTGAATTGTTTTTTTCTTTAAATAAAATTAAAAAGGAGATATGTATATAAATTTAATTTAGAATTTCATATATTAATAAATAAAAAATTGATAAGTGGCATGTTTTTCTTTTTATTTTATTTTGATTTTAAAGTTAAGGGTAAAAATGTCATTGTACAATTTTTTAAGGGTTGACTTGTAAAATTCTGACCAGAAGGATGAAATTGAGTGGTTTTAAATTTATGGGTCCAATCCAGTGAAAATTGGATAAGTGAGTTAAAAGAAACAACTAAAAAAAATATAAGGACTAAATTAATAATATCCTTTAAATTAAAGGAATTTACAATTTGGGTCCCTATATAATTTGAAAACGTCACGTTTTTATTTATCTTTATATTTTATCAAATTGATCCTTGTATAATTAAAAATAGTTCATTTTAACCCTTTGACCAAATATTTGACCGTAAACCGTCACAAAATCAATTAAAAATCTACTTTACACCTGAATTTTTATTGACCAGAGAGTGATAAGAAATAAAAATAGAATCCATCTAAAAAAACAATAGAATTGTAAATAAATTGTAAGGAAAAAAACTGAAAAACGAGGGAGATTAAAAAAATTGAAACAAAATATTAATGTTAATGATAAAAAATTTACGTTCTTCCCAACCTCGGAATACTCGCCTCATAGGCACCTTTTCTTCACACATAATCATTCCAGTTCCCTAAATCAAACAGATCATAAATCAATCTAATCTTCACTGATATAGAATCACATTATTGTACAGTTGACTCTCCATGATTCTATCCTATTGTCTAGGTACGATTTTGTATAATTCTTAAAATAGATTCAGAGTTCCTGTATATATATGTACTATTTCTATCCCATAAATTTCATTGTAAATACATTCATTCCAATATACTAGAAATCTTTATACTATCAACCATTTCAAAAAATAAAATTACAATTTTGCTATGAACTGTAAGGAAATTGGTTTCATAGAATGTTGATATTTTTTTGCCCTATGAAACACCGATATATATATATATAACGAAAATTATCAAGTGCAAAAATTATGTATGCTTTTCTTACAGGATTCTCGATAGCTATTAGAGATGTATTTTTAGGAAATAGGGATGGATATAGATCCCCCCTATCCTCATCTCCCCTTAGAGATGTACCTTTGGAAAATAGGAATGGATATAGGTTCCCCGTCCCCTCCCCTCCCCCCCAATTTTCTCATTTTCCTAGGGAAATTAGGGATGAAGAATTTTAGGGAGAGATAAATCCATTCTCAACCTCAGTTTCCTATTTTTTCTGTTTTTCTTCTTTTTTTTTCCTATTTTTTCGTTTTTCTCGGTTCCCCATTTTTCCATTTAATTAAAAATTAAAATTAAACTAAAAAATAAACATCCCATTACAAATACAAAATAAATCTATAAATACAGTAAAAAGAGTAAATATTTATATATACTTAGGGTTTCAAAGAATAAAAAAAGATATTAAAAATATATATTATAATTATATTTATATACCCTCATCCCCATCCCCATCCCCATCCCCATTTCAAATTGGGGATGATTTTCACCCCCCCTCCCCCATTTCTCCATTTTCTCCCCCAAAAAAAATTCCTCAAATAAGGATGGGGACGCGGAGAATTGGGGTCATGAGGAAAAATGTGCATCTCTAATAGCTACTCATGTTAATTCATTATATATCGGTGTTTATTTGGAATTTTGCATGAAAAAAGGTGGCTCTATTGCCACCTAAAAAAAATCTTACTACATCCATTTACTTTCTACACTCATATTAACGGTGTGTTTGGACTTTGGAAGGGATGAAAAGGGAGAGGAAAGAAAGGGTGGAGGGAAAATGACGCAGAATGGAAATAAAAAGGATTACCAACGTAAACCCTAAGAACGTAAAACTGGAATCCACCAGAAAGAACTCGAAATTCGACTAAAAATTATATATTCTCTTTTTCAAAACAAAGAACAAGAGGTTTAAATAGCCTCTGCAAACCCTAACTAAAAGCAAAAAGACCAAATTGGACATTCACTAAACAAATAAAAGCTAAAATGAAAAAACTAAAAATTTAAAATAAAACTTCAAATGCCCGACAGCTTGCCTTAATCAGCTATTTTGAGGGTGCAAATGACCTCAAACGTGGAACCAAGGTTGCCACGATATAGATCGTCAAAATCCCTTTCCGAAAACATATTATAATAGGCAATCGGACAATCGAGCTAAAAGTTATGCCCGTTTCTTCGAATTAGCTCTTTTAGTCGTGCCTATTTCTTTCTTTGCCAATTTTCTATCCAACTCTTCTTCAAACTCCAAGGTTAGTTGTCCTACATCAGAAAAGGGAGAAGAAAATGAGGAAGTATGTTGTTTGGTACGAGAGAAAAAATGGAAGGAAAAGAAAAATGGAAAGAAAAATGTATGGGTGGTACCCACTAATTTTAATCCTCCCAAAAGTGGATAGAAAATAGAGAGAAAAGAGGAAATGGATTTTTTTTTGGTTTAATCGAAATTATAAATTTGTCCATCTTTTTTAATCCTTTTATTATAATATAAGGGTAAAATAGTAAAATTGATAAAGAAGATTTTCTATCATTTATTTCACCTCAACAATACCAAACAAAGGAAATGAAAGATCTCTTATTTCCTTTCTGTTTACCAAACAGCTAAAGGAAAAATTATTTTCTTTTCTTTCCTTTATGTTTTCTAACTCTCCAAATCTTTCTATCCTTCATGTTTCATTTCCTCCCTACCAAATAAATGTTAAAATTATTATTTGTACATCCTACGCCCTTCAAAATACGAAACCCGTTCTTTAATCAGTAAATTTAAATTTATAACTTTTCTCATGTATTCACATTTCTTGTTCTTACATCTCAGACTTTAATAACTAGATACATAAAATTTGACATCGAACATATCTCGTTTTCGAAATTGAGAACGGAGGTACCGTCATTACTCACTACCCATGAATCCCCTTAATGCAAATCAGAGTGGGACCGACAATCTGGTTCTCTAAAAATATATAAATGAGTCTGTTATAAAATAAAGACTATAGAGCAGTAACTTATCAAGAAACATTAAGAACAAAATAGAAAACAGAGCAATCATACACAAGGACACAAGAAGTTATACTGGTTCAGCTCTTTAAACAGAGCCTACATCCAGTCACGGGTTAACTAGCAATTCACTATGAAAATTATCTGAGTTATACAGAGTATGTGTTATTACAAGAAGGCAAACACATCAACCATCATTTCAGCCCACTTTTCTTCTTTTTAACACAATAAGAATGCTACAGACTCAAGATACTTTTCTCTAGCAAAAAAAAAAAAAAACGGTTATCTCTCACCTTCTTCTAATAATAACCATCTCTCTTCAACCTCTTCTCTCACTTTTTAAAACTCTTATGATCCAAATACTGAAACTATAATATAATAGGCTAACTAACTTTACAGTGATCACAGCTAATAAACTTTGACAGCTGGAGCACTCAAGTTGAGCCATCTATCACAAAATCTCCACCATGGATCTAGCTTGAGTTATTTATTAATTCTTCATAGCAGCTTACACCAACAATTTCCACCAGCTCTCAATCAACAACAACATTAGTCAAGTCCAAACATGTCTTGAACTTAACGATTGTAATAGGTTTAGTTATCATATCAGCTGGATTTTCATCGGTATGTATCTTCTCAATTGACACTCTTCCTTGAGAAACTACATCTCTAATAAAATGCAATTTGATATCTATATGTTTAGTCCTCTCATGAAACATTTGATTTCTGGTCAAATGTATAGTGTTTTGGTTGTCACAGTACACAATAACTTTTTCCTGCTTGATTCCCAATTCTCTAATGAGACCACGTAACCAAAATGCTTCTTTTACAGCTTCTGTGGCTGCAATATACCCAACTTCAGTTGTTGAAAGAGCTACTACAGGTTGCAATGTAGCTTTCCAACTTATTGTACAACCAAAGAGAGTAAACACATAACCAGTTAAAGACCTTCTCTTATCCAAGTCTCCTACATAATCCGAGTCCACAAAACCAACTAGAGAATTTTCTTTTGAATCAATCTTCTGATACTTCAAACCCAAGTTACAAGTACCTTTAAGGTATCTGCAAACCCATTTAACAGCCTCTCAATGTTGCTTTCCAGGATTTGCCATGAACCTGCTCACTAAACTTGCAGCATAAGCAAGATCTAGCCTAGTGCAGACCATAGAGTACATTAAACTTCCTACTGCACTTGCATATGGTATTTCAGTCATACATGCTACTAGTATACTTGTTTCTGATCATGAATTGATCAAATCTTAGATACCACTGTCTAGTGCTTTGTTTCAGTCCATATAATGACCTTTCAAGCAAACAAACTTTCTTTTCTTTACCTTTGTAGACAAACCCTTCAGGTTGTGACATGTAAATTTTTCTTCCAACTTTCCATATAGGAATGCAGTTTTAACATCCATTTGCTCTAACTCCATCCCAAACTGAGTTACAAATGCCAACAATACTCTAATAGAAGTGTGTTTAATAACATGAGAGTAAATTTCATTAAAATTTATCCCCTCTCTCTGTGTAAAACCCTTTGCAACTAATCTAGCCTTATATCTAGGCTTTTCAACACTAGGAATCCCTTCCTTCCTTCTATATATCCACTTGCACCCCACTAGTTTATGATTTGTTGGCCTATCAACTAGTTTCCAGGTGTGATTTTTATTTAGAGATTCCATTTCATCTTGCATAGCAGCCAACCATAATTGTTTTTCATTACATTTGTTGACGTCGATTTCTGGATGTATGGAAAAAGTCAACAAGAATTGGATTTTAGCTGTGATTTCAAAGAGAAAGAGAATGAGAAAGAAATCGGACGTAAGTTTTACGTGGTAAAACTCTGATGACTGGAGAAACGTCCACAGGTGGCTGAATAATCAACCAAGCCAAAATCCACTATTGAAAAGATTTACAACTCTCGATCTCTCTTTTTCTCTCTATATTTTTCTATATTTTCTGTGTCTCTTTTGTGACGAGATTATGGGTCTATTTATATGTTCATAGAACCCTAATCCTCTTTGTACAAGTAATAAAAGATCTTTGTATTTAACTATGATTGGTTACTTGTTTGAAGTAGTCTGTCTTCTTTCCTATTTTGGAGATTTGTATTGAGATCGAATGGGACTCTAGTGATTCAGTCAAGTTAGGACTTATTTCCTTACAAGATCGTAGTCTTTTTGAAGAAATAAAATTGTTGCCTTATTTAGAACATTTTCTGTTTGGTATTCTATTCTTCTTGGAATTCCTTTTTGATGTGGATATCTTCGCGTATTTTAACGACTCGACTCGTGTGAGCTATGCGCTGGGCTTTTTATTCGATTTTCTTCATGTTTGTCCCGAGTAAAACACAATATTAGCTGGTCCCAAATGACGTCATCTAGCCCCGAGCATCTTTAACTGACCCCGAGTAGTATATGTCGTTAGTTGACCCCGAGTAGGTTTTGTTCAATACTTGTTTACTCGGGCTTCTCTTCTTTGGTGATGTCTTGTAGGATATTTTCTGAATGCCTATTTGGATGTCCACCTGGCAATTTTATCCTCTTTGTCAATAACATATACGTATGATAAAATTTACATACGATAATACCCCCCTTAAAATATTTTTACCGAACAGGGTTTCGTTCCGGGCAAAAGTATTTTAATCAACCCTTTAAGTTTTTCGACTCTGTAACGCTATGGTAAATGTCTTGTCATAATGGTGTGTCTTAATGGTGGCCCTGTAAATTCAATTTGCCTCCTCACGCGAGATCTCAATGATTGCGACGTTTTGGAGTTCTTACGGCCTTTAGCCAGTTCTTCTCTTAACACGTGTCCTCTACCACTTCGTTTCTCGATGCCATTTATGAGAAGCGACCTACGCGTCTCCTAGTGCGCCGCCAACGTCATCAAATCTTGTCATTGATTTTTTCCGCTTTGAGACCCTAGGGTATCGTGCAATTACCCCTTTAAATTCTCCTCTGAGGAATTGTGTTGGTTCATTCTCAAAGACTCAAACCAGAAGCTTTTACAGCCCAGATTTATTTACACAGAAAGTTGATATTCTCCGTTGAAGATTTTGCATGAGATTTCTTCATTCAAGGTTTGTTTTAATGAATCCGTCTTCCCGTCATCAACTTTTTACTATAGCTCTAGAGGCGCTTGATCGTGTGGATTTTCAACTGGTATCATGCGCTCAAAGATTATTGGGGGAAATCCTCCCGAACGAACCTTCTTTTTTAGAAGTCGATATTTCTGGGCTTTACCCTGACGTCCATTTTAGTTCTGAATCCAGTTCTGATTCTGATTCATCTAGTTCTGAATTTGTCGTTTCTAATCACAGGGTACCACTTCGATCAAGGATGAGAAAATATCAAAGTAAAAGCGAAGTTCACAAGCACAACTCGGGCAGCGTCCGAATCAGGGAGCAGACTATTAATGAGTAGGACGTTGAAGAGGAGTTTAGAAAACCTCGTCTTTCTTTCTCTGTTTATAGCCCGAGTGGGTTTGACACCGAACCGAACGTGGTCGGGGTAGAAGAGATAGGGAAGTATCGTGCTCGATTTGATTTAGATAATTCAGTTGTTCTGGTTCCTGCTGGTGATAGAGCTGCTGGAACCCTCCCCCAGGCATGGTGGCAATCTATGGGTCCATGCTTTGCTGCTACATTACTCTTCCCCTACAGCCGTTCATTGCCTGGTTTCTAGCTGAAGCGGGGATCACTCCGGCTCAGTTAGTCCCGAATAGCTACAAGATCTTTATGTGCATGTGGCACATGTGGAGCCGAATGAACCTGTCGCCGCCTTCCCCGAATGAAATCAGAAACTTTTACACGCTGAGGCAGTCTGGTAAGACAGAGACCTACTTTCTCATGTCTAATCCACCAGATTGCTGGGTCCCCGAGGGGACAAAGGTGAATCGAGGAGTTGACACCTCTGATGAAGCCAAGATGAGGGGATTTGTATGGGGATTTCCTTCGTCCAACAAGTACTGGAAGAACAGTTAGTTTTTTACTGAAGGAAATCTAGGTCTTGAAGTCACTCTCTCGGCTGGGGAAACTCGGATGGTGTTAAAAGTTCCCCATTTTTTCTGTTCCCCCAAAGTATGGAATAAGAAAAAACTTTAATTCATCAATACTGAGCTGACCAAACTTGCTCGGGCAGCAGTTCACACTCTAGAGAAGAGGAGCAGAACTTATCTTTTTAATGAGAAAAAGATGATAGAACTCGACTTCTTCAGCTAGATTTTAGGCTATCACAGGTGATGTAAGTGATCTTTGTATACTCCCCTTTATATATATATATATATACTGATGTGATTCCCCTTTTTCTTCTAAGTGTATGACTTGGACATCGTCTGCGACCTTTAAGCTCGTCAAGTGAAGTTGATTATTCAAGCGAGCCAAAAAGAAGCTTCTCGTTAGAGCGAAGAGGGCGTTGCCCCACCCGAGTCAGATGAGAACCCCGATGAGGCTGACGAGCATATTCCTATAAGTGTCCCTAAGGAAGTCATCCGGCCAACCGTAGGGGAGTCAAGTGGCCCGAGTGGCCATACTCAGGAGTTGCCTGTAGACGAAGTGATGGTCTTGGTGAAGGGCCCGATGATGAAGGAAAAAACTCTGAGGGACAAGCAAATACAGATCCCGACTTTTTCGAATCCTTTCGAGAGGATGTTCAGGAAGATCCCTCAGCTGATCTCGGCTTTCATCGCTCTCGGGCAGAGAAAAGGAAGGCGGTTGATTCTCCTGCTCTCTCTCATAAGGTTCCTTGGGTGGTTTCATTTATCGACTCCAGTGATGGAGACACCGGAACTGAGATTCCCTCGAGCGTTGATGTTGAAGCATCGGCGGGTGTGGAGACTTCAGACCCGATCAGGGGCTCTTTCCCCCCTGAGGTTGAAGATGCCAGAGCTGAACCCTCGGGAGGCCCTTCCTATCCTTCCCCCAGGATCTGTTGCAGGCGATGTCATCCGGTCAGGCTTTCATTGGGGATGACCGCTGGAGCTGTTTTCGGGATGGCTTTTTAACGGTGCGTCTTCAGAATATTTTCAATGGCGCATCTTATGTAAGTTATTCCTAACTCTTCAATTGTCTTGCTTGTTTGCCAGATTTTTAATTAAACTCATTTGTAGATGGTGGCCGAGTTCGCTGAGCTGGTTCAGACACAGCAACATCAAGCTGATCGAATAAGGAGTATTAAGGCTCAGCTGAAGGAAGGTGAGGACAGCCGTGCTCGGGTTGAGGTGGCTTATTAAAAAGAGGTGGGCTCTGCCCAAGTGTTTGCCGACCACTGCTTGGCGAAGCAAGTGGAGGCCTAGGAAAAGGCTTCCTTGGCAGAAGAGAAGGCTATGTCACTTCAAAACTTGTTGTCTTCTGCCCAGGAATCAATGCTTAAGGCCGAGCAGGAAGCGGAGCAGTCTAAGTCGGCATATGAACAGAAAATAGAGGACTTGGAACGCTAAGCTTTGACAGTCGAGTCCCTATCCAAAGAGGCCAAGCTGGAACTTGAAGTCTAGGGGGTTGATCATTTTAAAAGATCCCATACTTACGACGCCCTTCTCCTTCGAGAATTTCAGCCAGGGCTAGTTTCAGCTGGCGAGTTTTTTAAGGTTAAGAATCAGGTAACTGAAAAAGCCCTGAACCAACTGGGAACTGTCGATCAAGAATCATGTGGATCGGTCCCTAAAATTTCTTCGGGCTCAGATGAAGGAGTGGAGAACTTATTACCGAATTCGAGCCAAAGAGCTCTATCCCATGCATTTGGAGATTCCATCCGAGCACTCCCTTTCGACCTTTTATGTCAGTCAGGAGTCGGTCGTGGAAGGTGTGGTGCCTGATGTCGGACCGATCCCAGGAGAAGATTACAGTAATGGATGGATGATTCAGTCGATACGATTGTTTGGCCTTCCAATGAAAGTCTGCTCCGCGAATACGAAATTGTGCCCGACCCGAGCATCTGCAGGAGTTCAAAATCCTCCTGATTTATTTTGTAGAAATTCATTTTTGTAGAGATTCTTTGTAACAATTCTTTGCAACAATTCTTTGCAACAATTCTTTGTAACAATTCTTTACAACAATTCTTTGTAAAGATTATCAATGAAATTCTAAGTTAACTGTAATTCTGAAAACCGAGTGGTCTGATCTGATTCATTGCTCTAGGAATTTCACCGAGTCTTCAATAACTTGATTCTATTGTTGCCAAGTATCTTATTAAACCGATTATTGAAATTTATGCCAAGTATCTTATTAAACCTGTTTCGTTACTCGAATAATTTTTAACGCAAAGTATCTTATTAAACTGGCTAATATTATTAACCGAATCATCTTAAAACAGGCAAGTAGATTTATACTTGTGTTTCATACTCGGTTGCTACCCGAACATTACATCAAGGCTCACCATGATCATATGTTTGAGTCTTTACACATTACCGATGACGTCTCCCCATGCAAGGGTTTGCCAAATCTTTAAGCTTTTCAAATCGCTTAACACAGCTATGCATTTCACCGGAATTTTTTTCGATAGCGTCCCGAGTCTTTCTCCAGAATCTGGTGCATCGGGTTTGCCTTTTTACTAAGGTTAATTGACCTTGCTCGGCTGGCATGTTCATACGAGCTTCTCTGCCCATTCGGGAATAAATGGTCCCGGGTATTCTATTTGCATGTTCTTATTATCATGCTCGTCTTTCATATGTTCTTATTATCATATGCTTTATTTTTTAGAAATCCCAAGTTTGATTTTTATTTATAACTGCAAAACCAATAAAGGTTTAAGTTCAAAAGCTAATATTCTAATAAAAAAATGTCCTGACTAGAAAAGGAAAACAAAAAATAATTTAAGGATAGAAAATTTTCAGATATTGGGCATTGCATGGTCGGGGTAAAACCCCTCCATTGGGTCGTGCAATCCAATATGCTCCATGGCCAGCTATTCCTTCGATTTTGTACGGGCATTCCCACTTATCAACCAGGGAACCTGTAGTTTTATTTTTTTGTATTCAATGACACCTTCCTGAGTACTAGGTCTCCTAGTTGAAATTTCCTGACCCGAACATGAGAGTTGTAGTTGCGAGCTACTCTTTGCTGATATGCCATATTTCGTATTAGAGACTCTCCCTTTTCTCTTCTAGCTCATCTAGACTTTGTAATATCATATCAACATTCTGTTCTTCATCATATAGCCTGACCCGAGGTGACGCATATGACGTTTCTATGGGGATAACAGCTTTTGTTCCAAACGCTAAAATGAATGGAGTCTCTCATGTTGACGTTTTTGTTGTCGTCTGATACGCCCATAATACTTCGGGTAGCTTTTCAAACCAACTTCCTTTCTTGGCGTCCAACTTTGCTTTGAGTGTATGCTTGATGATTTTGTTTACTGCTTCAGTCTGCCCGTTCGTTTGAGAATGGGCAGGTGTGGCATAGTAATTGGTAATTTGGTATTCCTTGCACAACTGTCTGAATTTTAGGTTATCGAACTGGGTGCCGTTATCAGTGATGATAGTGTTTGGGACTCCAAACCTGTAGAGTATATTCTTTTTCATGAAATTTGTGGTATTTGTTTATATGATATGCACTAATGCTTCAGCTTCTGCCCACTTCATGAAATAGTCAACGGCTACTATGATATACTTCGCTCCACCCCCTGTCCCAGCTGACATTGGGCCGATTAAATCCAAACCCCGCATGGCAAATGGCCATATGGATGTGAGGTTTCTGAGTTGTTCAGGGGGTTGTCGGATATCATTAGCAATCATTTGGCAAGTATTGCAACTCTCTGAACATCGCTGTGCATTTGAGAATAAAGTAGGTCAATAATAACCTTGCCTGAGTACCTTGTGTGCTAAACTTTTACCCCCAGTATGGTTTCCGCAAACTCCCCCGTGAACTTCCTGTAATATCCGACATGCATCTTCCTCTGACACACATATTTGAAGTGTTCGGGAAAACCCTCGTCTGTATAGTTCTCTCCTCCGACCAATGTGTACCTTGCTGATCGATACCTGATACGTTCTGCTTGTAGGGGATTTTTCGGGAGCACGCCTTCTTCCAGGAACCTTCTCAGCTAGGTCATCCAACCGTCTGACGTGTTTGAATTTCAAAAATTTCAAAGTTTTTTTGCTCAGCCGTGCTCGGTTTGAGGAGATGTGCAACCGGAATAGTTTTTGGCCCGATTGAGGTTATTGATGATGCTAGTTTGGACAAAATGTCTGCCTTTTCATTCTCCTCCCTAGGGATCTAGGCAATCCAATATTCTTTGAATTTCTGGAGGAGCTGTTTTGCAATGTCACGATATGCAATCATGCCTTCATCCCTAGCTTGGTATTCGTCCAGGACTTGGTTGACAACTACCTGTGAATCGCTAAATATCTTGACTTCATCGGCCCCGAGAGCTATACAGACTCTGAGTCCAGCTAGTAACGCCTCGTACTCGGCTTGATTATTGGTTGCTTTGAAGTCAAACCTCATGGCGCATTCGACATCATCTCTTTCTGGAGTGCATACAACGATTCCTGCCCCGCTGCCGTGAGTGTTTGAAGAGCCATCAACATACAAGTTCCATGGGAAAGTTTTTTCCAACATCTTTTTTGTTTCCAGGTTTGGCTCTGTGAACTCTGCTATAAAATCTACCACTGCTTGCCCTTTGAGGGATGTCCTGATGACGTAGTAAATATCGAATTTGTTGGATCCCCGTTCACTGGTTACGCAGCGGAATTAGGTTTTCAAATTTTTAATACATATAATAATCTGTATCTGGGACCAGTGAACTTCGGATCGTAATTATTTTTCAGAACAATACATACAATATGTAAACACAGGATATTGAAATCGATATAATCAGAAGAAGAACATACCAACGTTTGGAGGCTCTTTCACTTTACGATGTGCTCATGTCTGAACCACTCTTACCAACGTTCGGAAGCTTCTTCACTTTATGATATGCTCCTGTCTGAACCACTCAATCTTCATCGCTATCTGTCGGAACTGGTAACTGCGTATGGACGCATCACAGTCTCAGAAACTTGAATGGAGGATGTAGAGAAATACTTAAAGAAACTCTTTCTTCTTAATTTGATATATTGATTTCATACACATATGAATCGTATACAAAACTTACAAAACTTATATTGACAAATGTTGTTCAATCCATAAAATCATAATATATATCTAATATATATATAAAAAACGAAAAGGCAGGCGTGGGTAAGACAAAAGAAATATATAGCAGAGGCATATATATCGTTGAAAAAAAATAATGCACAGGCGTTTTATATATATATATATATATGAATATCACGCCCAAATTTTTCTTTCACCTGATGCATTTTTTTTTTGTTTTTTTCATAAAACTATCTATTTTTCTCTCGCCTGCCTTGCTTTTTAACAAATATATATATATATATATATATATATATAGCATTTGTGAATTTAATATTTACATCCTATAAAATTCTTCTTTTTACTATTATTCCATATGTTCACACCAATTTACATCCAATATAATCTCTTGTGTTATTAATTGATATATATCTTTTAATTATCCTTTTCAAATATATCTAATATATTAAAAGCGATAATAAGTATTTTAAATTTAAACTTAAATTCAAATACTTAGATAAATGATTTAGTAAAATAAAATAATCCTATTATTTTATCTTCATCTAAATCCATATATCAACTAACACCCTCCAATTAATAGTTAATTAATAATTCATAATTATCAATATAATTAAATAATCTAATTATTTAATTAATTTAACTATTAACATTCATTAATTAAATAATCTCATTATTCAATTAATTCCCGAATATATACGTGTCACTTTTGTAACACAATTAATTGGACAATCCAATTAATTAACCATGACCCGTGTTACCTAAATCGATCGGGCTAGCAAGGGGACCTAATGGACCCACAGTATTTTGAGCTTCAATAATCCTCGGAATCATTAATTAAACTCTTTAATTAATATTCATTGATTTTTAACTCCGGTGTCATTCCACTAAAAACCCGAAGTTGCACTCTCTCAACTGTAGACGCTTTACACAGACCGATACAATTCGGTGTCCATCGATATAGCTATTACACATGGTGTGATCCTCCACATTAGTTCATAATTAAAGCTGGGTCATAATGTCCGTTATACCCCTCTAATTACATATATCCTTTAAGTACCATTGATTCTATAATGAACAATAAATCTTATTTCCTCACGGAATTAGAAGAGCGCTCATATTGTCCAAGCCCCGAATCAACCCTTAAGGGAACTATCATCTACTTCTTACAATAAGGAGTGGATTCCACTATTGTGTACAAACCTTCCCAGCCACAAGCCAAATCGCAATCCCAACATACGGAGTATATTGATCAGGAAATGCATCTAACCTCACCCATGGTATATCAAAGACTACGATTTAACATGAAGGAGTCGATAAGACACTCATGATTAAGATCACCCACATATAGCCATCATTAGTTGATATATATATATGAATCTCATCGGTAAACGGGTCTTGGTGAGAAATTCATATATATCATGGCCCAGTCCTATATGATCTCATCATACAAGGTGCCTTCATTCTTATATCTCATATGAATGATTCAGGATAGAATCATCGTACATTACGGAATGGACCGCAGCTATAGATTAACCACAAATAAAGT
This sequence comes from Dipteronia dyeriana, assembly GCA_032871835.1. Classification (NCBI taxonomy): domain Eukaryota; kingdom Viridiplantae; phylum Streptophyta; class Magnoliopsida; order Sapindales; family Sapindaceae; genus Dipteronia; species Dipteronia dyeriana. Next base: position 50,106,418 of record CM065303.1, on the reverse strand, counting down.
ATCCAACTTTATTTGCTATCTATGGACTCTTTAGATTGCACGTCTCTTACTGTATCCATCCGTATGTGACACTCATATACACAGTTCGAGATTACATCTGGCAATCTTGGATGTTTAAATATATGCACAAGTTTATAAAATAAATAATATAACAAGAATGAATTGAACTTTTCTTTTTATTTAATTCATAAATCCATTTACAAATTACATCTTTAAGGCATAAACCCCAACAATCTCCCACTTGCACTAAAGCATGTAAGGCATGTCTCGTAACCCTAGACCATCTAGGTGACCCGAAAACACTTTAGCCGGTAAGGTCTTCGTAAATATATCAGCATGATTGTCTTATGAGTCTATCTTAGTGACGATCACATCTCCTCTCTGCATTATCTCTCTAATGAGAAGATACTTTCTCTCTATATGCTTCCCTCTTTTGTGGCTTCTCGGTTATTTGGAATTAGCCACAGCACCACTGTTATCACAATAAAGTGTGATGGGCCTATCCAGGTTTGCAACAACTTCCAGATCACTCAAGAACTTACAGATCCAAACAGCCTCTTTAGCAGTTTCACAAGCGGCTACATATTCGGCTTCCATGGTGGAGTCACCAATGCAAGATTGTTTGATACTTCTCCACACAATGGCTCCACCACCCAGGGTGAATAGTGATCCAGACGTGGATTTCTTAGAATCCCTGTCTGGTTGAAAATCAAAATCCCTGTATCCTAACGGGATCAAATCCTGCCCAGAATACACTAGCATATAGTCTCTCGTTCTCCGAAGATACTTGAGAATTATCTTGACAGCAACTCAATGATCCAATCTTGGGTTGGATTGGTATCTGCTGACTACTCCCACTGCATAGCAGATGTCCGGTCTCGTGCATAACATAGCATACATGAGACTACCTACTGCCGATGCATAGGGTACACGTCTCATATCCTCAACTTCTTGAGGTGTCTTAGGACACTGTTCCTTAGACAAGTGAAATCCATGTCTTGAAGGTAAATTACCTTTCTTAGAGTTTTGCATCGAAAATCGCATAAGAATCTTGTCGATATATGATGCCTGAGACAGTGCTATGAGTTTGTTCTTACGATCCCTTATAAGTTGGATCCCTAGAACATAACTCGCCTATCCCAAATCTTTCATTTAGAATTGGCTAGCCAACCAGCCCTTTACATCAGACAACACTCCCACATCATTCCCAATGAGTAGGATATCATCTACGTATAGGACAAAGAAAACTACTTTCTTATCAATGATGCGCTTGTAGACACAAGGCTCATCGACATTCTTCTCGAAGCCATAGGTTTTGATCACATCATCAAACCTTATGTTCCAAGATCTAGATGCTTGCTTAAGCCCATAGATGGACCTTTACAGCTTGCAAACATTTTGCTCTAGATCAGGAGACACGAATCCCTCTGGTTGCATCATATAGATGCTCTTATCAAGATTGCCATTCAAGAATGTAGTCTTGACGTCCATTTGCCAAATTTCGTAATCGAAATAGGCAGTAATGGATAAGAGAATCCTAATAGACTTAAACATAGCTACTGGTGAGAATGTCTCTTCATAATCGATCCCCTCTTTCTAGGTATAACCCTTGGCCACTAGCCTTGCCTTGAAGGTCTCTACCTTCCCATCTACTCTTCTCTTCTCTTCTCTTGTAAATCCACTTACACCCTATGGGTATTACCCCATCCGGTAAGTCTATAAGATCCCATACTGAGTTAGAGTACATGGACTCAATCTTGAGATTCATGGCTTTAAGCCATTCCTCTTTATCAGGATCTTCCATTGCATTCTTAAATGTCAATGGATCATCCACACTATCAGTAGAGACAACACCGTGTCCCTCACCTATAGCTAAATAGCGTTCAGGTTGTCTTACAACCCTCTCACTATGTCTAGGTGGTAGTGTATCCTGATCAGGAACCATCTGACTCTCAGATGTTTGTGGATCAACAACTCTTGTTGATGAATCACTAGTCTCACCAGACTCCAACTCATTTAATACAATCTTGGAACGAGGTTTATGGTCACTAATGTAATTATCCTCAAGAAACGTTGCAATTGTCTATACAAATACTTTGTTATCTTCGAGACTATAGAAGTGTCCACCTCTGGTCTCCTTGGAGTATCCTACAAATAGGCAGATAACAGACTTGGAGTCTAACTTTCCAGTTCTGTTCTTCAGCACGTGTGTTGGATACCCCCATATGCGGAAATATCGCAAACTAGCTTTACGACCATTCCATAACGCTAGGGGAGTCTTAGGAACAGATTTGGATGGCATTACATTCAAAATGTATGCCTCTGTTTGTAACGCATATCCCTAGAAGGAATTTAGTAATGATGAGAAACTAATTAAAGATCTCACCATTTCCATTAGGGTTCTATTTCTCCTATCTGCTACACCATTTTGCTGAGGTGTATCGGGAGCTGTGAGTTGGGAAACTATCCCATGCTCGACCATAAAGTCTTTAAACTCTTGGTCAAGGTACTCACCTCAACGATCCGATCGCAGTGACTTGATAGTCCTACCTAATTGATTCTCAACTTCAGCTCGAAATTCTTTGAACATTTCAAATGTTTTCGACTTCAGTTGCATTATGTAGACATATCCGTATCTTGAGTAATCATCTATGAAGGTGATATAATACTCATAACCACCCCTAACTTTAACATTCATCGGTTCGCAGACGTCTGTATGTATAAGCTCTAGCAGTTCTTTAGCTCTGAGCCCTTTTCCAGTAAAAGGTCTCTTAGTCATCTTACCTTCCAAACAATATTCACAGACAGGTAAGGTGCCAACCTTTAACTCACTTAAAGGTCCGATTTTTACTTATCTGTCTATCCAATTAAGGTTGATATGACCAAGTCTTAGATACCAGAGATATGTGTCATTATCTGAAGAAATCTTATGCTGTTTAGTTTTTGGGTTTTCAACCTTAAACATTTCGGTGTTAAGCAATGTAGTATGCATTAACGGTCTTAACACATACAAATTGTTTTCATTAATTCTTGAACAAATATTCAGATCATTCTTTCCAATAATAACAGATATATTATTAAAAGAAACAGAATATTTTTGTTTTAACAACTTAGAAACAGAAATCGAATTGTGTAAATCCAGGAATATAAAATACGTTTGTCCAACAATATATAAATATTATAAAAACGTAATCTAATTACGTCCACTGCTCGTCCCGACACGACATCCCCTGACCCCACACGCATTAAGAATGCTTGCTCCTCTAGCTGTGTCCAAGAATCAGTCCATTGTAAAGAAGAACAAACATTGTTAGTGGCCCCCGAATCAACTATACAGGGTGAAGAATCATCTTCTACTAAACACGACTCAAGAACAAATAAATCATATTTACTTTTCTTAGACTTCTTCTTGCTTTGGGCTTTCTTGGGTTTGGGCTTACCCTTCGCTTTCCCAATAGACCTCTTCCTCTTTTTATTATTTGGGGAGGAGGATGGTTCGACAACATTTACCTCACCGGTCTTACCCTTATTGTCCTTAATTAAAGACTCAAAGGTAGCAAGCGCTGGAGGACATTCCTCCGTAAGCACAAACTTGAGGTCTTTGGTGACCAATATTGCATTAATGTTAAGTTTCCACTTAGTGTAGTTATCACCAGTTAATTTGTCGTTTGCGAGAATTTGAAGTAATGCAGAAGACATTATTGTTGAAATAAATAAAACATTCATTCAGTCATTTATTTAAAACAAGTGCGAGTGCTTTGGCATAAATTTAAACATGATGCATGCACATGTTTCATGTTTAACGAACTAGAACTACCCTAAAACTAGTTACTATACCACGACAATCCAACATACCGTAAAGAAGTGCCGCCTTAGGGTCGGTCAAGTCTTTACATGTTGGACCAAGACATTCTCAATCAAATGATATTCTAGAATAACTCTTATTCCATATTATTCAACCATCGTTCATTCAGTCAGGTTTTTAATTAACAAACTTAATCAAAACCTTCGTGAGTGTAACCTACCATTTCAGATCTCATGAGCTTAACTCCAGAATTGTCGCCTTAGGGTCGGTCAATCCCGAAATACCCTCAGAAATCCTATCCGTTAGGAATTCAACCTTGATATTGACCTTTGTGGTAACCCTCCTTAGGGGGGACGAAAGCAAAGCCGTCATGAGGCCCCACTCGGATCTCACGGTGTTGAACTAATGATGGAGACCGCGAGATATATATGTCATATATCCCTCTCCCACTCACTATTTTAAAATTAGAGTTTTCTATTAACCGTTAATGCACCTAGATTCTACAGGATTAAACGACTAACTTTAATCAAGTTATCTAGCGCATTAACTAATTAGAAACAAATTCTAATTAACTAATAAATTAGTAATGATTTTTAACAATTAAAAATCTAATCTATTAGTGAATAATCTAAGTTTTTGTAAACTATTTACTAAGGCCAGATTATTATGTTAGTGTTTACCAAATTTTAACTATTAAAACTCTAACACTTTATTCGGTTCATTTATTATTAGGTAATTAATCATATTAATCCTAATTACAATAAATGACCCTATTAATCTAACTTATTAAACTCTTTAATAATTAGATTAATATTAATGAGAATTACCAAGTTTTCTAACCATTAAAAAACTAATCTCATTATTCATAGCCAATTATGTATTATTGCCCATTTTAATCACATTAAAAAAAATACATAAAATATCAGGCTATGATTAATGTATGACATATCAAATATATCTGTGTAGGCACATCTAATCTAAATGACATACGTATACATGACAATGATTTTATCATCACATAATATAAAGCATACATGAATTGACTGAGTACTGTGGATTATTTAACCTAAAAAATTGGAATCTAAAATTACAAAAAAAATCCCAAGGCATTCCTTGGTCTTCTTGTAATTTCCGAGTCTTCCAGTCTCTTCAGGTCATTCCAATTCATCTCATGAATTCGAAACAGGAAATCTGCACCGAACGCACTAGGCAACACTTGCCAACGAAACCGTGCGTGAACAGTACCCGGTGAACAGTACTGTGAACAGTACCCGGTGAACAGTACCCGTGTAAACAGTACCCGGTGAACAGTGCCTGTGAACAGTACCCCCCGTGTACAGTGCGATGAACAGTACCGCCGTCGAGCACGTTTCCAGTTCTTCGTTTATAGGTTACAATTTTTTTTATTTACAATACAATAATAGTAAAATAAAAATATAATAATAATAATAAATTATACAACCCATAAACCCTAAATCCACAGTACCATAAAAATTTACGATCAACCATGTTTAAATTAAACAATTTAATTATAAACATTCATACAATCATAAAGATGGTGCCTACACATTCATACATACCGGGGCATCGAAAACAATTTCCTGTTCCGAAAAATAAATTATCTCTGATACCAATTGTTGGATCCCCGTTCACCGGTTACGCAACGGAACTAGGTTTTAAATTTTTTAATACAGATCATAATCTGTATCTGGGACCAGTGAACTTTGGATCGTAATTATTTTTCAGAACAATACATACAATATGTAAACACAGGAAATTGAAATCGATATAATCAGAAGAAGAACATACCAACGTTTGAAGGCTCATTCACTTTACGATGTGCTCCTGTCTGAACCACTCTTACCAACGTTTGGAAGCTCATTCACTTTATGCTATGCTTCTATATGAACCACTCAATCTTCCTCGCTATCTCCCGGAACTGGTAACTGCGTGTGGGCACGTCACAGTCTTAGAAACTTGAATGGAGGATGTAGAGAAATACTTAAAGAAACTCTTTCTTTTTAATTTGATGTATTGATTTTATACACATATAAATTATATCTCATGCAAAACTTATATTGACAGACGTGGTTCAACCCTTAAAATCAAAAAATATATATATATAACGAAAAGGCAGGCGTGGGCAAGACAAAAGAAATATATAGCAGATGCATAAATATCGTTGAAAAAAAAATAGCACATATATATATATATATATGAATATCACGCCCAAATTTTTCTTTCACCTGATGTATTTTTTTTTCTTCACAAAACTATCTATTTTTCTCTCGCCTGCCTTGCTTTTTCACAAATATATATATATAGCCTTTGTGTATTTAATATTTACATCATATGCAAATTCTACTTTTGACTATTATTTAATGTGTACATAACAATTTACATCGAATGCAATCTCATGTGTTATTAATTGATATATATCTTTTAATTATCCTTTTCAAATATATCTAAATAAGTATTTTAAATTTAAACTTAAATTCAAATACTTAAATAAATGATTTAGTAAAATAAAATAATCCTATTATTTTATCTTCATCTAAATCCATATATCAACTAACACCCTCCAATTAATAGTTAATTAATAATCCATAATTATCAATATAATTAAATAATCTAATTATTTAATTAATTTAACTATTTACATTCATTAATTAAATAATCTCATTATTCAATTAATTATCGAATATATACGTGTCACATTTGTAACACAATTAATTGGACAATCCAATTAATTAACCATGACCCTTGTTACCTAAATCGATTGGGCTGACAAAGGTACCTAATGGACCCACAGTATTTTGAGCTCCAATAATCATCGGAATCATTAATTAAACTCTTTAATTAATATTCCTTGATTATTAACTCCGGTGTTATTCCACTAAAAACCCGAAGCTGCATTCTCTCAACTGTAGATGCTTTTACACAGACCGATACAACTCGATGTCCATCGATATAGCTATTACACATGGTGTGATCCTCCACAGTAGTTCATAATTAGAGCTGGGTCATAATGTCCGTTATACCCCTCTAATTACATATATCCTTTAAGTACCATTGATTCTATAATGAACAATAAATCCTATTTCCTCACGAAATTAGGAGAGCACTCATATTGTCCAAGCCCCGAATCAACCCTTAAGGGAACTACCATCTACTTCTCACAAGAAGGAGTGGATTCCACTATTGTGTACAAACCTTCCCAGCCACAAGTCAAACCGCAATCCCAACATACGAAGTATATTGATCAGGAAATGCATCTGACGTCACCCATGCTATATCAAAGACTACGATTTAACCTGAAGTAGTCGATAAGACACTCAGGATTAAGATCACCCACATATAGCCATCATTAGTTGATATATATGAATCTCATCGGTAAACGGATCTTGGTGAGAGATTCATGTAGATCATGGCACAGTCCTATATGATCTCATCATACAAGGTGCCTCTATTCCCATAAGTATGGCCTTAGCTTCCTTGCCGCTGAGACTAATGCTAGTGCCATTTTTTCTGCTTGTGAATACCTAGTCTCGGCGGGTAAAAGCACCTTGTTGGTATAATACACTGGCTTCTGTACTCCATCTTCTGTTCTGACTAGGACTGAGCTTGCTGCTAGTTCTGTAATTGATAAGTATAAATGGGGTGTATCTCCCATTTATGGTTTCGAAAGGATGAGAGTCTGCCATAAGTACTATTTGATTTTTAAGAATGCCTGTTTGCATTCTTCGTTCCATTCGAGTCCTTTTCCTTTTTTGATTACTTTGAAAAAGAGTGTGCATCTATCTGTCGCCTTTGAGATGAATAAACCCAAGGAAGCTAAGCATCCTGTTAGTACTTCTTTTAGTGTCCTTTGTGAAGTCATTTTCTGCAGGGCTTGGATTTTTTCAGGATTGACTTCGATTCCCCTTTGGTGAACTTGGAATCTCAAGAACCTTTCTGAAGGAACTCCGAAAAAGCCCTTGTTCGGATTCAGCTTCATTTGGTATCTCCTCAAAACATCAAATGTCTCTCGCAGGTCTGAGGTATGCTTATCTGCCGAGATGCTCTTGGTCAACATGTCATCAATGTATACTTTCATGTTTCTTCCTATTTGTCGTACGAAGATTCTGTTGACCAGCCTTTGATATGTTGCCCCTGCATTTTTTAATCTGAAGGGCATCACTGTGTAGCAGTACAAGCCCTGATGGGTTGTAAATGCTGTTTTTTCTTTATCAGCCTTGTTCATCCGGATTTGGTTATATCCTGAGTAGGCGTCCATGAAACTGAGCAATTCATAGCCTGATCTAGCATCCACCAGTTGGTCTATCCTTGGGAGTGGGAAACTGTCTTTTGGGCATTCTTTATTCAAATCTTTGAAATCTACGCACATTCTCCATTGTCCATTTTTCTTTTGGAAGAGGACTACATTAGCTACCCATTGAGGATAGTCGATCTCTCTAATCGACCCTACAACGAGTAGCTTTTCCACTTCCTGTTTGATTGCCTGACTTCTCTCGAGATTGAATTACCTTCTCTTTTGTATCACTGGTTTTGCATTCGGGTCTACCGCAAGATGATGAGATATTATTCGGACATCTATCCCGACCATGTCTTCATGACTCTTGGCGAACACATCCTTGTATTCTTTAAACAGATCAGTGAGGCTTTATTTGACTTTTCCTTCCAAATTGGCCCCAATCTTGATCTTCTTATCTGGTTCATCTTCTTTCAAGATAATTTCTTCGACGGGTTCATTTTTGGACTCATTCGACTCTTCCCTTGGATCAAATTCGAATGATAGTGACTCTTTGTTATGGCTCGACTGCGTTATAGTACATACCTATTCACCATCATTTTTATCTTTGTATACTGACAGGTTAGCTCTTTGGGCAATCTCTTGGGATCCCTTGACTATACCGACCCCTCTTTAGTCGAAAACTTGATCATCAATGCATAAGTGGTTGTTACGACCTTAGTTTTATTTAAGAATGACCGACCCAACAACGCATTATACGAACAATTGTCTAAGTCTACCACCACAAAGTCGAGCAATACAGTTCTCTGACAATATGCTCTTTACAGGTAGCTTTACCGTCCCGAGTGACCTGACCTGACCTGACCTGACCTCAATTCCTCCGAATCCTCTTAGGGAAGTATGGAAAAGCTGTAGATCCTTTCGGTCCAACCTGAGTTGATCGTAGACGGCTATATTGAGAATGTCTGCTGAACTTCCATTATCTATCAAGATTCTTCTGACTTTCAGATTACCAATCTGGGCACTTATAACCAGGGCGTCATTTGGCCGAACGTCGACCTTATGTGAGTCTGCTTCTATGAATATTATTGGGTCCCATCCTTCCTTTACCCTTTTCTAGTCTGGGTCGATCGAGTTCAAGTAAAAGTTATGACTTGCCTCTACTGCTTCTCTGATTTCCTGCGTTCGCTATCAGTTACTTCTGCCAGTGGATGGTCCTCCAAAGATTGTTTGTATTACTTCATTAGCCTCTAGACTGGTCCTTTGATTTCGACCAGAGCTGTGATCGGCCATGATCTCTTTCTTTGTTTTCGACTTCTCATCCCTTTTCAAGATTACATCCTGAAGATGTCCCTCATGAATGAGGATTTATATGTAATCTCTGAGCTGGTAACATTTGGAAGTCTCATGACCAGTTTTCTTGTGGAATCTGCAGTATTTGGTTGTATCTCGTCGAGCAAACTGAGATCGTCAGTGTGGCTCTTTTACCATATTTTCTCTTCCAGTATGGCCAGAATTTCCTCCTGCTTTTTTTAAGTGGGTGTAGTTGGCGTATCTACCTCGGAATTTCTCCATAATCTATCCGGTATTACACCCGTTTCCCCCATCCTTGCTTTTTTCTTTGTTGTTTCCTTTTTGTTTTCCCTTTTGGTTCTGCACCTTGGACTCAACGTCCTTTTCGGGTTTTCCTCTATGCATATAACATCCTCCCGTGGATAATTCTTCTTCTTCGGCTAGTGCATATCCTCCTGCCATGTCTATCATATCTGAATATCTAGTTAGACGGGCTCTTCTTAAGTCAAAAGATAGTCGTCCATTATGTAGATTATTGATGAATGCAGCAATTATCGCTTCATTGTTTGCACTGCCGATTTCTGATACCGCTTGACCGAACCTCCCTAGGTATTTCTTCAACAACTCATCTTTTCCTTGTTTTATCTGAGAAAGGTAAGTCACTGATTTTTTCCTGTGAACGTTGCTCATAAATTGCCTTGAAAAACTCCTGCTTAGTTCACTGAAGATTCTGATGCTTGTTGGGGGCAATCTCTCGAACCATCTTGAGCCCGTGTCTCCTAGAGTTTGTGAAAAGTTAAGGCATAGCAAGGGATCGCTGTGGGCATGTTGGGCCATAGCACTTTTATAGCGTCTGACGTGTTCTTTAGGGTCTGTATCCTTCTTGAACTGCTCCACGTGCGGCATCCTGAACCTTTCTAGGAATGAAGTCCGCAAGATTTTCCTAGTGAATGGACTGTCAGATTCTTCGTCAGATAAATCGTTGTACCTATAACGTCTGACCAGTGCGTCCATTTGACGCCTATTGTTTTCGACTTCTTGAGTTAGGCTCTGAATTATAACATCTCTGTCTCCCACCGGACTTCCATGATGGTTAAATCGTTGGGTGATTGTCATTCCTCTCTCTGGCTCTTCACTTTGATGTCGAGTTTCTCGGATTGATTCTTACAGGCGTATGGTTCAGTGATAACGCTTGCTATGGTGCCGATTGCTATCTTCTGATGACGACTGATCCCTGTGTCGGTTACGTTTGTGATGTCTTGCACGGGCTGTCTGATCATGGTTCTACTTCTGGCGTGGTTGTTCCTCTTCGGGTGTTTCACATCCAGCCTGATTAATTGGAGCAGAGTTCCTTCCGACTTCCAGTGTATTTATTTCTGGCCCCACTATAACCGAACGAAGCCTTGCAGGTGGAAGGTTAGGAGGTTGCACTTCTTCTGCAACCAGTAGATCAACTCCTTCATTTGCTGAAAAAGCCACCAACTGTTGCAGCGCCTCGCAGAAGAATTGTGTTAGGTTTTCGCTGGTCGGAGGGATTTGTTGAATCCCTGCTAGGGATGTTGGTTGGTTGGTTGGTTGCGGCGAGATCTCTTGAACTACTGCCAACAAGGACATTATCTGGAGATCTTTAGACATCTCCAAGACTGTTTCTGCTTCCCGCCATTACTTTTAATTAAATAGAAGGTTCAGGCACTTCTTCTAGCTCCAATTGTTGTCGTCGATTTCTGAATGTATGGAAAAAGTCAACAAGAATTGTATTTTAGCTGTGATTTTAAAAAGAGAGAGAATGAGAAAGAAATCAGACGCAAGTTTTACGTGGTAAAACTCTGATGACCAGAGAAACGACCACGGGAGGCTGAATAATCAACCAAGCCAAAATCCACTATTGAAAAGATTTACAACTCTCGATCTCTCTTTTATGACGAGATTATGGGTCTATTTATATGTTCATAGAACCCTAATCCTCTTTGTACAAGTAATAAAAGATCTTTGTATTTAACTATGATTGGTTACTTGTTTGAAGTAGTCTGTCTTCTTTCCTATTTTGGAGACTTGTATTGAGATCGAATGGGACTCTAGTGATTCAGTCCAGTTAGGACTTATTTCCTTACAAGATCGTAATCTTTTTGAAGAAATAAAATTGTTGCCTGATTTAGAACCTTTTCTGTTTGGTATTCTATTCTTCTTGGAATTCCTCTTTGATATGGATATCTTCACGTATTTTAACGACTCGACTCGTGTGAGCTATACCCTAGGCTTTTTATTCGGTTTTCTTCATGTTTGTCCCGAGTAGAACACAATATTAGCTGGTCCCAAATGACGTCTTCTGATCCCGAGTAAAAAATGTCATCAACTAGCCCCGATCATCTTTAACTGACCCCGAGTAGTATATGACGTCAGTTGACCCCGAGTAGGTTTTGTTCAATACTTGTTTACTCGGGCTTCTCTTCTTTGGTGGTGTCTTGTAGGATATTTTCTGAATGTCTATTTGGATGTCCACCTGGAATTTTTATCCTCTTTGTCAATGACTTGTACGTCTAATAAAATTTACATACGACAACATTTAACAGCTTCTTAAAAAAAATTGGGTTCATTCTCACTAAATTCTTTAGCTATTGACAGTGCAAAAGAGATAAGATTTGCATATCCATACCTCTGAGGAGCTCTTCTTTCTCTTCTAGCTTCGTCTTTTGCTATCTGATATCCTTCTAACTCATCTTGAACTTCAAATTTTTCTTTTTCATTATCTGAATGTTCTCTACTACGGTTTTTTACACCATTTCCAGAACTAGTTACTTCTTGACGTGACTATGAGTTAAAATCTTTTTGTTGCTCCACCTCAATTCCAGCATTAGTTATAACATCAGTACTTTCGTTAGGAGAAGATGAGCTTGACTTCTCTGAAAGTGACATCTCTGCTGTTAAAACTCTTGCAAATATTTGAATCAAAATACCAAAGTTTATATCCCTTCACTGCATCAGGATAGCCAATAAACATGCATCTTTTAGCTCTAGGTTCTAGCTTCCCTTGTCTGATATGAGCATAGGCAACACACCCAAAAACCTTCAAGTTTTCATAACTTGGAGGTATGCCAGTAAATATCTCTTCAGGTGTCTTGAATTCTAAAGCAGGAGATGGACACCTATTAACCAAGTAAGCAGCAGTGTTCACTGCTTCAGCCCAAAACTTTTTAGGTAGGTTTGCACTAGAGAGCATGCATCTCACCCTTTCTAACAATGTTCTATTCATTCTTTCTGTAAGACCATTCTGTTTAGGTGTATCGGGAACAGTTTTATGCCTAACCAGACCTTCATCATTACAAAACTTGATGAATTCCTCATTGAGATACTCTAAACCATTATCAGTTCTAAGCTTCTTAACTTTCTTTTCGGTTTGCAGCTCCACCATTTTCTTCCACTCTTTAAACTTATTGAATGCTTGGTCTTTGGATTTCAGTATATAAACCCACACTTTCCTTGAACAATCATCAATGATTGAAATGAAATATCTCCCTCCACCAAGTGATTCGGTTCTGGATAGTCCCTATAGATCTGAGTGCACATAATTAAGAATTTCTTTTGTTTTATATACTGAGGAACTGAACTTCACCCTTGTAGCCTTTCCATAAATACAGTCTTCACAAAAAACCATCTTTCCAAGCTTTTGACCACATAAAAGCCCTTGTTTCTAAAGTTCTTGCAGCCCTCTTTCACTAACATGTCCAAGCCTCTTGTGCCAAATCTGAGCATTATCTGAATCATTGGAAATAACTAATGAAACTACACCAATCACAGTATCGCCCTGTAGAACATATAAACCATTTCCTCTAATACCTTTCATCACCACCATGGAACCTTTACAAATCTTAATAATTCCATCTTCACATTTGTAGGTGCAACCATTCTGGTCTAACATGTCAAGAGAAATCAAATTTCTCTTTAGTTCTGGAGTGAATCTTACTTCTGTCAAGAGTCTTAATTCCATCATGAGTTCTTATCCGAATAGAGCCAATTCCTGTTACTTTGCATGCTTTATTGTTTCCAAGTAACACCTGTCCACCATCCCTATCTTCATAAGATTCAAACCAATCTCTATTTGAAGTCATATGAAAAGAACAACCAGAATCGAGTATCCACTGCTTATCTGAATTGTTAGTTTTTACAACTAGAACATCAGAACTTTCATACCCATCTTCTACCACTGCTGCATTGCCATTTGTAGTCTCTTTGTCCTTAGCTCCTTTCTTATTTTTTGGACAAAGTCTCCTGATATGCCATTCTTCATGGCAGTAGTAACACTTTATATTTTTCCTACCACTTTTTGACTTTGATCTGGTCCTGCTCTTGCCTCTTTGGTCTCTTTTTTCAGTTCTACCCCTAACTGATAAACTTTCACCAGACTGTTCTTTTTGTTCATATTTTCTCTGAAGGTCTTTAGAATTCAATGCACCAATAACATCTTCCAGTGACAATGTTTCTCTGCCATGCTTGAGAATATCCACAAAAGTCTCATATGATTTAGGAAGAGAATGCAGCAACACAAGTGCTTTGTCTTCATCAACATATTCAACATTAATATTCTCTAGATCCAAGAAAAGCTTATTGAATTCATCTATGATGTAGAGAAAACGTAACAAGAATTAGACCGACGTCTAAATTCTTTTGAAAAATTGGAATCCACCAGAATACAGTTAAAACTTCTGAAATTTTATTGAATCATAAGCTATCGAGCCTTTCGGCTTACAAGGCTATTTAAATCGAACGAGCCCTAACCCGAATCTTTGTTGGACAAGAAACGAGATTACATACCAAAAGCTGTCATAAATAGCGAAACTGTCAAAAATTGCGAAATCACAAAAGTTACGGAAATAAAATATACTAACGACCATAAACAAGCCGGAATTAACGGTAGGCGATTCTGGCTTGTCAAAGTCAACTTATGATAAAAATGAAAATTTCCCAAAAAGGAAAGAATTACGATTTCGGAGCCTAAATGATAGAATTTGGCCGAAAAAGGACGTGTCTCAACACCAAAGGTTTTGAGTTCTGAAGATCTTGTCGATTCCCTTCAATTAAGGTCATTTAATCTTGGATTTAGGATGGTCTCACTAAACCATGTAGGACTCAGCTACTTGTTCCACATCAATCTATGTGATCATGTAAGTTTTTACCCTCAGTCATTCTAAACGTAAAGAACTTAGCCTTGAGATACAATCTACTTGACAAAGTTTTTGTCATATAAAGACTTTCCAGTTTAAGCCATACCTCTGCTATTGTTTTCATCTTATTGATTTCTCTGATAACTTTATCACTAAGGCTGAGAATCAGTGTGTTATAGGCACGCTTCATAATGTCCTTTTTCTTCTCATCACTGTAGCTCTCTGGCATCTTGCTTTCACCTTCAAGAGATTCATCAAGTCCCAGATTCCCCAACAAAGCTGACATCTTTAGTTTCCAAATGGTGAAGTCATTTGTTCCATCAAACTTCTCTATCTCGTGTTTTGTAGATGTAGTAGCCACCTGAGTAATTTTGTCAAACACGTAGAGAACTTTTGCAAATCAAATCAGAATCTTTAGAGATTTACCTTGATTAAGCAACTGAACCAGGCTCTGATACCAATTTTGTTATGAAATAAAGACTATAGAGCAGTAACTTATCAAGAAACATTAAGAACAAAATAGAAAACTGAGCAATCGTACACAAGGACACAAGAAGTTATACTGGTTCAGCTCTTTAGACAGAGCCTACATCCAGTCGCTAGTTAAACAGCAGAGTCCAAATCATCTTGAAGCTGATTAAGGCTCTGAGTTGAAGGAATAACTTTAACAATTCCTATGAATGATTTGCAGAGAAGAGTATATCAACTTTTAGAAAAGAAAAAAAAAATGATGGAAAAAGAACATGCATGCTTGTTTAATTAATTATATTGTCAGAGTATGTACGTACACCTGGGAAATTCGATACATGACTATCAACTCATATATTATATTTACCAAGTAAGCAAATGAGATCCTAAGCTGGCTCTAGCAGACGCTGCTTTTGCCAAGATTTGTCAAAAACATTGCCGATGGTTTAGATTTTGAAATTATCAATTATTTGTGAAAAATATATTTCTTTATTGTGATGTATGTAATTTGATTATATATATTGTTAGGGTTCATGATGAATTGGATGTTCAACTTATGAGTATATAAAATAAATTTAAATTTTTATTTATACAACTATATACTTTTAAATAATTGTATGTAAGGGTATTTCATTAATAAAAAAAATTATTAAAATATGGATGCAGTAAAAACTTTTTTAGGTAGTAATAGAGCCACCATATGAAAAAAAAAACATTAGGGATATCATACTTGATAAAAAGAATAGTTTTAGAATTTTGAAGGGTGAAAGAGTAAAAATAATAATTTTAATATTTTTATATGGGTGTGTAGAAAGTATATGGGTATAGCAAGAACCTATTTGGATGAGCCACAAAAAAGTACAGGATCGCGTACTTGATATGATTTTTTAATTAAGAGATTTTTTATGTAATTTAACTAAACAATAATGAAAAGAAATAAAATATATTAAAAATATGTTAGAAAATAAAAATAAATACTCTTTTAATATAAAATAAATAAATAAATATATAATATAACATATATATATATATATATATATAAAATATATATATCATATGCTCAAAGACACATATCCATCTTGATAATACAGTATATATGTCTTCTTTATAGTTTTTGTTTTTATATCAAATACTATTTGGTTTTTTTTTTTTTTTTAATTTATAGATCTTATTTTGGGTTAATTGCAACCACTTATCCCCTCAGATTTTCCAAAAAGGTTTAATATTCGACTAATTGTCTTAATTTTGGTAGACCCCGTTTCAACTGTTACTTACATACTATTTAATAGTTGACTGAGATTTGACTGGAAAATGTCAAAAAAGCCTATACATTTTATTTTAAAACGTCTAATCTCTTACTCTTGAAATAATCAGTTTTACACTAATAAATAATAAAAGTAACAGATAAACCTAAAAGAAATTGAAGAGATAAAATTTTTAACAAAAAATAAAACTGAAACGTAAAATTGCAATGATCCAAGTTCTTACGAAGTAAGAAAAAAAAACAATAAATCAATAATCGTTTCCCAAATGGGCCAGATCTCCTCCAATTTTTCCATTTATGCTATTTACTTTTTGAGTTTTTGTTGACATTCATGAGATGAAAGTCTCAATAGTCAATACTCTGATTCACTTGTGATTTTTGCCTTTTGACGAGTGGTAGATTGTCATTCTTGTTTTCTCCCCTTTGACCCACCATTGATTTATATTTAGTAAATTTAGGAAGAGTATATTTACTCCGGGATGAAGTAAACGTTGAAGACAAATTGATTCAGATTTGGACAGAGTCTTTGAAATGTCCAATGCTCCATGTTATTATCTAGGTCAGGGTACGTGGGTTGTTTAGGTTAGTTTTGTCCATGCAATGCCAATTTGGTTGTGACCAAAGTCAGAGAAGAATCAGTTATGCCTTGATGTTGTTTCACTTATGTAAATAAGTGGGGTGTTTGTGCTTTGTTTCTCGTTTGTCATGCAAAGAGTACATGGATCATGTTCATATATTTCTGCCCATTATTTCCTGTTTTATTATTGTTATTGTTACTCTTTCGTGATGTAAGGCATATATATCTTGCTAAACAATGTGGGAATGAGATTATGATGAATATTGATGTTTCCTTTCAACCTCCCTTCCTATTTCTTTCTCTTTTTTCCTCTATTCTTATTTAGTAAAAATTAAACTTAACAGTCTTGGATCGCAAGATTTGAAATTTTATGGTTCATCGGGTTATGAAGAAAAGCCTGAAAGTGTTGCTTTTCCTCTTAAAGAAGGACCTGGTTGGGACTTGGGAGGTGGTGAGAGCCATGAGGCCAACAAGCGAAAGGCATGCTTTTTACCCTCAGGCCTCAATAGTTGAGGATCCTTTATGAGAATGTATAACTGTGGATATGACATGTTTTTGATTTTGATTTTGCGATTTGGTATTAATAGATGACCAAGTTATCTTTACAGTTGTCCTAGATCTCTTTTAACGGAGAGAACTAGATCTACGTTATCAGATCCGGTTACCCACTTTTGGAGATGGAGATCTGGTTCTCCCTTTTTAAGAGAAGAACCAAATTTCCTTTTAATGGGTTTTTTTTTTTTAGTTTTTAGTTAAAAAATAAATTATTATTTTTTTATTATATTTCTGGATAAAAAATGTTAACAACAATTTTACCCCTAACAAATCAATCAATCGTTATCTCTGACGGAGATCGAGTAACCATAGGGAAGACCGTAGAAATTAATTCAATTAGTTAAATATTAAGCTTTTATTCAAAAACTAAGGGCATGGTGTTGTCATTAACCCTTTTATTTTTTGTTTTTTGTTTATATTATAAGTATTATTATTTTAAGAAGTTAATTATTTTTTATTACTTGTATTTTTAATATGTTTTATTTTCTTTATTCAATTTATTTGAAGGATTTAAATTAAACGTTCAAACTGCGGATTTTATTTGACATTTGATTAAATCCGAGGAAGTTATTTACGTTTCTCATTTCTCCTTACTTGATAAGAACTCTCTCTCTTTCCCTCTCCCTCTCTTTTTCTCTCTCATAAATAAATCTTAACTATTAAACTAACATTCATAAATGAAAAATTACCAAACTAATTATATTCCTTAACAAAAAGTAGTATATATGGTATTACCATTCATTTCATTAAATTAAATTACAATTTTGTTATGAAATGTAAAGAAATTGGTTTCATAGAATGTTGCTATTGTTTTTTCTTGTCCAAAGCTGTTTATCAAACACCAAAATGTTTGACTTAAAAAAGAATCGAAGCATATCCAAAGTAAGAGCGACTCGTGAAAAAATGATACCACGTAGAATTAATAAATATTCTGTTAATAAATATTTTTTTAATGTAGCTGTACATATTCAATCTCAAGCTTACGTGATAAAAAAAAATGTATTAGACATTGTAAATATGACCGTCTACTTTCAGACGGTCTGTTGTATATCTATTTTTTCGGTTGACTCAGTAAGTACTTAAAAAAGACATTAATTTTTTTATCCATTTTTAGTAAGAAAATAAAATTGTTAATAGCAAAATTTGGCTAGGGACTAAAGAAGAATTTTCCACTTCCCAACCTTCCTGCAAGGGTCCGAATTCGGGCTTATATGACGGGGTGTCAAGTTCCCCGAGGTCGAGCTACCATGCGATCCTACAGGAGCAAGGCGAGGCCACCCATACCATCTGAGCATCTCGCACGTGTCAAGGCTTACCAAATAAAGTCCAACGAGACCACGTCAAACTCCTTATACTAGGATAAAGCCCGAAGCTAGGTCGACGTGAAAGGACCTGGGTTCCCCGACATCAAGGTATCTCGTGACACTCTCCTAGAGCTTGCTACTATCTTTACTTTCACTAGGAGACCTTTAAGGTGACGAACTTGTCTTGCAAAGGCACTCCTGCCTCGTCAATGTATAATCTCGACATATCCGAGCATAAAAGGAAGAAGCCCGTAAAGCCCCGTCGTCACCAAAAGTGCCAAGATCCACTGTAGATCCTGGTATGGTTAAATCAAGTAGCAAGATCAGTACTCGAGCGTACCTCTCCACCCTTTCAGAAGCGAGCCAAGGTCGCCTGTTTATGGCAAACACCTTACCGGGACCTGCTAGCCAAGCCCGCTACCCCGCTAGGAAACCTGCATAACTAGGTCAAGCTCCATGATAAAGCTCGGCGTAGCTAAACCAAGCTCCCAACTACAAGGTTGGAACCCAATGGGATATTTCGCCTTTAAAATGGTTAGCACAAGCTCACAAGCTCCATGGGAAGACCAGCATCTAGCTCCGTGACAATCGAGAGGTCCCCGTGGGACCCCGCCAGTGTATTGGATCCTAGGGTACCCCGCCTTCAAGGAATATCAAATGTCACCTCAGGTAACCTCCATGAAGTACCTCTCCAAAGTGACCTGCAGAACTAGAGCTCTCATCTCGACAACATAGGAAGAGAGGATTGACTTCTATGACATTTAATGTACCATTAATGAGGTCCTCCGTATTAATGGAGGTAGTCAACCCTATTAATGAGGTCAAATATATTAATAGAGGCAGTCAACCCAATTAATGACATGATCAAAACCTTTAATAAAAGAATATTCAACTCTTTAATGGCCATCATTAGTGAAAGAATCCAAAGAGGAAACAAATACCTTTTCCTACAAGATATCCTCCACAACCGATTATTGGAGGTAAACTATAGCAGAAAATCCCGCCTATCAAGGAATGAAGAGTCCGTAGAGGAAACAATCGTATCTTCTCCAAGATAATAGCTATAAGCCGATCCACTACATGAAAGGAAGAATCGTATTCAATAAGAAAACGAAGACTAATTGAAGAGTCCTGGACTTGCACTCCAAGGTAGTCACCATGTATAAATATGCCTGTAAAAGGCATAGTAGAGAGGTCTCCAACCAATGACAGAAGATACATGTTTCGTTTAGAGATCTCTCGATATCATCAATGTATGTGTTACCTTTACCTAGAATATACCAGTATCGGTCTACATTCGACCACCATTGTAAGCTCTCCGGATCAACTACGTTGTATTACTTCACCATCCTTGTAAGCTCCCCGAAGCATTCTTTGATATATACATAAGGAAGGGTATTCCTCATTCCTCCGGATACTGCCTTGGGGTTTTTCAGCATGTGATCACTCGTGATGCTTTTTCCCCCCTTGGTCAGTCCATCTCCATCTACTTAAGACTTGCGTATTTCCTATTATCTATAGTGTTACGCATGTGTGTATGCGGGCTAGGAACCGACCTCATTGGACCTAGCTCTCTAATCTTTCTTACATGAGAGGAACCGAATCTAGATTCCTAACCCGCTGGACCTAACACTCTTATCCTCTCATCTATACGCCAAAGTCGCACATCAAGATGAAGAGAAACCGCCCAGATCAGTTCTAAGGGAGTCGATGAGCTCTCTTGTATCCTCTCTATGGAAAAAATCGAGCTCTCCGACACAGGAGCTAGAGAAGCCCCTCTTCTTACTTGCTATCGAGGTCGAGGTATACGGGCTCCGACCCCGACCGAGGAATAAGGTCCAGGATCACCTCCTTCGCACTAGTAAGGGAACCTCGAGCTCCCCAGCACTACTTCATAAGCACGAAGCCCGACGAACGGGATGACTTGTCTCCTATCTACGATTTCATCCTCCTTCATATTCATACAAGATCAGGTCAAGTATCAACGGTACCGACCCTGACCACCACTTTCGCGGTAGTGGCCTCGAGGGCATTAATAGGGATTTCTCATCCTAAACAAATTTCCCGTTAACACTTTCTGGCGCCGTCTGTAGGAAGTTTCCACACCCCTTTTGAAAGCCTCTATGTCTCTACATGAGTATCATTATATTGTCGATGTAACAGATTCATTATTCATGAATACCATTTACTATATACGATGTCTTTTCTCCATACTTGTCTACATCGCCTATGTATCGCATGTGGTGCTCATTTTATCATTTAACGAGTTTCGTTCATTGTGGAGCAAATATGGTACGTGGGATTCCTGGTGGAACCAGTTCATTATACTACTCCTATGAAGTGAACCTGCTCAGATAATCGTGGAGCTCCAATACAGTAGCTCCCCGCTTGAAGATCTCCTATATAGCTGAACCATTATGATACATCGAGAGCTCCTATACAATAGAACTGCACCTCTCCTGCTCTTCTACAGTAGATTCGATCCGCCGCCAGTGTATCACTTATCCAGCAGATCCACTGGGCTTCAGCCTGTTCATACGGATCCCCTCATGCCTCTAGGTCAGCCCTTCGTAAGCTCCTAGGTAAAGGTAGCAGGTTGACCCAAGAATCTAAGAAGCCAACTCAGCTGTGTAGCTTTTAGAGCAGCACGACCAGTAGAAGATTAGCGGTTCCACGTCTTATACAAGGCTTGTCAACGCCCAAGTGAGCCACTGAATTCTCGATTCATTCCAGCAGGGTCCAGAGCCCTCTCTCAGTTGTTGGGGACTTCTAGGATCTCGAGCATGCATCTGGACCAATACCTCTGGTGGCTTCGCTCCATGTTTACAGGGCCATTCACAGCCCTAGCAAGCCACCGAAGCCTGATCCGATCGAGGAGCTATCAGAAGTTTCCCATATTTAGTAAGGCCACCTACGTGCCTAAGCAAGCTTCTAGAGCGGTAGCATCGCTACAAGACCGGTGGCTTCGCTCTATATGTACCGGGTCATTCATCTCCCTAGCAAGCCACCGAAGCCCGATCTGATCAAGGAGAGCCCAGAGGTTTCCCACTCTCGGTAAGGCCTCCTACATGCCTAAACTAACCTTTGGAGCAGCAGCCTCACTGTAAGGCCAAGTGGCTCCTCACTTCTTATACAGAGCTTGTCAACGCCCAAGTGAGCCACTGAACTCTCGATTCATTCCAGCAGGGTCCAGAGCTCTCTCTCAGTTGCTGGGGACTTCTAAGATCTCGAGCATGCATCTGGACCAGTACCTCTGGTGGCTTTGCTCCATGTTTACCGGGCCATTCACCGCCCTAGTAAGCCACCGAAGCCCAATCTGATCGAGGAGCTCTCAGAAGTTTCCCACATTTGGTAAGGCCACCTACGTGCCTAAGCAAGATTCTAGAGCGGTAGCATCGCTACAAGACCGGTGGCTTCGCTCTATATGTACCGGGTCATTCATCGCCCTAGCAATACACCGAAGCCCGATCTGATCGATGAGAGCCCAGAGGTTTCCTACTCTTGGTAAGGCCTCCTACATGCCTAAGCTAACCTCTGGAGCAGCAGCCTCACTGTAAGGCCAAGTGGCTCCTCATTTCTTATACAGGGCCTGTCAACGCCTAAGTGAGCCTCTGAACTCTCGATTCATTCCAGCAGGGTCCAGAGCACTCTCTCAGTTGCTGGGGATTTCTAGGATCCCGAGCATGAATCTGAACCAGTACCTCCGGTGGCTTCGCTCCATGTTTACCGGGTCATTCACCGCTCTAGCAAGTCATAGAAGCCCGATCCGATCGAGGAGCTCTCAGAAGTTTCCCACATTTAGTAAGGCCACTTATGTGCCTAAGCAAGCTTCTAGAGCGGTAGCATCGGTACAAGACCGGTGGCTTCGTTCTATATGTACCGGGTCATTCATCGCCTTAGTAAGCCACCGAAGTCCGATATGATCTAGGAGAGCTCAGAGGTTTCCCACTCTTGGTAAGGCCTCCTACATGCCTAAGCTAACCTCTGTAGCAACAACCTCACTGTAAGGCCAAGTGGCTCCACACTTCTTATACAGGGCCGGTCAACGTCCAATTGAGTTACTGAGCTCCTGTTTCATTCCAGCATGGTCCATAGCTTTCTCTCAGTTTTTGGGGGCTCATTGAAATCTCAAGTATGCCTCTAGACCGGTACCAGACAGGTAGCCCATCTCCATTCATATAGGGTCATCCAATGCTTAAGTGAGTCACCACTCATTCTGGAGGGGTCCAAACTCTTCTCTTCGTTGCAGGAAACTTCTAAGAATCCCGAGCATGTCTCCAGAAAGTTACTATGTCGATGTCTCCTCTCCACTTATATGGGGCCATTCATCGCCTTAGCGAGCTACCTTGGTCCCGATCTACCTCTCTAATTCAAAGGTAAGCAGACTTGAAGCCCCTCATGCATCTACAGCAGCAGAGGACTTCAAGGTAGTTCCAATCTCAACACGACTAGACATGAAAGCAGAAATGGGAACCAAGTCCTCCTCATCATCTGTGCATCCATCATCTCAATAATTTCCGACTTCAGTCAGAGCAGACCCAGGTAACTCTCAACTTTCTCTATGATCTATTCAAGGTATCCATCCTCCAATGATGATCAGGTCAGAGGGAAGAAGAGCTCGAGCTGCCTAGCAAGCAACACAAAAGCGTCCTTCAGTAAATGAAGCACCCACCTTGGCTCCCAAGGTAGCCACGCTGCCATGCAGAGTTTAAACCACTCCCACCATATGGTCGTGGGTTGAAGAAGTAACCATCCTTCTTTGCTGGCACAAGCTCGACCTTAGCAAACACTAGCTTGCTCTCAGAGATTATCATACCGATGGCTCCTCTCCATTTGTACGGGGCCTTCCAATGCCCTAGTGAGCCATCGAGGTCTCGATCGGTTCGGGGAGCACCCAAAGGTCCTGATTCGTTCACAGTGGGGTCTCGAGCTAGATTACGATTGTTGAAGGCTCTCATCTACCCCAAGCGGACTTCCAAACCGGTTATATCACTTAGGG
Source organism: Dipteronia dyeriana (assembly GCA_032871835.1). Taxonomy (NCBI): domain Eukaryota; kingdom Viridiplantae; phylum Streptophyta; class Magnoliopsida; order Sapindales; family Sapindaceae; genus Dipteronia; species Dipteronia dyeriana. The sequence goes on along the minus strand of CM065303.1, from coordinate 50,082,742 downwards.
ACTAGAAGCTCAATATTTTCTTAGTATTCCAGTATCATCTCAAGAGTAACTACTCATTAAAAAACTCCTAGAGCGAGACTGGTTATCAATCGAGACTACATTGCATTGATACAACTCTGTATCGGCTCACCATGAGTTTGTATCTTCTTCGATTTCGGTCTCCGTCATAGTTCTTCTATGATCACTATTCGCTCACGATCGAGATACCCTAGACTGGATCAAATCCCTTCAGAAGGATTGCCATTACCAGGAGAGCTCCATAGCCCTCATGATGCCCTGGACTGGATAAATCCCTTCAGGAGGAACGCCATAGTGTTTCGACAATGATCGCCTTGAGACCAGGAAATAGCTAGATAGCGCTCCTGATGCCTCGGCTGGGTACCACCCCCCACCAAGAAGGGTCTGAGTGTAAGAGCATAGTTTCCATCCAGATCTCGAGACCAGGGATTGATAGGGGAAGCCCCCTCATCACCCCTGATGCCTTGGTCGGGTGACCTCCCCTAAGAAGGATCCAAGTGTAAGAGCATAGTTGTCATCCGGATCAAAATACCAGGATATAGCTAGATAGCACTCTTGATGCCTTGGTCGGGTGACCTCCCCCAAGAAGGACCCGAGTGTAAGAGCATAGTTGCCATCCAAATCAAAATACCATGATATAGCTAGATAGCGCTCCTAATGCCTTGGTCGGGCTACAACCCCCAAGAAGGGTCTGAGTGTAAGAGCATAGTTGCCATCCGGATCAAAATACCAGGATATAGCTAGATAACACTCTTGATGCCTTGGTCGGGTGACCTCCCCCAAGAAGGATCCGAGTGTAAGAGCATAGTTTCCATCCAGATCAAAATGCCAGGATATAGCTAGATAGCGCTCCTGATGCCTAGGTCGGGTAACCTCCCCTAAGAAGGATCCGAGTGTAAGAGCATAATTGCCATCCGGATCAAAATACAAGGATATAGCTAGATAGCGATCATGATGCCTTGGTCGGGCTACGACCCCCAAGAAGGGTCTGAGTGTAAGAGCATTGTTGCCATCTAGATCTCGATACCAGGATATAGCTAGATAGCGCTCCTGATGCCTTGGTCGGGCTACGACCCCCAAGAAGGGTCTGAGTGTAAGAGCATTGTTGCCATCTAGATCTCGATACCAGGATATAGCTAGATAGCGCTCATGATGCCTTGGTCGGGCTACGACCCCCAAGAAGGGTCCGAGTGTAAGAGCATTGTTGCCATATAGATCTCGATACCAGGATATAGCTAGATAGCGCTTCTGATACCTTGGTCGAGCTACGACCCCCAAGAAGGGTCTGTGTGTAAGAGCATAGTTGTCAACCGGATCAAAATACCAAGATATAACTAGATAGCGCTCCTGATGCCTTGGTCAGGCTACGACCCTTAAGAAAGGTCTGAGTGTAAGAACATTGTTGCCATCCAGATCTCGATACCAGGATATAGCTAGATAGCGCTCCTGATGCCTTGGTCGGGCTACGACCTCTAAGAAGGATCTAAGCATAGGAGCATAGTTACCTGCTAGATCACGAGATTAGAATAACCAAAAGGTCATCCTATGCTTAAGTGCCTACCAGAATCATTTATCCAGCTCATCTAAGCACCGTGATTCCTGGAAAATTAACTCTAGGTACCCATATTAACCACAGAAGCTTCATCTGACATGATCGAGCAATACACTTATTTATTTTGCAGGAATGAATAGTACCCAGGTTCTCTAAGCCACTCACTGGGAACGATACTGGTTACCAATAAAAAGGGTCAAGCAAAATTCTTCATGTAATACAAGATTCAGACTCCAACCCCAAATACTTACCTGTGTTCAAGTCAAGAGGGGACTTCTGTTAATAGCAAAATTTGGCTAGGGACCAAAGAAGAATTTTCCATTTCCCAACCTTCCTGCAAGGGTCCGAATTCGGGCTTATATGACGGGGTGTCAAGGTCCCCGAGGTCGAGCTACCATACGATCCTACAGGAGTAAGGCGAGGCCACCCATACCATCTGAGCATCTCGCACGTGTCTAGGCTTACCAAATAAATCCCGACAAGACCACGTCAAGCTCTTTATACCAGGATAAATCCAGAAGCTAGGTCGACGTGAAAGGACCTGGGTTCCCCGACATCAAGGTATCTCGTGACACTCTCCTAGAGCTTGCCACTATCTCTACTTTCACTAGGAGACCTTAAAGGTGCCGAACTTGTCTTGCAAAGGCACTCTTGCCTCGTCAAAGTATAAGTTCGACCTGTCCGAGCATAAAAGAAAGAAGCCCGTAAAGCCCCGTTGTCACCAAAAGCGCCAAGATCCACTGTAGATCATGGTATGGTTAAATCAAGTAGCAAGAGCAGTACTCGAGCGTACTCGAGCGTACTCGAGCGTACCTCTCCACCCTTCTAGAAGCGAGCCAAGGTCGCCTGTTTATGGCAAACACCTTACCAGAACCTGCTAGCCAAGCCCGCTACCCCGCTAGAAAGCCTACATAACTAGGTCAAGCTCTATGATAAAGCTCGGCGTAGCTAAACCAAGCTCTCAACTACAAGGTTGGAACCCAATGGGATATTTAACCTCTAAAATGGTTAGCACAAGCTCCATGGGAAGACCAGCATCTAGCTCCGTGACAATCGAGAGGTCCTCGGTGGACCCCGCCAATGTACTGGATCCTAGGGTACCCTGCCCTTAATAAATATCAAATGTCACCTCAGGTAACCTCCATGAAGTACCTTTCCAAAGTGATCTACAGAACTAGAGCTCTCATCTCGGCAACGTAGGAAGAGAGGATTGACTTCCATGACATTTAATGTACTATTAATGAGATCAACCGTATTAATGGAGGTAGTCAACCCTATTAATGAGGTCAAATATATTAATAGAGGCAGTCAACCCAATTAATGACATGATCAACACCATTAATAAGAGAATATTAAACTCTTTAATGACCATCATTAGTGAAAGAATCCAAAGAGGAAACAAATACCTTTTCCTCCAAGATATCCTCCACAACCGATTATTGGGGGTCAATTATAACAGAAAATCCCTCCTATCAAGGAATGAAGAGTCCGTAGAGGAAACAATCGTATCTTCTCTAAGATAATAGCTACAAGCCGATCCACTACATGAAAGGAAGAATCGTATTAGATAAGGAAACGAAGACTAATTGAAGAGTCCTGGACTTGCACGCCAAGGAAGTCACCATGTATAAATATGCCTGTAAAAGGCATAGTAGAGGGGTCTCCAACCAATGACAGAAGATACATGTTTCGTTTAGAGATCTCTCAACATCATCAATGTATGTGTTACCTTTACCTAGAATATACCGGTATCGGTCTACATTCGACCACCATTGTAAGCTCTCCGGAGCAACTACGTTGTATTACTTCACCATCCTTATAAGCTCCCCAAAGCATTCTTTGATATATACATAAGGAAGGGTATTCCTCCTTCCTCCAGATACTGACTTGGGGTTTTTCAGCATGTGATTACTCGTGATGTTTTTTCCCCCCTTGGTCAGTCCACCTCCATCTATTTAAGACTTGAGTATTTCATATTATCTACTGTGTTACGCATGTGTGTATGTGGGCTAGGAACCGACCTCATTTGACCCAGCTCTTTAATCTTTCTTACATGAGAGGAACCGAATCTAGATTCCTACCCCGCTGGACCTAACGCTCTTATCCTCTCATCTATACGCCAAAGTCGCACATCAAGATGAAGAGAAACCGCCCAGATCAGTTCGAAGGGAGTCGATGAGCTCTCATGTATCCTCTCTATGGAAGAAAGATTAGAGAGGATACAGGAGAGCTCATCGAGATAAGCCCCCCTTCTTACTTGCTATCGAGGTCGAAGTATACGGGCTCCGACCCCGACCGAGGAACAAGGTCCAGGATCACCCCCTTCGCACCAGCAAGGGAACCTCGAGCTCCCCAGCACTATTTCATAAGCACGAAGCCCGACGGGCCGAATGGCTTGTCTCCTACCTACGATTTCATCCTCCTTCATATTCATACAAGATCAGGTCAGGTATCAACGGTACCGACCCCGACCACCACTTTCGCGGTAGTGGTCTCGAGGGCGTTAATAGGGATTTCTCATCCTAAACAAATTTCCCGTTAACAAAAGTAAAAAATAAGACTAGACACATCCTTAAAAAAGTTACGTTTTGAATAAAAGCATTGAAGACCAAATTTTGAATTGATTATCTATCAAGTTTATTTTTATGTCACATAGGAAGTAAGTCTCTTGATATTGTTGTCATGCTAACGATTATTGATATGCAAGACACATTTGGTCATATATATATATATATATATATATATATATATATATATATATATATATCTAATTAAAGTCCCTCCATTAAATGTTTTCTTTTTATTTCAACCGCCCCCTTAAATTATTGTTTAATTTAAAAACACACACACACACACATTTTTTTTAGCTTTATATATATATATATAAAGATTTTGCCGATAAATCATTATTTTCTTAAAAAAAAAATGATATGCATGATTTTTCCTCAAATATTTGTGATTTATTCAAGAAAAATATCAGTGTATGATCATTGATCACGGGTTAAAAATAGATAAAAATATTTTCTCAACTCATTCTTAATTCATCGATAAAGACGTAATCCAATTGGTAGATGAACGAGTTTGAGATTTAGATAAATGACTTCAACAACTCGAATCCTATCAATAACGAACGCTTTCAAAAATATAACTGGTCCCGAAATAATAGATAATGTTAAAAAAAAAAAAACTCATTCTTCTCAATTCAATATTGTATGGTGATCATTAACTATTTACCAATTATAAGAGTTGAACAAAGTTTGACTAAACCTATGGTCAAATTTTCTTAAATAGAAAGTAGCTAGTAGGGGTGAACTATCACCAGCGGGTCAAAAAATTCCCATATTTCGTCATCGATAATTTCATTTCGAAATAAACATAAAATATAATTCAATTAATTTCGTGTGCTTCAATGAATAAAGGTACTAATATTTAATTTAATTTATTATAGATCTAATTATTATTCACTAATAATTTCCGTTCAACTTTAACTAAATTTTGAGTGCATGAATTTTACTATGGTCAAACACCGTTGACCTTACCATATCAGGAAGTGATAGCATGGCCAGGAGGTTCAGTCACAACCAAAGCATCGAGTCAAATCCTCCACGTGTAGGTTTGTCAATGGCTGCATTAATTAATGCGCCCCACAAAAACGTGTATTTTTACTTTGGGTGATTTTAAAAAGCACCCCGAAGTTCAATCTCCTAGCTATGCATAGTGTAGTCTCTTATATATAAACACACTAGCCCAGCTGAAATAATCTCAAAACAAAAGCAAAGTTATTCTTCTTTATTATTCAATCAATCCTTCCATGATCTTCAATTTCTCTCGATTCATTTTTATCTCTTCCTTCTTCATAATAGTCTGTACTATTTTGTTTTGCCAATTCGTGTATATTTTTCCGGGTGGAATGGAGGGTTCTTTTTCAAAATTGGAGATGAAAAAACTGTTCGGTAACAATACAGTACCGACCTACGCTCGAGGCATGGGTGTCCTGGTGGTGGATTATGATACACCTTCTCTTATGTATCAAGCATCCCTGCTTGAACAATGCTATTACAAGGGTATAACATATGATTAGTATAATTATTATTATTTTATATACTTTTTTTTATTTGTTTTAATAACAATACATATTATATATAAAGTACTATAACGGTTTTATTTAATGTCTTTGATCACCAGAATCTGATCTTCAATCAGATCTATAGTAATATAATTCATAGTGCATGCACAAGCAAACACAAAAGACTTACATGGAGATTTTGTTGATCATAATAAAAAAGTAGGATCTTGTATTACCATTTGGTTGGTGGTTACATAATGAAGAGGCTGCTCTTTACTGTTTTATGTTTGATGATATATATTGATACTTTTTAATTTTAATATATTTCGTTTTAAAAAAAATATTTTAAATTTTTTGAGGGCTTTTTGATACAATCTGAAAATTGTATATTTCACGGTTAATTTAAGATCTTTTTATAAGCCTCTAAATGATATTTTGATGGTTTTTCAAAATTATTTAGATGGTTTTTCAAGATTTATGAAAACCATTGAATTACTTCCAACAGTCGATTAGAAGTTACTATACTCGAAAACCATTGAACAACTACCAAGAGTCGGTTTATTGTCCCTCGAGTCCTTACTCAAGATTGTGTTAATTGACCATCTTTTAGCATATGTTAAAACTTATATATGATACTTTGATTCATTATGATATGAGAAAATGTTTACTAGAAAATGAATAATTAGAAAAATTAAGCCAAATTTATGTCACATAACAGTTACATATAGAAAAAGAATGGCAAAATTAATACAAGGAAAAAGTGTTCAACACCAAAGATTTTTTTTTTTTTTTCCAGATTCTAGGGTTTAAAGTATCATTTCATGTTCTATATAACCTTGTTATTTCCATCATCTTCTATCAATAATTCTTTGTTTCATATTATCTAGCTATATCTCTTAATTTATTAATTTCTATAGGTTTGCATCTCATCCGTTTAGTTTATTATAAATTTGTTAGTTTGTTTCATTTCATTGAATTCAAATTAGAGAACTTATTTTTTTTTTTTTTATGAGCATGGACAATACAACATCCCGATCAATAAGCATTAATTTTCAGTGTATATAAAGGCTAGCTATTCTAATGTCTAATTCATTTATCTATCATATTGATATTATTGTTTGTAATATACTTCATTGTCTCTTTATTTCTATGGATCTGATTTGATAATCATATGTTAATGTGATACATTCTTTCAATTTATACATATATGATGTATTGCTTCTTATTTGGTTGATATGCATGTTTATGTTCACTATAATTAAAGTACCGTTTAGTTAATCTATTCTTCTTTGATCAGTCGCCACCACTGAACTAGCATCCGTTGCTTTGTCAATGATTCAACAAGATAAGGATCGATTCAAACTGGTGTTGGCTAACGTTCAAATGCCGGATATGGATTGTCTTTCATTCCTCCGCGTGATTCTTAAGGAACATATTCCAGTCATTTGTGAGTTTTCTCTGTTCTTATCGTAAGTGTTATTGTTTTAAACATGTTAGTAAGTTTTTTTGTTCATTTTCGGATTAATTATATCATTAATGATTTGCATACTTCAGTTGGTACGTCATATATGTTATGTGATTTCTAAGTACATGCGTTTGAAACCTTAACTGATTTCAAAACTTTCCCTTCTTTGTGGAGAAGCAAATTACGAAACTACAGGAATGATATAAATACATTTTCCTTTTAATTAAAATACCCTTTTTGGGTTTATAAGGTTGTTCCACCGTTAAACACGGTCAACAATTCGAAGTGTATGCAAACAATGTTGACCGGTCAACTTGGTAAGATCTGATGTCGAAAATGGAAACTCTCTCCAATGGGTGAATTTCTATTTAAATGGTAATACTCGGATTGCTCAGTAATATGGTGACATGAAGAACAGAAAACATTGTTAGGAGCGTTAGCTAGTGGCTGGCATTTATACTCTAATGGTTAAATTAATATTTAATCTAACGAGTTGTTTCGTAACATTACCGATTAAAAATATATTTTGTAACATTTGACTCTACACCACCAAAGTATTTAATCGTGGAAAGATAACTCAGAAAGTCGATATATTCTTTATATAAATGGTTTATATGAATCCTTTCAGGCTGAGACCAAATATGAAAATACTATTACCATAAATTCACAATTTAATATTTCCATTTATTCGTAAGTCTAGATAGGGAGGGTTTTGTTTACTTGGAATTGAATCGATTGCATGTATTAAAAGGGTCACCTATTTTATAAGGGAGGCTGTGTGTTAGGATGGTCATTACGCACTGCCATGCGTTTAGGTATCAGGTGTTGAGTCGGTTGTGCACAGTGCACCATGTCTAATCCCTTCCACGTCGACCAATATCATGTCGTTAATTACAAGTGAGATTAGACAACGATCTTCATTTGGTCGGTCGGTCAAGCCTTTAAGAAATCCAATCATTCTCTTTGACTAGGTTTGACCCGTTTTGACTCTTAAGAATGACATGACACATACAATTAGATACGTACAACACACTGTATATACATTACTACTCAAAAAAAAAAAATTGTATAGATTTACATGGTTTAAAATTTATAAGAAACCTTCATTAATTGATTTTTAAACTCTAAGAAACTAATTGTCTTCTCTAGCCAGGAATGTAGGTAGATTATGTTACAATACATGAATAATGAATCCATCTTGATATATTTTCAACATTAACTATTCTTGTTTCAAGTAATCACTGTTCTTTATAATACCATGCAGTACTGGCTCCCCAAAGAAATTTGAAATTAGCTCGGAGAACCCTAACTGAAGGAGCATCTTTTTTTCTGGTGAAACCGATCTCCTTAGACGATGTGAAATACTTATGGCAACACATATACAAGATGGGGAGACAACCTTCTAAGAAAACCGACCAAAAAGAAGACCGAGAAATATTGATGAATCATGGAAATGCATCTGATCAAGCTGCAAAGATCAATTTTCAGACAGGTGGTAGCGAATTGCTTATAAGAAATACTTACAATTACAACAACAAGCTGAGGGGAGTGGCAGACGCTGTGCTTGATGAACTTAGACTTAGAGAATCACTCAGGAGTACTACTTACACTCAACAATATACCAAAGAAAACTACAAATTTCATACCGAAGGAGGATTATTGAAGACAAAGAGAATATTGATGAATGATGATGTAGAAGAAGACCAAAAAGAGAAGAGAATCAAATCAGATGATCAGTTTGTCATCAAATCAGAGGATCAGACACTTATAAGTAATGATGATGAAAGGAAGAAGACGGATAAAAGCTCAGATCAGAAGAAGAGCGGTGGTGGTCGTCGGAACCTTTGGACTCCTGAACTACATAACAAGTTCGTAGCAGCTATCAGTGCACTCGGGGATAAAAGTAAGATCAGGCTTTTGATTCCTAATCAAAAAATAATTTCTGAAAAGTAGAATACAATTTGACAGCAAGAACAATTAACTCTCAAATTTTTTCTATTTTTAGCTACTTTGATAAAATGTGTTTTCTAAACGTACACTGAAGGATTGTATCTGGATTACTAATCAAATATTTCCTGCTTATAAGTAAGTTATTAATTTGTTGGCACATTTTTTGCTTTTATGGATGATGCAGAAGCTCGACCAAAAAAGATACTACGGTGGATGAATGTGCCTGATCTGACAATGCGTCAAGTTGCTAGCCATCTACAGGTTTTCCTCTACAAACTTCACTTCTAAAATTAGGGTTTTGTATATGCTAGCTAGATAGTCATTAAAATTGGGGTTTTGTATACAAGTAGGGTTTTCCTTTACAGGTTTCCTAATGCTTACGCGAAACTGAAAGTAGAAAATATCTATTTAGTGGGTTTGGATTGTTAAATGCAGTGACTAAAAAATAAACGTCAGGAGAAGTTCCATGTTTTCTATTTTTTTTTCATCTTAAACATTGAATAGCATGTCCCTGTAATTTTTCTGTTATATGTTAATAGGAGTAAGTACTAAGTACTAACAATTAATTTTCTTTACAAAGAAATATAAAGCTCAAGTGCGGAGAATTTATGAGGCCAGCACAGCCACTGTACCTACAGTAGTGAGCAGACCACCAGGCAGAAGAACTACTGGATCATCATCGAATACATTCGACAAGATTGACTTATTTACCTCTCGACTTGGACACGGACGCTTTGTGATTCCAGGTACAATTTCCATATCACTGGTTCATTAACTTTATTAGGATCATCCAACTGTACATATCAGAAACCATTAATTTATATTTAAATATTTTGTGATTCTAATCAAATAGCTGTCCATTGTCCTGATAACATTACTTTGCCAGTAAGTTAGCTAAACTCTTTTAGGACCGGAAACCCTGAAATCCATCTCAAGTTTCTTGTATTGTAAGCAATTATGTTTTTGTATGAGCTTAGTGAACCAAAATCTAGGAATTATTGGCTTGTCTATAAATTGAATTCATTTGCAGTTGTGTCAAAGTTTCAAATGGCTAGCTAGAAAGTTTTTTTTTTTTGGTTGATGTTCTAGAGTAAATTTAGTTAGAATTCAAGTGGTATCGAAGTTCATCATAAACTTTATTTTAATTTTTTTTTGTAAAATTGATATAAATTCTCTTTCAAAAAACCTGAACCAAGTTTTTGGTGAAACATACAGGGATGACTCGAGCAGCGGATTTCGCACCTGGAATATACAATTTTGGTAGTTCAGGAAATGTGTGTAATGCAGGCAAGTCTGTACCAACAGCCTTCACTGGCCCCCCAGCAGATCTAGCTCAGCCTGAACACAAACACTTTGTGATTCCAGGTACAATTTCGGCATCCTTGGTACATTAACTTTATTAGGATCATCCATGGCCCCTCCAGCCTTTTAGAAAATTTTCTTTTAGTCCCCATATTTTATTTACATTTGTTTCTTATAAAATGAAAATTTTATTGATCTCCCACCCCCATTTCCTCCATTTCTCTTTTTTCCCCTGATTATAATTTTTTTTTTCATATATATATAATTTTAATTTTATTTCATAAATAATATTTGAATTCAACTTTAGAATTTCGGATTGAGATTTGGGATTGAAAATGGGGAAAATGGGTGTAGGAGAACCTCCCCCAAACACCTCTATCCCCCATTTCCCCCAAATGGGGGTTTTGGGTGGACACAAGTGAAGGTGTAGGGTACGAGGGAGGAGGTGAGGAGGTGAGGGGACCTCCCCTCGCCCCCATTTGTCTCCACACCAATCCCTAATTATTAGTATGCAGGGGTGAAGCTATGAGGGGGTTAGAAAATTTTCTTTTAGGTCCAGTTTGACATTGCTTCCCTAGCTGCTTTAGGGCTAAAAGTGATTCTGGACCAAAGATAGGGCGTTTGGTAAAATCGTGGGGAAGTGCTTTTGTTCACTTTTGGCTTCTCCCAACTGAGTTTTTGAGAAGCTAAAAATACATGCTTTTGGATTTTTGTTTCTGGCTTCTGCTTTTAGAAAACGCACTACAGTGATATTAAATGAAATTTTACCAATTTTTTAACTTTTTCCTTGCCTTTAACGAAATTTACCAAAAATATTTAGACTTACATTTCTGTACAAAAAATTGTTGTCATAACTGTACAAAAAAAATGAGGCTAATTAATTCAATAAAGTAGAATAAAAAAGAAATAAAGAAATAAAGTAGAATAAAAAAATAAATACATAAATTGGACTAATTAATTCAATAAAGTAGAATAAAAAATGAGACTAATTAATTCAATAAAGTACTATAATTATATAACACTTAACACTAAACACAAATAAACAAGAAAAATGTAAAGTATAACACATTAACACCATTTAGATGTCTATGTCCTTTTAGTAATTTTATACACTCACAACATTTTTTAATTCAATTTACCAAACACATTAAAATTGCTTTTAGTTCCCACAACGTTTTTGAAAATCAGTTTACCAATCGCTCAGTTGATTTTTTATACAGCAATTCCAAAAGCAATTCCAAAAGCAATTCCTTTCACAGCAATTCTAAAAGCACTTCTCCGCACAACACAACAATTCCAAGCTGGGCCTTAGTCGCCATATTTTATATTTGCTTCTTTTGAAAAGAAGATTTTACCGAATGCCACCCTCACTACCAAAAAAAAAAAAGATATTCATTAAATTTGAAATTCTTGCTTGATTAAATTCTTCTTTAGCTATTAAGCTAGCTAAACTCATCCGAGACTGCTGCTTCAAATTGCTTGTACTGCAAGTGATTATATTTTTCTATAAGCTTAATGCAGTGAACCAGAATCTAGGGTTTATAGGCTTGTTTAGAAATTGAATTCATTTGCGTTTGTGTCAAAGTTTTCAAATGGCTAGCTAGTAACCAAGGTTTTTTTGATGATTTAGAGTAAATAAAATCAAATATATTAGTTGATGCGGACCGGTTGGCAAGCTCTTACTTGGGTCGCATAGAGCGCCCAAAATGAGGTTGACTTTGTGAGCTCATAACTTTCATCTCTGGGCTTCAAATGATTATTATAATATATTTTCAGAAAGCTCAAAAGGAATCCAAAAAGTGTTATTTAATTTGTTGTCCAGAGACTTTTAATTTCTTACATAACAATCAAGGTTTTTCTTTCTTTTTTATGCTTAGCATTTATTTTTAGTTTTTAATACGTGATTGTTTCCTAATTTAGTTGAGGTGTTTTAGGAGTCGATGAGATTTGTTTCTCTATTTATTTGGTTGTAATCCCTTTAAAGCCATGTTGAATAAAAATTAAAAATTCTTGAGTTCTTAACTCAGATTATCTCTCTTTTTCTGTAATATCGTGGGATTACAGAAAAATAGAAACCCTTATTTGTTGAATGTGAATTAGTTTCGTTCCGGTCTGCATCATTAGTGGTTTTGAAATTCGTCAGAAACTTTATCTTTAACTTTTGAAATTTTTCGTCTTCTTTTTAGAGATTGAAATTCTACTTCACAAAACATGAACCAAGTTCTTGGTGATATATATTTATATATATTACATGCACAGGGATGAACCGAGCAGCTAATTTCGTTTCAGGAAACTACAATTTGGACAGTTCAGGAAATGTGTTTAATGAAGGCAAGTCTGTACCAGCCTTCACTGCCCCTCCAGCAGATCCAATTCCTCTGGTCTGTCCGGTTAATCAAGATCAGCAGCCTTCGATAGATTATGATGATGTGATGAAGTTTCTTGACGAAGATAAGAAAGAGGAATTTAAAGGCTTAGACAGCGGACTAAATCCGGATGATGTTAATCGATTCTGTGAATGGCTAGCCAATGATTTACTTGGAGAGAATGCGCAGGTATTATATATAAGAAATTAAGCATTATATTTCAGTCCCTTCATCATTTAAAGTTTGCTAGTTTGCGTGGGTTTCATAATTTTTAAATTTGATATCACCGGAGTCAGAAGTATGCTAAAACCTACCGGAATCAAGTACTATTTAAATTTTAATTAGTTTTACATAGATGTTGTTTTCACTATTCTCACATTCTCTCTTTTATTAATAAATTTCTACTAAATTGGTGTTTGTGTTAGAGTTATATAATTGTTTAAACCCTTACCTGACAGCTTAAGTTAGTTTTGATAGCTTCATTTGACATATAAGTTTTGGGTTGATTCTATATTTGAGCTTGGTATAGACATGCTAGATCGGTCTGGCACATAAGGAGATATTTTGGAGTGTTTTATATCATTGTTTGCCCTTATCTAACAGATAAAGTTTTTGAGTCTAACGTTACTGATGTAGTATAATATGAGTTTTGGATTGATTATTCTATATTTGAGTTTGGTAGACGATGATGAGATAGGATTAGTCAGATAATAAACCTTACACATCTATAATTGGGGTTGCGGTTTGAGTTCTTCCTTTCCTAAAAAGGAACTCTTAATTTCAATAATACTTCAAAAGAATTGTTTTTTACTTGATAGACATGTCAAACCCACTTGACACATGAGGGAAAGTGTCAGGGTGATTTATATCATTATTTGGACTCTTACATGACCGAAAGTCTTGGTGATTGTTTTCTCGTTTATTTATATAGTTAGTCAAGATGATTATTTTCTCTTTTATTTTCTCTTTTATTTATAAGTTTCTCGATGTGGGTGTTTTTTTTTCCTTGGGATTAACTAAGAATAGATGCACAAGACACAATATTTTTTTTTGTGATAAACTAGTTCATTACTATTGCATCATATTTAAATATGTTTTCATCATTTTATAACACATGATATCACTAACATTTTTTTTTTTGTGCTTTTCTTTTGGTGCATGTAGCCCGTCTTGGAGCCTTATCAGAAGCAATTCAACATTTAACACACCATCAATGGAAGGTGGTCTTTATAGTCTGAATCATAACAGCCATACAAAAGAAAACTTATACAAATAATATAATAGGTGTATGTATTAATATTTACATAATATTTACCAAATGAAAAACCTATAAAGCTATACTCCATACAAATAATGATAATAAATAAACCATAAAACGTTTTTGCCGGTTGAGTACTGTCACAATTATAATTTCTGATACTGGCTGAAATAAGTTGATCCCACCAGCTTGGGAACTTTTTTTATCTTTAATGTTTGCACTTTGCAGTTTATGTTTTCTTTGTTTTTGCAGTCGTCTGCATATATATGGGATATTATCACCAATGGTTGGAAATTTGGAATCCACTCCAGACTTGTTTGAATCCCAGAAATAGAATAACCATTAACTTTAAGGGTTCTTTTCTTATTTAACATTCTTTCCTAGGCCATCGGTGGAAAAGTCACCAAGTTAATAATTCTTATAGAAATAACACCAATTAATGTGTTATGTCAAAATTGTCTCTTTGTTTTTTACTTTTTAAATCTCTTTCTCTCTCTCTTTCTTCCCCTCTCCTCTCTTGTTTTTTTTTTGAAAGACCCGAACATACCTCCAATGGAAGTCATCGAAATGGTCGACTCCATTAGAGGCCGTTTCAACGACCATCAACCTCGGTTAAAAAAATTTCTGTGATTGTCGAAACAACCTCCGTTAAAAAAAATCTGTGAATAAGTCTCGAGTAGCTGACAATAAGTCTCGAGTAGCTGACAATAAGTCTCAGGTAGTTGGTAATAAGTCTCGGGTAACTGGAAATAAGTCTTAAATGACCTACTCAAGAATTATTGCCGAGACTTATTTTCAAATTTGTTTTTTTTTTATCTTCTTCTTTATCGACCACCAATGGAGGTGAAGGACATTTCGACCTCCATTTGAGGTCTGTCCGACCTCCATTGATTTTTTATTAAAAAAAAAACAAAGGAGAGAAAGAAATATAAAAAGTAAAATAAAAAATAAAAAAATAAGTGATGGTATGTATTTTAATCTTACCACATACTTTGGTATTAAAAATCATAGAATTAATAAATTATGATATTCTCACAAAACCAAACATATTTGATGTAATTTCCTTCTATTCCATCTTAACTTGGGAGATATCCCCTCTTAACTTGGGAGATATCGACTATCTTCAAGCAGTGCCCGCTAATTGGAAATGCAACCGATACATGGACTTGTCTAAAAAAGGTAATAATATGTAATAATAATAAATGTCTCATATATTTATGAAGTTCGAAGATATTATTAAAAAAAACTACTGATAAATATATTTTTTTAAAAGGAAGTTATTAATAAATATATACATAAAGACATTATTATTATTATTATTATTATTATTATTATTATTATTACTTCAGTAAAATATACAAAAGGACATTATTATTATTACTTCATTAAATAAGATATTAACAATCTATGTAGATTTGATTATCTAGTATCCACTTTTCAAACGTCATTATAATTTTAAAAATAAATAAATAAAACCTTAAACTTCTCATCAATAATATTTTTCCTTTTAAAAATTATATTAAAAATTAATTCAAGAAACAATTACGGGCCTGTAACTGAGGATCAACATACTTTATGCAGAAAAAACTGCATTGATGAAGCTACTGTATATTAATTCTTCCATAAGAATGGAAATAAATATACACTTGTGTAGACATAGTTTTCAGCTATTTATGTTGGTTATCGGACCTTTAAACCAATGGCGACCACTTAATATCCAAGAAGAGACAGTAAGAAGGAGCAAACCACAAACTGCTACAGGAGTGTAGTTGAGTGTTTCACTGGTAATGGGGTATGCTACAGGCAATGAGAAGAGGACTGAGATTGTTACCACCCAAAGGACAGCAATCCAACCTACTAAGATCCCGTAAATGCCCAAGTTGAAAGGTCCTGGGACGAAGGAATTGCGTGCTAGAGTCACCCTGAAGAATATTGGGAGAGCATAAGCTATGTAGAGTCCGATAGTAGCTATAGATACCATGGCCTGAAATGCCACTTCACTCCCGAGATACTGCAATAGATCATTAAGAAGAACCACCCGCGTAATTAGCAGTTGATGAGTACTGGTCCATTGCATGAGTTGATGAAATTTATGTCATATTCGCAAAATGAGCCAGTACTTTTGGGAACTCCCCGTGATCCAAAAATAAGTAGATAAGAAAATATTGGGAGAAAGAGAGGTGCGTACCGTTAGTGCCATGCAGAAAGATATAAATGCAGAGAACCAAACTGCATTAAGGGGAACCTCTTGTTTGTTCACTTTGTGCCAAAGAGATGAGAAGGGCATAGCTCCATCTCTTGAAAACGCATATGCCATCCTGAGATCAAATAGTTAAGAGCAATATCAGTAGCTATGCGAACGGGAAATCGATGAAGTGAAAGAAAAGGTACCTGGAGTTGCTTGTCACTGAACTCATACCACAGAAAAATATGCCAACAGCTACCACTCCTAAACAAACAATTCCCCCAACTCCACTGCCATATCTATTCTTGAATGCCAGGTAGAATATTTCTGCAATCGCGTAACCGCCAGCTTCGTTGTCTTCACTCAAAAGGTAAGGAATGTTGGTAACTGCAAAGGTGATACCGAGTAGGTAACCCCATCCAAAAATAATAGATATGCCAATGGAACTAATTATGCCCTTTGGCCCATTCTTATCTGCATTCTTTGTTTCCTCTGTCTAGAAATAGAAGTTTAAAGGAAAGACGATAATTAAGTATTAGTACTCTGATCAATCGATAAACCATGAGCAGAAGATAAAGTTCAAGAGCAAGTAAAAGAAATTAAGGAAAGAAAACCAAAATTTTACATATATTATAGCTGATTTCGATTATCGAAATACACTCGGATAACAGTTTATAATGCAAGCATAGTGTTATCTTTCGGTGGTTGATCGATTGTGTGATATTTGATATCTTTTAGAATAAGCAACTTTAACAAATACAATCATGAAGTGTTAAGAGTCCAAGATTTCCAACATTTTGCAGGTCAAAAATGCATTGCATTTCACTAAATAGAAGATTTGAAGTTTCTCTCAAGTCTTATGAATTCAAGATGATTCAGACTGTCTATCGAGGGAGAGTCAACAGAGAATGCAGTAAATGAACAATGTACAACTTAACTTACCATGTGAGCAGACGCATCATACCCAGTAAGAGTATACTGACTCATTAAGAGTCCCAGAACAAATATATAAGCTTTGTTGCCGATTCCATCTCCATTATCGGTGTTGAAGTGAGTGAATACAAACTTGGCACTAGCCCTCTCAGTTGTCACAGTGGGAATGAGAATCATAAGAACCGTAACACCTGAAAATTGTAAGGACCGTTACAAATCCTGCAGCGATTCCATTACAAGAAATTAGGAAAAATCAGCCACGGATTCTTCATACCTATGAGATTCCATGCAGCAGCCAATTGGCCAAAGAAAGACAACACCGAAATGGGAAGACTGTTCATTAGAGCATGTAGAAGCAGAATTCCCCCATGTAAACCTATAACTACATATTTAGATGCTTCATATCCACCTCCATTTTTCCCACCTGTGCTAAGCAGGATGATCACTTGAATCATCTGTGCCAGCGAGAAATCAATACTTGCTGTAACCGCCCACTGCACGTGTAAAGGTTCTGATATTTAGAACTTATACTAGATTGTATGGCATCAAATCAGATTTTTTTTTTCCACGAATCAAAAACAATATCAAACTTCAGAATATCGAATTCACATTACCTGGCCAACAATGTTGAACCTGCAAAAAGGTAAAAGGCATATGCATTAGAAGATGTAGTTGCAGAAAGATCAACTGGTTGGATTTTAGTAGCTTACAAGCTGGAAAGAGTATTAATATTCAAATATTCCATATGGAAAAAAAACAACGAAATGATACTGCAAATTCTAATATACATTTTTAGACATCGTTGTGACTCAGAAAAATAGGATAAGCCAATTAACAACAATTAGTAATGCTTAATCCAATCTCCATTGAACAAACATTTACTGAAAGAAAAGAGCACTAATTCTGAGCTGTGTTGATGATCTTGGACTTGAGTGTTAGGCCCAGTTTGGTATTGTTGTGTTGTGGGGAGAAGTGCTTTTGGAATTATTGTGGGGGGAATTGCTTTTGGAATTGCTGTGGGAAGAATCAACTGAGTGTTTGGTAAACTGATTTTTAAAAGTGCTATGAGAACTAAAATCATTTTCAATGTATTTGGTAAACTGAAGTAAAAAGTGTTGAGAGTCTGTAAAATTACTAAAAGGACATAGACATTTAAATGATGCTATAATTTATATTTTTCTTATTTATTTATGCTTAGTGTTAAGTGTTATATAATTATGGTACTTTATTGAATTAATTAACCCCATTTTTTATTCCACTTTATTGAATTAATTAGCCTTATTTCTTTATTTCTTTATTTCTTTTTTATTGTACTTTATTTATTTATTTATTTATTTATTATTCTACTTTATTGAATTAATTAGTCCCATTTTTTTATACAGTTATGGTAACATTTTTTTTTTGTATAGCAATATAAGGCCAAACAATTTTGTACAGATATGATATAATTTTATATGGTATAATTATGGTATAATTTTATACAATAAACCAAACAAATATCATTGAAAATTTTAAATAAATTATGCAAACCCAAAAGAATATATTATATAAACGAAAACTATCAAACATAATGCTATGGAACATATTATATGAGTTTTTTCATACTTTTGGTAAATTTCGTTAAAGGCAAGGATAAAATTGGAAAGTTGGTAAAATTTCATTTAATAATACTGTAGCGCGTTTTCTAAAAGTAGAAGCCAAAATCCAAAAGCATGTATTTGTAACTTCTCAAAAACTCAGTTAGGAGAAGCTAAAAGTGACCAAAAGCAATTCCCCACGATTTTACCAAACACCTTGTCTTTAGTCCAGAATCACTTTTGATCTCAAAAGCAGCTGGGGAAGCAATACCAAACTGAGCCTTAGTGTTATAAGGAAATTTTGTATACTTAAATGCCAAGTCCATAGCGGTGACAAGTCAAGGGCCCATCCGACTCCACGTTAGAGAATTATTGGCTAGTCAAAGCCTCCTCTTCTCAGGCTTCGAAAGAGATTGGGCTCGACACTTTGGGTTTCCACAAACTACATAAGATAAAGCCCAAGAGACGAGTCCAGAAGAAACTCGGTTATCAAGAAGCGAAAGGCAACCTCGCTTGGAGGATCCAGATGAATAGGCCCAACATCAGTCTTGCTTAGGACGTCTTGAGGTCAAGAATTTACTGGCTACGTAAATGTTTCTAGTCCTCATGTGTCACTTCTCGCCCAAAAACAGTGCTCATCAATGTTGTCAGTCTTTTTAGGTCTTAGGAGGACACATGTACGACGTGTATGAAGTAACTCAGCTAAATAATCCAAATGAAGTTGAACCTGGACCAACCTACCACCCAAGGCTAAGGTCACTATAATCAGAACCAATAAACAACAATATTACCACTCAAGTGTAAAAGAGGATTTATGCAATCCCACAGACGAATAAAGGAAGTCTCCTTACAAATGAGGAGGGTACAAAAATTACTATTGATCATACTTGATATCTTGTTATTTATCTTGTAGAATGCCCTTGAGTATGAAAACTGACCGCAGTCGATACCCAAAATCAACCATCTTATTCAGTATCCACACAAATCCTTTGGGACCTATTCAACCCTACACACCATTCTCATACACCCCATGTAAATTTCACTTATTAGGCCAAACTACACAAGTGACATTTTAAAGATAAATCAAAACTATGCATACGTGGTGGACTATACCTTTGACTTTAGTGTTAGCACATTTTTGTGTATAAACGGTTAGTGTTAGGTATTGATAACATTCATCAAACTTGCGAGTTGCTAGTAAACAATATATATATATATATATATTTTCTATTGTAAGTTCGAACTGATATAGAACTGATATAAGATATATCAGTTCTTTGCATGTGGGTCATTGGATTTACTTGTTTTGACTTAACTGCATGCATTTTTCAAAGCATTTTTTAAATCAAATGATCTATATACAAAGAACTGATATATTTTATATCAATTCGAACTGATAGTAGAAAGACTATATATATATATATATATATATATATACACTCCCTTCAAAATCCAATCTACAAGATAATTAGGCCTAACTCAACTCCAAAAGCTAGCTCAAAGGGTGAAGGTTGCTCTCATATTTATGGATTACACTCCCCCGGTTATAGATGCATATATGTAAGAGTATTACTTATTAATAAGGGATATTAAGATTTTAGTCTCTGTAGTTTGCGTTTATGTGAGTTTAGTCCACTAGTTTTTATAATTACTAATTTTAGTCATTCCGTTAGAAATTCCATAAAAATACACAGTAGAGTGTACAATGACCAAAATACCCTTAATGAAGGCTTCTGGTAAAGGGTAGTATGTTAATTTTGCATTTAAATAAATAAATAAATAAAAATAAAAAATTAATCTAAGCAACCCAACCCAATACTAAATGGCACCCATCTATCCTAAGCAGCCCCAGTCCAATACTAAATGATACCCATCTATTTTCTTTTACCTCTAGCAAAATAAAGCAAATAATAACACCAAACCCTAGTTTCCATTGTTCATTTCTCCACACCATTCTAGAAGTCACAAACACAAAAAAATTATTCTCTTCTTGCCACAACCAAATCCACACCCAAAGCATCACCAAATCCAAATAAAAAAAATAAAATAATTAAAAGTAAAATTGAAAATGTAAAAGCAAAATTAAACACAAACAATTTCTTCTCTTCTCTCAGTCTTCACAACCACCAAATTAAACACAGACAATTTCTTCTCTCCTCTCTTTCTTCACCAGTACCACTCTCCACGGTCTCTCTCTTTTTCTTTCAATTTTTCTTCTTTCTTCTCTTCGATAGATGCTCTAGGTTTGTTTGAGCATGATTGCTATTTGGGTTTTAGATGGATGGTGGTTGTGGATTTTATTTTTGATTTTGCAGTGGTTTTGTATAAGGATGGTGAGGGTTTTTATGGTTTGATTGGCTAGGGTGTGGTTGAGTGGTGGCGACAATGGCTAGATTTTGTGTTTGAGTGGTGGTGGATTAGATTAGGTTTGGTGAAGATGACGATGATGGTGGTGGCGGTATGGATTTGGAGGTGGCTGTTTGGATTTGTTGGATTGGAGGTGGTGGCGGTGCGGATTGGAGGTTTGGAGGTGGTGGCGGTCTGTGTTTGGTGGATTGGAGGTTTGTAGGTGGTGGCAGTGTGGTTTTGGTAGAGGTGGAGGTGGAGTTGGTGGTGGTACGGATTTGAAGGATTTGGACCATTTGGTTGTCAATCTCTTTTTATTTTATTTTTTTAATTTCTTTTTTATTTTTTATTTTTTGTGTTCAAAGTTTTTTAATTATTTGTAATATTAATTTTTTAAAATTTTTTTAATTTTTAAAAATTTTACATTATTTAATACCATTTTTACCCTTATTTATGAAAAGCTTCTAGAAGCTTTTGTCACATTTCTCATATTGGCGATCTAACGGAAGTTAACAAAATTCTAACGAAAATAGACGATAGGGACTGAAATATGTATTGTCGGAGAACTAGTTGACTGAACTTAGTAATTCTAAAAGTTAATGGACCGAACCTAGATAAATACAAATTAGAGGGACAAAAACCATAATAACCATATTAATAATATTGCAAAATGCATAGATACGTACCAGCCGGTAAACCAAGAAGCAAGAGGACCCCATCGATTGCCGCAGAGCTTGGCACTCCAAAAGTAGAGACCACCAGAAGTAGGGTAGGCTGAGCAAATCTCAGCCATTGAAAGGCCGACGATCATGGTGAGGAGGCCAACCACAGGCCATCCCCAAATCATAGTCACGGGCCCACCATAAGTGAGACCAGTATTGTACAGTGTTGTAAGCCCTGTTAGTATTGATATGATGGAGAAAGTCACCGAGAAGTTCGCTACTGCCCTGGACCGCATCACACGGCAACACCACCCCCATTGTTATATGGGAAAATTGAAGAGAATTTATCAAATATCACAAGAAGGAGAATCAATAAACGAAAGGAAACTTAATTGGAGAGGAGCTAAATTTTCTTTCTTTTTTCTAGTAAGCTAAACGAATCCAAAATTAAAAACAAATTTTGTGATTTTAAAATTTAAAATTTCAAAAAAATTAGGACAATGGGTGTTTAGCTAACATTAGAAGTGATTTTATATATTTTTTTGGATTTCTCGTTTATAAGATTCTTTTTTTTTTTTTTCAAATTCTATTTATATTTAACACAAAAATCCAGTAAAGATTGATGATACTTTTTCCCTGGAAAGTACAAAAACAATGTCGGCAGAAAATGTCGCAGAAGTCACCTAAACAAGTTATATACAGGAAAATTTTCTGTTTGATCGATGTGGACACCAAAATATATATATATATGTAAATTGAACACAACGTAGCAGAATTATTCAACTATAAACAAACTTGATACGAAAAACCAAAAAAAAAATAAAAAAATGCACGAGAGATAAAAAGTGATCGAGCTTGATTTCTGTGAATAGAATCACTCTAATTAAAAGCAGAAAGTTATATATAAATGCATGGAGAAGAATACGCACGAGAGGCTGCGACTGAGTTCTTGCTTGTAACCAAGCTGTTTTAAGCGAGCATTATCCCCTGAAACGATGTCGTGATCGTGTTTGTGTTGGTCTACATTTCTGAGAGGAAAATACTCACCGCCACCGCCACCAGCAGCTCCATCTTCTACAACCCTCATTAAACTCTCCATATCTAATTGTTCTCCAAAAGATAGCAGCAGGCCTCTCTGCAAATTCTGATACAATACAAAGAATTGGTTGGTTGGTTAGTTATATAACTTTCCGGCCATATCTATCTAACAGTCAAAAATTCGTCAACTTCTTCACTATTTGTTTGGACAAGTTGCTGGGTTCGATTCATATACATTTAACAATTTAATAGTACAGTAGTTTCATGGGACCATCAACCATGTGTAAGCAACTTTTGTAACGTTACACGTGTTTATTTACTTTTTTTTATCTATTTATTTATTTTCAAACTCTAATACAGAAACGAATGAGGATCTACTGTAATCTACCGCAATCAATCACTATATGCATAATCTAAATATTTTCTACCATAATATTAGGAGAATTCTCACTCCCAAAGTCCCACCTGTTTGTAAATGCACATTGTGGAACTTGTGGGGCGGATGGGAAATTGTACAGCATTTGAATTTATTTCTGGTACATGTTTGGTTGGGTTGGTTATTAAGTTACTATCGTGGATTTCTATTAAGAGTTAATTAATTTTGTACCAGAAATGGTGGCTGCCTATATTTTGGTTTTTTTTTTTTTTTTTTTTGAAGGAATATTTTGGTCTATTAAAATGGCAACAATCTAATATGACCCACACATGAAATCCGCTGCTTAAATTTTAAAGAATAATTGTATTTCACAAATATGGTTGGCAAATGGCGGGCCCAAACCCACACTGGGTTTAAACCCGCAAAAAGCCTAAGCGGGCCTAAGCCTACACAAACCTACAATATGTGCATGCGGGTAGGGTCGGGACTCCACCTACAAAATATCCGGGTTTTACCACGCATTGTTAGTTGTTACCCATATATATCGACCCGGATTTAGACCCGAATTAGTATATTTATTCAACTTATTCAACAATATTGAAGTCTCATATACCACGGTAAGAATTATTAATAGTCATGATACAAAAAGCTGAGAAAAGATTGTTCGTTGAGAAATTGTTATGCATCGGATATGAAGCAGGAGAGAAAACTATCATTTTAAATATAGCAAATTACAACCAACCTTCATGAGGTTTGCTCCTTAACAACCGGAAACAAATTTACCATTAATTAACAATTATCTACTCTCTCGTTCGTTAACATTTGTTAACTCTATTGCCACTCGTTTGATGCAATCGATGTTGTCGTTCAAAGGTATTAGCTCTTCTTGAAGAGATTTTTTACCTTTCATCCACCGTTAAGACTTGAAATAGAAAGACAGACACAATAAATTATAAAAAAAGAAATAAAATAAAATAAAAACTAAAATTCTAAAAATTAATGACTCGAATACCTAAACTAGACTAAATCTATTAACTAAAACTAAAACTAAAACTAGAGATAACCAATAAATTCAACTAGTTCCCGGCAGCGATGCCAAAAACTTGATGTGAAAATTTGTGTTTTAAAAATAACTCGCAAGTGCACGAATCATGAAGATAAGTATAACGACAAGTAGAGATCGCTTCCACAAGGAAAAGTGATTTACCGATTATAACTAATTCTAATTAAAGTTAAATTAAGCGTAACCAAGTTTGATGGATGATTGAATTAAACTAGGAAACTAAATTAATCTAAAGCAAAGAATTAACAAAGAATTGGTGTGTTTGATCAATGGATGGAATGAACTAGGTCATCAAAGCTCCCCAACTATGTCTACTCAATGTTTCGAATTGACTTGTGAACAAGATATTAATCAAGTTAAATGTTTGTTCTTATCTTAAGTATAATTATTACCGTATGATCCTGGGATAAATCAGGTATTCTTAATCAAAATTTATACATAAATCAATGGTGCAAACTACAACCAAGAACCCATTAAGTGTAAGAACTAATGAACCAAAAGCTATTTGCATAGATCAAAGCTAAGATCAATTTTATCCATTCAACTGAATATTAATTAAGGTTAGGTGTAGATCAAACTCCAAACTCAAATGTTAAACTATCCAAACCTTAAATTCATATCAACGTATGATCATGCATTAACACAAATAAAGAATGAGGACATAGGATGAATTGAATAAATCAAAACTTGAATTAACGAAAATAAAGCCAATTCTAACAAAGATCATCTATACAGGTCCATATTGATTCCCTAGTATGGATTTAGTTACACATGATGAAAATAACAAGAGAAGAGAAAGAAAAGATAAAACTCATGATGGCCTTCAATGAGTTCTTCAAATCTTCGATGATGAATTCTTCTTCGTCTTAAATCTTCTATGTGTAAAGATGGATGAGAGAGATATGTTTGGCAGAGGCCGAATTGAATCTATGAAAAGATGTGTTGTGCTGTGTATGTGTATGGTATGGTATCTCGAAACCTTAAATAATTAATGTATTTATATGAATCCAAGAGTATGGTATGGTATCTTGAAACCCTAAATTATTAATGTATTTATGTGAAAATTACAATTAACCCCTTCAACTTTTCTGAAATCTTTTTTTCCTTTCAAATACTCCAAACACATCTTTGGGAACAATAACCTAAAAATGCTTAAACAAACATATTAAAAATCTAATTGAATTGAGAAACAAGCAATTGATAAAGATAATGGGGATAAAAAAACATATACAAATAAGGACTGATCAAATAACCCCAAGCCTATGTTTTGCTAGTCCTCGAGCACAACTAAGAAAACAAAAATTAAAATCTAATCTTAGAAACAAAAATCCTAACTAAGCTACTTTTGTAGGGAACACAATAGCATTGAGCATATGCTACATACCTTTAAACCACTAGGTGTCCCTAGTAGGAGTAGTTTTATCTCTTGAGAGTTTACCTGCTACGATACCCACAAATGTATCCTATAAAAACAATCAACTAAGATACAATCAAAGTATGCCTAAATCGAAATAATGCATGCAAAAGCCACTAAGTAAAGACTAAAATTATGTCATAAATTTGAATGCAATGCTTAGTTTTAAAGAAAAGCTGATGCTTTAGACACTAGTTTCAAAAACACACTCGTCAAACGTCATAAATATAATTCGCATCGACTCTAATTCTCACAAGATGTCGCTAAAAATTTCACACAGAACCTAGACAAATAAACTCATCAAGCATATGAGAATAGAGTTATGTACAGGAAAATTCAAATAATTATCGGATATGAATATATTATTGAAAGAATGCTTGATTTGTATGCAAAAGACCTCATGAAAAGAATCAAATATTATGAACAAGATAAACACATGATTCACCTCTACTTTCATAGTAAGAATAACCAGCAGATCAGTTAGACTTTCATTAAGGTTGTAATGTGACCATTGGATGAAGGTTAAGAAAGAACTGGAAAAGAGGAATTCAAAAACGTAAGACCATACCATGAGAATCTTCGGTTACTTTACCACTTCACACAATTTCTTTTAGATTCAATGTCTTTCTTCGTAAGTGGAATAATGTCACTCACCACTTGTCCAAGTCTTCGAAATTCACCATCCTCTTTCTTATCAAACTTCTTTCGAGTAGATACAAACTTTTCAAATTCATTGACTTATTGCACTCATTAACATTCTCTTCTATGATTCTCCCAAACACACCATTTATTTTGGTGACATTTTTTTTTAATTATAATCACTTGAGAATCTGATAATTATATTTAAAAAATAAATAACTTTCACTTAACATTCAGCTTTTACACTTTGGATTGAATGCAACTCTTTCCTTCATCGGCCTCTGATCTAATTATGTAAAAATCACGTGCCGAACCATTACATCTTCTTCACATTCTCAAAGCATGATCCTAAGCTATAAAGTATGGCTATAATATAAGCTTATACGAGTTACAATTAATGCTATGAAGAAAGAAAAAAGTTATTCAGTGTTTGACTTTAAACATGGCTATAGAGCACACACACATATGTAGGAAATAATAAAGGCCATTTATTATGAGTTCAAGCACACATAGCCTGACATCACTTCTATTGGTTCATCTTAATCAAGATCAAAATCAACATGTGAAATCTTTTATGATGAATGTTCTATAATGTCCAGTGTATAACATATAGAGATCAGATCTAATGCTAAGAACTTATTGAATTTTTAAGAGTATAAACAAAATAACCCTCTGCTATGATATTTGTGTATGATTGTTGGCTTATTGAACTCAAAAGAGTAGTCTCAACTATTAATCATGGCAATCCAACTAACCATCCTATCCACTATCACATAAATGCATGTCATATAAATTTTGAAAAATGAAATGCAATACCCTAAGTGGCAAGACGTTCGTCTAAACTTAGTGAATAAAGCATATTTTATCTCTTAAGGCACACATAAAAGCATCTTAGTCTTGGTTAATTTACAAGAAATACAGACTCTAAAACAAATTTATTGAAAAATTAGAATAAAAAACAAATTAAGTCATATTAAGCACTACTTCACACCTTCAAACTAAAACTCAACATTGCTCTCAATGTTGAAATTGAAATGCAAGACAAAAGGGAAAAATATTTGGCAGCACAATACTAACACAAAAACAAAAAACAAAAACTATCAAATAGAATAAAACTGAATTCAAATCCAAATATCACAAACAAAACAAATGAAACGAAAAATAAAATAAAATAAAATAAAGAAAATAGGAACAAAAACATGTCATCATGTAGACTCAGTCATGTTCGTATGCAGTGTCCCGATCAGCATCACTGCTAACCACCTCAGTCTCATAACCACTTTACGGCGTAGTAAAATTGACTCCAGTGTGTGGCTGACCTCAAACTCCTATATCTATCGAATCAAAGGTTGCATCAAACTGAGCAAGAAAAGGATCAACCAGAGGGGTACAACCGGCAGTGGCTCTCCGAATCTCATCAATTGATATCTGTAAAGATCCTAAGCGTGCATCAAAGCTGTCCATTTCGATGGACTGCTCGTCTCTCATATCCTTCCACAAGTCAGTAAACCTAACAACTACGTAGCCTTTTATATTAAGTAGCAAGTAGTCCACCCACTCAGGTCTCTGATGTGACAGTCTGGCATCTGCATGAGGTGGAAATCCTGGTACAAAATCTTCTCTAATTCGCTGGGTCGGGTATGGCTGGCATGGGATCTGTTGATTCTAGCCAACCAGCTCATCTATATCAATCTGCAGATCATCCCCATCGTATACCCGTCGTCGTTTCCTAACATTGTAGTCACTTATCGGGGATAAATTACGCACGTCAGCCAACCCATTCCAAGTACACAAAGACAACTAGTTTTTCGGTGTCACCAAATCAGAAGCATTAGTCACCAACCCAACATCTGCACACATAGTAGTGATCAAATAAGGGAAAATCATGGCAAAACTATTTTGTCGACTATAACCTCTAATCTCTTTCCAAATGAATCAGCCCACATCTATATAAGTTCCTCTCTTCATAAGGTACAATAGTCGGGCCGCCTCTGTAAAGAACTCAGAACCAATAGTGGAAGGCTTTAATGACACTAATATAAACAGGTTCCAGAAGGTAGACTTAAAATGTAGATCCTTTCTCAGCAACTTATCTCCATTCCACCCTTCATGTTCCCTCGGTCAAAGCTCGCTCACCAAATCGTAATTGCCTAGGTAGGTTACCTCCATATTGTAGACGGTAACTCAAAATAATTGTTGATATTGTCAACGATGATCACCACTAGAGTTCCATTAACAATGACAACATTGCTCTCAAAAAAATGATCATGTATCATATTTACATATAACTCGCGTACCAAATTTATGTTGGCTAGTGTCAGCTGCTACACATATCGAGTCCACCGTCTCAACGTAACAAATGCCAAAATAGTAGTTTGACTCAAATCTTCCAAATCGATTCCCCTTTCCAATATATAGTTGCGTTGTCCGAAATTTCTCACCCGTTCTTTAAACTTTGCATTACCCATAAAATGTTGCTTAGCGGGCTGTTTATCCCATCTCTTATTAGAGGTTGGAGAACTTGCATGACCTCAAAAAGCGGTTCTTGCCATATCTGCACATTGAAGTAATAAACGCAAAAGCAATACCACCAAATGAGTTAGGGGAATTAATTAAATAAAAATTCGACAACACTCTGGCAGTAAAATGCAAGCCATATTCCTCAATTGCACATATTCACATCCAAACACACATCAAAAGCATTTAAGAAGCACAATGTAAATACTTAAGTGCAAAATCAAATCAAATTTGGGAAACATAATGTAAAAAACAATCAAAATCCCCAAATTTGGCTATCAACTACATACTATCAAAACTAATAAGAAAAATTAACTTCAAAGCACCTATATAATGTAAACAACCATTCAACATTGACATGCAATAGGAAAATAAACCTTTAATCCAAAAATCCCAAAATTTGGCCTACCAAACCCTAAATCAAATTCTAAAGAAAATCAAAAGGAGAAAGAGGAAGATTTATGCAATTTAAGAGCGAAGAATCAGGAATAAATAAATTAAGTTTAGAAATCATAACTGCTTGTTTGAAGATGAGTTGACTGAAAAGAGAGAGAAGAGAGAAGTTTGAAAGTATGAAGAACTTGGTGATTGCTGAGTTGAACGAGCCCTAATAAAATACGACCATTGTCTAATCCGCAGTGCAAGGCACAGAGGTTGGAGCAACAGTTTAAATAAAGGGGATAGATGTGCCTTACACAGCGGTAGGCACAACTGCGTCACAATGGTTTGCTCAGTGATTCACGTTGTTGATTACGCTATGGAATTGCACAACAGTCCTATAGCGGTTTCATTCCAGTGAATTCCATTGTATCTAGCGATGTGGAATTAGACAGCGGTGGGCACATTGATGGTATTCTAGCAATTCTCGTTGTTCAAAGCGATGTGGTTGACAAGTGCCATTTTGTATATGTAAAATAACTTATCAAACAAAATTTATAAATCCCAAAATGCACTCATATGTATGAAAACAAGTAAAGTGGCAAATCGGGTATCATCTACAGAGATAGGTGATTAGTAATGACCAAATTACTTCAGTTCTAAAAAGCAATAAAACTAAATGCAATGGTTTTGATTTTGGAAGTAGACTAAAATGCAAACTATGATCAAACTAATTAAATGCAACTAAGCTATAAGATGAATGTGTAAATGGATAATAAAAAGACTAAGAAGTTGATAGATCCAATATGCAAATGGACAAGTTAAGAACTCTCATGAATGTACATCAATCTATTGTAACCAATCTAGAGTGTATAGATTTGGATATAAATCTCTTATGGGTGTCTAATCTAGAGTGTATAGTATTGACCACCCACAAGTGATTTATATGAATGCATATCTATCAAATAAGGAACTAATCTCTTTATATTATCACCAATCTATAGTGTATAGTATTGATACTTAATCTCTCACAAGCTATCAACCTAAAGTGTATAGAATTGATTCCACATTTAATTTTATATCGAAATTGAGATTAATATATCTGGATTTCACTTAAAGAGTGTACTCTTGTTCAATCCTTCCATTCAATTGAGCTAAAGAACACCAAGTATAGTGTATGCCCAATTCTCTACTAAAGTAATTTCTTAACAAATTAACAAAGAGAGTAGTGTTCAATCAATTATCAATTCATTTTTGAAATCAATTAAAACTATAAATGAAACATACTTGATAGATTAATAGGATAGATAGAGTTCATTACAATGCCCAAAGTTCACAAATGAAGCACATCAACCCTTTAGTGGGGAATTAGCTACTCATAGTAATTACAAAGCACAAACTAAGAGAGAATGAACGCATTAAGAGATTCTCCTTCCTTGAAGCTTCAAATCCAATTTCCTAGAGTTTTTATTGAGTAGAAATTCAAAGAAATGATATGTGGGTATTGGGATGTAAAGAGAGAAAATGATTCCTAGATCTAGAGAGAAAATGTGATGTAAATGGGTGTATAAGCGTGTGGCTGACCTAACACACTTATCTATATATAGGAATTCAAAAGTGGGTCTGAAAAGCTGATGTAAATGACATTTTATGGTGCAGTGCCCGGGTAAAGGTCCTTATGTGTGTTAGTTCTAATCCGCGATATAACCTGGGCATATGGACTTTTGGCTTGTGATGCTTCTCGAACACGGGTAGTGCGCGGGTCCTTACTCACGCACTGAGGACTTTTGGAGATTCTTTCATCCCCTGACCGTGGGTGGTGATCGGTACATATATGTACCTATTTTAGGCTTCTTATTCCTAGTTTTTGTGCTTGGTTTTGAGCGTTTTTATGTATATAATATGTGTGTGAGCCTTATGTAAGTTCATTTCCCTAAATTAGGTGTTTAAGCTTGTAGTGAAGTTTTAAAGATAAAGAGAAGGAAAAAGAGCTGAATTTGGGAATTGAAAAGCAATCTGCGAGTTCTACCTCGCAGATCCAAGTCCCAGATAGTCTCCAGACGAGACTGCTAGATCAGGCTACAAGTTTAAAGTCGCATAACCAAGTAGTAGAAACAATCCAGAAGGAACTACCATGTCAATCTGTGATCACAAACTAGCAAAACAGAACTGCTACTTCAATCTACGAGTTCCATCTCACAGAATCAACTCGTAGAAAAACTCCAGATGAGACTGCCACTTCCAACTGCAAGTTTAAGCCAACAGAAATAAAGCGGCTACCAGACCCTACGAGATCCATCTCCCAGAACCACCTCGCAGAAGTTGCTTAAAACCTTTTGATATCTAGATCTACTAGTTACAACCAGTATAAAGAAATCTGCTAGATGGATTTACGAGTTACAACTCGTATATTTGTGTTAGCAGAACTTTATCCACTTGCAGATCACGTGATATTTAAGGGAAAACTTGACTTT
Organism: Dipteronia dyeriana; assembly: GCA_032871835.1. Lineage (NCBI taxonomy): Eukaryota > Viridiplantae > Streptophyta > Magnoliopsida > Sapindales > Sapindaceae > Dipteronia > Dipteronia dyeriana. Next base: position 50,051,163 of record CM065303.1, on the reverse strand, counting down.
TAGCACCAAATTAGTGCCCTAACCTTCAAACACTATAAATAAATCACCTTGTTGGTCTTTAAACATATCTTTCATATCTTCCAATATATTCTCTTTGAGAGAACCAACCCAACACCTTCTCCTATTCTTCAACACCAAATCAAGAGAGAGAGAGAATCTTTAAAGACTTCCATGGATGTTTTCCTCTATAGATATATGGCCGCCACCACCTTTAAACTTCTTCCATCCATCTTTGAAGTAGATCTAAGAAGAAAGGAGAGCACGAACGAAATAGAGATCTTGGTTATCTCTAAACTCTTCTTTTTGTTTTATTTTTATTTCTTTGATGTGTAATCCCTATTAGGGAATATTTGTAAACCAACACTTGAGCTTGTTATATATGGTATTTACTTAGATTCAACTTGGATTTTGACTCTATTCTTTGAGCTTTCTTTTCTTGACGTTTATGTTGGTGAATGAGTAGAAATTGATATGATTGCATAAGTTAAGCTTTAGATTAAAACAATGATGTAGTATAACTTAGTATAAACAAATGATGTAGTGTAAAAGTAGGATCTCACTCTTGTTTGCATGTTGGTGATGAAAGGGAATCGATATGTATGGAATGAATCGAGTGAAAGAGCACATCCGTGTTCTGGTTGATTAACTGTGAATGGATCTTGACTGTTAACTCTTGAATAGAGGGAACCTAATTTTTGTATGCTTATGCTAGATTAGTTTGTTTGGTGTATTGTTCTTGTGCTTAATGGGTCTTTGACCAAAGACACATGTTACCCGAAAATTCACTCTGGGTGAAGAATTTCAACTAGCACCCTCAACCCGTTACCAAGTAGGTTACAGAGGGTAGGTACCTTATACCTTGGTGATGTTTGTATGACTAAGGAGTAAAGTATAGTATGTAGAAGGAAAATCACCCCGCCCGTCAAACTTTGAGCATAAAGATGAGATATGGCACTTGAGGTACCCTTGTTGGTGCGAGGGGTTGGTCTTGGTCGTTGGTCGCTGGTCGCCACTGTAGTTCCCCGCTCTAAATAACATGCAAGGAGGAATTATTAGAGAGTTAGAACCAGTGGGGTCGATACCTAGCTCACATACATGTATAATAAAAGAGATAGATGGAAGAATGACAATTCTTTTGGTATAAGTGGACTGACTTATGGGACAAAGCATCACGAATAATCATATACTAAAAAATTTCCAAGCAGTATCCAAAGGAAGGAGAGAGACCCTTTTTTATATATATATCATAAGAAGTGATCTAGAGAACTTACAATATTGTAGAGTAGTATGATATAGGTGCTCCGGAGAGCTTACAATGGTTAAGTGTTAACCGATATCAATACATTCCTGATAAAGGTAAACACATGTAATGGACGATACAATGGTGGTGTAGAGGGAATTCGGGCGAGGTCTTTTTGACACTGTATGTGTCTCTAGTCTTAGTCGATTTCTAGATCTCATTTTGAATCGGATCAGATCAGACGTCCCTTTTTTGGAGAGAGCTTTGTCATATTGATTGGTTCTAATTCTTGTTGCCCACTCCATTAATTTAGTTAATCAATTCGCTATCATATGAACACTTATTTGGTCTTGATATAGTTGAATATTTCCTTATTAAGGGCGTTGTGAATGACCATTAAAGAGTTGACTGATCATTAATGGTGCTGTGAATACTCGTTAAAGAGTTGACTATCTTCATTAATGGGTTTGATTATCTCAATTAACAGGGTTGACTATCCAATAATGACGTTGATTATCTTCATTAATAGGGTTGAATATCTCCATTAATGAGGTTATGAATGGCGTTATGAATGGCTTGAGAGGTCAACTTTCTCTTCCACGTTATTGAAGGAAAAATACGATGATTCTGTACCTTTGGAAGCGTGGTACCCTGATATATCGATCTAATATTACTGTCATAACGTTTGTTCTAGCATGCTGGCACCTTCTTGGTACCATTCTTCTTACTGAATGGATAAGGTGTACATACTAGATTGGTCTTGGATTGATATTGCGGTACTTGGGTACCTGGTTGATGTCGCGGTGCCTAAATACCAGGTATGAGGTATCCCAATACCTAGATACCATGTATGAGGTATCCTGGTACCTAGATGATGTGGCATCGACCTTTCCCAAGTTGTGGTGTCACTATTTCTTAGTACCTGAGAACTGATCCCGATCTAAAACTTACCAGGTATAAGTTAGATGAAAAATTCTTCTTTAGACCCTTGCCAAAAAATGTTGTTAACAACACAATTGCTCATTCCATAAAAGTGGTGGAGTGATGAATTGATTTTGGTATTCCTTAATCAACAAATGATTCGTAACAATAAATAATTTGGTTTCAGAATCCTTAATCAAGAGAACTAGCCCTTGAATCAGTGTTGTATGGTGCTTGAATGTTTATAATCAACCTGACTAGCTTGTGTGTTTAGTGAACTAATGTACCTATTGTAACCACTATCTTGCATCTCTCCAAGCCACATTTATTTTCGTAACTAGGGTGATTTTCCTTTAGGAGTAGACTAATTTATATTGCTTTGTAGTGTAATTAATTTTCCTATAGTTAGATTTAGAAAGGCAAGCACCCTGTTACATTTATATCCTTATTGTAATTTAATTTAGTTTAGTTTATTCACACCTCACACCATCCGCATTATGCATACACTTCATACACACCATTCTTACCACTTCCATGTTCTATTTACATTGCTTTCAATAACGCTTTAGTTAGAGACAGTTGGACGGATACCACCTTTCTGTGGGACGATCCTTGCTTACTTGCTATACTAGTCATGTGACTCGTTGCATTTGTGAGGTAGATTAGAATACAAATATCTTTTTTGATGGGCATCAACGACCGTCCAATCAGAAAAGAGCATCGTTGCTGAGGAGATGGCTTATTCATTAAATGTCTCTAGTTTTAGTTGATAATAATGTAGTTTGTGGTGTTTTTTTTTTGTTTTAAGTAGATGCATTTGACATTGTTTGTGCTTGGAAAAGAACATTTTTAGGTCGGATGGACTGCAATACTCAAGACAATGGTTGAGCGTTTACTCAACACACAACAACCCACCATGTGAAATGGCAGCGCGTGAAGGCTTAATTGGTTTAAAAACCAAATACGCGGGATGGACCACGAAGGAGCCTAAGGAAGAAAACAAGCCGGCACAGTCATATGAGGTAATCATAGACACTTGCTTCCCAAACATAATTTTCTCCAATAGATTCCTCCATGTTTGGAGTTGAATACGATTGTGATGAAATTTAATTTTTGTGCTTAAGTATAATGGAATGCATTTGTTGATCTTAATTGATATGCTTGTGGGTATAGTTGTTGATTATGGTGGAAACCGAATAGTGCTTCAAGGATATAAATGCATTGCTTATTGTTGTATTTGTTTTGTTTTGTTTGGTATTTTTTTTTTTGAATTGTTTTATTGCCCTTATTTCCGAACTCTAGCTTGCATTGTCCAATTTTTTAGTGGAGATGGTTCCATGGAACAACATTGAGGACAATGTTAGGTTTAAGTTTGGGGGTGTGGACAACTTCGTTGTATTTTGTGTCATTTTTGTAGTTTTGTTTTTTCTAAAATCTCTACAAAATTTGATCAAAATTGAAATTTTTGGAATTGAAGTCTATTTTGGTTGAGATAATATATTTGCTTTCCGGTAGAGACATACCATGTATGCTTTTCGCCCTAGGTTTTGACTAGCATTCATGCTATCTATAGTCAATCTTGTGTTGAGGTGGATGAAACCTATATGTTTGTTTAGCTTAAGAGAATAGTGGATACTACTCTTGTGAGATATTTTGTGCCTATTAACGTTTTATTTGAGAGGGTCATGTCATTTCTACTCTTAAACACTTATCTTACTCTTTGAATGTTTAGATTTGATATCTATAGGATTTTGTATTGGATATTAAAGAACAATCATTTTATGATATCACATGTTTGCTTGCTTTACTTTTTTATTGGTTGATCCTTGAGAAGTGATGTTAGGAAATGTGTGCTTAAACTACAAAATGGCATAAACACTAATTCCTACCTTATGTGTGTGCTCCAATATCCATTTTGAAACCAAACACATAGCTTTTTCTTTCATTACCCACATTTCCAAAGAATCAAGAATATATAATGAAACCATACCTAATGAGCTTTGACCATATGGTTCAATTCCTTGTGTAGGTTCATTTCCCTAAAGTTTGGTGTTTGAGCTTAAAGCGAAGCTTTGAAGGCAAAAATGAGGAAAAAGAGTTGAGCTTGGTAATTAAAAAGGAATCTGGGAGTTCTACCTCGCAGATAGTCCCCATACGAGACTGCTAGATCAAGCTGCAAGTTCGAAGTCCCAGAAACAGTCCAGAAGGAACTCTTATGTCAATCTACGACCGCAAACCAGTATAACAGAACTGCTACTTCAATCTACGAGTTCTATCTCGCAGAATCAACTCGTAAAAACACTTCAGAGGAGACTGTCAATTCAGACTGCGAGTTCAAGCCAACAGAAACAAGACGACTACCAGACACTGCGAGATCCATCTCGCAGAAGTTTCCCGGAACCTTCTGCCATCTAGATTTGTGAGTTACAACCAGCAAAAAGGAATATGCTAGATGGATCTGCGAGTTCCAACTCATAAATTTGTATCAGCAAAACTTTATCCACTTGCAGATCACGTGATTTTTAAGGGTAAACTTAACTTTTTACACCAAATTAGTGCCCTAACCTTCAAACACTATAAATATACCATCTTGTTGGTCTTTAAACGTATCTCTCATATCTTCCAATATACACTCTTAGAGAGAACCAGCCCAATACATTCTCTTGTTCTTCAAAACCAAAACAAGAGATAGATGAGCTTCAAAGACTGCTATGGAGGTTCTCCTCCATGGATGTCTTACTACCACCATCTTTAAACTTCCTCCATCCATATTTGTAGTAGATCCAAGGAGAAAGGAGAGAAAAAATGAAATAGAGATCTTGGTTATCTCTAAACTCTTCTCTTTGTTTTATTTTATATTTCTTTGATGTGTAATCTTCAATAGGGAATATTTGTAAACCAACACTTGAACTTGCTATATATGGTATTTACTTATATTCAACTTGGATCTTGACTCTATTCTTTGAGCTTAATGCTATATCTCTCTTTTCTTCACATGTATGTTGGTGAATGAGTAGAAATTGATATGTTTGTGACGCAGTGAAAACGTAAAAAGAATTAGACTGACGTCTAAATTCTATTTAAAACTGGAATCCACCAGAAAATTAAGAAACAAGTTCTGAAATTTTATTGAATAGAAGATAATTGAGTCTTTCGGCTTACAATGCTATTTAAAATGAAAGATCCCTAACTCGAATCCTTGTTGAACAAGAAAACGGGATTATATATCAAAAGCTGCATAAAATAGCGAAAACAGTCAAAATTAGTGAAATCATAAAAGTTGCGGAAATAAAATATACTGACGACCACAAACAAACCGAAATTAACGGTAGGCGATTCTGGCTTGTCAAAGTCAACTTATGACTAAAAAGAAAATTTTCAAAAAGGAAATAACTACGATTTCGAGACCTAAATGATGGAATTTTGCTGAAAAAGATCGTGCCTCAACACGGAAAAAGGTCGTGACTTCAGAAGATCTCGTTGATTCCCTTTAATTAAAGTCATTTATTCTTGGATTTAGGATGGTCCCACAAAGCCATGTAGGACTCAGCCATTTGTTCTACATCAGTTTGCATAAGTGAGGCTTTAGATTAAAATAAATGATGTAATGTAACTTAGTATAAACAAATGATGTAGTGTAAAAGTAGGATCTCACTCTTGTTTGCATATTGGTGACGAAAAGGAATCGATATGTATGGATGATTCGAGTGAAAGAGCACATCCGTGTTCCGGTTGATTAACTATGAATGGATCTTGATTGTTAACTCTTGAATAAAGGGAACTTGATTTATGCATGCTTATGCTAGATTATGTTGTTTGGTGTATTGTTCTTGTGCTTAATGGGTTTTTGACTAAAGACACAATTGCTCATTCCATAACTGTGGCTCAGTGATGAATTGATTTCGGTATTCCTTAATCAACAAATGATTCATAACCACAGATGATTTGGTTTCGGAATCCTTAATCAAGAGAACTATCCTTTGAATCTATGTTGTATGGTACTTGAATGTTTATAATCAACATGACTAGCTTGTGTGTTTGGTGAACTTATGTACCGATTGTAACCACTATCTTGCATCTCTCCAAGCCACATTTATTTTCGTAATTATGGTGTTCTGCCTTTAGGAGTAGAATAATTTATATTGCTTTGTAGTATAATTGATTTCCATGTAGTTAGATTTAGAAAAGCAAGCACCCGGTTACATTTCTATCCTAGTATAATTTAATTTAGTTTAGTTCACACCTCACATATCATCTGCATTATGCATATTTTTCACACACATCATTCTCACCACTTCCATGTTCTATTTACGTCGCTTTCAATAAGGTTTTAGCTAGAGACAGTTAGACGGATACCACCTCTCTGTGGGAATGACCCTTGCTTACTTGTTATACTAGTCATGTGACTCATTGCATTTATGAGGTAGATAAGAATAGAAATATCTTTTTTGACAGGCGCCAACGACCGCCCAATCAGGTGGTACGTGGGTCCTTACCCACGTAACTGGCTTGTTCTCATTTTGGAGAGCTTCGGACCACGGGTAGTGTGCTGGTTCATACCAGTAAAGTCGTGCAAGTGCTCAGGTTAGGTGACCCATGCAGTGAACCATCTTCCTTGATTTTTGACTTATTTCACGCCTGAAATGCCCATTTTTCATCTTCAACACCTGAATTACATTGAATGCTTACAAACACTACAAAAAAGTCTATTAGATACACAAAACGCAACGAAAATGAGACAAATGATATGGAACTGAGGGCCAGTATCCTAGAGCTCTTGTTGAATAGAAATCAAAGAGATTATGTGTAGGTTTTTGGATATAATGGGAGAAAATGATTCCTAGATCTAGAGAGAGAAAAAGTCAGAAAAATCTATGTGGACGTGTTGGTGATCTAATAAACGAATCTATATATAGGATTCCCAAAATAGTTCTAAAATGCTAATGTGGTGAGGTCTGACGCTCGTAGTGCGCAGGTAAGGTACCTGTGTCTTGGCCATTCTGCTTTAGATCGGCTCCCTAGTTTATGGCATTTGCACGGGTAGTGCGCTGGTAAGGATCCACGCAGTACTTGCATTCTGGGAGAGTCCGAGAGTCCATCTTTTGATGTGCGGATGAAGACCCGCTCATTGGGAAATTTTCCAGTTCCTTCTCCCGTGCTCGGGTAAGGTACGCGCGCAGTACCAGTGCACTGGAGCCTTCATTTCTTCCTTTGCACCATTTGATCCATTTTTGTGCATAAAAGTCCCGATTCTTGTTTCTAATACCTGAATTGCACCAAATACCTGCAATCACTATAAACGAGCCAATAATATATATAAAAATACACGAAAACAAGGCAAAGGACATGAAAATAAGGACCAAAATATAATGCAATTTTAGCACAATCAGCTTGGTAACCCTTTTTTTTTATCTTTAATGTTTTCGATTTATGTTTTCTTTCTTCTTGCAATCTTGTGCATATGGGAAATTTTTACCCAGTGTTGATTATATATGTTGATTGGAGATTTGGAATTGATTCCTCACTTGTTTGAATCCTAAAGATAGGATAGCCATGAAATCTCTTGCACATTGTCTTGGGAGACATTGACTGTCTAATAGCAGCGTCGGATTTTGGACAAAGCAAACAAACATAGACTAGGGTCTAAAAATAAAAAGGTAAGAAACAAAAATGAGGGGGTTTGTTATAAAGTAAATAGAAATAACATATAACATCAAATAAAGTAGTAATAATAAATAAACAAAAATAAGAAGAAGAGAGAGAAGCGAGATATACATTTATTAAGCTTCAACTGACTCACTTTTCTTTACAAATGAAACATATATATAAGCATATCAAACTATCTCTCATTGCCTTAGTCATCATATAATGCTTGCATGCTTTACATGTGGAAACCCATATGTAAGCTTATTGTGGAAGCCAACCTACGTGTAAGCTCATTATAACACTCCCCTTTGAATTCCACAATTTTTAATTTTAATTTGCTAGGAAAAACGCTATGAGACAAAAACCTTAGAAAAAATATGTATAATGATCCTCTGGATCTAGTTATATTGGACGTATTCAAAACTGCCTCATTAAAACTTTTTCAGTAAAATCCAGTGGGATAAAATCCGGTAAAGGAAAAAAACTACAGTATGTCCATTCAAATTTTGCTCCTCTAATTGTGCGCTCCCCCTGAGCAAAACTTCAATATCAGTCCAGTAATTTACAGAGCCGACGCATGCCAATTTTATATACCTCTTTCTCAAAAGTTGATGTAGGAAATGTCTTGGTAAACAAATCTGCAAGATTATCTGTAGACCAAATTTGTTTAACATCGATATGTCGGTTCTGTTGAAGTTAATGAATATAGAAGAATTTGGAAGAAATATGTTTGGTTCTATCTCCTTTGATATATCTTCCTCTAACTTGAGCAATACAAGCCACATTATCTTCAAATATCGGTGTCGGTGTTTCTGTAGATAATGAGAATCCATATGTCTTTTGAATATGATGAATAATTGACCTTAGTCAAACACATTCTCGACTTGTTTCATGAAGTGCAAGGATCTTTGAATGATTAAAGGATGTAGCAACAATAGTTTGCTTTGTGGAGCGTCAGGAGATTGTTGTGCCATTATAATTAAAAACATTTCCCGTTTGTGAACGAGCTTTATGAGGATCATATAGATATCCAGCATCAGCATAACCAAGTAAACCTGAAAAATTGTCAGATTTTGAATAAAATAATCCTAAATCTTTCGTGTCACGAAGGTAATGAAAAAGATGTTTAATCCCATTCCAGTGCCTTCGAGTTGGTGCTGAACTAAATCTAGCAGGCAAATTTACTGAAAATGCAATGTCTGATCTAGTACATTGAGCCAGATACAACAAAGCACCAATTGCATTAAGATATGGTACTTCAGGACCAAGTATCTTTTCACCATCTTCAAGTGGTCGGAATGGATCTTTCTTAGGATCAAGAGTTCTAACAACTATAGGAGTACTCAATGGATGAGCATTATCCATATGGAATCTTTTCGAAATCTTTTCGAAATCTTTTCAGAATCTTTTCAATATATGTTGATTGATGGATAAGTATTCCATTTGATTTACATTCAATCTCTAGACCGAGACAATATTTTGTCTTTCCCAGGTCTTTCATTTCAAATTATTTTTTCAAATATTCAGCAGTTTTCAGGAGCTCTTCTGGAATTCCAATTAAATTCATATCATCAACATAAACTGCAATGATAATAAACCCAGATTCTGATTTCTTTATAAAAACACATAGACATATAGGATTATTAATATATCCTTGTTTAATCAAATATTCACTAAGGCAGTTATACCATATGCGCCCAGATTGCTTTAATCTATACAAGGACCTTTGTAATTTAATCGAGTATAAATTACGATGTCTCGAGTTGTATGTTTTCGGTATTCTAAACCCTTCAGGGATTTTCATATAAATATCTGAGTCGAGTGAGCCATATAGATAGACAGTTACGAAGTCCATAAGACGCATTTTAAGTATTTAGACAACCAAACTTATTAGAAATCGAAACGTAATTGTATCCATTACTGGTGAATATGTCTCATCAAAATCAATACCTGGCCTCTGTGAGAAACCTTGTGCTATGAGTCGTGCCTTATATCGCACAACCTCGTTTTTCTCATTACGTTTTCGTACAAAAACCCATTTGTATCCAACATGTTTGATGTATTCAGGTGTTTGGATTATTGATCCAAATACTTTATGTTTGGCTAATGAATTCAATTCAGTTTGAATTGCTTCTTTCCATTTAGGCCAATCACACCTTTGCCTACAATCATCAACACTATGTGGCTCATAATCATCATTTATAATTTCAGTAGCCACTGTATATGAAAATATATCATCGATGATTGTTTCCTCACGATTCCACATTTCTCTTGTATAATTTATAGAAATTTCCTCATTTCTATGTTCTTGACTCTCTTCAGGGATTCCTTCCTCTACAGGGGTTTCTGTCACTTTAATGATTTGTGTTCTTTCAGGGACATCTAACTCTTGTGGAGTCAATTTTGAGAAAGTGGATTTATTCATAATCTCAGGAACATGATTCTGGTAATTTCTTTTCTTTTTCTGAGGAATAATATCTTTCGAACCTAGTGGCTTACCACGCTTCTGACGTACAGTAGATGATTCTTTTGCTATCATTTGTTTAGATCGTTCTTCTGGAACAATCACCCGTGCCAGTACATTAACGGCTGGGATGTATAATTTCGTTACCCTATAAGCATCAATAAACGCATCTGGTAACTAATTTGCTATTGTTTGAAGATGAACTATCTTGCGGACTTTATTCTCACATTGAGATGTGTATGGGTCAAGATGAATTATACTTGGGACTTTCCAAGAAAGTTCACGCTTCTCTTCAGGAGAAGTTTTTCCTAATGATGGAAAATTTCCCTCATCAAAATAATAACCAGCAAATCGTGCAGTAAAAATATCACCAGTTAAAGGTTCCAGATATCTAATAATTGATAGTAAATCTAGACCCATAGATATTCCTAAATGCCGTTGGGGTCCCATTTTAGTTCTATGTGTAGGTGCAATTGGGACATATACTGCACAACCAAAAGTACATAGATGAGAAATATCTGGTTGATGGTCAAATACAAGTTATACTGGTGAATATTGATGATAAGCAGTGAGATGAAGACGAATTAATGCAGCAACATGTAAAATAGCATGTCCCTAAACAGAAATTTGTAATTGTGTTCACAACAATAAAGCTCTTGCAATTACCTAGAGACGCTTGGTAAGAGATTCTGTTAATCCATTCTGAGTATGAACATGTGGAACTGGATGTTCAACATCAATCCCAACTGATCTACAATATTCATCAAATGTCTTTGAAGTAAATTCACCAGCATTATCAAGGCATATTGATTTAATCGGATGATCGGGAAAATATGCCTGAAGCTTGATAATCTGTGCAAGTAATCTTGCAAAAGCAACATTACGTGTTGATAATAAACAAACGAGTGACCATTTGATGGATGCATCAACCAAGTCCATAAAATATCGGAACGGTCCACTTGGTGGATGAATAGGCCCACATATGTCCCCTTGAATGTTTTGTAGGAATGACAGGGATTCAAAGCCAACCTTAGATTGGGATGTTTTTATTACTAATCTCCTTTGTGAACATACAGTACATAAATTTTTATGGGATAAAAGAATCTTCTGGTTCTTTAATGGATGCTCATGAGAATTTTCAATGATTATTCGCATCATTGTGGATCCTAGGTGACCTAGACGGTCATGCCAGAGTATAAATATTTTTGGGTCTGAGAACTTCTGGTTCATAACTATATAAAATTCTACACCTCTTATAAAAGTGTAATCAAATCCAGATGATAAAGCACACAGCTTTTCCAGAATGACTTTCTGCCCTAAATTGTGGGAAGTAATGCACAGATATTTGATATTCTCATCATTTATGGTTTCTATGTGAAATCCATTACACCGTATATCCTTGAAACTTAGTAGATTTCTTCTGGATCTACTTGAATATAAAGCATCATTGATACATATTTTAGTATTGTTTGGTAACAATATCATGGCTCTACCGGAGCCTTCTATCAGATCTGTTGGATATGATATTGTATTAACATTTGCATTAAGCAAAGTTAAATTCAAAAAGTATTTCTGATTCCGTAAAATCGTATGTGTCGTTGCAATATCGGCTAGACATATATCTCTCGTACCTTGTTGTTCAATAATACTCAATTTATCGATTAGAGACATATTTGTTGTGCTCACAAAGAAAAAATAAAATGCATATTAGATGGAGTGATCAAAATTATATATTATATAAGGAATACTTACATAATCATTTCATATGCTAACAAAACAAATTACAAATAGTACTTAATTGGTATGTATATTTCAATCACCAATTGAAGTTGTCACATTGTCATTAGGATCATTTAGAAAATAAAAAACAGTAAACTGGGTAATATCCATAAAACCTGAATCCTCCGTAAAGTTGGTTTCAGGATTCTTCTCATTTTCCTTTCCTTTGATCGATGCTTGATAAAGCTCAACCAAATGTTTGGGTACACGGCATATATGTGACCAATGATTATGACAGTCACATCTAAAACATACATCATCATCTTTCTTAGGCCCCCTTAGGATACCCTTTCCTTTATCTGGCATGGCCTTATTAACATTCTGCTTCTGGGGAATGCTTTGATTATAACCACCCGGATTAGAATAATCATATGCTCTTCCGCGACCCCGACCCCGACCACGGCTACGGCCATGTCCACGACCACAACCACGACCACGGCCGCGATTATGTCCCCCAACAGTATTAGCATTCACTTATGGGAATGATGTAGAGCCAGTCGGGCACGATTCATGATATTTTATTAAAAGCTCATTATTCTTCTTTGCAACCAATAGACATGAGATTAACTATGAATATTTTGATAATCGACGTTCTCGATACTGCTGTTATAATATCGTGTTTGAGGCATGAAATGTTGTAAATGTTTTTTTCAACATATCATTTTCTGTTACCTCATGACCACACAATTTCAGTTGTGTACCAAATTTGAATAAAACAGAGTTATATTCAGAGACTGACCTATAGTCTTGAAAACGTAAATATTGCCACTGATACCTAGCATTTGGTAATGCAACATCAGGTTGATTATCAAAACGGTCTTTTAATTCTTGCCACAGAACTTCTGTTTCCGTGACAGTTAAGTAATGGGCTTTTAGATCTTCATGTAAATGGTGACGGATAATGACCATAGCAGTAGACTTGTCTTGTTCAGTTGCCTCAACCCCTTATTCAATGATGTAATTATAAGCCTTCTGATTTTAACAATAATTTGGTGTCAATTACCCAGGACATGTAGTTGTCCCCAGATACTTCCAGTGCAGCAAACTTCAGGCTTGCAATTTTGACATTTTTGTAGCTTCTGGTCATCTGAAAATTACAATCGGAGTCAACTTCTGGTCTGATAAAAATTCGAGGAATTTAAATTTTTAGATATATAAATGAATATTTATGAGTAAATAAATCCAAAAGTTTCATGTTCCAGTAATGATAAATAAATCCATAAACTTCAGGTTTTTGGATGAGTGACTAAATTGTTTAAATAAAAATTACAATAAAGTAAATTGCGTAAAAGTAAATAAAATGCAAGAAACGAAATTCAGAACTACAGGTTCTGGTATTGATAAATAAAAATCTAGAAGCTTCAGGTTCTAGTAATAATAAATTCATAAGCTTAGGGTTCTGAAAATAAATTTAGAAACTTCAGGTTTCAATGGTAATAAATTCAGAAGCTTCAGGTTTCAATGGTAATAAATTCAGAAGCTTCAGGTTCTGGAAATAAATTTAGAAACTTCAGGTTCTGAAAATAAATTTAGGAACTACAAGTTTTAATGGAAATAAAATTCAGAAACTTCAGGTTTTGAAAATAACAACATCGTGTTGATAACATGTTATAAATTAAATAGAAATAACATATAACATCAAATAAAGCAATAATAATAAATAAACAAAAATAAGAAGAAGAGAGAGAAACGAGATATTGTTATAAAAATGTTGGCTTCCACAAATCACAATAACCTTACGCGTTGGTTTCCACATGTCAAGCATGCACGCATTATATGATGACTAAGGTAACGAGAGAGTGTGATATGCCTTTGTATATATATGTTTCATTTTGTAAAGAAAGCAAGTCGGTGAAACATAATAAAATGTATATCTCCCATATCTCTCGCCTCTCTCCTCATCTTCTTTTGTTTCTATTGTTCAATATTATTAATAATATTTATTACTTCATCTATTATTTCTTTCAATTTATAACACGTTATCAGTACGATTTCAGAACCTGAAGCTTCTGAATTTTATTTTCATTGAAACCTGAAGTTTCTAAATTTATTTTCAGAACCTGAAGTTTCTGAATTTTATTTTCATTGGAACCTAAAGTTCCTAAATTTATTTTCAGAACTCGAAGCTTCTGAATTTATTATTACTAGAACCTGAAGCTTCTAGATTTTTATTTATCAATACCAGAACATGTAGTTCTGAATTTCGTTTCTCGCATTTTATTTAGTTTTACGTTATTTAATTTCCTGCAATTTATTTACTTTTATGTCATTTTTATTTAAACAGTTTGGTCATTTATCCAAAAACCTGAAATTTATGGATATATTTATCATCAATGGAACGTGAAACTTTTGGATTTATTTACTCATAAATATTCCTTTATATATCTGAAAAATTAAATTCATCAGATTTTTATCAGACCAGAAGTTTTGACTCCGATTCTGATTTTCAGATAACCAGAAGATGTCAAAACTTGCAAGCCTGAAGTTTGCTGCACTGGAAGTATCTGGGGACAACTACATGTCCTGGGTAATTAACGCCAAATTATTGTTAAAATCAGAAAGCTTGTATTATACCATTGAATAAGGGGCTGAGGAAACGGAACAAGACAAGTCCACTGCTATTGTCATTATCCGTCGCCAGTTACATGAAGATCTAAAAGCCCAGTACCTTACCGTTACGGAACCAGAAGTTCTGTGGTAAGAATTAAAAGACCGTTTTGATAACCAACCCGATGTTGCATTACCGAATGCCAGGTATCAGTGGCAACATTTACGTTTTCAAAACTATAGGACTGTCTCTGAATATAACTCTGCTCTATTCAAAATAGCTACACAGCTGAAATTGTGTGGTCAGAATGTAACGGAAAATGATATGCTGGAAAAAACCTTTACAACATTCCATGCCTCAAACATGATATTACAGCAGCAGTATCGAGAACGTCGATTCTCAAAATATTCAGAGCTAATATCATGTATTTTGGTTGCAGAGAAAAATAATGAGCTTTTAATAAAAAATCATGAATCTCGCCCGACCGGCTCTGCATCATTCCCAGAAGTGAATGCTAATACTGTTGGGGGACATAATCGCGGCCGTGGCCGTGGTCGTGGTCTTTACCGTGGTCGGGGTCGCGGAAGAGCATATGATTATTATAATCCGGGTGGTTATAATCAAAACATTCCCCATAAGCAGAATGTTAACAAGGTCAGGCCAGATAAAGTAAAGAATATCCAAAAGGGGCTTAAGAAAGATGACAGTGTATGTTTCAGATGTGGCTGTCATAATCATTGGTCACGTACATATCGCACACCCAAACATTTGGTTGAGTTGTATCAAGTATCAAGTATCAAGCATCAATCAAAGGGGAAGAGAAGGGAAAGAATCCTGAAACCAACTTTATGGAGGATTCGGATTTTATGGATATTGCCCAGTTTAATGTTTCTGATTTTCTAGTTGATCCAAATGACAAAGTGACCACTTCAATTGGTAATGGAAATATCCATACCAATTAAGTACTATTTGTAATATTTTTGCTATCATGTGAAATGCTTCTGTAAATATTCTTTATATAATATATACTTTTGATCACTCCATCTAATATACATTTTATTTTTCTTTGTGAAGCACAACAAATATGTCTCAAAACAAAAAATTGAGTATTATTGAAAAGCAAGGTACATGAGATATATGTCTAGCCGACAATGCAACGACACATACGATTTTACGGAATCAGAAATAATTTCTGAATTTAACTTTGCTTAAGGCAAATGTCAATACAATATCAGGTCCAGCAGATCTGATAGAAGGCTCCGGTAGAGCCATGATATTGTTACCTAACAATACTAAAATATGTATCAAAGATGCTTTATATTCAAGTAGATCCAGAAGAAATCTACTAAGTTTCAAGGATATACGGTGTAATGGATTTCACATAGAAACCATAAATGATGAGAATATCGAATATTTGTGCATTACTTCCCATAATTTAGGCCAGAAACTCATTCTGGAAAAGCTACGTGCTTTATCATTTGGGTTATATTACACCATTATAAGAGGTTTAGAAGTTTATGCAGTTATGAACCAGAAGTTCTCAGACCCAAAAATATTTATGCTCTGGCATGACCGTCTTGGTCACCCAGGATCCACAATGATGCGAAGAATCATTGAAAATTCTCATGGACATCCATTAAAGAACCATAAGATTCTTTTATCTCATGAAAATTTATGTACTGCATGTTCACAAGGGAAATTAGTAATAAAACCATCCCAATCTAAGGTTGGCTTTGAATCCCCGTCGTTCTTACAAAGGATTCAAGGGGACATATGTGGGCCTATTCATCCACCAAGTGGACCGTTCCGATATTTTATGGTCCTAATTGATGCATCCATTAGATGGTCACACGTTTGTTTATTATCAACACGTAATGTTGCTTTTGCAAGATTACTTGCACAAATTATCAGGCTTCGGGAACATTTTCCCAATCATCCGATTATGTCGATACGCATTGATAATGCTGGCGAATTTACTTCCAAGACATTTGATGAATATTGCAGATCAGTTGGGATTGATGTTGAACATCCAGTTCCACATGTTCATACTCAGAATGGATTAGCAGAGTCGCTTATCAAGTGCCTCCAGGTAATTGCAAGAACTTTATTATTGCGAACTCAATTACCAATTTCTGTTTGGGGACATGCTATTTTACATGCTGCTGCATTAATTCGTCTTCGTCCCACTGCTTATCATCAATATTCACCAGTACAACTTGTATTTGGCCATCAACCAGATATTTCTCATCTGTGTACTTTTGGTTGTGTAGTATATGTCCCAAGTGTACCTACGCATAGAACTAAAATGGGACCCTAACGGCATTTAGGAATATATGTGGGTCTAGACTCACCATCAATTATTAGATATCTGGAACCTTTAACTGGTGATCTTTTTACTGCACGATTTGCTGATTGTCATTTTGATGAGGAAAATTTCCCATCATTAGGAAAAACTTCTCCTGAAGAGAAACGTGAACTTTCTTGGAAAGTCCCTAGTCTAATTCATCTTGACCTATACACATCTTGAGAATGAAGTCCGTAAAATAGTCCATCTTCAAACAATAGCAAATCAGTTACCATATGCATTTACCGATGCTACTAGGATAACAAAATCATACATCCCAGCTATTAATGTACCAGCACGGGTGATTGTTCTAGAAGAACAATCTAAACAAATGATAGCAAAAGAATCATCTACTGTACGCCAGAAGCGTGGTAGGCCACTCAATTTTCGGCCAATGCAGAACATTCATATTGCGGGGCCTATATCTCTCAGCTCCAATCGAATTGTGTGTCCTACTACCTATGGATTGAAATCCCCGGAAGTCTAGTTTTCGGCCCACTTTACGGATCACAATTCCAATATTTCTAGAAGAAGTTATGCCCGTTTTAGTACCTGATGGTCAGATCAGTCATAATTCCGTGAATAATGATGAGATTTATTTTCCAAATTGTCGGAATGGGAAATATTTCCTTTTTGGAATTGTTTGGGAGTCTTGTGCAAACAAGTTGAAACCTAATCCTAATCTTCCTTCAATAAGCAGTCTTTTTATTGGATTAGGAAAGAAATAAAATCCCAAAAAGGTAGAGTTCTATATTGGAATTGATTTCCTTGTTGTTTAAGGACATGACATAGCATCTATACCTATTTAAACCCCATGTGAACCATAATTTCGGGGAGAGAAGCCAAGGGAGGTCCCAAGCCACCAAGGGGGCCGTCCCCTACCACTCCATCACCATACACCTTCCATTCATCTTTACACATCGAATATTCAAAGGCAAAGAAGAAGAATTCATCATTGAAGACTTGAAGAACTCATTGATGGCCAAGATGATTTTTATCTTTTCTTTCTATTCTCTTATTTTCATCATGTGTAACTAACTCATATTAGGGAATCAATGTGAACCTCTATGAATGCTCTTTATTAGAATTGACGATATTTTCATTAATTCAAGTTTTGATTTATTCAATTCATTATATGTCTTAATTCTTTATTCTTGTTAATGCATGATCATACGTTGGCATGAGTTTAGGGTTTTGATAATTTAATGATTGAGGTTGGAGTATTGATCTATACGCAATCTTAATTAATATTCAATTGAATGGATAAAACTGATCTTAGCAGTGATCTATGCAAGTAGGTTTTGGTTCATTGTTCTTGTACTTAATGGGTTCTCGATTGTAGTTTGCGCCATTGATCTATGGGTAAATTGTAATTGAGAACACTTGATTCATCCCAGGATCATACGGTAACGATCATACTTAAGATAAGAACGAACCCTTAATTTGATTAATATTTTGTTTTCAAAGTCAATTCGAAACATTAAGTAAATATAGTTGGGGAGCACTGATGACCTAATTCTTCCATCTCTTGACCACAACCCAATCTTGTCAATTGCTTTCATAATTTTAATTTAATTTAGTTTTAGCCTTAAATCAAACTCAATAATCTTTTTGGTTACTTTTAATTTAGCTTTAATTAGAATTAGATTTAATCGGTAAATCTCTAGTCCTCGTGGGAACGATCCTTACTTGCCACTGTACGATATCTTCACGATTCGTGCACTTGCGAGTATTGTTTTTATAAACACGATTTACATCACATCAATAATCTTGCAGATTTGTTTATCAAGACATTGCCTACATCAACTTTAGAGAAACTGGTATATAAAATTGACATGCGTCGGCTCTGTAAATTACAGGATTAATATTGAAGTTTTGTTCAGGGGGAGCACTCAATCAGGGGGAGCAAAATTTGAATGGACATACTGTACTCTTTTTCCTTTACCGAATTTTATCCCACTGGGTTTTACCTGAAAGATTTTAATGAGACAGTTCTGAATATGTCCTATATAACTTAATCCAGAAGATCATTGTATATATTTTGTTAAGGTTTTTATCCCACTGGATTTTTTTTAGCAAATTAAAAATACAAATTGTGGAATCCAACGGAAAGTGTTATAAAAATGTTGGCTTCCACAAATCACAATAGCCTTACACGTGGGTTTCCACATGTCAAGCATGCGAGCATTAATGAGAGAGTCTGATATTCCTTTGTATATATATGTTTCATTTTGTAAAGAAAGGAAGTCAGTGAAACATAATAAAATGTATCTCTCTCCTCTCTCCTCTCTCCTCTCTCCTCTCTCCTCATCTTCTTTTGTTTCTACTGTTCAATATTATTATTAATATTTATTACTTCATCTATTATTTCTTTCAATTTATAACAGATATATATTTATTAAGGTTCGACTGACTCACTTTTCTTTACAAATGAAACATATATAAAAGCATATCACACTATCTCTCATTGCCTTAGGTATCATATAATGCTTACATGCTTGACACGTGTAGGATTATTGTTGAAGTCAACCCACGTGTAAGCTCATTTTAACAGGGTTTCATTTATTTATAAAATTTGCAGATAGCATTTATAAAAAAAAAATGCTGATGAAAAAATACAAAAGGGCCTTGTTATTAGGGAGATTTCCAAAACTCCCCAAGGTTTGATATTTTCTCGAAAAGAAACCAGAGGTCTCTGATTTCCATAAAAACCCTTAGAAATGATCATTCAATATCCACTTTCCAAATATCATTATAGTTTTTTTTTTAAATACCCTTAAACTTCTCTTCAATAATATTTTACTGTTTAAAAATTATCTATAGACTAAAAAAAAAAAAATCAAGAAACAATTACAGGCCTCTAAACCAAGGATCAATATACTTTATATGCACAAAAAACTGCATTGAGGAACCTACTGTATATTATTTCTTCCATAAGAATGGAAATAAATATACACTTGTGTATACATAGTTTTCAGCAATTTACGTTGGTTATAGGACCTTTAAACCAGTGGCGAGCACTTAATATCCAAGAAGTGACGGTAAGAACAAGCAAACCACAAACTGCTACAGGAGTGTAGTTGAGTGTCTCACTGGTAACGGGGTATGCTACAGGCAATGAGAAGAGGACTGAGATTGTTGCCACCCATAGGACAGAAATCCAACCGACGAAGATCCCGTAACTGCCCAAGTTGAAAGGTCCTGGGATGAAGGACTTGCGTGCCAGAGTCACTCTAAAGAAGATTGGGAGAGCATAAGCTATGTAGAGTCCGATAGTAGCTATAGATACCATGGCCTGAAATGCCACTTCACTCCCGAGATACTGCAATAGATCATTAAGAAGAACCACCCGCGTAATTAGCAGTTGATGAAGAAAACGAGCAACTTGGATAGATGTGATGGAATTCAGTATTGGTCCATTGCATGAGTTGATGAAATTTACGTCATATTTGCAAAATGAGCCAGTACTTTTTGGAACTCACCGCGATCCAAGAATAAGTAGATAAGAAAATATTGGGAGAAAGAGGGGTGTGTACCGTTAGTGCCATGCAGAAAGATATAAATGCAGAGGACCAAACTGCATTAAGGGGAACCTCTTGTTTGTTCACTTTGTGCCAAAGAGATGAGAAGGGCATAGCTCCATCTCTTGAAAACGCATATGCCATCCTGAGATCAAATAGTTAAGAGCAATATCAGTAGCTATGGGAAAGAATAAAACCAGTAAAGTTCTCCCTTTGTTGAACAGGAAATCGATGAAGTGAAGGAAAAGATACCTGGAGTTGCTTGTCACTGAACTCATACCACAGAAAAATATGGCTACAGCAACCACTCCTAAACAAACAATTCCTCCAACTCCACTGCCATATCTATTCTTGAATGCCATGTAGAATATTTCTGCAATCGCGTAACCACCAGCATTGTTGTCTTCACTCAAAAGATACGGAATGTTGGTAACTGCAAAGGTGATACCGAGTAGGTAACCCCATCCAAAAATAATAGATATGCCAATGGAACTAATTATGCCCTTTGGTCCATTCTTATCAGCATTCTTGGTTTCCTCTGTCTAGAGATAGAAGTTTAAAGGGAAAGATGATAATTAAGTTTTAGTACTCTAATCAATCGATAACCATGAGCATAAGCTAAAATTAAGAGCTAGTAAAAGAAACCAAAAAAAGAAAACCAAATTTTTAAGAATAATGCTATACAACCCAAATAATTAATCCAAATTTCAACCCAAATGATATGACAAGTGAGTTGTAATCACCACACACAACATGGGATGATATGGTTAATGAAAAAACCACTTACCATATCATTTGGATTGAAATTTAGACTAAATTTTTGGATTGTCTAGAATTAGTGAAATTTTAAATGTTATAATTGATTTCGATTATCAAAATACACTCGGTTATAATGCAAAATAGTTATCTTTCAGCGGTTGATTGTGTGACTTTTGACATCTATAATCTATTATAAGAAGCAACTTTAACAAATACAACATATCCATCATAAAGTTTTAGTGTCCAAAATTTCCATGATTTTGCAGATAAAAAAATGCCCTGCATTTCACGAAAATTGAAGTTTCTCTAAATCTCGTGAGTTCAAGATAATTCAGACTGCATATCGAGGCAGAGTATACAACTCTTAACTTACCATGTGAGCGGACGCATCATACCCAGTAAGAGTATACTGACTCATTAAGAGTCCCAGAACAAATATATAAGCTTTGTTGCCAATTCCATCTCCATTATCGGTGTTGAAGTGAGTGAATACAAACTTGGCACTAGCCCTCTCAGCTGTCACAGTGGGAATGAGAATCATAAGAACCACAACACCTGAAAATTGTAAGAACCATTACAAATCCCGCAACGAGGTTACCTTAAGCAGAAAAAAATTAGGCAAAATCAGTCACGGATTCTTCATACCTGCAAGATTCCATGCAGCGGCCAGTTGGCCAAAGAAAGACAGTACCGATATAGGAAGACTGTTTATTAGAGCATGTAGGAGCAGAATTCCCCCATGTAAACCTATAACTACATATTTAGATGCTTCATATCCACCACCGTTTTTCCCACCTGTGCTAAGGAGAATGATCACCTGAATCATCTGTGCCAGCGAGAAATCAATACTTGTTGTAACTGCCCACTGCACGTAAATATGGCAACAAATCAGATTTTTTTTTCTGCGGATCAAAAGTAATATCAAACTTTAGGATATCGAATTCGGATTACCTGGCCAACAATGTTGAACCTGCAAGAAGGTACAAGGCATATGCATTAGAAGAAGTAACTGTTGAGTGACCAACCTGGCTATATATTTAGTAGCTTACAAACCAGAATAAGTGATATATTCAAATATTCTGTATGCAAAAAAATAATAATAATAAACAACGAAATGATACTGCAATTCTAATCTGCATTTTCCGAAATTGTTGTGACTAAGAAAATTCAAGTATAAGCCAATTAACAACAATTAGTAATGCTTAATCCAATCTCCATTGAACAATCATTTACTGAAAGAAAAGAGCACTAATTCCGAGTTGTGTTGATGATCTTGGACATGAGTGTTAGTGTTAGGTATCGATAACATTCATCAAACTTGTGAGTTGCTAGTAAGCAAACAAGACAGAAGCAATCACCTCATTCTACATATATATAGTCAACTACTACTACCTTCAAAATCCAATTTACAAGATAATTAAACCACAATCAAAACCATAGAATCACATAAACAAACACCAAGAAACAGAAAATGTAAATGAAACAATCAAGATGGAGAAATTTTAGATTTACCAGCCAGTGATCCAAGAAGCAAAGGGGGCCCAATTTGGGCCAGCAAGCTTTGCACTCCAGTAGTAGAGGCCACCAGAAGTTGGGTATGAAGAACAAATCTCAGCCATTGACAAACCAACAAACATGGTGAAGGCACCAGCTATGAGCCAACCATAGACCAGTGAAACTGATCCACCAAAATTCAACCCTGTATTGTACAGGGTTGTGATACCAGTCAGAACCGAAATGATCGAAAACGAAAACGCAAAATTCGACAACATCCTGCAACAACATCAAAAACCAAACCAAAACCACCCACAAACAAACACCTTAAACACAACAAGAAACATTTTTGACACCCACTTCATGAACTGGGTGTTGAATAAAAATAGAAATCAAGAACAGGGTTGTTGAGGAAATTTACGAGAGATCACGTTTGAGCTCCTGCTTGTAACCGAGCTCATTGAGACGGGTACGGCCTGTGTCAGCTGTGTGAGATGGAAGATTCATTTTTTCACTGCTCCAAGCCATCTCAAAGATTCAAAAATCAATAAATAAAGACTGAAAGAGATTGGAGATTGGAGATGGTTTATATTTTGTCAACCAAATGACCAATCTCTTGCTCTCTACTACTCCTTTGTTGGAATATAATCTTCTTTTCTATCTATCAAACATTTGAATCATATGACTTTCAAGGTTTTCTGTGTACACAGAGATAGAAAGAGAGTTTTTGTTCGATGTTAAAAAAATTCTGGTCAAACAGAGCCGTAACGCAAGTGACACTTTTGTCAAATAAGAGATGGTATCGAATACTATCGATAGCTACGTGTACTGTATTTAATATTTTATAAAACCATTCAACGAATCAACTGTTGCATATCTGCTGCATATCTCACAGCTTCATCAAACGTGCATTAACTATTTCCATACCCAGTATGTATGATTTTAGAAGTTATTAATTCGAATCGATATAATATGTATTCAAACTCATATAAATAATACGATTTATCTAAACTTAGAAATCATATAATTTAGTATTATTAAAATCAAATGATTTCAATCCATCAATTTTAACACAGAAAAATTAAGAATCTATAAAATCAAGAATCTTATTAGTATATATTACCGTACAACATACAACCATTCAACGAATCAACTATAAAATCAAGAATCTTATTTGTATATATTACCATACAACATACAACCATTCACCGAATCAACTGCTCTGCATCTCACCGCTTCATCAAACTTGCATTAACTATCTTCATACCTCGTATATATAATTTTAAAAGTTATTGATTCGAACTAGTATAATATGTATTCAGACTCATATAGATAATACATTTTATCTAAATTTAGAAACCAAATAATTTAGTATTACTAAAATCAAATGATTTCAATCGACTAATTCTAACACAAAAATTAAGAATCAACAAAATCAAGAATCTTATTTATATATATTACCATACAACACACAACTATTTAACGAATCAACTGTTGTGCATCTCACAACTTCATCAAACGTGTCTATTTTCATACCTCATATATATAATTTTAAAAGTTATTGATTCGAACTAATATAAGATGTATTCAAACTCATATAAATAATATATTTTATCTAACTTTAGAAATCAAATAATTTAGTATTATTAAAATTAAATGATTTCAATCGATGAATTTTAACACAGAAAAATTAAGAAGCTATAAAATTAAGAATCTTATATAAAGAGAGTTATGAGATACTATTATCTCGACGATTATTTATATAGAATAGTGATTTGAATCGATATAAAATGAACTTTAAATTGAAATTATATAAATAATAAAAACTATTTTACATCTCGTATCACGAGATTTATGAATCATCGATTAAACATAAAAAGATTTTAACCTAATAAAGCAGTGATTATAATTTTTGGGTAGTCGAAGAATTTATATAAATCAAATCAAATCCGCGGTGGGAGAGAAAGTTGCACGTGAGATTAATTATGAGGAGTGGAACCTGAATCTTCGACTGTACGTGCCAAGACAATAGATATTAATATATAATGTGATGGACCCCTTTAGAACAGGCTTAAAAGATCATGTGGTCCATTGATGATCACATATCGACAATATAAATCTCTCTTATGGGAAAAAAAAAAAGAGCATAAATGCATTGAGATTCACAATAGCGAATCTTTTATTGTAAATCTTCTCCAATGATTGAATTTTGGTGAGGGATCAAAAGGCCATAAATAATATATATTTCAATTTGTATCCAACTATTCTATAAATTGAGACATACGTACGTAGTTATAGAAAAAGTTTAAAAAATAATTAAATATAGATATTTATTCTAACTTGATGGTTAGATATAAATTAAAATATAATTTTTAACAGATAATTTAAATCATTTTTATTTATCGACAAGTTCTTCTCTTTGAAAACGATTTACACTCATGATTAAGTATTCCTGTAAAAATATGTACTCCAATAGTATATGAATGAAAACTTTCTAAATATATTTGTAAAATTCATGTTGAAAATATTTGTAAAATACATATTAGATGGTTTTTTTTTTTTGTAAGTATTATAACTATTACAATTGAACTATCGAGATCCATCTAGATCATACAATATATGTATAGACTGAATAACTACTCCTATAAAATAGAAGAAAAAAAAAACTCATCACATATATTTATAGAATAAGTATGGTGGAACTCGAACCTCTCATCACCACAGTGAGAGTGAGGTGCACTATCTACTTTAAACAAGAGTGATGCGCTTGAACGGTCAAACTTTCATTTACATTTTACTCTAAACTTCTTTCGTTTGTACCATTTAGTACAATTTATTTCTTTTTGAAAAAACAAGCTTGATTTAGAAATTTATTCCCACTATAGTAGTTGGTCACTCCATAACTGCGACTTACCTTGAATACTTTTCAATACACAAAATGGTTGATTTTTATATCAAAACATGCAAAAATCTTTAACACATATCTCTCATGAGTCATGTGACTTGTCATTTGGAATTTTGAATTGAAGTAGGTGTAATTATTTAAGATGGGAATCTAAATATTTGACTTAAAATTCCACACGATCGAATTTGTGATAACAATTAAACCTGGTCCTCACCCCACCCTACATTGACATTACATAATGATTTAATGAATAGCCATTAATTTTGCATGTGATGTTACATGTAAATCAATGAAATAGTTCTATTTTGGTTGGGCAAATCAGACAATTAATTGGTTCATAAAAAAAATATTTTCAAAGTTGGCAACAATAACGATCTATGCAAGTTGTGATTGGTGATGTTTCAAAAGAAAAGAAAATAATAAGAAAAATAGAATACGTAGTTGTATTAACAATGACATTATTGGAACTAACATAACAAATTTTGAACCAAACAAAATGTGTGTTTTTCAATGATAGTTTGAGACGTCATATATATATATATATATATATTGATAAAAGCATATTCATAATTTCTTTGATTGAAATTAAGGTTCATATGCTGATCTCGATCCATTTTGAAGGATATATGCCTAATCTTTTTGTCAACAATTTGTATATATAAAAACGAGTCAAGTATTATGATCAATCCTTTTAAATCATGTAAATAATGTTTTCTTAATTTACATCTTCCAGTGTTATATTTGTTTGTCTAATAGATTTGATATGATAAATATGATATAAGAACGGTTTTATTTGGTCTTGACCCAATTTAATAAAATAAAAAATAAAAACCCTACAATTTTCTGGAACAAAAATCCATATTATCAAGTCATCGCATCACTCATATGTTAAATTTAAAATTATTTTTCTACACAAGTCGGACACATTATGGCCCAAAACTGAGCACTATCACCAAATATGTCAGCCCAAATATTGCTGGAATCCAAAGCGGAAATCAAACTCCAGCAGCCCAACATTATTACCACCAGAATGGAAACTTCTACTAGAGCCAAGTACAATACTCACAATCAAAATGTAAAGAACAAAAAATAGTGCTAGAGTTTTTTTTTTTTTTTTAATTCCATCTCCTTGATGTTAATAGTTACAGTAATTCGTGTTCGTGAATCGATTTTGTAACATATAATGGTTACATAAACGGTTTTAGGCTATTCCTTTAAGGCAATTAATAAAGGGGGATTCGTACAAAACATCTCCTAAGATTTGATAAAACTGTACGGATATCAGTTTTGACCATATATGTATAAACTTCTTTCAACATTTGAAAAATGTTGTACAAATATCTGTACCGTTAGATGAATTCGTTAGTCAATGATTAAACGTGTAAAAAGTCTAAAAAAACACTGTATTTTTGTTTTAATTAAACTAAAAAATTTAAAAAAATATATCTTAAATCTGAAACCTATAAAAAAAATCATCTTCAAAAATTAAAAAACAAAAATAGTTTGTGCAATCCCCAATGATTTTAAATAAATTAAAAAATTAAAAATTAATTATTATTAAATTGTTTAACAAACTATTTTTTTATTTGTAACGTTGAAATTTTTTTCAGGTTTTAGATTTAAGATACATTCGTGTTTTCTAAAATATTTTTTAATTTTTTTATCTTTTTTTTTTAATTTTTTTTAGTATAATAAAAATAAAAACAAAGAGTATTTAGACCTTTTACACTTTTGATTATTGATTAACGGATTCATCTAACAGTAGGGATGTTTATACAATAATTTTCAAATGTCGAGAAAATTTTGTATGCTTATAATCAAAACTGTCGTATTCGTACAATTTTAATAAACCTCAAGGGAAGTTTGTACAATTTCCCCTTTAATAAATTGGTCATATATAACACTACTCAATAGTACCATTTACTTAACCTAATTACACAAAGTATTTATTATTTAAGTTAAAGGGATGAATGATTTTGATACAATATCGTTATTTTTATTTTAATTGGTTTTTTCTTTTTCTTTTTAAAGCTACGATTGGCTTGTTTTAATGTAGGATTAGTTGCACTAACACGTCTTTACGTTTTGTAATACCGTAAGAATATTATAGTTTACGTTTATTAGACATGCATACTCTTGAGTCTTGATTAAAGTTGGGCTAGTCAACTATAACGGTTGAATTTCGGTATAGTCGAAAATTGAAATGATCCGATTACTCATCCTTTTAATATCTTATTAGTTTATAACAAATAAAATACTAAAAATCAACAATAAAAATTAAACATTAAAAAATAGAGATAAGATTTTTTTTAAAATACTATGTGAAAAAAATTTGAAATATCATATATAACTCTAAATATTATTAAAAAAATTAAAAATTAAAATAAAAGAGATATGATAATTACATATCCAACGAGTCCTTAATGTACAGTGTTTTTTCCTTGTTTTAGTAAAATTTGAGAAGAACAAAAATGTAGAAACCAAGGTCCCGTCTTACAGTTGTTTTTCAATCCGTTTTCGTTTTTGTTTTATAAAAAACAAATCGAATTCACCTTCGTTAACCGTTTTTCATTTATTTTCAAAAAAATAAAAAACAAAATCAGTGTTAACAGTGAAAATTTTGAAAAACACAAAATACATGTTTTCTTTGTTTTTGTTTTTGTTTTTGTTTTTGTTTTTCATCTTCTTTTTTGTTTTTACTATTTTTTTCTTCTTCTTTTCCGATTCTCTTCTTCTTCTTCTTCTTTGAACCTTTTACTTCTCCAATCATCTTCTTCTTCTTTTTATCTAAACCTTTTTCTTCTTCGATCCTCTTTTTCTTCTTCTTTATTCCTCTTATTCTCCTTCTTCGACCCTCTTCCTCCTCCTCTTCTTCGATCTTCTTCCTTTCTTTTTCTTCTTTTCTTCTTCTTGATTGGTCTGGTTTCCTTTCTTTTTCTTCTTTTTTATTTTTATATATATACTTTATTACTATTATTTATATTTATTAAAATAATACTTATTTATAATTTAAGAGTTTAATTTTGATTAATTGTTTATTGATTTATTTTTTTAGTAATTTGTGATATGTTACTTTTGTTTAATTTAAAAATTACAATACAAAAATTATATGGATTAATTATTTAATAATCCATTTGTTTATAATTGTAATAATAATAAACAAAGTGTAAAAATTGATATTTCATTTTTTTTAATAGTTTTCAGTTAACCTACTAGACGCGTTTTTTTCCGTTTTCATTTTCAAAATACAGTTTTCAGTATATGCTACCAGATGCGTTTTCAAACTTTGAAACTTAAACTAAAAACACTGTTTTCATTCTTATTTTTATTTTTAAAAATAACAATCGAAAAACATTTACAGGACGGACCCCAAACCAAACCAATCCACATCCAAACTCATCTCACTTTCAATTTTTCAAACATCACAACTGACAACAAAAATCATGGCCCTACCACCACTCCAATGCTGCCGCACCAAACCATAACATCCGCAATGTCCCCTCCATGAAGAGACCGAACCAGAGGAGTTTGGTGCATCTCCATGTTAAAATCTGAACGGTCTCCATGGAGATAGCTCAAATGTTCAATTTTGTTTTTTGAAAATTTTGATCGGGGTGATCCTGATTTTCAAATTATTTTTAAAAAAAATAAATAAATAGATTTAACATGATCAAACTAGTCAACTGCTAGCCAATGGTTAGTCGATAACATGTTTGTGTAATAAATGCAAAACTATATTATTGTTGTTGTGTTGTACAATGTTTAATCCTCCAATATAATTTAACTTTGAATCTGGATATCATTTTCTATATAAAAAGTAGCGTTCTAGTTCTAGTAAACTCTAGGAGTTAGTCGGACGACATTTCAGCTCCTATGCAAACCAGGCAGTGTCTAGACGCCGCCTAGGTGATGAAACTTTTTTAGAATTTTATTTAAAAAAACAATTGTTGTTTTGTTATATTTTTTACTTTACTTTAAAAGAAAAAAAAAAACTTTTTTACTTTACAATTTTACATGATGTACCACTAACCGACTTTGAAAAGGAAAATAATAATTTTTTATTAGCTTAAAATAATTAAAATCAAAACTGGGGACCTTAAGAATTTTAAACTTTATAAAGTTTTAAAAAGGCAAAAAACTGAGAAGTTTTATAATATATTAATATTGTCCGACATAAATGAGAAACCTAACAAAGCATCCACCCACGCTTCACGGCCGATGTAATTACTAGACATGACGGTGGTTCGGTTCGAATCAGGGAATCGAACAGGAAACAATATAAAAAAACTGAAATTGAATTGGAATTTTTAGTTTCGATTCCGGTTCTCATTTTAATGGAATCGTCCGGTTTGAACCGGATTGGAACCACCGATTCTTGTTCGATTCGAAACGGACGGCTTCATAAAAAAAAAAAAAAAAAAAAAAAAAACAGTGGGTTGAACAGTTGGAGGCCCAACGGACTGCTGACGTCAACAGGCCGTCGGGCCTCCAACGTTCACATTTTCAATTTTTTGTTCATTTTTGTTTTCTATAAATGCCTCTCACCCTTACCTTCATTTCTCTCCACTCCAATTTCCTCTCAATTCTCTCTAATTCTCATTTGAGTCATTTCTCTCTAATTCTCATTTCTCTCTCAAGTCTCAATTCTCAATTCTCCAACTCTCCAAGTTTTCAATTCTCTCTCAAATCTCAATTACTAAGTTTCCAATTTATTTATTTGTATTTAATTTGCAATTACTAAGTTTCCAATTACATTTATTTACAATTTATTTTATTTACAATTTATTTTATTGGCAATTAAGCTTCCAAATTATTTTATTTGAAATTAAGTTTCCAATTATTTTATTTGCACTTTAATTTGCAATTACTATTTACTAAGTTTCCAATTTCGTTTATTTACAATTTATTTTGTTTTGAATTTATTTTATTTGCAATTACTAACTACTAAGTTTTCAATTCTCTACCAAATTTATTTCCAACCATTTATTTTCATCAATTGTTTTACATTTTTTGTTCAAGGAATTTTACAATTCAATTTTTAAAATGGCAAGTGGAAGTCGTGATGGCCCTAGGCGTTCAATTTCGATGAAAGGTAAGGGTCGTATGATTGATAATCTCGGTTCTGATGACAGGGTCTATCACGAATATCTACAACACCAAGTCTATGCTGAAGACTTACGCCTAAACCCCCATCAATTTCATCCCCCTTTAATAACTTCTAAACCCGATCCTGATCGACCCGATTCCATCCATAATTTCACAAACGAATCAGAAAATATGCCTGGACAGCCTAGAGATTTTGAATTTCATCCACCTTCGGAAGATAATGTATCAAAGAAGGTCAAATCTAATCTCTTCGTACTCCATATGAAGAAAGTTACGTACGACGATGGAACCATTAAAGTGGTTTACAATTACTGTAAAATTATATTTAAGTAGCACAAATCTGGAGGTTGTGACACATATTTGAAGCATATAACGAACAATCATCTAGAAGTAGAGGTCAAATCGAGTTCACAATCCCAAATTATCAGGTACGCTGCCCTTAACCAACAATTATTTAAATATAGTGATGAAAACGATAGAGACGAATTAGCTAGAATGGTTGCAACAGAACACTTACCATTTAGTTTTGGTGAAAATATTGGTTTTATTAATTATTGTAAATCAGAATTAAATTCCGTTGCATGTCATGTTCTAAAAGTCACGCTTATAGAAATACTTGAAAAAATTTATGACAGAGAAAAAAAAAAGTTGGAAAAATATTTTGAAAAATATAATGGTCGTGTTTCTACATGTGCCGACATATGGAGTGATTATTAGAGAATGCATTCATACTTGGGTGTCACTTGCCATTATATGGATGATGCCTGGGCTCTAAAAAAAAAATCTTGCATTAAGAGTTTTTGATGAGACACACACTGCTGCTAATAATTTTAGACATCTTAAAATTATTTTTACAGAGTATACTATTGAAAACAAAACTTTTGCAATTGGTTTTGATAATGTTTCTAACAATATTGTTGTTGTTCTTGTTTTAATTGAGTTATAAAAACCTTATTTTAGTGGTAAAATTTTTCATCAACGATGTACATGCCATGTGTTAAATTTATGTGTTAAAAAAGGATTAGAAACTCTTCAACGGTTTATTCAACTTACTAAAGATGTCCTCTATTATTTGTGGAGACATCCTTCTGTAATGAAAGCATGATCAACATATTGTAAACGAAATGGTAGGCGTATAGTTAGATTTCCTCGTGATGTTCCAACATGTTATAATTTTACATATAAATTACTTGCTAGAAGTTATAATTATAGATATTTATTAGTTAGTTTTATTCAATTTAATGTTAGTCACATTAATCTTTATCAAAGTCATTAAGATGTTTGTAATAATGTTTGTGGTTTGTTAAAAGTCTTTAATACTGCTAATAACAATTTATCTGGTGTTTATTATCCTACAACTAATTTATTTATTATTGAGGGTCTTAATATTGTTGTTGTCTTAGCTCATTGTGAACCAACCCACAATTGGTGGAGTCCGTTACTGATATGAAGGCTAAATGGTTAGAATATGTTCGAATATTATAATGAGTTTCCAAATATTTATTTGGTTGCTATGTGTTTTGATCCACGTTGTAGATTAGAAAGTTTGTCTCATTATCTATCTGTTTATTATGAACAAGGTTTAAAAATAGTATGATGTTAATAAGTGTTGTGATAGAATTAAGACATTATCGTATGAGTTATATGATGAATATCTTTGAGTTTATAGTCCATTATTGAACATAGATGTTCCACAAACTCAAAATGTTTTTCAGTCATCATCATCCTCTGGAATTATGAGTTTAGAGTACAATTTGTTATCTAAAAAAACTAAAAAGTTATGAGGTTCTTCTTTATCAAGCTCCAACACGTATTCCGAGTTTGAATCTTGTCTAGGTGCCTTTTTTGAGTTTTTAGAAGACCCTCAAGATAAAAAATTTGATATCCTACAATGGTGGAATGAGCATAAAAGGTACTTTCCAATCTTGTCTATGATAGCCAAAAAAATTATTTCTACACCAGTTTCTACGGTGGAGGTGGAACATCAGTTCAATACCGGTGGGAATATTTTGGATTCTAGACGTTTGCTTTTAAGTACAAAATCAATCAGATACAGGCTTGTGTAGATAATTAGACGAAGGCAGAATGTAGACAATAAGAAATCGATTAGGAGGAACCCTACGATTTCTTTAAAGATGACCAACCAGACGCTGGAAGTGGAACGGATGATCAGAACAACGTTTAGTCCACGACTCCACTTCATCATCCAACCTGCAATAAAAGGTAAAAGAACTACGTGGTATTTGGTTCCTCTAAAATCTATACCCTAAGAGGGTACATAGGCAACTTAATCGTGGTAAAAATTAAGTGTAAGACCAATTTCATATTTTTTAGTTTTATTTAAAAAAGTTAATTTGTCATTTTTTTAGTTATTTTTTCAGGTGCCCCAATAGACAATAATATGCATGTACAATTTTACATATGTAATATTTTTAGTGAAAAAAAATATATAAAAAAATAGAACCGAACCATCGGAACCGGAATCTTCGGTTCCGGAACCAATAAAGGCCAGTTCTGATTCTGGAGGAACCGGAACCGGAATGAGTGACATTTCTAGCAATTACCATTCCCTAAAATATCTTCTCTCTCTCCCCGTCTCTCGATCTTACCCTCTCTCTCACTTAATTTCTTATTTTTTCTTTGTTCTTCAACCCTGTTTCCAGACTTAATTTCTTATTCTTTCTCAATCTGATCCTTTCTCTCTTACTTAATTTCTTCTTCTTTCTCTGTTCTTCAACTCTGTTTCCAGATTTCAACTATTCTCTCTCTTTAAATCTGATCCTCTCTCTCACTCGCCAACGGTGGCGAACAACGCTGATGTTTTGAACGACTAGGCGGAGTCAATGACTTTGGCTCCGCGTAGCCCGATTTCCCAACCAAATTGGTCGATTTTTCAGGTCATATTGATCGATTTTCTTCGACCGTCTAATATGGCCGATAACACGGCTAGTGTTTGCCTAACGTATAGGCGGTCGTTTTTTTTTTCTAATTTTTCGAACACTAATAAAAAGTCAAAAGAAGTGACATATATTAAAACCCAAATTGATTAAAGTGGGAATTGTTAAAAATAACCACAACTATTATGGAAATTTTGTTTTTAACCACATACGAAAATTTATTCGTTAATAGCTACTTTTTTGAGAAATTACTTGAATGCCCTCATATAAAAACCATTCCCAAACAATTTCTCTCTCTTTTCTCTTTTTTTTTCTCTCTCCTTTTCTCTCTCTCTCCCTGATCTCTCCTCCCTTCAGTGGTGTGCCTGCGAACCGTCGCCGGCTTCCCTACTAAGGCCGGCTTCCCTACGAAGGTCGGCGAACCGTCGACGACCTATTCTCTCTCTCACTGAACTTCTCTTTCTCTCGCCCCGTAGCTCTCTCTTTCCTTTCTCTCTCCTTTCCTTTCTCTCTCACACGTAGTCGACGGCTTGCCGGAGTTCCGTCGCCTTGGTTTCACGACCGTCCAGCAACATGGTCGAGCTCCCCCTCCGCCGGTGAGTAGATTTATCGAAAAAAATGGAAGAAAACGAAATATCTAAAAACCTAGAACATTTCAAGTTTCCACATTTCAAGTTTCCACATTTCAATTTAGTCACGATTTCAAGTTTCAACATTTCAATTTATGCACGATTTCAAGTTTCAACATTTGAAAACGAAAAACTTAAAAACCCAGAACATTTCAATTTAGTCAAGATTTCAGATTTCAAATTTCAACATTTCAATTTAAGCAAGATTTCAAGTTTCAAGTTTTAAGTTTTAAGTTTCTAGTCGTGATTTCAAGTTTTAAGTTTCTAGTCGTGATTTCAAGTTTTAAGTTTCTAGTCGTGATTTCAAGTTTGGTTCCAGATTTTAGTCGTGATTTCAAGTTTGATTTCAGTTTTAAAGAAAAAATCAAATCCAGAGATATTCTTATAATTTATGGATATACGCTGATTTTTTTTTAAAAAAAAGTGGCTACTAACAAATAAAATTTCAAAAGTGGTTACAAACAAAAGTTTAATGTTTCCCATAGCTATTTTTTTTCCTCTCTTTTTTCCCAATATTGTCATTAATTAAAGAAAACAAAAGAAAGTTTAAAAAAAGAAGAAGGGAGATCTAGAATCCTACTAAGGTGTCTCCATCATGGGAGATTGATGGAGGCGTTTGTCTCCATTAAGAGAGATCACATAAGATCTTCATCAAAGGATATCGACATCCCCTTTAAGGAGATCCCAATCTCATAGAGGAGAGCTCCTCCATAGAGGTTGAACAGCCCTCCATTAAAGAGGCTCCTCCAATAATTTTTTTAAAATTATTATTAAAAAATAAAATTATTAAAATATGATGAATAGGGGTAAATTGGTCATTTCATACTATTTGAATGATCAACAGTTAATTCTAACGGTCAACCATTTGGTCAAGGGTACTGATATGTCGTTTTGGCAAAAGTACGATCTAGTGAATCTAGTTGCAGTAACAACAAAGGTCAAGGTCTTTTAATGCAATTTCCCTTTTTATTTTATTTTTGAAAGCCAATACTAGCGGGTATTGGATTTAATCAAGAGAGAAAATCAAAAATAGTAATGGGAAACATTAAACTTTTGTTTGTAACCACTTTTGAAATTTTATATGTTAATAGCCATTTTTAAAAAAAAAAAAAATCAGTGTATAAATTACAAAAATACCATTGGATTTGATTTTTTCTTTAAAACTGAAAGCAAACTTGAAATCATGACTAGGAACTTGAAACTTGAAACTTGAAACTTTAAACTTGAAATCTTGCTTAAAATCTTGAAACTTGAAATCTTGCTTAAAATCTTGAAACTTGAAATCTTGACTAAATTGAAAGTTGAAACGTGAAATGTTTTGGGTTTTTAAATTTTTCGTTTTCAAATTTTGAAACTTGAATTATTGTCTAAATTGAAATGTTCAAACTTAAAATGTTATGGGTTTCTAGTATTTCGTTTTCTTTCTATTTTTTTCAGCAGATCTAATCGCCGGCGGATGGAGAGCTCGACGGCGTTGCTGGACGGTCGTGAAGCCCAAGTGACGGCACTTTGGCAAGCCGTCGATGATGTGTGAGAGAGAAAGGAAAGGAGAGAGAAAGAGATGTGAGTGAAAGAGAGAGAGGAAGAAGAAGAAGAGAGAGAGAACTGCGGGGAGAGAGAGAGGAGGAGGCAGGAGACGGTTCGCCTGCCTTCTCAAGGATGTCGGCGACGGTTCACCGGCACACTACCGACAGGAGAGAGAGAGAGGAAAGGAGAGAGAGAGATCGGGGAGAGAGAGAGAGAGGAAAAGAGAGAAAAAAAAAAGAGAAAAGAGAGAGAAAATATTTATGGATGGTTTTTATATAGGGACATTCAAGTAATTTCTAAAAAAAAATAGATATTAACAAATAAATTTTTGTATGTACTTAAAAATAAAATTTATATAATAGTTATGGTTATTTTTAACGACTTTAAATTAATAAAAAAATAAAAACAAAAATTGAAAGAAAACTTCTACTGAACAAACGCACCACGTACATTAATATATGATAAAGACTTCAGAGTATTGTTACGAGTAATATTGTAAAAAATACGGATAACATTATACGTACCGACCGGAGAACCAAGAAGCAACAGGACCCCAGCGATTGCTACAGAGCTTGGCACTCCAAAAGTAGAGGTCACCAGGAGAAGGGTAGGCTGAGAAGATCTCAGCCATTGAATGTCCGACGATCATGGTGAGGAGGCCCACCACAGGCCATCCCCAAATCATCCCCAAACTGTTACATTAACATTGTTCATTGTGGTCAGCCCTGCTGATGGAGAAAGTCGCCGAGAAGTTCACTGTAGTAACACCAGACCATTTTGTTATTATAATTTATAATTATATATTTATTTATGAATATGTCATTGTCTGGCTTTTTCTGCTCATGAGTCATGATTGATTTGGATAAAACAAAGTAAATAAATCACATTTATTTAACTTTTAATTACGTTTGTGGTTGTCAAATTGTCACTTGTCAGTGATTAGAAATTCCAACAACCTCGGCGGAGACTTTATAAATGACTCCATTACTTATTGGAATAAAAATATAATGAAATTAGTTCCATCAGAAAATAAATCAAAGGGGAGATTTTTGGAATTCTTTTATGTAAGATTTAATTTGTCAAATTCGATTTATATTGAACACAAAAAATCAGAAACAAAAATGGTTGATATTTTTTCCCAGTATGTACACAAGAACACTGTCGGCAGAAATCAGAAGAAGTCAAATAAACAAAAATTCAATGAGTTTTTTCAAGTTATATGCAGAAAAAATTGGCCGTTTGATGTAGATACAAATATAGAAATAAAAAAATTGAACAATGTAGCAGAATTATTCAACTAAAATCAAACTTCATAGAAGAAAAAAAAAACATGCATGTAGAAGAAATCATCAAAAGTGATGAGCTTGATTTCTGTGAATAGAATCACTTTAAATTAAAAGCAGAAAATTATATATAAGTGCATGAAGAAGAATACGCACGAGAGGCTGCGACTGAGTTCTTGCTTGTAACCAAGCTGTTTTAAGCGAGCATCATCCCCTGAAACGATGTCGTGTTCGTGTTTGTCTTCGTCTGCATTTCTGAGAGGAAAATACTTACCAGCAGCAGCTCCATCTTCTATAACCCTCATCACACTCTCCATATCTAATTGTTCTCCAAAAGATAGCAGCAGTAGCTCGATCTCTCTGCAAATTCTGATACAAAACAATCAAAGAGTTGGTTGGTTAGTTTGGTTAAATTGTTATATAAAAACAAAGAGACTTTCCAAATCTATCTAACAGTCAAAAGTTCGTCAACTTTTTGTTTGGACAAGTTGCTGGTTTCCATTCATCTACATTTAACAATTTAATAGCATAGTAGATTCATGGGAGTACGGGGCCATGCCTATGCAATTTTATTCATTTATTTGTGTGATGCCCCGAGGCTGGGCTTAAGCCTAGATTAGGGATGACAATTGTACCCGAACCCGTGAGTACCGAACCGAACCCCAACCGGATGGGTCGGGTCTGGTCTGGGTCTTCACAATCGGGTCTCGGGTCGGGTCTGGATCCAATATAGTAGACCCGAATACAACTCGGGTCAGGTCGGGTCTGGGTCTCAGTCAAAATACCCGACCCGGACCCGTGGACCCGATTGGTGTAAAACTACACCGTTTTACTTATAAATAACTCACTTACTCTGTTACTCACTGACTCACTATACCTAATTTCTTGTTTTGTTTTTCTTACAGCCGCAACATCAGTTTTTTCTTCTTTTGCAGCCGCATCATCAGTTTTCTTCTTCTTCTTGCAGCATCTTGGTAGATACAGAAATCAGTTTGAAAAGAAGAGGCAACGCTGCTGTTGGGTGAAGAAGAGGCACCATCCTTGATCAGTCTCTGCTTGATGATCAACTACTACAGGGAATTTGTTGACGTCAAACCCTCTACCACCACCACCACCACCACCACCAGGGGCTGTGCTGATGAAGATGGGTTGTGTTGCACAGGACTATTAGGTAACAGATCAAGCTGAACAATAGGTGTCTCTGCTTCTGGTGATTTATGTTTTTTTTATTCTTCATCATCATCATGAATTCATGATGATGATCTTCATCTTGTTGATCGGTCTCTTTAGTATTGTTGACATTTGGACCGATCGATAACCCCATACAAATTGGTCTCTTGCAGCATCAGTGTTCCACTACTCACCGTCAGGTCCACACTTTGGACAGCCTGCAGCTCCACCGCTCACCAACGCACCGGTCACCACTCACCAGTCTCACCACACAAAAGGTCCAATAATTCTGAATTTGTGAATTGTGATACTTATTGTGAATTTGTTATTTATGATACTTTTTTGTTATTGTGAATTTGTGAAACTTATTTATTGTTTGGTTGAAATATTCTGGTATGATCTCTGTGATCTCTGTGAGTCACATATGTTCTGTCCAAGACTCCAAGGAGCTTTAACTACATTGCTGATCAATTGGCTAAGAAAAGGGTCCATGATTAATGGGGAGGTGATGAATTGGAGAGTTTTTTAATTGGCTGTGCTGGCGTGTTGCTGGTTGTTATGTTTGTGTTGTTAAGTTTCCATTTTGCAGGAACTTGTTATGTTATGAAATATGTTTGAGGTTTGGTTTTTCTATCAATGTAATCAGGTTAGTGATCGTACTTGACAATAAGGAGATTGTGTGCAATTCTATGTCTGTCTTAGAATGGATTGGATGCTTGTATGAAAATCATATTGATATATGATCTTTTTATATATAACCTACTGCTTTTATATGAATGATGTGAATGTATAGTGTTTCAGATGATATATATGAGAAGTGAATTGAATGCAATAATTGATATGATGATATCTGTTGCAATAACGGAAGCATGAATCATGAATCACGTTTGTTTTACATGAGCACAAAATGAGTATAACAATTTTGACCAATACAGAAACGATGGTAAATTGCGTAAACAAGTTTGGTTCCGGAACTGGTTTACCAAAAGTTGTTACAACTGCGTAGATTAGAACCACTTGACAATTGTGAATTGTGATGTTTAAGCCTTGTTTTCTATGTTTTCTTCCAGTCCAGTTTTAACTTATCGGTTAATTAGCTATACTCGATTGTAGAGATAAGATCCCATTTCCAACCAAAATTGAAGTTTTTGCTTCATAAGAAATGTTATTCAACAGACAAATATAACCACAAATTAGGTTTTCCAGGCACATATGATTGACAAGAAACTAAAATATCCATCCATTCAACAAAAAAACAACTCAAATCTCTCATCAGTATTAATTCTTTCCACTTTTTAAGACTACTTTTTTTAGTTATTGACGTATAGTTATTGCCATTTTACCACAGAATGTCGACATCAAAAAGTATCACCC
This sequence comes from Dipteronia dyeriana, assembly GCA_032871835.1. Lineage (NCBI taxonomy): Eukaryota > Viridiplantae > Streptophyta > Magnoliopsida > Sapindales > Sapindaceae > Dipteronia > Dipteronia dyeriana. The sequence goes on along the minus strand of CM065303.1, from coordinate 50,011,556 downwards.
AAGGCCAAGACCAACCGACTCCGATTCTGACTTATTCAAGTCATAATGAAGTTACTAATATTGATGCTGAATCCGATGACATTGAGATTGATTCTAGTGTCAATGAAGATGGAAAAAGAAAATTGACATCCAATGTGTGGGAATCTTTTAATAGAGAAAAAATTAACGGGGTTTGGACATCTATTTGCAAAGGTTGTAATAAGAAGTTATCGGGAAAAGGGACTGCTGGAACATCTCATTTAAAAAAACATAGGGATAACTGTCCTCGAAGGCAATTTTGTGATGTGGGACGCATGTTAAAAGCTACAAAAACAAAAGAGGGAGACGTTGAAATTAGAACGTTTAAATTTGATCAAGACACTACCCGCAGAGAGCTTGCAAATATGGTGATTTTGCATGAGTACCCTCTTAGTATGGTAGAACATTCAGGGTTTCATAGGTTCATGGGGACGGCTCAACCATTGTTCAAAATACCATCTATGAATACATTGAAGAGTGATATACTGCAAATTTATGATTATGAGAGGGGTAAATTAAAGGGTTTATTAGAGAAAAATAAGGGTAGGATTGCACTTACTACCGACATGTGGACATCTCATAATCAAAGGAAAGGGTCCATGGCTATCATGGCACATTTTGTTGATAATTCTTGGACTTTACAAAGTCGAATCATAAGGTACATTATCACACATTAATCTCTATAACTATTTTATTATGTAAATTTAGTAGTTTAATATGTGAAAATTAGTAAGGTTAGTGGTAGTATATTAGATTAATAGTTTTAATATTTATTGTGATATTCGCTTCATAGGTTTATATATGTTCCATGTCCACACACTTCTGAGATGCTTGCTGATGTTATGATGGAGTGTTTACATGATTGGAATATCGAACACGAGTTATCAACTTTAACTGTAGATAATTGTAGCACCAATAATGCTATGATTAGTATTCTCTTAGAGATGCTTTCTGATGTGTCACTTTTGTTGAATGGAGACATGTTCCATATGTGTTGTTCTGCACATATATTGAATTTGATAGTGGGAGATGGGTTAGATGTGATTAGTGACAGTATTGAAAGGATTCGTTCTAGTGTTTCTTATTGGACATCATCACCTAAAAGAGAGGAAAAAAATTTTGAGACTGTAAGCCAATTAGAGATTGAAAGCACTAGGAAGTTGGTACTTGATTGCAAAACGAGGTGGAATTCTACATACTTGATGATTCACTCTGCTTTAATGTACAAAACAGATTTTCCTCGTTTGAAACATAAAGATTCACATTATAAAAATGTCCCAACTGAAGATGATTGGGTGTTGGCAAAAGAGATAAGTGATAAACTTGATGTGTTTTATCAAGCCACTGAAGAATTCTCAGGAACAAAATATCCTATTGCCAATAATTATCTACCAACTGTGTGTGATATTAGGGATGCCATTAATGATTGGAGCACATCCACATTTGAACAAATAAAATTAATGGCATCATCTATGGCACACAAGTTTGATAGTTATTGGAGTAATTTCATGGTATTATGGTTGTGGCAGCAATTTTGGATCCTATATATAAAATGAAAGTCATGGAATGTTACTTTCCTTCGCTTTATGGAGATGGATCTTTATATGAGATTAACAAGATTCAAGAAGTTTTGTTGAGGATGGTTGGAGAGTATGAGCAAAAGTCCAAGGCAAGTCAAGCTTCATCAAGTAATCCTACACATGTTTCACCATTTCAATCAACAATGGGTCCTCCAAAAAAAAATGTCACGATTCGATCAGTATATTACTGAAGTTCCTTATACTACAATTCATGTGAAGACAGAGTTAGAATATTATTTGGAGGAACCTGTCATTCCAAGAGTTGAGAATTTCGATATATTGACATGGTGGAAAGTAAATGCATCTAAATATCCTACTTTGCATTGCATAGCTAGAGATATTTTGGCAATTCCGGTATCTACGGTTGCATCCGAGTCGGCTTTCAGTACTGGTGGTAGATTTGTGAGCCCTCATTGTAGCAGGTTACATCCAAAGACAGTTGAGGCATTAATGTGTGCTCAAAGTTGGTTATGGTCCGAATTTAATGGTATAAAAATTATTACATTGTTCTTTGAATTTTTTATATTATCAATTTTATTTCTTATTTTATTCTAATTCATATATTTTACTTCTTATTAGATTCAAAGTTGGAAAGAAAATTTGAAGCATCTAATTTTGAGGAAGATGACGATGAATGATGATGATGAGGTAAATTCATTTTGTTTTCATGAATTTATTACTATTTGATCTTATTTGAATATATACTAAAGTGATTTTATATTTAAATGTTGTAGGAATCAACAACCCTTTTGTGAAAAACTTGATTGATGGAATGAAACTTTGGAAATTGGAAGTGTGGAGCAATGGAGGAAATGAAGAATGAATGTCATTGATTGACTTGATGGCCAATGATTTATGTGTTATGTCATTTATTTTAAACTAGTTTTGTTTGTTTTAGGATGATATTTGTGTAATGTTTAATGTTGGTTTATGACTTTTATATGGATTATTGATTTTAAACTAGTTGTGTTTGTTTTATGATGCTATTTGTGTAATGTTTAATGTTGGTTTATGACTTTTATGGATTATTAATTTTAAACTAGTTGTGTTTGTTTTATGATGCTATTTGTGTAATGTTTAATATTGGTTTATGACTTTATGGATTATTGATTCGATTTGTGTGATTATTTCGATTCTCAACTCAATAGTCAATCATCTTTGTTATTTTGTTTTATTTAAATTTAAGTTAATTATTCACGTATTGAGCATGTTTTACCGGTTAAAAATTGAGTAGATAAAAATAAAAATATAAAGGAAAAAAATAATTTTAATAAATATTTTACAGGTCCGCGGGTCTAGACCCGGACCCATAAAATTTCGTGGGTCTTCGGGGCGGGTCTGGGTCTGGGTCTGGGTCTGCTTTAGACCCGCGGGTCCAGACCCGAACCCGAACCCGGACTTGAAAATCTTCATGGGTCTGGGTCTGGGTCTGGGTCTAATTTTTATTGGTGGGTCTGGGTCTGGGTCTGGGTCTTATAGTACCCGACCCGAACCCGACCCGAACCCTACCCATTGCCATCCCTATGTGCCACCCTTCTTCTTAACGGGCCGTGCCTGTCACGACACACCTTCTACACATGCCGTCACAACACAACGCATCAAGGCAACCGGACTTTAAAACCCCGTCATGTAGTTGTTTTTCAGTCCATTTTCATTTTTATTTTCTAAAAACGATTTCGAAAACGCGTTCGTTAAGCGTTTCTCATTTTATTTTCGAAAAAAAAAACAAAACCTGTGTTAAAAGTGAAAGATTTGAAAAATATTTTTTGTTTTTGTTTTTTTTTTAATTCTTTTTTTTTTCTCTTCAACCTCTCGATCATCATTTTTTTTTCTTCTTTATGTCTTCTCTTCCCATCTTCTCATCTTTATCTTCTTTCTTCATCCGCAGATCGTCGTCGCCGTTAATCAGCTCCCGCTCGTCGCCGATCATCTTCTTCCCTGCTCGCAGCCGCCGATTTCTTTTTTGTTTTTACTTTTTTTATTCTTCTTCTTTAACGATTTTGATATCAACGTTATTCTTCTTGTTCTTCGATCTGCTCGTCCATGGTCCTTCTTCTTCTTCTCGTCGTCTTCTTCTTTATCTTCTCATTCTTACCATGGGACTCCAATGAAAGAAGAAAAGAATATGGTGCAGGAACAGCGGCTACAATCTCAGTTCACCCGGAAAGATACAACAAAGTATTACAGATTTCACAAGGAAACCGGGCACGAGACTTCAAAGTGTTACCAGCTCAGAGATTACATAGAAACTCTCATTCGGGAAGGGCATCTACGGGATATAATCTTGAAAAAAGATGAGAAATCAGAAGCTAAGAAAGAAGTTAAAGTTGATCATTCTGGACGAAATCAAAAGGCCAGTCCCGAAGTCGATCAAATAATACATACAATTTTTGGAGGACCCTCTATTGGGAAAAGCAACCGAGAGCGAACTCAGGAAGTCAGAGAAGCAATAGAAGCAAGGAATAACTTTGACGTAAACTAGGTTGAGCCAAACCCGAAAAGGGTGAAGGAAGGATGGGACCCGATAGTCTTTACAGAGACGGATTCCCATGGCATCGATGTTCGGCCTAATGACGCCTTGGTTATAAGTGCTCGGATTGGCCATCGGAAAGTCCGGAGAATTTTAATAGATAATGGAAGTTCAGCAGACATTCTTAATATGGCCGTCTACGACCAACTAAGACTTGACCGAAAAGATTTACAGCCTTTCCATACTCCAAAAAGGGGAATTAGAGGGATAGAAGTCAGGTCACTCGGGACGGTAAAACTGTCTGTGAAGATTGGAACAGTACATTGCCAGAGGACTGTCCTACTCGACTTCGTGGTAATTGACTTAGACAATTGGTCATATAATGCATTATTGGGTCGGCCATTCCTGAATAAAACAAGAGTTGTAACCGCCACTTATGCATTAATGATCAATTTCCTGACAGAACAGGGGGTCGGGATAGTCAAGTTTAATACAACACTCAACCTTTCGCCAAATCCTTACGCATAAAAACTGGTGAGCCTTGATGTAATATTCGGGTAGCAACCGGGTATGAAACACGTAAACTTCTATTTCAAAATGACTCGGTTAATAATAAAGCAACCAGTTTAATAAGATACTTGGTAATTGAAGTCATTCGGGAAACAACCGGTTTAATAAGATACTCGGTTAGGTTACCCGAACATCGAAGAAGCCATTTTAATAAGATACTTGGCAATTGAAGTCATTCGGGTAACAATCGGTTTAATAAGATACTCGGTTAAGTTATCCGAACATAGAAGAAGTCAGTTAAATAAGATACTTGGCAATTGAAGTCATTCTGGTAACAACCGGTTTAATAAGATACTCGGTTAGGTTACCTGAACATCGAAGAAGCCAGTTTAATAAGATACTTGGCATTGAAGTCATTCGGGTAACAATCGGTTTAATAAGATACTCGGTTAAGTTACCCGAACATCGAAAAAGCCAGCTTAATGAGATACTTAGCAATTGAAGTCATTCGGGTAACAACCAGTTTAATAAGATACTCGGTTAAGTTACCTGAGCTTCAATTGAAGTCATTCGGGTAACAACCGGTTTAATAAGATATGCGGTTAAGTTACCCGATCATTGAATAAGCCGGTTTAATAAGATACTCGGTTAAGTTACCCGAACGTCAGTCAGTTTAATACAGCACTCGGCAACAATCAGCAATAAACAAAACCACTCAATTCAGAATAAAATAGAATTGTATTGCTCTTAAAATGGTTCTTTACAAAAAAATGAAAAATAAAGAATCAGAATTTTCTACAGATATACAAAATTAAGGTTGCGAGGATTTTGAGACTTTTCTAATATTCGGATCTGGCACCATCTCATATTCTCGGAGCAGGCTCTCGTTAGACAGCCAAGCGATAGTGTTTACAGTATCATCCATCCATTGGCTGTAATCATCACCCGGGATCGGTCCGACATCAGGCTCCACACCCGTCACAACCTACTCTTGACTGGCATAGAAGGTTGAGAGAGAATGCTCGGACGGAATCTCTAAATACATAGGATGAGGTTCTTTGCCTTGACTACGGCAGTAGGCTCTCCATTCCTTCATCTGAATCTAAAGAGATTCTAAGGACAGGTCCACGTGATGCTTGATTAACAGCTCCCAATTAGCTCGGGCCTTCTCTGTGGCCCTATTCTTAATTTTGAAGAACTCGCCGACCGAGACTAGCCCTCGTTGAAATTCCCAAAAAAGTAGGGCATCGTAAGCCGGGGATCTTTTGAAAAGATCCACCCCTTAGACTTCAAGTGCCAACCTGGCCTCTCGGGATAGGGATTCAACTGTCAGCACTTGGCACTCCAGATCTTCGATTTTTTGGTCATACGCCGACCTCGATTGCTCCACCTCCTGCTCGGCCTTAAGCATGGATTCTTCAACAAAAGATAGAAGATTTTGAAGTGATTCAACCTTCTCCTCTGCCAAATATGCCTTCTCATCGGCTTCAACCTGCTTCGCAAGACAATAGTCAGTGAATATTTGTACATAACCGACCTCCTGCTGATAAGCTTTCTTAGCTCGAGCACGGTCTTCCTCACTCGCCTTCAGCTGAGCCTCTAGACGCCTTATTTGATCGGATTGATGTTGCTGCATCTGAATTAGCTCAGTAAATTCGGCCACCATCTGCAAAGAAATATATTTAGAAATCTGGCAAAAGCAAAACAATAAAGAAGTCAGATTTAACTTACATAAGATGCACCGTTGAAAACATTTTGAAGACGTTCGGACAGTGAACCATCTCTAAAGCTGCTTCAACGGTCCTCCCCGATGAGAGCCCGACCGGAGGACATCTCCCGTAGCATATCCTATGGAGAAGGATTTAAAGGCGCCCCCGAAGGTTCAGCCCCTGTACTCTCAACCTCAGGGATAGAAGAAACCTTGTTCGGTTCTGAGGCAGCCGTATCTACTGATGCTCCAACGTCAACACTTGGAGCAATCTCATCCGCAACATCCTTTTTGCTGGAGTCGATGAATGAGACTACCCAAGGAACTTTAAGAGGACGGGTCGGCGAACTAACTACCTTTCGCTTCTCACCCCGAGAATGGTAGAAATTAAGGTTAGCAGTAGGATCTTTCTGCAGATTGTCTCGAAAAGGCTCGAAGAAGTCGGCGCCCGGAGACACTTGATCTATAAAGGCGCCACCACCATCGCCAGTTTCAAACCATCCAACATGCTCTTCACCCGGGCCTTCACATTGCCTCTCCCCGATTATCAAGCAGTTGGGTGTCAGTTGGCACACTTTGGCCACTTGGACCAGTAAAATCCTAAGTAGAAGGCTGAGCACCTTGATGAACGTACTCGGGGATCTGTTTCTCAGCAGTGTCGATTTCCTCATCAGGTTCGGGTGGAGCAATACCCTCATCACCCTAATGGGAAGCTTCTTTTCTACTCGTCTACAGAATCAACTTTACCTGGCGAGCCTGAAGATCGCTGACGACGTCAGTATCGAACACTTAAAAAAAATATTCATGTTAGAAAATGAAAAGCAGAAAAATACAATAGAAAGGGCGCCGGGTTAACTACATCGCCTGCGATGCCCTGAAATCTATCTGAAGAAGTCGAGCTTTATCAAATTCTCCTTTTTAAAATGGTAGCTCTTGCTCCTCTTCTCCAGAATACGAACAGCTGCCCGAGTCAGCCTCTTCAGCTCAGAATCACTATAATTAATTATTTTTTTGTTCCACACTTCGGGGGAACAGAAGAAACGGGAAATACTCAACACCGTTCGGGAATCCCCAGATTCTACAGTGACGTTGAGTCCAAGAGCCCCTCCAGCGAAAAATCAAATGTTCTTCCAGAACTTGTTGGATGTAAGGAATCCCCATACAAAACCCTTTTTTTTGGGTCATCAGAGGCGTCGACCTCCCGATTCACCTTTGCTTTTTTGGGGACCCAACCGTCCGATGGAGTAGATGCAAGAAAATAAGTCCCCGTCTTGCTAACCTGTCTCAGCGTAAAGAAATGTCTAATTTCATTTGGGGAAGACGGCGAAAGGTTCATTCTACTGAACATATGCCACATGCACATCAAGAGTTTATAACTATTCGGGGCCAACTGAGCTGGGGCTATCCCTGCTTCAGCCAAAAACCAGGCAATAAATGGTTGAAAGGGAAGTGTGACACCACAGCATAGCATTGATCCATAAATTGCGACCATACCCTCAGGAGGATTCCATACGGCTCTATCCCCGTAGGAACCAAAGTGACCGAGTCTGGCAAGTCGAATCGGGAGCGGTATTTTTCTATTTCAGCAGGCCCGACCACATTCGACTCAGTATCAAAGCCACTCGGGCGAGTATCAGAAAACGAAAGACGAGACACCCTGGACACCTCATTAACATCATTCTCGTTAACAGTCGGTTCCCTGATCTGAACACTGCTCGAGTCGTGCTTGTGTACCTCACTTCTGCTCTGATGTTTACTCATCCTTCGAAAAGATACCCTGTGATCAGAAATATCAAAATCAGAACTAGATGAAGAACTCGATACAGGGCTGAAAGTGACGTCAGGGTGAAGCCCAGAAACATCAATCTCTAAAAATGGAGGTTCATCTATTGGGATATCCCCTAGTAATCGTCGAATGCAAGAAACCCACGTTCTAATGCATCAAAAGCGATTTTAAAGAGACGATGATGGGAAGATGGCTCCATTAAAACTAACCTTGAATTGAGATTGATGCAAGATCTTCAACGGAGAATCGTGAACTTCTGGGTAAAGAAATCTGGGTTTAAAGAAATTTCTCGTTGAAAATTGTTGAGAATAAACCAACGATGTCTCTCAACGAAGAATTTAAAAAGAAGACGGCACGAATCCCTAGGATTTCAAGCGAGAAAAAACTTATGATGAAACTCGATGACATAGGCGGCGTTTGAGGAGACGCAAAAATCATTTCTCATAAATGATATTGAAAAACGAAGCGACGAGGGACGCGTGTCAAGACAGGAAGTAGCCCTCGACCGTCAGAACTTCAAAACGTCGCCATCATTTAAGATATCACGTGATGAATCGAATCGAATCGAATCGAAATTACAGGGTCACCATTAAGACACGCCATCATGATAAGACGGCTATTCTGACGAGTAAAAAATTGAGATGATTAAAATACTCTTGCCCGAAATGAAATTTACTCGGCAAAAATATTTTAAGGGGGTATTGTCATAGATAAATTTTACCCTATGAACACGTCATCAAACAAAAAGGATAAAATACCAGGTAGACATCCAGATAGGCATTCAGAAAATATCATACAAGATAGTACCGAAGAAGAGAAAACCCGAGTAAGCATATATTAAATGAAATCTACTCGGGATAAGTTAACAACACTCGGGACTGGTTAAACAACGCTTCCACTCGGGCTCAAACGGCGCTACTCAGGACCATCAGGTATCGCTCTTACTCGGGATAAATATGAACCGAATAAGAAGCTTAGTGCTTGGTTCACACGGATTAAGTCATTAAATACATGAAAATATCCATCAGGAAGGAATCCCAAAGAAAATAGAATACTGAGCTAGAAGAGTCCCCAATCAGGAAATAACTTGATTTTTTTACAAAGACTATTCTTATATGGAAAAAAGTCCCAAGTTGGACTGCACTACTAGAATCTCAATCGACTTCCATACAAGACTCTGAAACAGGAAAGAAGACAATCAACCTCAAGCAAGTAAATAATTGTAATTAAATACAAAGATTCATTACTTATACAAGGCAGATTAGGGTTCTATAAACATATAAATAGACCTATAATCTCGCAAAAGAAATAGAAAGAAGATACGAACAAAATAGTAGAAAGTAGTACGAAAAATATTCAAAGAGAGAAAGAGAGATCGAGGGTTGTAATTATTCTTTTCATAATGGATTTTGGCTCGGTTGTTCATACAACCACCCGTGGACGTTTCTCCTATCTTTGGAGTTTTACCACGTAAAATTTGTGTTGAATTATTTCCTTTTCCTCTCCTCTTTGATTTAGAGCTGAAATCCAGTCCTTGTTGGCTTTTCTGACAAAATCCAGAAACCAACGTCAACAGATTTGTGATGGGTTTTGATTTGTGAGTTTTCAAAATTCTGATTTGGGTTTTGGATTATAGAAACTAATTGAAGTTCTTGGATTTGTTCGGTTGGAGATTGGTATGGTGTTGTATGCAATTCCAACAATGAAGTTGAGATATTCGAGTTTGACAAAGATGGAATCAAGTAAGAGGGGGGATTTTATGGAATGGGGAGATACCTGACCCTGTTGTGTTCTGTTTTTGTTCTTTTGCTTGTTTTTCTGCGTGTTTTGTGGGGTTTGTTCTTGTTTGTGTTGGTCCTTTGTGTTTTTCTGGGTATTGTTGGAGCTTCTGTTTTAGGTGTCTTCGGTTGTGGAAGCAGCTGTTGTTTCTCTCTTGTTGGTCTCTGTTTGTTGCCAGTGTTGGGTTGCTTGAATAAAATTGCCTCTTTAAAAAAAAATCGAGTTGAGGCATGTCGATTTGCTTGGAAATATTCCTTCTAATTTCACTTCCTTGTTGTCTTTGAAGAATGTTGTTCTAATTGGAACAAACCTCACCGGTTTGATCCCTAAAGAGATTGCTTCTCTTACACAATTGAAGTACCAATGAAATCCCAAGTGTGCTCTGCAGCTTGATTAAAAGTTTGTATTTTAATTCGAATCAACTAGTAGGTTCCATTCCAGTTCAATTTGGAAATCATACGAGCTTGAAGGAGTTAATCATATATGATAACCAACTTGGTGACTGAATTCACAATTCAGTTGGAGAATTGAAGAATCTCAAAACGAATTGAGCATGTGTAAACAAGAACCTTGAAGGTCTCAAACCAGAAAATAAGTCTTAAACCAATGGAGGAATCTACGCATAACTCATCTGAGATCTTTAAAAAAATATACCAGTTAAAAAAAAACCCGGATCCGATTCGAAAAAAGTTCACCAAATTTATTTTTTCCAATTGAAAGGTTTTATTTTTTTTAGTAAAAAATTAATATTTATTTCTCAAATTGAATCACTTTTTGTTCAAATTAAAAAAATAATAGAAAAATTACTATTTTTGATATTTTTTATTAATCTATTAAATATATTTTTTATGTTTTTATTTTTAGAATCTAGGTTTTACTGTACGTTACTAGACGTTGTTTTTAGATTTTAAAATTTTAACTAAAAATATTGTTTTTATTTTTATTTTCCCTTTTTAAAAACAGTGAACATAAAACGTTTACGGAACGGTTTTAAGGAGCCGTATGGTACGTGTTGATAGCTTTACTGGCCATGAATGGTTGAGTTGGAGATGGTGCACACTTCTAGGTGAAGCTAAGCCATGTGGATAGGCTGGTTTGACCCCAACTTAGACTCCTCTTCTGTCTTTTCTTCATTAACAATACTGTATGCTGGATTTCTATTTAAGAGTTAATTAATTTTGTACCAGAAATGGTGGCTGCCTATATTTTGCTTCATTAAAATGGCAATAATCTGCTTCAGAATATATATATATATATCAACAATCTAATCTGACCCACGTAGGAAATCCTCTACTCAAATTTAAAAAAAGAAAACACAAAATTCACCATCATTATTTAACAGTAGATGAACATAAAGACCAGCTTCTGCTACGAACTTCACGAATTTCACTAAATCATATCTTCCATCGAAATTATACTGTACATTACCGAGAAAATCAACTTCTTTATTCTTTCTTTTCTCTGGCATTTTCTTGGCAAGCAAACAGATAAAAAAATATATCTTAAAATTACAATTCACGAAATCAGCGGTAAATTCCGATACTTATTATTCTACTCATCACTTTATTTATTAGATGTTCGATTCAGGCTTTTTGTACACTTACGAAATTGGTAACATACCTAATCAGGTGTACCTCACAATGAGCTTGACTTATAAGTAGTTCACAAAATCTTTTAGAATATCTTCATAGACATATAAAAATGAGTATACATAACCTAATTTTGCAGAAAAAATGGGGATTTCTTGCCTTATAATTATTATATAAAAAATAACTTTTCACTTTAAAACATAACTTAATTTGTATTGTATATCTTTCAAGGTAAGTTCTTCTGTACATACACAATTCTCTTTCTTATGATCTCTTCGTATTAAAGTTTATACAGAGGTTTTGAGCTGTTAAAGTTAGTAGTCGCTTGTGTAACAATAACTTGTTGATATATCAAGAAGAACAGTAAGATTATGGAAGAGTTTACGGACAAATGATTTACGGATATTGGATCGATCAGTCCGTACATAAGTATGCTTCCCAAAAGATAAAATCGAAAAATATTAACATAGTTTATCAATAAGTTCAAAAGATTTTTGGCACATTAATTAATTAGATGACATATTTGTGCAGATTAATCTCTCACTTGTAAAATGTAAAAAGTACTTCTTCAACAATAAATCATATGAAGCCAAACAAACAAACAAACAAATATGAACTATCACACTAAAGCTGTTTCAAAGAGTGCTTCACAAATAATCAGTGCTGGTGCTTGACCGTTGAGAAGCACATATCTTCTTATAAATCTCCATGACCAACTTACTATCAACTTCTTCACCAGAAGAAACCAAAGCAATTTGTCTTCCTCTAGCAACTTTTTTGCCTCTAAAAACACCTCCAATACTATTGTGACTAGAGTTGGCCATTTTATTTGCAAAGTAAATCATCATGTTCACATAAGCCTCATGAAACTTAGTCAAAACTTTGATGGGTGACACCATTTTCAGCTGAACTCTTGGCTTCCTCCTGATCCTCCATTGACGGCCGCAATTAGACCCGGGAGAACCAAGCCTTGAAACCCTTATCTTCCTTTTGTAACTATGATGAGTTGAAGCACTTAGTTTTTTGTATCTTCTTCTTCTCAAATATCTCTTCAAGTTTTCATAGTATGCCATAGGAAGAACTTCCATTTTTGTGTTTGTGAAAGAGAGAGAGTTGTGTGTGAGTGAAGAGGAGAGAAGCTGGAGAAGATTAATATAGGTGATTTAAGAGACGGTGCAAGTCAATATATTGTAGAATGTAGATGTTTGAAGAGAGACTTGTTCTTATCAATGTTTAATAAATTTAAGTACAAAAGAATATATGGTGGGACAGAGTGAGATAATTTTTTTACTATATATATTATTGGTCAAATAATTGTGTATGACCATTCAAGGATATATGAATAAATTAATAAACTCATTTTGGGTATTGTATTCTTGTATTGTATATAAGATTTATCAAGATTTTTTTTCTTTTATGTGGAATCTGAGTTTTTATATTCGTTGAAATCTTTTCCACAAATTTGTGGATTCGAAAAGAGAAAATAGAATGTAGAATTATATTGGGATAAATTTATAACCAACCGATACATCGAGTATCACCCCTTATGTAGTATACTGTATATCTCTTTCTACTTAATAATGTACAGGTGTAGGGCACTTTGAGTCTCCCGTGTGTGTAGGATTATATATCAGGATTATATATCACCCGTTATGAGAGTAGATTTTTATCACACATATATTATTTAATCTCGATAGGTTTCAATAAATCCTTAACCCATTCTGAATTTATTATATATATATATATATATATATATATATATATATATATATATATATGTGTAATGTGTAAGTTAATACTCTTATTTTGTTCCACTAGCTGAAGCTTCATCCTGCTTGCCAACCAAATATTAAAAAAAATACTTTCTACATTCTTCGTGTTGTATTTTTACGTGGGATTTTGATTAAATTAATACCTTTCCATGGAAGTTATCCATATAATGACACGAACACTGTCAATGGTTTTTACAGTTTTGTACTTTTGTAGTATATCCATTCAATTGAAGCTTTTGGGTCAACCAAACACATAATATGATTTGCTCAAAAAAAAAAAGACACGGAATATTATTTTATTACTCAACCAAAAAAAAAAAATCAAATTTAACTTGTATATAATTTATAATAACAAATTAAAATAAGCAAATTCATTAAATTCAAAAATTCACTTGTATTAGAAAAGGACCTAATGCCGAGCAGTGGCCCAAATGTTTTTTCAAAATATAGTTAAAGTTTATTTAATCAAGTATAATAATAAAAAAAAACTGAATTGGACGTAAATGAACATATTTTTTTAAAAATAAAAATAAAAATCAATTTTTTATTTTGCTGTTGATCTTTCCGGGTCAAGCGGTGTTAAGAGGCTATAATTCAAATTTCGAATGTTATATATTCACTAAAAACTCAAAAGGCTTGATTGGTCAAAAGATTATATGTTAAAATAAGATTATAGTCCAATTTGTTGGTTGACAGAAGATATTTGCGTGTTACTTTATTATGAGTGAAGATCATATTTTAGATTTTCCTTCTGGTTTGTGTTTTTTGGTCAGAAAATTATGTGTTTAATACAGTTGGTGATGTTTGACATCAATAATTGAAGTCAAAAACTCTTTAAAATGACATTATAGAATATATCCTGTCACTTAAATCAATAGGAAATTACAATTTAATATTATATTATCTCCGATACATCGAAGCTTTTCTCATAATAACATCCTCCTAATTAGAAAATCATAATTTTAATTTCATCCGTACAAGTGCATTCGTATCATGATTCAACTTGTTTAGATCGCGGATCTATTTGTTCAGTTCACAAGAACAATTTTGGATCTATTTGTTTACGCACCTTCAACATTTTACAAGCCCTGATTAATAATAACACTCTCCTTCTTGGACGTTTTAACATTTTGGTCAAAGAGTACGGTAATGTTGTCAAGTAAAAGGAGAGATGCAAAATGTTAAAGATGTATTACAGATACTTAAGACGATAAATTCAATAAAGCCAGTATAATACTATGAAGCATAGTCCAACAAGAACACAGTGTATAGGTTTTAACTTGTATTATAAAACTACCAAGACCAAACCAGTTGATAACAACAGCAAGTTTAGACCATTGACCATGACCCAAAATACTCTCCACTCACATTTTCTCTAATAAGCTTTGTTTTCACACAAAAAAAAAATTCACACTTCTATATCACAACCTGAAGTAACAAATCTTGTTCTATACCAGTAAAGGTTTAAAAACGGTCAACGCTAAACAATGACATGAAACAACATGAACAACTGTACAGTCTTTAATATGAAACCCACAAACCTGCTGCAGAAGAGATGCGTGATAAGAACTTCGAACATCTGCTAAGGTAATGTAACATATTCTAAAGATCTAGGAGATTGTCACATCTAGTAATTGTGTCTACTCTTCTCTACAGTAACCAGCCTATGTCAATGTCTCCTTTCCCTTTCCATTTCATCCAGAATGGGGCTCGCGTCATGGGTATTAGTTCTTGATAATTGCCCGTGATGTCCAGATTCAACATACACAGTCTCAAGCTCCGATGACTGTAAAGTAAGGCAGCTGGCATTGTTGTTGGCAGCTTGACTGCCATTTTGAGAGTTCGCCAACACCTGAAAATATGCATGAGGTCCCCAACCTGCATGTTCAATACAATGACATGAGAAACTTTAAACATTGGATACAGTAGTAAGGAATTAAACCATGGATAAACATACATGGGAATGAGTAAACCGCTGTTATGTTGAGAACATTTCAAGAATATTGCTTTTAGATGCAAAATATCCAAACCTAAAATTTTCTATTTGTTCGTAACCAATTAAATTGAGACAACCATTTCAACTGCATTCCATGTATTACAATTTCAAGAAATTAGACAACAGAAAATCTGGGCAGACTATAGAAGATGGTAAAAAATCAGGGAGGTATTAGGTCCACATGCTGCTAACTGAGCAAACAAATACACACATAAGCTGCTTTGATTTCGAAAGGGAAAAAAAAATACTCTACATAGTAACATTCTGTTAATAACATTAACAGGTAACAAAGAATCAGGGGGGGCATACCATCTGGATCATACGGAGGTGGAAAGAATTGCAAATAACAAAATGTAGCAACTACTGTCCCTGTAAATAAGGTAGCAAAAGGAAGGAAAATAATTCATTGTGAGAAGTAAGATACAAATATCCCATCTAAGAAGGGTCAGAGGGGTAGGAGTCTCAGGGTTTAGTATTAACAAAATGAAATTAAGTGGTCAAGAAACAAACCAATAATAGCTCCACCGAATACATCTTGCCAATGATGCCAATAGTCATCAACTCGAGAAACTCCTACAAGAGCAGCAACAAGATATGGTAGAAAAACAATACACAATTTTGCGACATGGCCCTTACGATCAAATGCCCGGACTTTCCCTGACATGTATAGTGCAAGAAAACCAAGGCCTGCAAAGGACCCTGCATTTGAAAATCAGAATTACTCTTAGCTGTTGATCTGCATCACAAGGAAATGAAAATTGATAACTGCAAATGAACATAGGATAAAAAGTAAGCAAATCCCTTCCCAAAACTCAAATGCTGATTTGCACAAACAACTACTTTCCATATACACAATTGTGTGTCCAAAAACAATAAGAATAAGAAATTAGTTTCAATTACAACTTTAATATTTTCTTTAGCCATCCAATGCATGAGCACAAGAAAATGAAGGAGGTCTAAGTTTGACCCAATAAATTAGATAATCATTATATAATTAGATCATTTTCAAAATTCTATATTTCATAAAATCAATAATCAGTGTCTTCCGCCAAGCATCAGAAACACAAAGATTAAAAATGAACTACGAAGACAATAGAGAAATACAAATGCTAAACAGCTTAGCAGAAAAAGTAAAGGTATATATCTATATATTCAAGAGTTCAAAAACATAATCCATGCACCAAAAATAAAGAGGAGAGAACAAGCAGCGTAACCCGTCTATCAAAGTAATTAGACTGCTTACACGAAGTATGTCCACTTGGGAAACTCTTGTGTCCTTCCTTAATAACAAGCTTATTTCCAGTACACATAACATTCTTTGTGACAGTATCAAACACCTGACATGATGAGCACCAGTTGCATGTTGAACCATTTAGAACTAATCAAAATATAAGACATTGATTGTATAAACTTGAATTGAACAATCTAAAATGAAAACTAGCGAAGTTGAAGAATTAGAGTAACCCACCCCTTTGCCATCAGGGAAACAGCGCCAAAAGAAGTCTGGGCGAGGTCGACCAACACCATCTTTAATTGCATCAGTTATAACACCAGTCACAAGTACAGAATATAGAAGGCCTGAATACACATCACAATCCATTAAGTTTACTCATATTGATCAATTAACTGCATAGCAAAGGTGCTATACTTGTAAAATATCAAAAGAAAGGCTACCTAATATGGCATGGTGCAGATCATAGACATCCTTTCTGATGAAATAATAGATGTTGATGATAATTAAAGGGAGCAATACAGCAACTAACTGTTACAGGAAATGAAAATAAAATCATGACTTATTAGTGCTGTCATGGAAGTGAACGTCAAGAAATTTAGTACCCATATCGTTTGCAAAGACATACAGGAACTGCCCAAAAGGGAATGGTATTATCTTTCAAAGGGTATTTCAGGTCTGTCATCATATCCTCTCCTACGAAGCGGTGAAATGGTTCTATAATGTTCAAAACACCTTCTATTACAGCAAGAAGCACAAGAATCAGCCAGTCCTGCATGTGCAACCTCAACACCTGAACTCCATGGGTTCGTACAGTATGTGCACCCAACTGAATCTCTGGCATTCTCACTAATTTACAGGAAACAAAAAAAAAGAAGAATAAGGAGAGAGTTAGTAGAGTGATATTAAATAAGAGATTGAAGCATAAGGACAAAACAAAATCCTTTTTAAAAATAGCATAATACAACAGTACAAGCAAAATAAAGTGATTAAACTGTAATAAGGATTCATATGGCTTACTAGTAAACATAAAATATGAATAAGATACAATGCGTGATAATCGAGACATTCAGTGGATAAAGTTTCCCTTCAGAAGAACTGATGAACTATTAATCTGAAAGTGTTACCTAAAATGCATTTCACTGGAACTGCCCTCAAATCATGATTAAGAATAATATTATAACTTAAATGTATGAAAGTAATGTGGTGAAATTTACTTGGAGACTTGATGAAGCGACTCTAGAATAAATAGAAAAAAAAAAATCTTGAATCCTAGAGGATTCGAGACTCCTGATTTGACCGAAAAGAAAAGATCAAAAGGAAAGGTAATTTTGATTTATTTTCTAAAACTAACAAGAAAAAAGAAATCCTATACAAACTTAAGGAAATAAACCTTGATGAACAAGAAACTTTTAAAAAAGAAATTTCCAAAAGAAAATGTCCTACACTCCTACATCAAGACTACAGAAATCTCCTTTCAAAAAAAAAAAACACAACAGAAATCTAGATTTTTTTACCTAATATGTAAGTGAGCTGGAAGGAATATTATATATATATATATATATATATATATATATATATATATATATATCACGCACACATTTCATGAAATAAGTTAGATTTCATCACAAGATAGGAATTTTATTGACATGGTATAACACTATAACTGCAATGCCATTTCCATATTCCTGAAGAAGATAATAACCCCAAGAAGGGACTCCAAAACAATTCTTAACATGTCATGTGACTCATGTGTTAACTAATCTCATAAGTTCCACAAGACTTAATCATACCACTCTTTTCCTAATCTGATCATGTTAACAGAAAAGAAAATCATGTTACAAAATTTCATAATCAGACTTTTTTGCATAAAAATTATATCTTTTACGCTTGAGAAACAAATATCTTAACTTCTAAAAAGATGGAGAAATTCAATTCTGAAATGAAGTGATAAACATCACAACATGTTATAACTAAACCTGGCCAAAGCATTTTCAGCAGCACAAAGACATCATCACTCAAACCCAAATGCTAGCTCATACAATTCAAAAGCAAAGTTAAATTCTTAATTGCATAAACATGAACCAGCTTTCGCAGATTACCCATCTGAAAATTCCGTTGTTTATCCCAAAATTATGCTCAAACTTGAACAGTGATTATAATTAGATTACTTCATTCATTTTAAATACTTATAGTCATTGTCATGGAAAACTAACATAACAATACTTATAGTCATTTTCAGCAACACAAAGACATCATCACTCGTACAATTCAAAAGCAAAGTTAAATTCTTAATTGCATAAGCATGAACCAGCTTTAGCCGATTGCCCATCTGAAAATTCTGTTGTTTATCCCAAAATCAAACTTGAACAGTGATAATAGTTGGATTACTTCATTCATTTTAAATACTTATAGTCATTGTCATGGAAAACTAACATAAGGGAGTCTCTCCCTTTCTCTCTAGCTCACATAATTCTTATACAAAACAGATTTCAACTCTCGTATTTTCGTTTCTTTACAAACGTAACAAAACAAACAAGCAACCCAGTTGAACATTGACACGCAATATATAGATGCAAACACATATTTTTTATTCAATTGATAGACCCAATGAAAATAATAATAACAAGAATAATCATGACCGGCAAGTCAACAGAGGCTCACCACATAGTTTAAACAAGTTTTTTTCACAATAAAAAGGTCAACCTCAACTTTGACCACATGGTCAACACCTAACAAAAACTCTTATTTGAATCTCTACATAAAACAATTTATAAAACCTAAAGACAAATCTATAGCATCAAATCTCTTTAAAGTAGGTAAGAAAAAAAAAGATATTCAGTAATTTTCATCAGCAGACACTATTGCAGCGTTTTTGCAGAACGGAATTTGACTTGCCACTAATAGTTAAAACGAAAAATTAGTCAAAACACGATTTTTCCTTTTAGCGATTTGTATGTATGGTTACAAATCTCCGTTCCGCAAAAACGCCAGCTAGTGTCCGCTCATGATAATTATTTTTTAATATATATATATATATATATACTTTTAACAAAATAACGATTTGAAAGCAAATTCATATTAACTGACGCAAACAGAAAGTAGACTTCAATTTCTTTACCTAAATTTTCCTTCACTCTCTCAGAAAGCAAAACAGAACGAAACAAAGAATACGAATTTTCCTTCACTTTCTCAGCAACCAAACAGACAAACAGCACATATTAACAAAAAAATACAACAATTTGAAGCAGAGAATTCACATTTCGTCAACAGTGTTTAATTTTCCTTCACTTTCTCAGCATCCAAACAAAGCAACAGCGAAGCATACACGATGTCTAACTTTAATAAATGCATCGCAAAACAAAGAAATTCATAATTTCGTCAAAATTGTTTAACTTTCCATCATTTTCTCACCAACCAAGCAAACAAACAACACACATTAAAAAAAAAAGACGATTCTAAATATAACGATTACAATTTTACAATGCACACAACGAACCTGAAAACGAGTTCGATACAAAACGAAATAAAATAAATCGAATGAAAACGAGATGCTTCAAATTGGAAATGGACTGACCTGTTAAAGCAAGTGAGCTCTTTTGCTCTTTTGAATTTTGATAAACTAAATATAACTGAGGAGAGAGATAAATATTTATAATAGCGAGTGGAAAAAAAAAAAAACGGGTGTTTTATTCAATAAAGACAAAACAATAGAATTTTATGGATACGGTAAAAAAAAAAAACAAATTTTTATAGTGAATATTGTTTATTCGAGAAAAAAAAAGTAATTAACAATTTATGTAATATGAAGATTAAACATTATTCTCACTCTAGCAGCGTATCGTCCGTCGGTTAGTTGTAAATTATATATTTATTTTTTTATTTATAAAATATCTATTTTCTGAATAATAAGATGTCCCATAAAACAAACATGGTAGATCAACAAGATCTGTCAAATATAAGGTATAATTTATATTCTTGTCTTAAATAAATGAATATTGAGTAAATTTTGGGTGCTATTGTATTATATTATGATAAATGATTATATTTTTATTTTAAGATAATTGTATTTTTATTTATGTTTGAACCTTAAGTTTAATGTTTATACTATGTTGGGATTGGGTAGATGTTGAGGGTGTTAAGGAGATAGTTGAGATATCCCGGTGTGTCTACCGATTTCGATCATCAATAACTTTATAAAAAAAATTAAAAAATTGTTTTTATGTTAGTAGTTTATTAATTTTATTTGAAATACCATGCAAATGAATTAATACTTTAATTTTGTTAATTATATGAGTGTTTTTAACTTATATATATTAAGAATTGTTTCATATAAATCTCATACGTTAGATTGGATCGAATTTAAGTATTTTACAATTGAATCGGATTGGATTAGATCTAATTGTAATATCTTTGATCTAATTTAATTAGATCAGATCGAATCTTAGATAATGGTAAATCTAATGGATCCGATCCATCGTACACCCCTACTCGATACCCTGTCACTATATTGAAAGTGGAAGTAAACACACATGAGGTACGAGTTTATATATATATATATATATATATATAAACTTCATTTCTTTTAGAATGACTTTAATTTTTATGTATTTAGCATTATCCTTTTAAAATTTTGGAAAAAGGAAAGGAAACATGTGAAGAATTTTTGGAAAGATATATGAATATGGAAGTAAGATGTCTACTGCTACCACCAAACGAAACCAAATAGGACGGTGTTAAAAAAATTGTCCATATTAAATGGTTTATAATGGCTAACAAAATTGTTTCACTTTTATTGTCATTAAATATATATTTAATTTAAAGGTTTAGATCATACAACTTCTATATGAAAATAACCTATGTGCACCTGAAGCAAAGTATTTATGAGAGATGCATCACATATGTTTAGTAATATTTTTACTGAAGTAATTGTGTAAAAGGACTGTTAAATTGTTTTTATAAAGATAATTATTAATAAAAAAAAGTTGTAGATGAGGTTTTTCTTAAAAAAAAAAACAAATATGTGGAGGAAATTGAAAGTTTCAAAAGCAACAAATGACAAATCCTTTTCGAATGGATTTTGAAATGGGTTACGATTTTTTATTTTATTTTTAGAGTCTATAATCAATCATTAACTCACTATGTTTGATTTTTTTTAGAGTCTAAAATCACATCATTAACTCACTAATTTTAATTTTGATATTTTTAGAGTCTAAAATAACATCATTAACGCCCTAAAAGTTATCAAAATGTAATCTTTGTATCACGTATTAGTGTTGACTCTTAATTGACATTTGTCACTTTTTTTCCTCACATCAACAATTACTTTTTTTGTCTTTATATTCTTTGCTTGTTGTTGCCATCATTTTTTTTCATCTCTCTTTATATTTTCTTTGTATTTTCGTATGTGGACCAGTAACAAGGAAGACAATTATTTAAAAACTAAATAAAGAAGGATTTGAGTTACTAATACCTAACATTCTTATGCCCCTGTTACGTGAGATTGGACTGGGATTGGATTAATCTTAATACAAACATATATTTGGAAGTAACACGGACTAGTTAAAATAATCTAGTGGGGTTCAATTTTAATGAAATAGTCTCATATTTTATGAGATAAATAAACCCACCAAATTGGTGGGTTTAGTTGTCCTGGGACTATTTTTTTTTTTTTAGATTTTTTTTTTAAGTTTTTTTTTTCAGATTTTGTAATGCACTATCAAAAATGAAAAATGTAAATCAAAACCTAGAAAAAAAAAACAAAGAGCAAACCCAAAACCATAATATTCTGGAAACCAATAATAAAATCGAATCCATAAACATAATATTTTGGAAATCTAAAAAAAATAAAAATCAAACCACCTATATCTAGAATCGAAAAAATCAAAAAAAAAAAAAAAATCAATATCTTCATATTTCAGATCCAACATAGATCTGAAATCAAACTCAACCCATATGATGGCGATGATATAGAAATGGTGATGATGATAGCGAATTAGAAAAAGAGAAAGTTTTATAGTTTTTTAATTTAATCTTAATTAGTTTTTTTTTTTAATTAGTTTATTTTATTGTTATTTCAATTTTAAAAATAAATTATTATATTTAATCCAATCTCATGTTTCACCAAACAAAACATGATATTTGTTGACGTCGATTTCTGGATTATGTCAGAAAACCCAACAAGGATTGGATTTCGGCTATTGATTCAGAAAGAAAGAGATTCAGAGAGAGTAACGAAGACAAGTTTTACGTGGTAAAACTCCGATGACCGGAGAAACGTCCACGAGTGGTTGAAGGATCAATCAAAGCCAAAATCCACTAAGAAAATATGATGTTTACAAGCTCTCGATCTCTCTTTTTTCTCTCTGTATTTGCTATGATTGCTGTATGCTATATTGGCTATATCCTTTGGAGCCAGATTATGGGTCTATTTATATACTTATAGAACCTTAATCTGTTTTTTACAAGTAATACAAGATCTTTATATTTAATTGTGATTCGGTTACTTGCTTGAGGTTGATTTGTCTTCTTTCTTGTTTCAGAGTCTCTTATGGAAATCGAGTGGGATTCTAGTAGTGTAGTTCAATTTGGACTTGTTTCCTTATAAGAATGTAGTCTTCGTAAAGAAATCAAGTTATTTTCTGATTGGGAACTCTTCTAACTTAATGTTCCATTTTATTTGGGATTCATTTCTGATGGATATCTTCACGTATTTAATGACTTAATCTGTGTGAAATAAGCACCAAGTTCTTACTCGAGTCGTATTTATTCCCGAGTAAGAGTAATACATGATGGTCCCGAGTAGCGCCGTTTGAGCCCGAGTGGAAGCGTTGTTTAACCAGTCCCGAGTGTTATTAACTGATCCCGAGTAGGTTTCATTCTATATATGCTGACTCGGGCTTTTCTTCTCTTTAATGATGTCTCGTAGAATATTTCCCGAGTGCCCATTTGGGCGTCCACCTGGCTATTTTCTCATTCCTGTCAATGACTTGTATGCTTGGTAAAATTCACATACGACAGTATTAATTTAATCCGGTCTCATATTTCTCTAAATATAGCATAATATTAATTTAGTCCAATCCAATCTTATTTAATCCTAGTCCCATCTTAATCCAATCAAATCGTATAAAATAGTTCAATCTAATCTCACACACCAAACAGGACCTTGACGGAAATTAACTGTGTCTAACCATGTGGGCTTTGATTGTCCTTCTTCACACACAAAATGTAGGTAGTAAGTGAGGGTATATATATATTAATTTTGTCCAAATGTCTAACCATGCGGGCTTTGATTGTCCTTCTTCACACACAAAAAACGTAGGTAGTAGGTGAGTATATATATATATATAACCATGCGGGCTTTGATTGTCCTTCTTCACACACAAAAATTGTAGGTAGTCGGTGAGGGTATATATATATATATATAATATAATATGTTCAACATCCAACCTATAAATATAGTTTTACAAAACCGTAACAATTACCGATTCCTTACGAAAATTACATGCAAGATCCTACACATAAAACTTGCAAAGCCTAAAAATTAATTCAAATGTGACAAATGTTTTGACAATATCATTGTCACATCACTCCGTGTACCCCAAAATTATATGGTTAAAACTTGGCGAGAGAATTCGGCCATGTTGCCTAATTTGCCATATTGTAAGCACATCGGTAGATGCATGATACATCCCACTACACCTAAAATTTTTCAATCACTTAAAAATTGTAAAGTAAATACAACAGTGATTAAATTATTGTCAGATTTTTGCAACCATAAACATAACTGACTGCATTTATTCAAATATCACAAGAACTACCACAACCACAACCTAAACTACACTACTAAAATCCTAACACAGTATTCACCAACAAGTAGATACATTCAATACAAAACAATTGTGGAATAACATTTATTTACATTAAGTTAAATAAATAAATAAAATTTGGAGCAAAACAAATGCTTCGAGCTGAGACAAAATCACCTCCTCCCTGACTCCATTCCATCCAATGTTGAGCTATTAGGGCTGTCTTCATACATGTATGAATTATTACCATTCGGTCTTGTGGCTTGTTGATTCGCAACATGAGCTTCCCTGATCTCCCCATGAAGAGGATTCATCGAATGACCCATGTCTGAGTTGGCATTTGACTCCTCTCGAGCTATGAAATAGGCGTAAGGTCCCCATCCTGGAGGCAGGAAACAAGTATAGCTCAGAAGAGTAGTTTAAACAATTCGTACAATAAGTATATGTTCTTCTGATCCAAAAGCTTTTCCGAGAATATAGATATAGCTTATTAAAAAGAAATATAACAAAGAAACGTATTTTGATTGTACATAAGTCATAATGATCATGTGTCATAAGATCAATTAAAGATCAATTAAAGGTCAAGATCAGCAGAAGATCCAGAAATTCAGAGAATTAGACCTTACCGTTGAAACAGCTTGTGTGTCATAAGATCATTTAATGTTCAAGTAGGTTGGTTTAGATTAGCAAAGCATCCAAATTCGTAGAATTAGACCTTATCATGATAGTAAGGTCTATTAATTTAAATCAAAACAACTCATGTTACATAACGAAGGAGGCACAAGTCATTTCAATGGCAAAATGGCCACCCAAGTATGTCGTATAACAGGTTATTGGACTGGAAAAATAATATGAAGACTGGTATTTACCATCATCATTGTAAGGTGGTGGGAAGAACTGCAGATAACAAATACTGGCCACAACCAACCCTGCAAGAAGTAAACCATATAAAAGTTAACTGCAACTGGATGCATAGTATTTTCTATGTATAATAAGTGAAGAGAACAAAAACAGACCTATAAGACCCCCAGCAAACACATCTTGCCAATGATGCCAATAGTCACTAACTCGGGAGACGGCAACAAGCGATGCAACAAGTAGAGGAAGAAGAACTAAGCAGACTTTCGCCACGTGCCCTCTGCGATCAAACACTTTGACTTTTCCGGATAAGTAAAATGAGAGGAAACCTAATCCTGCAAATGACCCTGCAGAGTAATCCTTAATACTATCAGATAAAACTATGGAACACAAGGATAGCAATTCTTGATTTCTGAGTCCATCTATAGTTTCAGCAAACTTTCATTACTTTCTAGAATCATATGTGTTATAAATTTTGCTAAAATTGTACCAACGTTAAAGTAAACAGGAAGGAATTTCATACATGAAGTATGGCCACTTGGGAAACTCTTGTGTCCTTCCTTTATATCGTTTTTTTGTCCGTGACACACTACGTCTCCCCATGGACCTGTAAAGTTCTAAAATAAAACAAAAAGGAAGTATCAGAAATGAAGTAGTTTTGAAGCATACAATAAATAGATATAATGAAAAGAATTATAAAATCCAACTTAGCCGGAGACTCATTTCTATGGAGTCTTAAACCAAACTTCTAACCATCTGAAATTGATTTTACAAGAGCGAATTTCTTTAACCTTCAAAACAGTATAACTAATAAACAGGCAGCCTGCTTGAGATGAATATCAGACTTAGGAAAGTTCTTTGATGAATTTTTAAACTATCCAATTTATTTTAGCAAAACGGTCAAGGATATACCAAACTTTGGCCAATTCACAATAAAAAGGAGATAAAGAAAGCATACACCAACTCCATCAGGAAAGCAACGCCAAAAGAAGTCAGGTCGAGGCCGACCAGTTGCAACTTTTATTGCATCCGTGATTACCGCAGTAATCAACACAGCATATAAGAGGCCTGCTCATGGAAACAGATATGCATTCATTAAATTCTACTAAAGCTAAAGATGTTGGATAATCGACACAGTGCAAGTATAGTATAAATACAAATAGCTGTAAAATATGTAATTACCTAGAATGCCGTGGTGCAGATCATAAACACATCTCCGACGATAATAGATGAGAAGGAAAACAACTATTGGCAACAAAACTGCATATATCTGACCAGTAATATTGAACAAAAATAATTTCTCATTAGTTACACTTGCTTGTTCAGTGTTTCTCAATCAATCAAAAGAATATACAACTTGTTCATTGATTCTCAATCAATCAAAAGAATACACAACAATTCATAAATTTTTGCATATATTTAAAACAAACAAACTTAATCCAAAAACATTATTTTGCGCTCTCACTAATCATGTGATCATTTTAAAAATTCATTGGATATGCCAAGCTTTTTATACTTAGCACCAAAAGCTTTACCAATTAAATCATTTTTACAAAAAACCAATACAACTATATGAAAGTATGGAACAGCGCAGAAATGCATTTACTTGGATTTGTCACATAGCATATTAAGTCCAGAATTAACCCTTCCAATTGATATTTTGACCAAAAAAACTAAAGTAGTAAAAATAAACATCTTGTGTTGGAATTACATTAAATTTACTATCAAATAGTAAAAATTCGTGTTTCTATCCTATTAGTTACCACTTGACCCAAAAGTTTAAACTTTAACGTAAGGTCCCAATGACAGTATTTAACAGATGAATTTCTAGCAGGTATCTTTTGGATTAAAGTACATTGTCTTACACTTGATTGATACTTTTCTATGAAAACCCTTGTGGATCAGAATTTAAAATAAGTGTAAAAAAAAAAAACTGTCAAGTGCTTTTCTAATAATACTTTTAAGTGCTTATAGGACCCAATAAGGTATTTTCATAAATGGCAAAACATACAGAAGGAAAAATTTACCGGCACAGCCCAGACAGGCACGGTATTGTCTTTCAAGGGATATTTGAAGTCCGTCATCATATCCTCCCCAACAAAGCGATAAAACGGATGAATTGCGAACAAAACACCCTCAATCACCGCAAGAAGAAGCAGTATGATCCAATCATGCATGTGAGTTCTCGCAACTCTGGCTCCATGTGATTTTATAGTGTGTGCTCCAAGATCAATTTCCCTCATTCCTCCCTGCTAACCTCAAATCAATCAACAGAAAATCATTTTGAGATTGCAATGAAAAAGGGCCAATAACGGACGGTGCGATTGATTTTCATAGATTTTGTGATCTGTGTTTGGTCAACTTGTACTGCTAG